>CALYLW010000653.1:405265-1129067 GCA_944989445.1 Ampullaceana balthica | reverse complement strand
AAAAAAAGATGCTATGTTTGACTAAACATCTATTTTTAAAATGGCTTTTGTTATTCCGCTACAGCGTAATGACCATGGCATATTCAATTCGCCGCCCAACTTAATTAATTGCTTATAGGTTCACTTGTATTGAGTTTAATATGCATATGTTTATAAGTCCGGTAGAAAGGTTTAAATTGTAAATTTATAGAGCTTATGTAATAAAAAAAACTCAGCATTGGTCGTAGGCTTTTATATGCATGTAATATTCATTGATGATTAACTTTAATAATTAAATTTAAGGGATTGAGCAAGTAAAATAAGCAAGAAAAATTAATATAGAACACCCAACAAATTTTAAGAAAAACAAACGTATAGTTCCTCTAAATTACGATTAAGCTTTTTTGACTTGGGCAATTTCTTTCCACATAAAATAGCCTCACATAATTAGTATTTGTTTAAATTAAAATTTGAGTCATTAGAAACAACATAATAAAACTCTTAATTTAAAAATAAATACCATACATCGTGTGACAAATGTAATGAAATAGTGTTAACAGATCTATAATATCAAGAAAGTATTTGTATAAAAGGCCACTGTTTTGTACCGCAAGGCCAAAACAAATATGAATGTTATTATAATAAAATTACACTGCTCACTTTTAGATGCGTACACGAAAAGGTACGCACCGTAATTTGACAATAAAAGATTTTTGAAAGCGCACAGCTAAAAATAAAGTATTGTAAAAAATAACGCACCAAAATGAACTCGTTTTGAATGCCCGCATGAAGCTGTTCAATATCGAAATGAGAATTTATTTTGTCTTTATTTGGCTCTACATTTTCTGATTATGGGCCCCCTTACCCTAGGGGTGGTCACCTGGGGTTGAAACATAGCCTACGACCTGTCTAGGGTCGAATGAGAGCCCCATGCAAAATTTCAGCATCCTGGGTCCAACGGTGTGGATTTCCATTGGTAACAAACAAACACACAAACTTTCATCTTTATATATTAGATGCTTATTATAAACAATATAATTTGCAATTGTCACGCAAGTAGTGTCTGTCAGTCAGTCCTGACGCTATTAAGTTTCAGTAGGTGAAAAAATCAAATTACTGCACCAATGCATCAAAAGGTGTGCAAATTAAAGATACGCTATAAAAATATTATATGACGTCATTGTTTTCGCTGATATTTTAATTTTGGAAAAGGGAACAATGTAAAAAGAGGATTTGATGATGGTTAATTATTAACTATTATAAAATACTTTGTGTACATTTCAGAAAGTTTAATATTTCGTATTTATCAAACAAGGACAAGTTAGTTGGGCTTTTGAAAAAGGTCGGTGCCGTAGGCGCCCTAAAAAAGTGCATTTTTTATAAAAGAATTAGATTTCAGCTGAAAACGTCCGTCATTTTTGACGGGTGTACGCTAGTTAATTTATAAAAACCATCATTTAATGACGTCACGCACTTTTGGCTGATTTTCACCCCCTCCGTCCTCGACACAAGTCGCCACAAAAACTTAGACCACTTCTTCAATAATAATGTCATAAAGTTTTGACACACACCATAAAAGCCGTATTTTCTATTTGAAAATAAGCATGTTTCAAATAACTTTTTTTCCATTTAAGTATGTTTTTAGTGTAAGGTTGAACAGTAATATCATAACACGCGTTTTACGTATACGTCTTTAAATACAGTGTTAGTAATCAATATTTAAATGGAACTTTTATTTCAAGTTGTGCGTTTTGACGTGACGTCACATTTCTAGTCACACATCGTAACAAATGTATAACAGGTGCGTAACGTCATTTATGGACGGTCCCTAAAAAGGGCGTCACATTGGAGACCGCCCCGGGCGTCAAAAGTTCTAGCTACGCCACTGAATAATCATATCAAAAACCTTTATGTCAAACGTCATTGAGCAGATTACCAACTAGTTCTTCTGTCCCCTGATTTTTATCGCAGCTACCCGAGCTTACGGCTCACGTGCACTGTTAACTGGGTCAAACGGTGACCTTTGTCAAACGGTGACCTTGATGGTAGGTATGGTGAAAAAGGAATGGCCAGCGTTTAATATTTTCTCTACTGTTAGATTGCCGCTGGTTTTATGCAAATGAGTCGTCTGATGTGTATATAAGCCGCCACAAATCAGTGGTTTAACATAGCAGCACAATTCGTCAAAGTCTTGCAGATACCAAGAGGAACAGAGCAATCAGAGACGATGAGGAAAGAACTGTTGATTTTGGCTGTTGTTGTTTGTGGTAAGTGTTGATTTTGGCTGTTGTTGTTTGTGGTAAGTGTTGATATTTGGCTGTTGTTGTTTGTGGTTAGTGTTGATTTTGGCTGTTGTTGTTTGTGGTAAGTGTTAAATGCAATTTTCTGAATTTGACTTCGACATAATGTTTCCAACTCAAAACAATAATAATAACGGAGGAATATACTAAATCTTAATTCTTTTAAACATCAGACGCAAGCAGTATTTACCTTTCAACCGAGAAAAAGAAAAGACTTATCGCTGCTCATTATTTAAAATAGCAATTAGCCTGTTGCCTAATTTTTTTAATTTTACATGTAGATTAAATATGTTTTAAATAAAGAGCTGGTAATCACAACATTTCTCATTCATCATTTATTTTGCCTTAAAACTATTTTGCACTATGAGCCAAATTTTACGCGCAAAATTTTGTGGGGGGTACTTCGCGGATATTTGATCAACGTCACTATGTTTGGGAGAATGTTATCAAGCCAAGTTTTTGAAAAACCTGCTGTTGTTTTTGACAGCTAACTTGCTGCTGTTGTTTTTGACAGCTAACATGCTGCTGTTGTTTTTGACAGCTAACATGCTGCTGTTGTTTTTGACAGCTAACATGCTGCTGTCGTTTTTGAAAGCTAACAAGCTGCTGTTGTTTTTGAAAGCTAACATGCTGCTGTTGATTTTGACAGTTAACATGCTGCTGTTGTTTCTGACAGCTAACTTGCTGCTGTTGCTAACATGCATATTTACACCTATCATGTAGCGAATGAATTAAAAAAAAATCATTTAATTTTAAGTATTTAAAAAAAATAATTCAAATGATTGATTTTAGTAATGCTTGTTTCTTAAATTTAAATAACTTCGTTTGACCCAAACTGATACAGCTTTATAAAAATCATAATTTGGCAGTTGTAAAATGAAGTTTGAAATTTATATATAATAATTCTTTCAGAGAATACATTTTTTCTTTGGTTTTATCGTATATACTTTTTCCACACAGCCGTCATGGCCGACAACTACTGGTGCCCTAAGCCAGGTGAGGCCTTCGAATGTTTCGAATCAGATCCAAACGCCAAATTTTGTCTGAATAACGGGAAAACATCGGTGGTCGTTTGCTCCAAGTGCAGGAAGAAGTACGAGTTCTGCAGGTAACTAATACGCCATATTAGTTGAACTAGTTTGTATCTATTTTGGAATGTTTAAGACATCAAGGGAAGAAACGGAAATTTGAAATTGTTGTTGTTTTGAGATGTTGAAGTTTTAAAGTTCAAAACTTTTTACAGATTTATCATTTAATAGCCAAACACATTTGTATTGTTCTCAATGCCAGAGACGTTATTCTCCCGTAAAACCTCATTTGAGAACATTCTAATTTTTTTACTCTCCATTAGATAATTAAGGGGTATCAGTGAAATAATTCAGAAACATAATTTTGTTCCCTTGAGTTCTACTAAGCTGTTGTGAGAGATAGACTGACATTTTAATGCAAAACTTCATTTAGAGCAATATTTATGTTTTCGGAATTAAATTTTAACTGTTAAAACTTTTTAAAGATTCAGTTTTTTTAAGCTTAAGTTAAGAAACGAATTTGAGTCTAAAGAAACTGAAAAATAAAATGACAATTACCTTTAACCAGAAACGGCCTGAAATTGTCCAAGAGACCAGACTATGATTGTGGCGCTGGCTGGGCGAGCACCGACTGTACTGGAGACAACAGCGCTGTCCCCGCTATCTTCTAGACTTTCAAGGTATTAGAGTCACCTTATGACGTCATGATTCTGCTAAATTTTGACCATGTTGTTGTGGCGTATATAAATACGTATACACTACATGTATTCTACGTTGGTATGAAGAGATATATACACTAAGCTGTCTAGACAATTTTTTGTAACCGTCAATTACTAATGGAGTTAAAAGCTTTTTTCTGATATATTTATATTGATGATTTATACACAGAGAAATATCAATGTGTTCATATTTTACTGCCAAATGTACAAAAATCTTGATATCAATAATTAATTCTGATGATTGATAATTTAATACTACATGAAATTCATTGAAATTCATTTACCTCTTTTTTCCCCAGATGATATCCAGTGATCTCCCTTGCATTCTTATCTTAATTGACTTCACATTTCATTAACTTATTGTAACTTATTTGACTTATTCAATAATTTGTTAAAAGAATAATAATAAAAAATATCAATGAATTCAAATATTGTAAAATTCCTCTTTTTTGTCTAAGTGATTGCGTGCTTAAACTGATTGATAGGATGAAAGATATGAGCGTCTTGAAATAAAATATTTCCATGTGCATTTAAATCAGTTGAATCACAAAATAACATTTAATAAATATATACATTGTAAAGTAGAAATAATATTGATCACCCATTCTGCTACTTTCCTCATTGAACGTTTAACTATATGTACACGTGAGTCGAATCACATGCTTCACTACGGGGTAAAAACTATGAAATCATATGATATTTTGTTTTAGGGTCTCATCTTCCACTTTAAATTTAAAGAATAAATTTTCAAAATCCCCAAGGGTAACAGAAACTTCAATAGGTAAAAGTATTGCCCAAAATGCAAATGTAAATCACTAAGTATAACAGAAGTTTAACAGGTGTAAAAGAAATCTCCAATTGTAACTAAAGTCTCCATTTGTAACATAAATCTCCAACTGTACCAGAAGGGAACAAGTGTAGCGAAAGTCCCGAATTGTAACATAAATTTACTACGGTAACAGAATTTTTCAAAGTGTACGAATAATCTCAAAGTCTAAAAAAAGGATCCAGTTCTGAAAGAAATGTCTAAATTTATAACAGAAGATGCCAAGTGTTACAGAAATTGCCAAAGTTTAACGGAAGTCTCACGAGGGCAAAGAGAATCTCCAATTGTAACAAAAGTATTCAAGTGTTAAAAAGAAGTCTCTTAATGTGTTACAAAAGTCCCCAAGTGTCACCAAAGTTTCCAATAGTAAATGAAGTCTTAAAATTTAACAGTATAAAGTGTAACTAATAATAAATATGAGTTTATTTAATATACAACATTGGCTCTCTCTGGCTAAAGCTGATGTCATTTTTAGTCACTGCTCCTTACTTTATTATTTTTTTAAAACGATTATTTTTTTAAAACTTGTTTTTGTCTCTCCGAGTGAAATCTTGACATTAAATTGGGATCAGCAACACGTAGTATTTCCATTGACATTAAATTGGGATCAGCAACACGTAGTATTTCCATTGACATATGGGATCAGCAACACGTAGTATTTCCATTGACATATTGGGATCAGCAACACGTAGTATTTCCATTGACATTGGGATCAGCAACACGTAGTATTTCCATTGACATTGGGATCAGCAACACGTAGTATTTCCATTGACATTAAATGGGATCAGCAACACGTAGTATTTCCATTGACATTAAATGGGATCAGCAACACGTAGTATTTCCATTGACATAAATGGGATCAGCAACACGTAGTATTTCCATTGACATAAATGGGATCAGCAACACGTAGTATTTCCATTGACATTAAATGGGATCAGCAACACGTAGTATTTCCATTGACATAAATTGGGATCAGCAACACGTAGTATTTCCATTGACATTAAATTGGGATCAGCAACACGTAGTATTTCCATTGACATTAAATTGGGATCAGCAACACGTAGTATTTCCATTGACATTAAATTGGGATCAGCAACACGTAGTATTTCCATTGACATTAAATTGGGATCAGCAACACGTAGTATTTCCATTGACATAAATTGGGATCAGCAACACGTAGTATTTCCATTGACATAAATTGGGATCAGCAACACGTAGTATTTCCATTGACATTGGGATCAGCAACACGTAGTATTTCCATTGACATTGGGATCAGCAACACGTAGTATTTCCATTGACATTGGGATCAGCAACACGTAGTATTTCCATTGACATTGGGATCAGCAACACGTAGTATTTCCATTGACATAAATGGGATCAGCAACACGTAGTATTTCCATTGACATTGGGATCAGCACACGTAGTATTTCCATTGACATTGGGATCAGCAACACGTAGTATTTCCATTGACATAAATGGGATCAGCAACACGTAGTATTTCCATTGACATTGGGATCAGCATCACGTAGTATTTCCATTGACATTAAATGGGATCAGCAACACGTAGTATTTCCATTGACATTAAATTGGGATCAGCATCACGTAGTATTTCCATTGACATTAAATGGGATCAGCAACACGTAGTATTTCCATTGACATTAAATTGGGATCAGCAACACGTAGTATTTCCATTGACATTGGGATCAGCAACACGTAGTATTTCCATTGACATTGGGATCAGCAACACGTAGTATTTCCATTGACATTAAATGGGATCAGCAACACGTAGTATTTCCATTGACATTAAATTGGGATCAGCAACACGTAGTATTTCCATTGACATTAAATGGGATCAGCAACACGTAGTATTTCCATTGACATTAAATGGGATCAGCAACACGTAGTATTTCCATTGACATTAAATTGGGATCAGCAACACGTAGTATTTCCATTGACATTAAATGGGATCAGCAACACGTAGTATTTCCATTGACATTAAATTGGGATCAGCAACACGTAGTATTTCCATTGACATTAAATTGGGATCAGCAACACGTAGTATTTCCATTGACATTAAATTGGGATCAGCAACACGTAGTATTTCCATTGACATTAAATTGGGATCAGCAACACGTAGTATTTCCATTGACATTAAATGGGATCAGCAACACGTAGTATTTCCATTGACATTAAATTGGGATCAGCAACACGTAGTATTTCCATTGACATTAAATTGGGATCAGCAACACGTAGTATTTCCATTGACATTAAATTGGGATCAGCAACACGTAGTATTTCCATTGACATTAAATTGGGATCAGCAACACGTAGTATTTCCATTGACATTAAATTGGGATCAGCAACACGTAGTATTTCCATTGACATTAAATTGGGATCAGCAACACGTAGTATTTCCATTGACATTAAATTGGGATCAGCAACACGTAGTATTTCCATTGACATTAAATTGGGATCAGCAACACGTAGTATTTCCATTGACATTAAATTGGGATCAGCAACACGTAGTATTTCCATTGACATTAAATTGGGATCAGCAACACGTAGTATTTCCATTGACATTAAATTGGGATCAGCAACACGTAGTATTTCCATTGACATTAAATTGGGATCAGCAACACGTAGTATTTCCATTGACATTAAATTGGGATCAGCAACACGTAGTATTTCCATTGACATTAAATTGGGATCAGCAACACGTAGTATTTCCATTGACATTAAATTGGGATCAGCAACACGTAGTATTTCCATTGACATTAAATTGGGATCAGCAACACGTAGTATTTCCATTGACATTAAATTGGGATCAGCAACACGTAGTATTTCCATTGACATTAAATTGGGATCAGCAACACGTAGTATTTCCATTGACATTAAATTGGGATCAGCAACACGTAGTATTTCCATTGACATTAAATTGGGATCAGCAACACGTAGTATTTCCATTGACATTAAATTGGGATCAGCAACACGTAGTATTTCCATTGACATTAAATGGGATCAGCAACACGTAGTATTTCCATTGACATTAAATTGGGATCAGCAACACGTAGTATTTCCATTGACATTAAATTGGGATCAGCAACACGTAGTATTTCCATTGACATTAAATTGGGATCAGCAACACGTAGTATTTCCATTGACATTAAATTGGGATCAGCAACACGTAGTATTTCCATTGACATTAAATTGGGATCAGCAACACGTAGTATTTCCATTGACATTAAATTGGGATCAGCAACACGTAGTATTTCCATTGACATTAAATTGGGATCAGCAACACGTAGTATTTCCATTGACATTAAATTGGGATCAGCAACACGTAGTATTTCCATTGACATTAAATTGGGATCAGCAACACGTAGTATTTCCATTGACATTAAATTGGGATCAGCAACACGTAGTATTTCCATTGACATTAAATTGGGATCAGCAACACGTAGTATTTCCATTGACATTAAATTGGGATCAGCAACACGTAGTATTTCCATTGACATTAAATTGGGATCAGCAACACGTAGTATTTCCATTGACATTAAATTGGGATCAGCAACACGTAGTATTTCCATTGACATTAAATTGGGATCAGCAACACGTAGTATTTCCATTGACATTAAATTGGGATCAGCAACACGTAGTATTTCCATTGACATTAAATTGGGATCAGCAACACGTAGTATTTCCATTGACATTAAATTGGGATCAGCAACACGTAGTATTTCCATTGACATTAAATTGGGATCAGCAACACGTAGTATTTCCATTGACATTAAATTGGGATCAGCAACACGTAGTATTTCCATTGACATTAAATTGGGATCAGCAACACGTAGTATTTCCATTGACATTAAATTGGGATCAGCAACACGTAGTATTTCCATTGACATTAAATTGGGATCAGCAACACGTAGTATTTCCATTGACATTAAATTGGGATCAGCAACACGTAGTATTTCCATTGACATTAAATTGGGATCAGCAACACGTAGTATTTCCATTGACATTAAATTGGGATCAGCAACACGTAGTATTTCCATTGACATTAAATTGGGATCAGCAACACGTAGTATTTCCATTGACATTAAATTGGGATCAGCAACACGTAGTATTTCCATTGACATTAAATTGGGATCAGCAACACGTAGTATTTCCATTGACATTAAATTGGGATCAGCAACACGTAGTATTTCCATTGACATTAAATTGGGATCAGCAACACGTAGTATTTCCATTGACATTAAATTGGGATCAGCAACACGTAGTATTTCCATTGACATTAAATTGGGATCAGCAACACGTAGTATTTCCATTGACATTAAATTGGGATCAGCAACACGTAGTATTTCCATTGACATTAAATTGGGATCAGCAACACGTAGTATTTCCATTGACATTAAATTGGGATCAGCAACACGTAGTATTTCCATTGACATTAAATTGGGATCAGCAACACGTAGTATTTCCATTGACATTAAATTGGGATCAGCAACACGTAGTATTTCCATTGACATTAAATTGGGATCAGCAACACGTAGTATTTCCATTGACATTAAATTGGGATCAGCAACACGTAGTATTTCCATTGACATTAAATTGGGATCAGCAACACGTAGTATTTCCATTGACATTAAATTGGGATCAGCAACACGTAGTATTTCCATTGACATTAAATTGGGATCAGCAACACGTAGTATTTCCATTGACATTAAATTGGGATCAGCAACACGTAGTATTTCCATTGACATTAAATTGGGATCAGCAACACGTAGTATTTCCATTGACATTAAATTGGGATCAGCAACACGTAGTATTTCCATTGACATTAAATTGGGATCAGCAACACGTAGTATTTCCATTGACATTAAATTGGGATCAGCAACACGTAGTATTTCCATTGACATTAAATTGGGATCAGCAACACGTAGTATTTCCATTGACATTAAATTGGGATCAGCAACACGTAGTATTTCCATTGACATTAAATTGGGATCAGCAACACGTAGTATTTCCATTGACATTAAATTGGGATCAGCAACACGTAGTATTTCCATTGACATTAAATTGGGATCAGCAACACGTAGTATTTCCATTGACATTAAATTGGGATCAGCAACACGTAGTATTTCCATTGACATTAAATTGGGATCAGCAACACGTAGTATTTCCATTGACATTAAATTGGGATCAGCAACACGTAGTATTTCCATTGACATTAAATTGGATCAGCAACACGTAGTATTTCCATTGACATTAAATTGGGATCAGCAACACGTAGTATTTCCATTGACATTAAATTGGGATCAGCAACACGTAGTATTTCCATTGACATTAAATTGGGATCAGCAACACGTAGTATTTCCATTGACATTAAATTGGGATCAGCAACACGTAGTATTTCCATTGACATTAAATTGGGATCAGCAACACGTAGTATTTCCATTGACATTAAATTGGGATCAGCAACACGTAGTATTTCCATTGACATTAAATTGGGATCAGCAACACGTAGTATTTCCATTGACATTAAATTGGGATCAGCAACACGTAGTATTTCCATTGACATTAAATTGGGATCAGCAACACGTAGTATTTCCATTGACATTAAATTGGGATCAGCAACACGTAGTATTTCCATTGACATTAAATTGGGATCAGCAACACGTAGTATTTCCATTGACATTAAATTGGGATCAGCAACACGTAGTATTTCCATTGACATTAAATTGGGATCAGCAACACGTAGTATTTCCATTGACATTAAATTGGGATCAGCAACACGTAGTATTTCCATTGACATTAAATTGGGATCAGCAACACGTAGTATTTCCATTGACATTAAATTGGGATCAGCAACACGTAGTATTTCCATTGACATTAAATTGGGATCAGCAACACGTAGTATTTCCATTGACATTAAATTGGGATCAGCAACACGTAGTATTTCCATTGACATTAAATTGGGATCAGCAACACGTAGTATTTCCATTGACATTAAATTGGGATCAGCAACACGTAGTATTTCCATTGACATTAAATTGGGATCAGCAACACGTAGTATTTCCATTGACATTAAATTGGGATCAGCAACACGTAGTATTTCCATTGACATTAAATTGGGATCAGCAACACGTAGTATTTCCATTGACATTAAATTGGGATCAGCAACACGTAGTATTTCCATTGACATTAAATTGGGATCAGCAACACGTAGTATTTCCATTGACATTAAATTGGGATCAGCAACACGTAGTATTTCCATTGACATTAAATTGGGATCAGCAACACGTAGTATTTCCATTGACATTAAATTGGGATCAGCAACACGTAGTATTTCCATTGACATTAAATTGGGATCAGCAACACGTAGTATTTCCATTGACATTAAATTGGGATCAGCAACACGTAGTATTTCCATTGACATTAAATTGGGATCAGCAACACGTAGTATTTCCATTGACATTAAATTGGGATCAGCAACACGTAGTATTTCCATTGACATTAAATTGGGATCAGCAACACGTAGTATTTCCATTGACATTAAATTGGGATCAGCAACACGTAGTATTTCCATTGACATTAAATTGGGATCAGCAACACGTAGTATTTCCATTGACATTAAATTGGGATCAGCAACACGTAGTATTTCCATTGACATTAAATTGGGATCAGCAACACGTAGTATTTCCATTGACATTAAATTGGGATCAGCAACACGTAGTATTTCCATTGACATTAAATTGGGATCAGCAACACGTAGTATTTCCATTGACATTAAATTGGGATCAGCAACACGTAGTATTTCCATTGACATTAAATTGGGATCAGCAACACGTAGTATTTCCATTGACATTAAATTGGGATCAGCAACACGTAGTATTTCCATTGACATTAAATTGGGATCAGCAACACGTAGTATTTCCATTGACATTAAATTGGGATCAGCAACACGTAGTATTTCCATTGACATTAAATTGGGATCAGCAACACGTAGTATTTCCATTGACATTAAATTGGGATCAGCAACACGTAGTATTTCCATTGACATTAAATTGGGATCAGCAACACGTAGTATTTCCATTGACATTAAATTGGGATCAGCAACACGTAGTATTTCCATTGACATTAAATTGGGATCAGCAACACGTAGTATTTCCATTGACATTAAATTGGGATCAGCAACACGTAGTATTTCCATTGACATTAAATTGGGATCAGCAACACGTAGTATTTCCATTGACATTAAATTGGGATCAGCAACACGTAGTATTTCCATTGACATTAAATTGGGATCAGCAACACGTAGTATTTCCATTGACATTAAATTGGGATCAGCAACACGTAGTATTTCCATTGACATTAAATTGGGATCAGCAACACGTAGTATTTCCATTGACATTAAATTGGGATCAGCAACACGTAGTATTTCCATTGACATTAAATTGGGATCAGCAACACGTAGTATTTCCATTGACATTAAATTGGGATCAGCAACACGTAGTATTTCCATTGACATTAAATTGGGATCAGCAACACGTAGTATTTCCATTGACATTAAATTGGGATCAGCAACACGTAGTATTTCCATTGACATTAAATTGGGATCAGCAACACGTAGTATTTCCATTGACATTAAATTGGGATCAGCAACACGTAGTATTTCCATTGACATTAAATTGGGATCAGCAACACGTAGTATTTCCATTGACATTAAATTGGGATCAGCAACACGTAGTATTTCCATTGACATTAAATTGGGATCAGCAACACGTAGTATTTCCATTGACATTAAATTGGGATCAGCAACACGTAGTATTTCCATTGACATTAAATTGGGATCAGCAACACGTAGTATTTCCATTGACATTAAATTGGGATCAGCAACACGTAGTATTTCCATTGACATTAAATTGGGATCAGCAACACGTAGTATTTCCATTGACATTAAATTGGGATCAGCAACACGTAGTATTTCCATTGACATTAAATTGGGATCAGCAACACGTAGTATTTCCATTGACATTAAATTGGGATCAGCAACACGTAGTATTTCCATTGACATTAAATTGGGATCAGCAACACGTAGTATTTCCATTGACATTAAATTGGGATCAGCAACACGTAGTATTTCCATTGACATTAAATTGGGATCAGCAACACGTAGTATTTCCATTGACATTAAATTGGGATCAGCAACACGTAGTATTTCCATTGACATTAAATTGGGATCAGCAACACGTAGTATTTCCATTGACATTAAATTGGGATCAGCAACACGTAGTATTTCCATTGACATTAAATTGGGATCAGCAACACGTAGTATTTCCATTGACATTAAATTGGGATCAGCAACACGTAGTATTTCCATTGACATTAAATTGGGATCAGCAACACGTAGTATTTCCATTGACATTAAATTGGGATCAGCAACACGTAGTATTTCCATTGACATTAAATTGGGATCAGCAACACGTAGTATTTCCATTGACATTAAATTGGGATCAGCAACACGTAGTATTTCCATTGACATTAAATTGGGATCAGCAACACGTAGTATTTCCATTGACATTAAATTGGGATCAGCAACACGTAGTATTTCCATTGACATTAAATTGGGATCAGCAACACGTAGTATTTCCATTGACATTAAATTGGGATCAGCAACACGTAGTATTTCCATTGACATTAAATTGGGATCAGCAACACGTAGTATTTCCATTGACATTAAATTGGGATCAGCAACACGTAGTATTTCCATTGACATTAAATTGGGATCAGCAACACGTAGTATTTCCATTGACATTAAATTGGGATCAGCAACACGTAGTATTTCCATTGACATTAAATTGGGATCAGCAACACGTAGTATTTCCATTGACATTAAATTGGGATCAGCAACACGTAGTATTTCCATTGACATTAAATTGGGATCAGCAACACGTAGTATTTCCATTGACATTAAATTGGGATCAGCAACACGTAGTATTTCCATTGACATTAAATTGGGATCAGCAACACGTAGTATTTCCATTGACATTAAATTGGGATCAGCAACACGTAGTATTTCCATTGACATTAAATTGGGATCAGCAACACGTAGTATTTCCATTGACATTAAATTGGGATCAGCAACACGTAGTATTTCCATTGACATTAAATTGGGATCAGCAACACGTAGTATTTCCATTGACATTAAATTGGGATCAGCAACACGTAGTATTTCCATTGACATTAAATTGGGATCAGCAACACGTAGTATTTCCATTGACATTAAATTGGGATCAGCAACACGTAGTATTTCCATTGACATTAAATTGGGATCAGCAACACGTAGTATTTCCATTGACATTAAATTGGGATCAGCAACACGTAGTATTTCCATTGACATTAAATTGGGATCAGCAACACGTAGTATTTCCATTGACATTAAATTGGGATCAGCAACACGTAGTATTTCCATTGACATTAAATTGGGATCAGCAACACGTAGTATTTCCATTGACATTAAATTGGGATCAGCAACACGTAGTATTTCCATTGACATTAAATTGGGATCAGCAACACGTAGTATTTCCATTGACATTAAATTGGGATCAGCAACACGTAGTATTTCCATTGACATTAAATTGGGATCAGCAACACGTAGTATTTCCATTGACATTAAATTGGGATCAGCAACACGTAGTATTTCCATTGACATTAAATTGGGATCAGCAACACGTAGTATTTCCATTGACATTAAATTGGGATCAGCAACACGTAGTATTTCCATTGACATTAAATTGGGATCAGCAACACGTAGTATTTCCATTGACATTAAATTGGGATCAGCAACACGTAGTATTTCCATTGACATTAAATTGGGATCAGCAACACGTAGTATTTCCATTGACATTAAATTGGGATCAGCAACACGTAGTATTTCCATTGACATTAAATTGGGATCAGCAACACGTAGTATTTCCATTGACATTAAATTGGGATCAGCAACACGTAGTATTTCCATTGACATTAAATTGGGATCAGCAACACGTAGTATTTCCATTGACATTAAATTGGGATCAGCAACACGTAGTATTTCCATTGACATTAAATTGGGATCAGCAACACGTAGTATTTCCATTGACATTAAATTGGGATCAGCAACACGTAGTATTTCCATTGACATTAAATTGGGATCAGCAACACGTAGTATTTCCATTGACATTAAATTGGGATCAGCAACACGTAGTATTTCCATTGACATTAAATTGGGATCAGCAACACGTAGTATTTCCATTGACATTAAATTGGGATCAGCAACACGTAGTATTTCCATTGACATTAAATTGGGATCAGCAACACGTAGTATTTCCATTGACATTAAATTGGGATCAGCAACACGTAGTATTTCCATTGACATTAAATTGGGATCAGCAACACGTAGTATTTCCATTGACATTAAATTGGGATCAGCAACACGTAGTATTTCCATTGACATTAAATTGGGATCAGCAACACGTAGTATTTCCATTGACATTAAATTGGGATCAGCAACACGTAGTATTTCCATTGACATTAAATTGGGATCAGCAACACGTAGTATTTCCATTGACATTAAATTGGGATCAGCAACACGTAGTATTTCCATTGACATTAAATTGGGATCAGCAACACGTAGTATTTCCATTGACATTAAATTGGGATCAGCAACACGTAGTATTTCCATTGACATTAAATTGGGATCAGCAACACGTAGTATTTCCATTGACATTAAATTGGGATCAGCAACACGTAGTATTTCCATTGACATTAAATTGGGATCAGCAACACGTAGTATTTCCATTGACATTAAATTGGGATCAGCAACACGTAGTATTTCCATTGACATTAAATTGGGATCAGCAACACGTAGTATTTCCATTGACATTAAATTGGGATCAGCAACACGTAGTATTTCCATTGACATTAAATTGGGATCAGCAACACGTAGTATTTCCATTGACATTAAATTGGGATCAGCAACACGTAGTATTTCCATTGACATTAAATTGGGATCAGCAACACGTAGTATTTCCATTGACATTAAATTGGGATCAGCAACACGTAGTATTTCCATTGACATTAAATTGGGATCAGCAACACGTAGTATTTCCATTGACATTAAATTGGGATCAGCAACACGTAGTATTTCCATTGACATTAAATTGGGATCAGCAACACGTAGTATTTCCATTGACATTAAATTGGGATCAGCAACACGTAGTATTTCCATTGACATTAAATTGGGATCAGCAACACGTAGTATTTCCATTGACATTAAATTGGGACCAGCATCAGGTAGTATTTCCATTGAAATTTCACACACTTAATTACATTTCTGAGAGGACAATACATCCTAATAATATGTTAAGGAGATTTTTTTTAGTGATTGAATTTGTTTAAAATTGACTTCGATGTGCTTTGAAATTCTCCACATGACACAACATTCCCCAACTCTAATACTGGAAATTAAAACTCTATTTTCTTCATTTTAGTATATTTTGAGTAATCTTCAATTTTGTTTTTTTTTATATTTAAATATAATATATTTGTTTCTCAGTTTATTGGTTCCATGACGTTTTGACTCCCGGACGGTTAGAAGCTTTCGTTTTTACATCGTAATTATTTTTAAAAATTTTGTTACGATTTTATCTATTTTTTTAATATTTAATGTTGGTATAAAATAATATAGCTTATTATTATTGTCTATTAAAACTGGAAAACATTACGAAAGAGTTATATTTAACGCTTAATCGATGATGGGACGATTCATAAAATTATATACACTGACAACCAACCAGTCAACATTCAATCAGCGGCGTAGCGTGGACATGTACCGCCCGGGACAGAACCCAAATTTGCCGCCATCCCCCCCCCTACTTTACCACACAAAAAAATTTGATGCTATATTGAAAAGTTGTTTTTATTAGAAAGTAACAGCAAGGACACTACATTTTTATGTTAGAAATAAAATGAAAAGTTTTCTGTTTTTCCACATGGCACAACTTTTCATGTACCAATGTTGTCAGCCATGCCATGCTAAATAGCCAAAATAGATACAGATTAGTCCAACATGGTGAATTCATCACCAGAGACTTCACTAGGTGGAGCGGGGGGTATGTGTACCACACCGGGAACCGGGTGACACCCATCACAAGGAATATGCCAAAGGGTTAAATTCTGTTTGTTCCCGTTATTTGGCACCGACAGACTCAGTGGAGGTCTATGGGGTAAATCTTTTGGGGGTGACACCATGAGCTACATCACTGGGTGACACAAACCCTAGTGACACAAACCCTAGTGACACAAACCCCTGTGACACACACCCCAGTGACACAAACCCTAGTGACACAAACCCTAGTGACACAAACCCTAGTGACACAAACCCTAGTGACACAAACCCTAGTGACACAAACCCTAGTGACACAAACCCTAGTGACACAAACCCTAGTGACACAAACCCTAGTGACACAAACCCTAGTGACACAAACCCTAGTGACACAAACCCTAGTGACACAAACCCTAGTGACACAAACCCTAGTGACACAAACCCTAGTGACACAAACCCTAGTGACACAAACCCTAGTGACACAAACCCTAGTGACACAAACCCTAGTGACACAAACCCTAGTGACACAAACCCTAGTGACACAAACCCTAGTGACACAAACCCTAGTGACACAAACCCTAGTGACACAAACCCTAGTGACACAAACCCTAGTGACACAAACCCTAGTGACACAAACCCTAGTGACACAAACCCTAGTGACACAAACCCTAGTGACACAAACCCTAGTGACACAAACCCTAGTGACACAAACCCTAGTGACACAAACCCTAGTGACACAAACCCTAGTGACACAAACCCAAGTGACACCAATGTTCATCATTGATCGTAATGAATTTTTCACTAACTTTAATTTTAGAGAAGCTACTTTAACACTTTTCATTACGTGAGACAGTTGAAAGCAATGTTTTAATTACATTTTTTTAGGCAGTGTAACTCCGAGCCTAAATATCTAAATAAACTTGAATAAATCGACTGGTATTAAATTCAATAATTCATTATTTCTTTTTTTTAACCCGTGAGATAAAATATTTCTTGCTTGTCAATTTCATGTGAGATATTTTGAAAAAAAGTTTGGAAACAAAATTTCAAAGTCCAGTAGATTAGGTGGTGTATGAAAATCATATCTGTCTTCGGAATTCGATATAAATGCCACAACCTTGATGAATGTCTACAGGCTACAGTGATCTTATCTTATGAAGAATACAACTTTCTTCTCTACTGCTTTTTTACTACGTTTTTATTAGCTCGCTTTCGTTGGGCATTGTTTGTCCAAGATTTTTTCAAATCTGCCAACGTAAAATTGAACCACTTCTGATGGTCCTAGAGATCTGTAAATTTTACCACAGATAGATCTTGGATGACAATGCATTGTATCAAAATTTCAGATCGATCAAATGTACCGTTATTAAATTATTGAACTTTTAAGTTTATCTATAGTCTATATAAAAGCATCTGTACCGTCGGCTTTTGTTGACATCTGTGAGTTCGCCCCCGTGACCACATCACAATGTTTTTAAAACGTTGGGCGGGCGCTTGTGAGGTGTTTGGTAAAATAAATAGAGGTAAAAAAATATTTTTAAAAACCAGGTTGTTAGAAGTGGACTAAAAAGAATAAAATAAATAGAAGTAAAAAAAAGATTTTTAAAAACCACGTTTTTATAAGCGGACTAAAAAGAAGAAAATAATTTAAAACTTATTAGTTCAAGTACTTCGATTTAATATGACTAAAAACGCGGGGTGGGTGTTTGGTATAAAAATTAAAGATTTCTAATGTAGAAGGCAAAAGAGAGATCTATAAGTGAGAGAATGAGTGAACCGCATATGTTAAACCTCATAAGCGCCCGCCCCACGTTTTTAGTCATATTAAATCGAAGTACTTGTACTAATAAGTTTTAAATTATTTTCTTCTTTTTAGTCCGCTTATGTTACAATCAAACTTGAATCAACTATTTATTATATGTACCAGCACATTAGAGTCATGATCGTACACTACTTCAGCTCCTATGGTTTTCAGCTTTGCAGCATTAATATCAGAAGACTTGTAAAACCTCATTATGGAGTTTGGAGTTATGGCATTAGAGACGTTTCTTCATATTTTAATTTTTTATATTGAATTTTTAAAATATGTTATTTTTACTATTTTTACCTTATTTTAACGTTGTTCAATTTTAGAAGCTAGTTAAGAACAAGGAATAGGCTGCTGCTCCCCCCCCCCAACAATGTGCTTCTCAGAGCATTAGATTGGCATATGTTTCAACAACTGAGAGCACGTCGCTGAAGTTATCCCAATGTTTAGAAACAAAGTTTACAGCCATGTTGCGAGGTCATGTTAGAAAAGAAAGGGGGACAAGAACGGGCACAAACATAAAAAAAATTAAAATAAAAAAATAATGTCTCAGATGGGCTTGAAACCAGGACCTTCCGCGTGTTAGGCGGATGTAATTACGAAACTGAACTCAAAAAGCATAAATAGTCTCGCTCACAACCACCCGCCCTTCTTTTTTTTCTCCTACACCATTGCTTGCCAACCAATAACTGATTGGTCGCCCTAGGGAGGGTCATTCGTCAAGCTTGTTTGCACATACTCTCTTTGGTGAATTATATATATAGATTTGTTTTAAGTCACCCCTAACTGAAAAAGCTGGGAGATTGGTGCAAGACCACTGTTGGTGTCAGACAAGGATGCCTACTTTCCCATATCCTCTTCAACCTCTTGCTTGAAAGGATTACGACAGATGTGCTAGAAAACCAAGTCGGAACAGTCAGTATCGGAGGAAGAATTATAACCAACTTACGCTTCGCCGATGCCATTGGCGGCCTAGCTGGCAGCGAGGACGAACTAAAAGAATTCACTGCAGAACTAGAGAAAACAACTAAGGCGTATGGCATGGAAATCAATGCAGAAAATACCAAGGTCATGGCAAATAGAGCATTCACAAATGAAATTCGGATAAAGTGGCAAAAACTCGAAGAGGTCTCCACCTTTAAATATCTATAATATCCGACGAAGGATCAAAGCCAGAAATTCTTGCCAGAATGGCCCAGACAACCGCAGTGCTGAGCAAACTAAAACACATCTGGCAAGCAAGAAACTCTCTGAGATCAAAGATTCGACTAATGCGCTCTCTGGCGATGTCGGTCTTCTTGTATGGAAGATCCCCTTCTAGGATTTTCTCATCTTAATCAAGAAGAAGAAACTACGATGGTATCGACACGTGGCAAGATCTGGAGGTCTCGCAAAGACTATGATGCAAGGCACAGTCCAGGGAGGAAGAAAAAGAGGCAGAAAAAAGAAGAGATGGGAAGACGACATCAACGAGTAGACCGGGCTGTCATTCATCGACGCCTAAAAGGCAGCACAGGACCGGGACAAATGGCGTGAGATAGTGTTCAGTTCACGATGGAGCCCCAACGACCCACCGACGGGTTAAGGGATAGTCAAGTCAACTGGAAAAAAATGATAATTAAATATAAGCAAACATAATGTTTCAACCGATTTTATCGTCGCATTCATGTTAAAAGAAAATTTGAACTACTATAAACTTAAGCAAGTATGGAATCGTAAAGATCGATGAAAGATTTATTGATTAATGCACAGAAAAAAAGACACCTGCTATTGACTGGAAATGAGGAATATTTTCTCACACGAGCAACTTCCAAAAGTAGATAAAAAATCTTGGTTATTAATTGGGCCCAGCTTGAATTTTAAATGTAACAAACTGCGTGGAAAGAGTATATGACGCGTTGCGTGGGACGAGAATTTGTTCCACCGTTAGCTTACAACACTTTGTGGACGAAATTACCGCCCCTTTGTACAAAGAAAAACAAAGGTGTTACCCGGGTGCTACACCAATGCTCCTCCATTGAACTTTGTCAAAAGAGAATAACTTAGGAATTAATAAAAAATTACCCCCCCCCACACACACACAAAGACACATACACCCATACACAGAGTTTTAGAATATGAAGTGAACTCTGGATCCAATGATCAGAGATGTGGAAAACACCAATTTTCTGTTTTGGGAAGGGGGGCATTAAAACGTTTAATGGACGCATTAGTAAAGGTCTATACGCGCTAATTCCGTTGAGGGGAAATAATCATATCAAAAACCTTTATGTCAAACGTCATTGAGCAGATTACCAACTAATTCTTCTGTCCCCTGATTTGTATCTCTGTTACCCGAGCTTACGGCTCACGTGTACTGTTAACTGGGTCAAACGATAACCTTGGTCAAACGGTGACCTTGATGGTAAGTATGGTGAAAAGAAATGGCCTGCGTTTAATATTTTCTCTACTGTTAGATTACCGCTGGTTATTATGTAAATGAGTCGTCTGATGTGTATATAAGCCGCCACAAATCAGTGGTTTAACATAGCAGCACAATTCGTCAAAGTCTTGCAGATACCAAGAGGAACAGAGCAATCAGAGACGATGAGGAAAGAACTGTTGATTTTGGCTGTTGTTGTTTGTGGTAAGTGTTGAGTTTGGCTCTTGTTGTTTGTGGTAAGTGTTGATTTTGGCTGTTGTTGTTTGTGGTAGTGTTAAATGCAATTTTCTGAATTTGACTTTGACATAATGTTTCCAACTCAAAACAATAATAATAACGGAGGAATATACTAAATCTTAATTCTTTTAAACATCAGACGCAAGCAGTCTTTCAACCGAGAAAAAGAAAAGACTTATCGCTGCTCATTATTTAAAATAGCAATTAGCCTGCTGCATAAATTATTTTATTTTACATGTAGATTAAACATGTTTTAAATAAAGAGCTGGTAATCACAACATTTCTCATTCATCATTTATTTTGCCTTATTAAAACTATTTTGCACTATGAGCCAAATTTTACACGCAAAATTTTGTGGGGGGTTCTTCGCGGATATTTGATCAACGTCACTATGTTGGGGAGAATGTTATCAAGCCAAGTTTTTGAAAAACCTGCTATTGTTTTTGACAGCTAACTTGCTGCTGTTGTTTTCGACAGCTAACATGCTGCTCTTGTTTTTGATAGCTAACATGCTGCTGTTGTTTTTGACAGCTAGCATGCTGCTGTCGTTTTTGAAAGCTAACAAGCTGCTGTTGTTTCTAACAGCTAACTTGCTGCTGTTACTAACATGCATATTTACACCTATCATGTAGCGAATGAATAAAAAAAATTAATTCATTTAATTTAAAGTATTTTAAAAAAAAACATTTTCAAATGATTGATTTTAGTAATGCTTGTTTCTTAAATTTAAATAACTTTCCTTTGACCCAAACTGATACAGCATTATAAAAATCATAATTTGGCAGTTGTAAAATTAAGTTTGAAATTTATATATAATAATTCTTTCAGAGAATACATTTTTCTTTGGTTTTATCGTATATACTTTTTCCACACAGCCGTCATGGCCGACAACTACTGGTGCCCTAAGCCAGGCGAGGCCTTCGAATGTTTCGAATCAGATCCGAACGCCAAATTTTGTCTGAATAACGGGAAGACATCGGTGGTCGTTTGCTCTAAGTGCAGGAAGAAGTACGATTTCTGCAGGTAACTAATACGTCATATTACTGACCAGTTGAAATGTTGAAGACTTCAAGGGAAGAAACGGCTATGTGAAATTGTTGTTGTTTTGAGATGTTGAAGTTTTTAAGTCTAAACATTTTACAGATTTATCATTTAATAGCCAAACATATTTGTATTGTTCTCAAGGCCAGAGACGTTATTCTCCCGTAAAACCTCATTTGAGAACATTCTAATTTTACCACGTTTTTATTAACTCGCTTTCGTTCCTGTGGCATTGTTTGTTGGTTTGTTGGTTTGTCCAAGATTTTTTCAAATCTGCCAACTTATCTATAGTCTATATAAAAGCATCTGTACCGTCGGCTTTTGTTGATATCCGTGAGTTCCCCCCGTGACCACATCACAATGTTTTTAAAACGTTGGGCGGGCGCTTGTGAGGTGTTTGGTAAAATAAATAGAGGTATAAAAATATTGTTAAAAACCAAGTTTTTATTAGTGGACTAAAAAGAATAAAATAAATAAAGGTAAAAAAATGATTTTTAAAAACCATTTATTTACAAGTGGACTAAAAAGAAGAAAATAATTTAAAACTTGTAAGTTCAAGTACTTTGATTTAGTATGTCTAAAAACGTGAGGCGGGTTTTTGGTATAAAAATTAAAGATTTGTCATTTAGAAGGCAAAGGAGAGATCTATAAGTGAGAGAATGAGTGAACCGCATATGTTGTATCTCTTATATATAGTTGGTATACTTTTAGTCCTATGAAGACGAAGTCCTTGAACTTACAAGTTTTAAATTATTTTCTTCTTTTTAGTCCAATTGTAAAAACATGGTTTTTAAAAATCATTTTTTTACCTTTATTTATTTTACTCTCCATTAGATAATTAAGGGGTATAAGTAAAATAATTCAGAAACATAATTTTGTTCCCTAAGAGTTCTACTAAGGTGTTGTGAGAGATAGACTGACATTTTAATGCAAAACTTCATTTAGAGCAATATTTGTGTTTTCGGAATTAAATTTTAACTGTTAAAACTTTTAAAGATTCAGTTTTTTTTAGCTTAAGTTAAAAAACGAATTTGTGTCTAAAGAAACTGAAAATAAAATGACAATTACCTTTAACCAGAAACGGCCTGAAATTGTCCAAGAGACCAGACTATGATTGTGGGGCTGGCTGGGCGAGCACCGACTGCACTGGAGACAACAGCGATGTCCCCGCTATCTTCTAGACTTGGAAGGTATTAGAGTCGCCTTAAGACGTCATGATTCTGCTAAATTTTGACCATGTTGTTGTGGCTTGCATAAATGTACATTCACTACATGTATTCTACTTTAGTATGAAATTATAGACCCTATAAACAACTTAGACACTTTTTTGTAACCGTCAAATACTAATGGAGTTAAAAGCTTTTTCTGATATATTTATATTGATGATTTATACAATGTGTCAATGTGTTGAGCTTTTACTGCCTAAAGATAAATGTACAAAATCTTGATATCAATAATTAATGTTGATGATTGATGAATTAATACTACATGGAATTCATTGAAATTCATTAATTTTTGTTATTTACCTTTTTTTCCAGATGATATCCAGTGATCTCCCTTGCATTCCTATCTTACTTGACTTCACATTTCATTAACTTATTGTAACTAATTTGACTTATTCAATAAATTGTTAAAAGAATAATAATAAAAAAATATAAATGAATTCAAATATTGTAAAACTCTTCTCTTTTGTCGATGTGATTGCTTGCTAAAACTGATTGATAGGATGAAAGACATAAAAGTCTTGAAATAAAATATTTCCATGTGCATTTAAATCAGTTGAATCACAAAATAACATTTAATAAATATATACATTGTAAAGTAGAAATAATATTGATCACCCATTCTGCTACTTTCCTCAATGAACGTTTAAATATATGTACATTTGAGTCGAATCACATGCTTCGCTACGGGGTAAACACAATGAAATCATATGATATTTTGTTTTAGGGTCTCATCTTCCACTTTAAATTTAGAGAATAATTTTTTCAAAATCACCAAGGATAACAGAAACTTCAATAGGTAAAAGTATTGCCCAAAATGCAAATGTAAATCACTAAATATAACAGAAGTTTAACAGGTGTAAAAGAAATCTCCAATTGTAACTAAAGTCTCCATTTGTAACATAAATCTCCAAGTGTAACAGAAGTGAACAAGTGTAGCAAAATTCCCGAATTGTAACATAAATTTACTTCGGTAACAGAATTTTCAAAAGTGTACGAATAATCTCAAAGTCTAAAAAAAAAGTTCCCAGTTCTGAAAGAAATGTCTAAATTTATAACAGAAGATGCCAAGTGTTACAGAAGTCGCCAAAGTTTAACGGAAGTCTCACGAGGGAAAAGGGAATCTCCCATTGTAACAAAAGTATTCAAGTGTTAAAAAGAAGTCTCTTAATGTGTTACAAAAGTCCCCAAGTGTCACCAAAGTTTCCAATAGTAAATGAAGTCTTAAAATTTAACAGTATAAAGTGTAACTAATAATAAATATGAGTTTATTTAATATACAACATTGGCTCTCATTGGCTAAAGCTGATGTAATTTTTAGTCACTGCATCCCGTAGTATTTCCATTGAAATTTCACACACTTAATTACATATCTGAGAGGACAATACATCCTAATAATATGTTAACGACATTTTTTTAGTGATTTAATTTGTTTAAATTTGACTTCGATGTGCTTTGGAATTCTCCACATGACACAACATTCCCCAACTCTCATACTGGAAATTAAAAATATATTTTCTTCATTTAAGTACATTTTGAGTAATCTTCAATTTTTTCAAGAATTTAAATATAATATATTTGTTTCTCAGTTTATTGGTTCCATGACGTTTTGACCCCGGACATTTTTGGTCTTAATAAAATCAAATTAATCTATATATATATATATTCAAATTTCAAATATTTATCATCAATGGACATTCATAGCCTTTCACACAACATCTAGACATAAGGATCAAGAGAAAAAAATCTGTAGGACTGCAACAGTCTACCTGTACTGGAAAAATGAAACTGAAATTTTAAACACATCTGTAATTTTGTGTAAGTAAAATACTTTAAACAATCAATATTCTTAAAACTAAAATTATATATATATATATATCCAGTGGAATTCAAACACTGCTCCTTGTTTATTGTTCAGCGAATAAAAATACTAATATTAATACAGTCTCTGGTTTTATCCTTTAAGAATTCACAGACTGATTTATACAGTCTCTGGTTTTATCATTTAGGAATTCACAGACTAATATTAATACAGTTTCTGGTTTTATCACTTAGGAATTCACAGAATGTCTTTATTTATTGTCATTCTACTTAATATGTCTGCAACCACATTGTCCTTTCCCTTAACAGGTTTAATGTCAAATTTGTAGTCGGCTAATAGCATAGCCCATCTATTTACTTTTGCGTTGCTGATTTTCTTCTTGTTGAATGCCAGAAGTGGTTTGTAGTCTGTTATAAGAGTGAATGTTCTACATAGAAGTTATTTTTGAAGTTTTTGTAGAGCCCACACTATGGCTAAACATTCTCTCTCTATGGTGCTGTAGTTACACTCTGTTTTGTTAAAATTTCTGCTAAGATACTGTATAGGATGTAGGATGACATCATGTTCTTGCATGAGGCACGCTCCTAATGCAATGGACGATGCATCAATAGAAACAATGAAAGGTTTGTCCCATTGAGGTGTCAACAAGATGGGGTTCTTCCTAAATGCTTACTGAATGTTCTCCAATGCGTAGAGGCAATCTCCTGAAAACTGAAATTTTCGAATATCTGTGTTTTTTTGTAACTTCTGTTAGTGGGTGAACAATTTCTGCATACTTTTCAATGGATGGTCTGTAAAAGTTACAAAGTCCCAGCAGGGCTTGCACTTGTTTCTTAGATTTTGGAACTGACAGGTTGAAAATCTACAGCTTCAAGTGTGTGGATATGTGTTTTCCAAATCTTTAGTGTGGATACATATGTCGTCTACATAATGTACCACATTTGGAATGCCTTGTAACATCACTTTCATAAATCTGTTAAAAGTGGCTGTACTGTTGACTAATCCAAATGGCATTACTAACTATTCATATACTTCATCCATGGCTATGAATGCAGTATATTTGACAGAATCAGGATCCATATTTATCTGCCATAAACCTCTGTTTAAGTCAAATGTAGTGAATATTCTGGAATTACCAATTCTGTCTATAATGTCTCTTGGGTCTCCAATAGGTTAATGGTCCAATTTTGTAATATTATTCAATTGTCTGTAATCACAGCATAGTCGAATCTTTCAATTCTTCTTTTTTACTATGACAGTTGGTGAGGTATAGTTAGCTTCAATTGCTTTTCGTATTTTGTTTTCTTTGAGTAGGTAATCAATTTCTTGTTTTACTGTGTCTCTATATGCCATTGGAATAGGGTATACTTTGGTCTTGAAAGGTTCATGTTCTAATAGTTGTATCTTATGAGTCACAGTTTTTGTGTTTCCTGTTTCTTTTGTTATGACACCTTTGTATCTTTGGAAAATTTTAATCACTATGTGTTTCATATTATCTGGTATGTCAGATGATATTCTTTCAATGTCAGGGCTGTTCTTTTTCATTGAACTGTCATTTTCATCATTTTCTTTTGCTGATGATATTTACGGTTTGTTTTTCTTCTTTATTGTCACCATATGCTCTTAGTTTATCAATGTGTAATTTTTTCACATGTCCTTTTATATTGACACTATATGTGACATCACTAAGCTTTTCTTCAATGTTGTATGGACCTTCCCATGTGATTTCATTCTTTGCATTTGGTAACAATGCTAAGACTTGTTGTTCTGGCTCAAATGTTCTTAATTGTCTGTGTTTATTTTTGATTTCTCTATGTCTTGCACTTTGCTTGATTAGTCTTTGTTTTGCTGTTTCAATACTGTAGAGTATTTTATCTCTAGTGTCTGACATCAGCTGATATCTGTCCTGTATGGCATCTTGTTTACTTATAAGTCTTTCTTTGACATTTCTCAAAGGACTTGCAGGGTTTTGACCAAACATTAACTCAAAAGGACTAAAACCTGTGCTTTCATGCTTGCTGCTGTTGTATGCAAATAGTACTAAACGTAAATATTCATGCCCTTTGTCTTCATGGTCTATTGTAACCTTTAATAGCATATTCTTGATGGTTTTGTTTAGTCTTTCAATCGCTCCATTTGATTGTGGATGGTAAATTGTGCTGTGCACTTGTGTAATGTTTAACATTTTCATAATAGCTTGTGTCATCTGTCCCTTGAATTGACTGCCATTGTCAGACAGAAGTGTTTGAGGGAAACCATATCTGCTGAAAACATTGAGTAATTCATTGCATATACTTTCTGCATCTATTCACTTCAGTGGAATAGCTTCACCCCATCTGGTGGCTATGTCCACTATGGTTAGAGCATACATATGTTTCTTCTTTGACATCTTTTTGAATGGTCCTATTAGGTCTATGGCAATTTTCTCGAATAAGAAGTCTGCCTTGTCAGATGATTGTATTGGCTCTGTGTGCTTTCCATCTTTGGGATTATGTCGTAGACACACTGTACATCTCTTGATGTATTCTTTTATCTGCGTAGCCATTTTAGGCCAGTAAAATTGTTCTGCTATTGTAGCAATTGTTTTCTTGGCGCCCATGTGTCCACCTAAAGGACTGTCATGTGTCATTTTAACAATGGTTTCCTGTAACTTTTTGGGAAGAACCCCTCTTTTACATGTACCTGCTTGTGCAATGTTTATCAATATGCCTTTATCTAGCTTGTAGTATTTGTTGTGGCCTGTTTCATTGTCTTTGATGAGTTTCATTTTTATTTCCATGATTGTGTTATCTTCTTCTTGTTGTTGTTTGAATTCTTGTTTTGACATCAGTTGGCTTCCTATTTCAAGTTTCTCATTAACTTCAATGTCTATGTTCTCTTTTCTTTTTGTGGTGGCTCTTGTTTGTACAGTAGCACATAATTGATGGCTGTTGTCACACCAAGCCTTGAATACTTCATCAGAATTGTCAACAACACCTTCAATATTGCCTATGATGAGATCACAAATGGCATCTTTCAAAACTCTGGCTCGAACTTCACCTTGAAACCAGGGTGATTTGATGGTAAGAATAGCAGTTGGACACTCTCTCTTTGTGCCATCAGCCATTATTAGTGTGTCTTTTTGCCCATTATATTCTTTTTCTTCCACCATCATACTATGGACCACAATCGTTATGTATCCTTAATCACGAAGACACATACATTTTCTATTATTGATGTAAACTGGGTAGAATTGCAGCTTTCCATGACCGTTCATAGTGGCCACAGTATTACTAGATTTTGATTCTTCTTGTTTCATTTTTCCTTTATCATCTGCATTTTGGTAGTGATTCCTTCTCCATGGCTGATCAGAATATCTGTATCTGGATTTATGATTATATCTGCCTCTCCATGATCTTCTACCTTTGCTTCAAAATGACCTTGTCTTGATCTTTCTTCTGTTTTCTTTCTTATAGGGCTGCCATTAGGTGACACCCTATTTGGTTGTCCTTTATTGTGGTAACACTGCCTTGCCATATCCTGGCTTGTTATAGTACCAGCAAATAGTTTGTCTGTTGCCTTGGTTTGGCAGACTCTGGTTTCTCATTCGTTGTCTTTTTTCTTGGTTTTTAATTTGTGTCGATACAAAGATATCTTGTCTCCTATCCATTTGCACATTTGGATGAGAGTCTTTGAATGTGCGTAATGCATTTGTTAGCTCTGCTTGAGTACGAACTTTCTTATCAGTTAAATATGTGAATAGAGCTGGTGTTGCATTTTCTAGGAACTTGTCAATTAACACCATGTCTAGTATGACCTTTGGATTGCTTGTATCTATTGCTGTAAGTTCTAGCCATTTTGTTAATTTAACTTGTGCTTCATGCACTATGATCTGTGGATCTTTGTCCATCTTGATTCTCATTTCATGAAATTCTTTGCTATAATCATTTTCTGACTTTCCGAAATGACATAGAAGTGCCTTTTTGACATTTTATATATGTTTTTGTCTTCTTTGGCTATACTGTTGTAAGCTTCAAATGCTTCTCCAGTTAGTTGAGTCATCAGTTGTGCTGGCAAATCTTCTTCATCATAACCTTTCATGGCCATTATGGATTCAAAATAATCCAGATAAACATCCATTTTTTCTTTCTGGCTATCATATTTTCTAACTTTGATAGTATCCTTCGGTGGTGACTTTCTATTTGTGTCATTACCAGAATTGTGGCCTCCACTCTCTAAATAAATTTGTAGTTTTAATTTGTCAATTTGAAGTTGTTCAAGTTCTCTTCTTGCAGCTCTTTCTTCTCTTTCAATTATTTGTTTTTGCCTCTCTTCTTCTTTGGCTATTTTTCGTATCTCTTCTTCTCTGGCTATTTTTAGCTTCTGTTTTTCTTCAGCCTCTTTTTGCTTTAGCCTCTCTTCTTCTTTGGCTATTTTCGCATCTCTTTTTCTTCAGCTATTCTTAGCTTCTCTTTTTCTTCAGCAATTTTGACTTTCTCTTCAATTAAGTCTTTCATTTCTTTTCCACTTAATCCGATCTTTTCTGCTATGGCAGTGAATTCTTTGTAGTAATCAATTCAATGTTTGTTCACTTCAGACACCAATGTACCATCTTTGTGATGTTTTACGTATTAATATATCTTGTAGGCGTTCTCTCAATACATAACCTTGCATACAATAATCCTCTGAAGAACTGGTTTCCATGAAACAATTTTAATATCTACACTATGCACATAACATATAATTTGAGGTTATACAACGTGGAATACTCAGGCACACATCCGCCATGACACCAGAATTCTCTGACACTCTACCAATAATCTCGAACCCTCTTCCCGCGCTTTCACTCATGTGACCTCTCCGTCATCCAACTCGAGATTCACACGTGACAGTACCAATGTTGTCAGCCATGCCATGCTAAATAGCAAAAATAGATACAGATTAGTCCAACTTGGTGTATTCATCACCAGAGCTTCACTGGGGGGGGGGTCGTGACCGCACCGGGTGACACAATCACAAATTTCCTTCATACTTTTAACAAACATCCTTATTCGTATCTACGTATCTCACTTCATCGCTTGCTTTCTAAAAATTTCACCTAGCCCTTATGTTTTTACTTCATCTGTTTTAAACAGATTGAACTTACCAAGGTTAAACATACCAGTAACCATACCCTTATCTGTTTGCATCACTCGTTGACTCTAAAACTCAACCTATGTCATTAATTAAAACCCGCCCCGCACCTTTCCACTTCCCTAATGCTATTGATAAAATCCTTAACAAACTCATTGTAACTCGACTTCATGACTTCCTGTACATACATTATACCACCACACCTATAGTAACATCATATCAACAGCCAAACCCGCGCTTTTTTCCACCCCTCCTAAATTTGTCTAATTAATTATAATATATACTAAACCATTCCTGATTGTAACTTATACCATCGTCTGCCCCCTAGGGTTGCCAGATGTCCGGTTTTTAACCGGACTGCCCGGTATTATCCTTATTTGTCCAGTTAAAAAATTGAAGCAATACCGGACGTGCATGTGTCGGGTATTTTCAATTTTCTTTAATTCAATACACTAGTAGGCTTTTTTAAGCAATCTTAAAATCTTCTGATTATATAATCGACCGTTTGACTTAATTTTGCAATTCGGATTGTAATTAAAAAAAAACACACCCAATGTCTTTTATTATATAAATGAAGCACGTAAAGAATTAAACGTTAATCCATTCTGGCATTACGAAACAATTTTAAACGCCTCACAGACTGATGAACGTAATCGGATGTGCGTTGAATCTGTGAGAAGTGAACTCTGTGTGTTTTTTAAATATACCGTATACCTGCACATAATTTAAGGAGGCAATTTATAAGAACAAGAAATTATTTAAAGCAGCCAAGTCTAGTGATAAATATAAAGTAAATTAGTGTTTTATTATTTCAAAATGCTGATGATTTTTGTGCAGTGACAGTATTGTACTTAGTCAAAGTCTTGAAAAAGACAAAAATAGAAAGTTCGAACTTCAATAATAGTTAGGAGATGTTTAAAAGCCCCTAACATGAACAAAAATTTATTGTTTGGTGACATAATCTTGCTATTAGAGTCGCAGATTTACAAATCCTAATGGACCGCTTTGCCAAGGCCGCCAGCGACTTCGCCTAACCATCAGCCTCAAAAAGACTAACGTGATGGCCCAGGAGGCTGATCCACCCAACATCACCATCAATTGTTGCCAACTTGAGGCCGTGGATCACTTTACATACCTTGGCTCCAACATCACCAACAACCTGTCCCTTGATTCCGACCTAGACATAAGGATCGGCAAGGCCTCCACAACTCTGGCCAGGCTCTCAAAAAACTCTGACCAGGCTCTCAAAAAGAGTCTGGAACAGCAAAAAGCTGACCATCAGAACCAAAATTGCTGTATACCGTGCATGTGTGCCAAGCACCCTCCCTTATGCCAGTGAATCCTGGACCCTATACTCCAGACAAGAAAGGAGATTGCGTGCTTTTCACATGTGCTGTCTCCGCGCATCCTTTGAATCGCGTGGCAGGACCATGTCACTAACAATGAGGTGCTACAACAGGCAAAAATACAAAGCATGACAACTGTTCTCCGTCAGCGTCGGCTCAGATGGTTGGGACATGTGCGCAGATTGGAGGATGGCAGAATCCCAAATGACATCACCTATTCTGAGCTAGCCAAAGGAAAGAGGGACTACAGGCCGGCCTCACCTCGTTACAAAGATGTCTGCAAGAGAGACCTAAAAGCTATTGGCATCGACATAAATAGTTGGGAGGAACTCGCTGGGGACAGGTACAGATGGAGACAGGCGTTGACTGCCTGGCTAGAAGCAGGAGAAAGAAACCTGCAACAGGTCGCAGACGTAATTTGCCTTAAGAGGAAAAGGAGATCAAATCAGCCAAACACAAATACTACCTTTCAGTGTCAGAAGTGCAGCAAAGGCTGCCATTCGCGAGTGGGCTTGTACAGCCACAGAAGGAGCTGCAAAGCCATGCGCGCAAATTCCACAGGAGCACAGAAAATTCCGTCGTCTTACGAGACATAAGGAAGCCAACAATCTTGCTATATTTTGATATTTGCAATACTGTAATTTTCTCCAGAAAACATGGCATAAGCAGACATATTACCAGACAGAAGAAAACAATTTTATTATTTTATTATATTATTGCATTTATAATCATGCCATATTTTGAAAATATAATAAAGCAAGGATGTTTAATGAGATTCCGATCTTATTCTATATTTAATATACGAATGTTGCAACGCATCATTATTATCTTGATTTGATCATATGAATATTAATGACATTTACAGACTATAGCACTTTTTGAATTCACACAGTTCACTAAACCTATTCAATGATCCCCAAACCGCAAATTATTAATGTTGATATTTTGGCTTTTTGTGCCATCGACAGTCGACACTAGTGTCCGGTATTTTTGAGACAGCCATCTGGCAACCCTACTGCCCCCACTATTTTATTATGATTAAATTCACCACCAACAACACATGTCCAGCAGAGTACCCCAAATAAAAAACATCGCCTAACAACCTGAAACACATAAAAACCGTGTTAAACCCTTAAATACTACCATTCAACAAATAAAATAAAATTCAAAATAAATAAAAATAGCTTGAGAAACACTTAATAATTAAATGAAAAATAAATAAAAATAATTTTAGGACCACTCAATACACAAAATAAATATAAAGTTACAAAAAAATAATAATAAAAAATGTATTAAATATAAATACACGATTATCCCCCTTTAAACACCAGAAAATTTGAATTTCCCGCGTCACACGTTCTAATGACCGTATAACAATATGATATCCTAATTAACATAATTATCACGACAGCCTAATTAACTTGTCTAAGGTAATTAACATGTTGTATAACAACATGACATCTAATTAATTACCGCGCGCAGCCGCCGGTAAGGGTAACAGCTGTGGTGGCGTCATCCCACTGTGGGCCCCCACAAAAATACTACCCGTTTCTCTCATTAAATACTACTCATGAGGTCAGATAGTCCTTTCTATAAGTACTTACATTCTTTCTGCCCCCATTCCTCCTATTTACCTTTTCCGTAACTGTCTCCAGGGCATGTTTTAAATATTTTCTTTAATATTCACACTACATTTTAGTTTTTCATTTCTTTAGTGGTCGAACCATCCATGGGTCGAATCGTCCGGGGTCGAAACGTCCTGTGTTGGAATCGGCAGGGTCGAACCGTCCGGGTCGCATCGTCCAGGGTCAGAATGTCCGACCACCTCATTTATTTTTACAACTACTCATCGCATTTTTATTATTCTCAGACGACATGTTAACAGTCACGTTCGTGATTTCATTAACTTCAACGTACTAACTCTAGCCTACTTACATTCCGCAGTAGATATGTACCGTACATACTCGAGTATAAGTCGACGCCTGATTTGTCACTTGAAAAATGGAATTTTACATTTCTTCAACGATAGCTACGGTAAACTCATGGGGCCGTCCATAAAGTACGTTACGCTATTTTTGACCATTTTTAACTCCCCCCTCCCCCTGTCACAAACTGTCACACATCTCGGACCCCCCCCCAAGTACGTCACACTTTCGAACAAAAGTGTTGTTTTTTATTAACAAAATAAGCAAAATTTAATATAAAACAGCGTGACGTCACACATGGCCGGACCCCCCTTCCTCTGTCACGAACTGTCACACTTTCTTACAACCCTTCCACCCCTCTGGAGCGTGACGTACTTTATGGACGGCCCCTATGGCGTAAGAGCCGTGTGTATGTAACCGAATTTGCTACACACTCTATGGTTCCACAGTAACATATAAACAATTATTAATTATTTTGATAATATAAACCATATAAATAAACCATATTAACTTAGTGCAGTGTCTTTGAAAGAAAGCAATTTTGTTGAACTTTCAATTTGAATAATTGAAGTTTTTGCTCATATTCCTGGAAAATGGATAACTACTAAATAGCGCTTACATGTCCGGAATTAATGAAATGAGTTAAGTGTGTATAAGTCAATCCCCAATTTTGGCCTTGAATTTTTAGGGAAATACTCGAGTATACCTGTTCCATACTGTACCTGTTCCATTCAAATTTGGTCGTTTTAACGTTTTGTAGAATGACAAGTTTGAGCCACTCAAGTGTACACCCCATCCCCACCCACCTTTCGGAGATGAGACCCTTGCAGGAAAGATAACTTAGCGCTCGGTTCACAGGATGTTTGTTACATAATGTTGTTTATTAAATAAAGATGTTTATTAAATAAAGATGTTTGTTAAATAAGGATGGCTGTTAAATAATGATGTTTTTTACATAATGAAGTGTTTAAATAGGGATGATTGTTAAATAAGGTTGTTTGTTACATAAGACTGTTCGACAAGTATGGTTTAAGTTAAATTGATTAAACTTTGAAGGAAATCATTTTTATAGTTTCGAATTGTTTTACAAAACAATTAAATATAAAACAATTTTTATCTTATAGTTACGGGTTGGCTGTGGCTTTATTTTCTACTGTATACGGATAAATCTATAAATCTTAGGGCTGTTATCGATTAATTTAAATTTAATTGTTAACTTTTGAAAAATTATCGATTAATTAATCGATAATTTCGATTAAAACCAAAAATAGAAATGTATGACGCCATTAAACTGAACATTTCTCACGGACATTGAAAATTAAGAATATTTTGAACTAAATTTCATGACAATGTGTTGATACTTGATTTGTGCTGAAGGTGGTACGTCAGCGATGTATTTGATCCTTTAAAAGAGAATTGTTTATGGCAGTGGACACAGTAAACGTTTTCACCATCTTCGACTTTGCCATCCGCAGTTTAGCTTAAAAACAACATATTTGCTCAACTTTCTAGTTATATGTTTAAATTTAACTGCGCTGATGCTGTCAGCAGGGCCGTCTTAACGCATAGGCCCGTTGGGCATTTGCCCGGGGGCCCACGAGCATATGGGCCCCATGGGGAATATGTTTATTTATATATATTATGTATATTCATTTTTTATTCCTGCGGGGGAAGGGCCCAACACTATTTCTTTGCCCGGGGGCCCCAAAATGGTGTAAAGACGGCTCTGGCTGTCAGCCATTTTATAGTTGACGTCTGCCGGTCAACATAAATTAATAAAATAAATTTTAATATTACGCGGGAGATGTTTGTACGTAAAAAAATATATATAAATTATTATTAATTATTAATAATTATTATTTATTACTAAAATTTTTTAAAAAATATTATAAATATTCTCTTAAATTTTAATCGAATTTTTATCGATTAAAATTATTTTAATCGATATTTAATCGATAAAAATTTTTAACGATTAATCGAGAAATTAATCGATAATTTCCGCAGCCCTAATAAATCTATAAATATTCTATAAAAGACAGAGTTTGTGGATGGTTATAGATTTACGTCCTGTACAGTTTGGGACCAGGAGACCATTTTTTTCCTCGAATATAGCTCAATTAAGATAAAATATTTTTAACATTGGCTACAGGGTCGATCAATGGATCTAGCTAGACCTATAGTGGTGCAGAAAATCTTCATGGCCCATATTAAAATACTTTATGGATTTGCATTCCTATTAGTCACTCTTTCGGGGCCGAGGGTCCATAAGCATATCTCCCATATATATATATATATTATTTTAAACAGTGGTTAATTTGTGGATGGTATGTAGACAGTAGTTGGTTATAAAAAATTTGATAGCATTTAAAAATACCATAATATAGAATTTAATACCTTGTATCCACTACTTCCGGGCCAAAGGCTCAAAATTTATTTCTTTTTACAATTTTAAGTCTTTGTTCCTTTTGATTTTACACGTTCTTGACACATATATCCATCATGATCCAGATTGAAATCAGACGTAGTTTTGAACTTTAAATAATGTACTGTTTAGGGCCGAGGGCGTTTAATGTCTTTTCCCCTTAGTTAAGCTTAAACAGCATTTTAAAATGTCCTACTGTTTAAATTAATGGATTTAAACCAAACGTGGTACACAAAACCTTGATGATCCATATTCAAACATTTTATGGAATTGAATTCCCGATATCCACTACTTCAGGACCAGAAGCCCTTATTTCCATACCCTTATAAAAGCTATGTAAAATACATAAGATCAGATTGTAACAACTCTATTAAGGTACATTAATTGAATTTAAGTCAAAGTTTGAGTTTTCCCCTTTTACGTCCATAATGGTATCGTGATTTCAGTAAATTTATAATACAAAAAAATTTCTCTTTATTCTGAAATGTTATAAAACATTTTTTAATTTATTTTTTGCAAGATATCCGTTATCTTTTAGCCTATGTTAAATTGACTAGTTTTTAAGTTTAACCCAAATTATTTGTTAAATTTTTATTTTAATAATTAGTCTTATTATTTACTGTATTCGAGGCCAATCTTAAAAACTATAGAAAATTTCATAATCTAGTCTTTTGCAAGATTTCCATAATTTTGACCTAATCGTAATTAGGCAAATTAAACGGTGGCCAAACCGTGGCTCTCGAGACACATGAGGATATTTTGTGTTCACATTGCGGCTCGCGTACAGTTTATGAAAAATATGTTACAAGTATTACTGGAAGATTTCCAAGCCATGTTACAGGACCCATAGTGCTTCATGGCGGCTCTCAACAAAAAAAATTAATTAATTAATTATTTTTTTTAAATGTTCTCAGTTCTCAATTACTACAGGTTTGTCGACCCCTAGACAACTATTTAAGTATTATCCCATTATTTGTAATATTGATGTAATATGGCAAAGCGGTGTCCTTCTTTGAATTTAAACGAATAAAGGCTATAGTTAATCCATTTCTTTTGAATATTTTTTTTGTTTTTTATTCGAAAAATATTTTTGCCGATTAATTTGACCATAGTTATTTTCTTTAAAAATTTGACTTTTAAGAAAATAAAACAATTTACCAGAAAATAAATAAATGTGAAGAATAACAGTAACATGACATTAAGTGTTGAACCTTGGACATATTGTTTTTAGAAACCTTCATGTCTCGACCTCTAATGGGATCTCACCGACAGGTCAACATTAGAGGAAAAAACTGGATTTCATGGGGACACGCTCCCATCTTGAATCGGGTCCCATTAAATTAAATGGTATAAGAATAGTACGCCACCAGGGAACAAGATTTCGTAAGTAGAAGGGATCATATCGGGGGTTTGGGCTCCCACCAAGAATGGGATCCCGTTATGCAAGAGGGTCCAATTGGGTTAAAGGATCCCATCGTAATATGGGTCGTGTTGGGGTAAGAGATTCTTTCAGTGAGAGGAATATGGACACAAATGATTTACATGTCTATTTGTATGGATATTTAAAAATTTTTTAGTGATGTGATTTTTGTTAATCACTAAAATGTTGTTTATGTTATTTGCTACTGAAATCCCCGTTATTCGCCGGTTATACCGACTAGTAATGGATAAATAGCTAAAGTTTAATAATATAAAAAACTGTAATATAATGTAAATTAATAATATACGGAGTTAGCAACAACAAAAGAGGAATTTAACCCCCTCAGATTCAGAATAAAAATTGATTCCACTTGTCAGTTCTACTTTAAAAAAAAATCCTTTATATTAACTCGTGACGTCTGCTTGATTGTTTGATGCCTTGAATGCCGAAAAAACTTTGGATATATTTTTAACCCACTTCCTCGTAAGCTAGCGAGCTGAAATTTTGCAGGCAGTTTCGTGCCGATGATTAAAATGATCCATCAAAATTTCAGATCGATCGAATATACTATATTTAAATTAATGAATTTTTAGATTATCTCTATGTAGCATGTTAATTTTTGTGCTAGAGTGTCGCGGTGCGTATTATATTGAACAACCTTTTTAATACTTTCCTATCGCGCTGTGCGGTGCGTATTATATTGACGATACTTTTTAAAAAATATATTTCCGATCTGTAAATGTAAATGCTATTAATTGCTAATCTGTCTCGCGGTGCGCACTATGTTAAAGATGTTTTTATAACCCTTTTCCCGTGATCAAATCGAGCTGAAATTTAGCAGGCAGACTGTAGAAGTTTTTCTTATTATAAATCCTTTATATATTTGAGATATAACTAAAATTTTGGATTTTTGGATTGTCGTGCGATGCGTATTATAATGAACATTCTTTTAGTTATGTCTCGTACATAAAAGATTTATAGTAAAAAAAAAGTAAGTTTTTTTTAAAACGTTTTTTTTTAAATTACAAGCCGATTATTCTAGTTTCGAATCTTACACACATTCACAAATATATGTTCGCTACACGTTTCACGTTTTTAAGTTTTCAAATCTCAAAAAAGGTCCAAGAAACAGGAAGTTTAGTCTACAAATTAAATGTTTAGTTTGAAAGCAAATGAGACTGATTTCATGAAAAGAGTGGCTTGAACACCTCAAGTAATTGCAACACGCTGGAAACAATACGTTAGTCACCATTTGAAGAGCGGCGGAGATATTAAAATAACAAATGTGAAAGTAGTTCTCCTGTAAGGACCCTATCTATACCTCTGTGTTTTGCAGTTGACGCTCTGTCTGTTGTGTCTAGCAGTATCTGAGGATTGTAAAGGCAACTGAATTATCTGTTTAAAAAGATTATTATCTGTGAGCATTATCTGAAACAGGTTTATAATTATATTCAAATGCCATTTTTTTTTCATCTTGAAAAGACCAACTGAATTTGGGAAAAAATGATCAACTTACTTACTGTTCTGTTAATGTTGGACCCCCAATTTACCTAGGAGATATTCTTATGTTTTTTAACTTTGCTGCGCATATTTCTGACATTTTTTAACGTTTTTGCGCTCCTTGACACTGGCTTTACAACTACTTCATATAATCTTTTTATTAAAATCTCTTATATTAACTTCACCGTCTTGTCTGTCTGTCGTGGTCCCGCCTGCGGAAAAACAAAAGTAAAAAATGATCCGCTTTCCGGGATCCTATCGAGCTGAAATTTAGCACATAGACTTTTGTCGCCTAACAATGCATTCTATCAAAATTTCAGATCGATCAAATGTACTGTAATCAAATTAATTGAATTTTTAGATTATCTCTATGTATATCTATGTAGCATGTAAGTGTTGGTGCTAGTCTTTCGCGCGGTTCGTATTATATTGAACATACTTTTTAAAATATTTTCCGGTCGCGCGGTGCGTTGCGTATTATATTGTACATACTTTTATAATATTTTCCCGATCTGTAAATGTTTATGCTAGTCTGTCGCGCGGTGCGTATTATATTGAACATAATCAATACTTTTAGTTATGTCTCATATATAAGGGATTTATTGTCAAAAACTTTGTTTTTACGGGCTGTTTAATTATAAAAACTTTAATTTTTTTAACGATTTAAAGTTATTATTAATGTGACGCTATAAATTCTTGTTTAGCCTGTAAATAGTAGAAAATGTATTTTTTGTTTTGTTTGTTGTTGTTTTTTCTTCCTTAGTACCGTTGTTTTACATTCAGAATTTTTTCCATATCTATTTCCATTTTCGTTTACGGAATGATGTAAAAATTCTTGAGCCATAAGCTTCGCAGTTTATGTTTGTGCCATCTGTGACACATGAAGGCTCATTGGATTTGGATTTTTTTGTTTGTTGTTTTTTTAGTCCCATAATGTCGTAGTCGTTATAACCTCGTGGTCGCAGGAGCTCTAATGTTTCCATTAGAACATTCTCGGGCTTGGTAGATCTTGGAGGACAATACATTGTATCAAAATTTCAGATAGATCGAATATATCGCAATTAAATTATTGTATTCTTTAGTTTATCATTATCTTTATACAAGTATATAAGCATCTGTACCCGTCTGCTTTTGTTGACATCTATGAGTTCACCCCATGACTACATCACCGTGGTATTAAAACGTTGGGCGGGCGCTTATGAGGTGTTTGGTATAAAAAAAAATAGAGGTAAAAAATCTTTAAAATTAAACAACCCCGTTAAAAAAACATAGTTTTTAACTATAAATCCCTTATGTATGAGACATAACTCAAAGCATTGATAATGTTCAAACGCGACAAACATTTACAGACTGAAACCGAATTATCTCCCCTGGCTTTAAAAACCGGGTAAGGGGGGAAAGGGGTGTGGGCATTGACGGGTGGCGTCAACGCGTTGACTCAACTGGCCCGTGGAAGAAAAACAATAACAAACTGTGAAATTGTTAAATATGTTATATAGAGATATACTAAAATGCATTAATTTAATTACGGTACGTTCGATAGATCTGAAATTTTGATATGATGCATTGTTAGGTGACACAAGTATATGTGCAAAATTTCAGCTCGATAGCATCACGGAAAGTGTGTCATTTTTTACTTTTGTTTTCCGGCAGCCCAAGACAGAGAGAGAGAGAGACAGAGACGGCGGTGAAGTTAATATAAGGGATTTAAAAACAAGGTTTTTGACTATAAATCCCTTATATATGAGACATAACTAAAAGTAGTGAGCATGTTCAAACGCGACAAACATTTACAGACTGAAGCTGCCTTATGTCGCCTTTGCTGTAAAACGGGGGGTGGGGGGAGGTCTGGTCACCGATCGCTGGATTGAACTAATGAAATCAGCGTGACAAGTAAAATGTGAACAAAAACAGACGGCTATATAGAGTTACATAGAGATAAACTAAAAATTCATTAATTTAATTACGGTAAGTTCGATCGATCTGAAATTTTGATACAATGCATTGTTAGGTGACTCGAGTCTATGTGCACAATTGCAGCTCGATAGCATTACGGGAAGTGTGTCTTTTTAAAAAAAAATTTCCCACCCGACCGCCGTTCCCACGGCAAACGACAGGACAGAGATGACGACAGACAAGATTTTGAAGTTAATATACGGGTTAGGTCCAATAGTTTTCGGGATTTAGCCTTGCCTGACAGTTGCACATAGTACACCAATAATTGACATGGCACAATGATAGAACTTCAAATGTTTATTACACTGTATCATCAATGCATATCCTTGTACTATAATTGCATGAGGTCTCCAGGGGCACAAAATTCTAACACATAACCAACATTATCATCAAAGGTCATATTTACAATAAGCAATAAACAGATAGAGGGGAAAAAATAAAAATTATAGCCATTATTTTGAAGCTGGTATAATCTCTATAGGACTGCCCTAGCCTCATCATCATAATCAACATTAATTAACATATTAATCATCATATTATGCAAACATCATCATCAATAAATTACACAATCCTGACATATTTATATACTCTAATATACAGAAGAACATCAACTAATCATCATTTTTATACAAACAGCATTATCTAGATATTACACAATCCTGACAAAATTATATACATTAATATACAGAAGAAAATTATTGAACTTTCGAAACGTCAAGATCTTCTAATCGAATTCCTTCGAGTGATCTTACTCGGCTCAGTGCGACGTACGCTTGACCTTTTGCAAATAAAACTTAGGACCCAAGTTAATGACTGCTCGATCGACCGTTGAACCTTGCATTTTGTGGAAAGTCACTGCCCAACATAGTATAAGAGGAAGCATTCCCCTTTCTGCTGTGCCTGCCGATAGTTTTGATGGAAATTCAACAGTTCTTGGATCTCAACGAAATTGATTTTGACATTTGGCAAATCTTGTGCTCGACAAGACAGTGGCCAAATGATATCAATGATTTCAGCCATCGCACCATTAACAAGGCCTTTGCTTGTAAATATGTTATGTCGGAGAATCACCTTGGCACCGACAAAGAGCGTTAATGTCTTTGGCAACCCACCAGTATTGTTGATGTCTTCCGGAATGAGCCTCTCTAGGCTGAGTGAACTGATATCTATTATCGCATCTGAGATTCGGTCAGCTGCTCGAAGATCTACCATATTTACGCCTTGTTGGTGGTGGTGACGAAGAGCTTCATTATTATGTTCATCGAACAGTGCATTGGTGGGATCGATGCGGAGCACTTTTCGGACCCAGAATTCATCACAAAGATTTTTATCTATTCTCCCGAGTAAAATTTCAATGTGTTTGGTCTTCAACTCTCCGAATCGCAAGTCATTGAAAAAATCGATGAAAGTTGTGTCTACCCGCTGTCGCATGTTTTGAATTAGTTTTTATAAGTGGACTAAAAAGAATTAAATAAATAGAGGTAATAAAATATTTTTTTTTAAAAACACGTTTTTATAAGTGAACTAAAAGGAAGAAAATAATTTAAAACTTATAAGTTCAATTACTTTCATTTAATATGACTAAAAACGTGAGGAGGGCGCTTATGGGGTATTACATATGCAGTTCACTCATTACCTCACTTAAAGATCTCTCATTAACTTTGCAGCGCGCTCGACTGGCGTACAGATGGTCACGGGTTCGAATCCATGTAAAGGCAAGGATTTGTTCGCTGATGTGAACGTTGCATCACTTGCCAACAGATCATCCGTCGTAGTCTGTGGACGCAATTATCTTCTGCATAGATAAGATAAGATATAATAATTGGTCCCAATGAGGATTAGAATACGTGGTCCCAAAGAAGATTACAATACTTGGTCCCAAATATATTAGAATACTTGGTCCCAAAGAAGACACCAAAGGGTTGACACCTAAATGTAAAATTCTGTATATTCCAGTTAGTTGACACTGGGAGACTCGGAAGGGGCTCTATTGCGTCATTCAAAAGGGAGTAACACCATGAGCTACTCAACTGGGGGACACCACCCTAGTAACGCCTCTGGTTCGATTAGCGTTTTTTATTCCTTCGATACGAAGTGAGCATTTTGGCAGCTGTATATAAGCTAACACACTGCAATCAATCCTTCCTCTTTTGTTAAGAGATCAAACGCGTATACAAGATGAGGAAAGAATTGGTTGTTGTTTTGGCTTTTGTTGTTTGTGGTAAGTGCAGAAATCTTACATTCAACTGTCTTATTTCTCTCAACGAATAATTTAGCTAGCTAATGATATTAGTTAATTTCATTGCAACTAGAGTAACTACACCTTTTTAGAAATTAAATATTTAAGCCAAGATATGTAAGTATCATGTTTAAAATTTGTTTGTTTGAATGCAATTTTGTTTGTAATGATGATAATTAAACTCTAAAAATTTCCTAGTCAGCGAACACAATCTTGCTTTAATGACCCCCTTTCCAGTCCATGACGGACTATGGGGCAAGTGATGTAGCTTTCACAAGTTTTTACCCACCACTTGGGCAAAAGATATACAGTTTACTTAATTTAAAAGGCGTTAACGTTGTTCCCATTCGAATGTTGTACGACGTCTTTTTAGTTTAGAGAAATTTGCTTGATTTTGTTCTTTCTTTTAAGGACTAATTTTAATGAAGCTGCCTTTTTGTCCAAAACAGCCATCATGGCCGACAACTACTGGTGTCCTAAACCAGGCGTGGCCTTCGATTGTTTCGAAACTGCTCCAAATGCAACATTTTGTCTGAATAGCGGAAAGACATCGGTGGTCGTTTGCTCAAATTGCAGGAAGAAATACGAGTTCTGCAAGTAATTAATTCACGTTAATGATTAGTCATTAGGCCTACTGCCATTTTGGCATTTTTATTTTATTTAAATTTTCCAATAAATGAAATGAAAGTTAAATATGAAAATGAGATGAGGCCGTGTGCCCCAAAACATACATGGGGCGCGCCCGCCAGTGATCCTCCCCCCCCACGCACTGGAAACGAAAAGATTCCGGCCTTTCCCCACACCTTCCACGGAACGTCGAGTGGCTAGGTGTAGAGCAATGCCACTTGTGTTTTGAAAATTGTATGGCCATTGGACGAAACTATAGGAAGGGGGTCATTAGGAAACGACTGGGGTAACCAAAGTAGCTAATCGTTGGACATGGGTTATGGAATGAAAGACGGAAAATTTAACTGCTCACACCAAGGGGCATTCTCGAGTGTCAGCCACACACCTTTGTGAGCAATGTAAGGACGGACAGGACGGTAGGAGACAAGTCAGAGTCACCCAGCGCCTGGCTAGAAGAGACTTGGGACAGTGCTTAGCTAGGGACAGTAGTAGATCATAGACTTTATAAAAACTGTATACCTTGCTTCCTGTGTTAGATCAAGTACTTAGACATCAGTAACCGTGTGTCAACCTTAGAAAAGAAATTATTCAAATAAACATTGTTCAGAACTATAATTCTCTCGACCTGCATTTAGTTAGTTTTATCATTAGCGGTTCAGTTAGCGTGTGCATAGCAAATAATAAACATCCATCATAACCACCACTCGGCTACATAATTTTGGCGCTGCGAGCAGGGTCAAGTGAGGAAAGTTTTTCATTTAAATTAAATTGTGATAGGAATTCAAACGGACACACAGATGGAGCAGGAACAGTTACAGTTTACTGGACTGCCCAAGTTACCAAAGTTCACAGGTGACAGCGGGGTAGAACAGTTCGTAAAAGAAGTTCGACTGTTACTACAGTTACAGCGGTGCCCCCAGCCTCAGCGGTCACATGGAAATTGGATCCTGGGCGCATTGGAGGGGCGTGCCCGACATGACATCTTAGGTCGGCGCCGTCGGAGATCAACACCCCAGACAAACTGTTGCACATTATAGTGACGAACTTGGGGAGATCAACGTGATGGCACCACCCTGGCCTCTGCTTTCTACAAACGACATCAGGGCATAGTTGAGATGGTAAAGGACTATGCTTCCAATATGCGTAGTCTCTTTACCTTAGCCAACACAGCACAAACAGGCATCCTTGCAGATGACACACTGCGGGATGCATTTGTCCAAGGCCTACAGCCGGCAGCCCTTAGACGTGACTTAAAAACTTACGTCAGGCGAAACACTGGCAGCACCTTTGAAGACGTCGTTAAAGAAGCCCGACGGTGGATGAAAGAAGACTTCTCTGATGTCGCCGCCACTGCACAGCTCTCAGCAGCATCTCTCCCTGACTGGACACAGTTGACGCAACACCTAATGGCCCACATAGACCAACAGGTAGCAGCTGTGGAAGAAAGGCTCCACCAGTCATTGCACCAGCACCGAGGGGACATGGACGCTATCGATGTCGACTGTCCACCAGCACCCAGACAACCTAATCTGGGCCAACAACAACATCCGCACCGGTCCAAACACTGCCTATGGTGTAATCGGAAAGGACACTCCGAAGACGACTGCTACTTAGCGAAACACCGCTACGTCTCACAAACCAATATAGGCATCAGACACGTCAACATCAGTCAGACCAAGAATAGCCTCGACAGCAACCTTCATCCGTAAGATCTTCTCCTTCACACATAGCTGTTAACCGACGCATTACAGTGAAGTCGATAGAAATGACTGGTGCCAGCCCAACTCTGGATGTAGCCATAAATGGGTCACCAGGTTGCGGCGGTGATCGACACTGGTAGCGAGGTAAGCACCATTACAGAATCCTGGCTATCGCAACATGTTGGCCATTTCACCCTTGACACAGGCTTTGTCACTTTACAAGCCGTCAATGGAGTTGAGGTGCCATACCTGAGGGTGACAACTCTCGACGTGCAAGTGTTCGGGAAACATTTGAGTGACGTCCCCTTCCTCGTCGTACCAAGACCAATAAGCAATAAGCCAACCACAGCATGTGCGGAAGAAAGAGGCGCCAGCGCTGCTCGGTATGAATATACTGAAACGTTGGCTACCCCATGCCAACCGTGTACCACAGCTTTTGGCATCCACGGCTCCCCGTAGTAATTTTAAAACTACGTCTAAGAATACACCACGCACAGATGGCAGGGACCTGGCGACTGGCGACTAGGCTCAACACACATAACTGGCAGCACCCAACACGGAAGCCACATCGTGTGAGGCGCAACAGGTCACCTAATACACCGAGGCCCAGCGAGGACACGCACTCTGATACGGCCTGCCGCGGCGAGATCAAAGAACGGCCAACTAAGCGCCGTAACCATTTGACTCGGTGGGGATTTAGCAGTGGATCTAGAACTCAAGAGATCCAACTACGCAACAAGACAACCCCGCGGACAGATTGCCTTCAGTTTTCTCGATAACGTTGTTATATATTTAAAAAAAAAGTATTGCGTAATAGTAGTAAATTTGAAAGAAGTAATAAAATATATTTCATCAAAGTGCTGGGCCCAAGGAGGTTGCCCCGTTCGCCTTGCCCTAAGGCCGGTGTTGCAAAATAAATCCTCTACCATACAGAGTCTCCCCCCGGAGACTCTGTTTTAAAATAAATCCTCCGGGGGAGAAAATGTTTTCCTCCCGATGAAAATAAACTCTCCCCTACCCTGTAAAATATAGTCTCCCCCAAAATAAATCCGCCCCCATCATACTTTCGATATAAAACAAAGAGAGCGTTAAAAAACAAAAGAATAAAGAATACTTACTTGTGTATTGCTGTAATATTCACACATGTTAAATGTAATACTATTTATGGTAGTGGCTTAGATATAGAGAGATAAGAGGGGGGTGCGGTCTATACCGTTTAGCACCTCTCAGGGGCGTGACATAATATTCACACATGTTTAATGTAATACTATTTATGTAGTGGCGTAGATATAGAGAGATAAGAGGGGTGTGTGGTCTATACCGTAATGACACCTCTCAGGGGCGTGACATAATATTCACACATTTTTAATGTAATACTATTTATTGTAGTGGCGTAGATATAGAGAGATAAGAGGGGGATGCGGTCTATATCGCTTGACACCTCTCAGGGGCGTGACATAATATTCACACATGTTTACTGTAATACTATTTATTGAAGTGGCTTAGATATAGAGAGATAAGAGGGGGTGTGGACCATACCGTAATGACACCTCTCAGGGGCGTGACATAATATTATTAATATTCACACATTATTAAAAATTCAAATTTATTTTGTTAATTTATAATAAACTGTATAATTTTGAATGTTAAAACTTGAATATCTCAAAGCTACAAAAATGTGACATAGCCGTTTCTTCCCTTGAGCTCTTCACATGTTTACTGTAATACTATTTATTGTAGTGGCGAAGACATAGAGAGATAAGAGGGGGTGCAGACCATACCGCAATGACACCTCTCAGTGTTGTGGCATAATATTCACACATGTTTACGGTAATACTAATTATGGTAGTGGCGTATACAGAGATATGAGTTTTGGGGTGTGTATAAAGGCAGTTGCTTAGTTTCATAAAGCAAGGATTATGATTTTGAAGGCATGGGTTTGTGTTGTTACTATAAACGGTAAAGTCATTATAACGTCGGGTGTTCAGACGGTAAGAAAGATTCTTACTATCCATCTAGAATCGGGAGGGGGGGGGGAGGGTGGGAGTGACCCAATTAAGTAAGCGCACGGAGGGAACAAAAATCTGGCTACGACACCGACCTGTTTAACTTATGACCTGATTATACAGTATTTGGGCTATGCATTGTTATTGTGAGACGCAGAGGCGGGGCGTCAATGGGGGGGGGGATACTAGTGGTGCTTACTGCACTGGCTGACACTCTCACAAGGGGTAAAAAAATTCTAAAATTAAGTATGTTCCCATTATTTGGCACTGGCAGACTCGGAGGGGGATTATGGGTTTAGTCGTGAGCGGGTGACACATTGAGCTTACCTCACTGGGTGACGCAAACCTTAGTGATGCGTCTGGCGAGACAGCTACACTAATCTATATATATAAAAATCAAAGTATGTATGTATGTATGTCCTTTATAGCTGACTAAACCATTCATCTGATCACCATGAAACTTTTGGAGAATTTTGAGTACGCTCCTGGGATGGTAATAGGCAACATTTCTTTGCAAAATTTATCCCTCGTGGGGCGCCAGGGGCCCATAATAGGATTTTTTTTTCCTATATGAGCTATATAAAAATTAGTTTAATGGTTAGCTATTAGGTAAATTGATAGATCTTAACCAAAATTTGTATGTAACAACTTGGTAGCCTATATTGAAGTACTATAGGGCACTAATTTTCTAATGTCCATTTCTTCGGGACTGAAGGCCCAAAATGTATTTTTTCATAAACGTTTAAGATTTTATTCCCCATTCAATTATTAACTATCTTGACAAATATAGATAAATATATTCATTATGAAATTGATTGAAATAAACAAGTGTTTTGAACGTGACATCTTGCACTAAATGGGCCCTGGGGCCCTTAATGTCATTTTTTGCTTATATGAGCTATATAAAAATTAGTTTATGCGTTATCTACTGAATAAATGAATGCATCTTAACCAAACTTTTCGTATAAAAACTTGGTAGCCCATATTTTAAAAAAAAGGTCACTGCAATTTTTATGTCCAATTATTTGGGGCTGAGGGCCCCAAATGTCTTTTTTTTCTTATATGTTTGAGATATTATGTGTCATTTCTATTTTTAACGATCTTGAGAAATATATCTATGATGAAACTGAATTAAAATGAACAGCATTTTAAAATTGACATCTTACATCGAATGGGCCAGGGGCCCCAAATTTATTATTATTATTTTTTTTTGTATATAAGATGTTATTTTCCACTCAGTTTTTAACGACCTTGAGAAACATATCCATGATGAAACTGAATTTAAATTAACAGGTTTTAAAAATATACATCTTGAACCGAATGGGCCCAGGGGCCCCTTAATGTATTTTTCCCTTATAATAGCTATATAAAATTAGTTTAATAAAAAAAATTTCAATAATTTAATAACGGTACATTCGATCGATCTGAAATTTTGATACAATGCATTGTCATCCAAGATCTATGTGGTAAAATTTTCAGATCTCTAGGACCATCAGAAGTGGTTAAATTTTACGTTGGCAGATTTGAAAAAATCTTGGACAAACAAACAGGAACGAAAGCGAGTTAGTAAAACGTGGTTAAAAAGCTCACCAAATATTCACGAATTTAGGACATCAACACCAAACAAACTAAACAGTAAAGAAAGCGTACGTACCATGCACGAACACACAGCTGTGACACAGCACCAGGGCTGGAACTGACCAATAGGAGAGCAGAAAAGTTGGTAGCTCGTGAATGACGTAAAGTGATTTCCAGTGTTGTCAGATGCGCGTTTTTCGTATCTTCGATTTTTTTCTTATCTTGGGAAAAATTCTTTGAGTGACCGTTCATATCTTGGATTTTCGTATCTTGAAGCATTCGTATCTCGAGGCACCACTGTATTTATAATTTAAATGACTTTCACCTTTGACCAGAAACAACCTGACATTGTCCAAGAGACCCCAATATGATTGTGGAGCTGACTGGGCGAGCACCAATTGTACTGGATACAACAGCGATGTCCCTGGTATCTTCTAGACCTAGAAGGTACATTATTCATATTTTTTACGTCATAAATATGTTTTCTTTATGTCGAAGTTGTCCTTGGCGTTTAAATCAACAGCAAATAAAAACCGGTCAAATATTCATTGTTATATGTTTTACTATGGATCATAATTTAAGTTTGGTAAAAAATTTTGTTGTCTATTTCATAATATAACTTGTAAAAGTGGAATGGATTTCATTACACAAAGCTGCATAATATGCATATGCATCTGGCCAATGTGATAACTTATGTAATGCAACTACTTGATAAATAAGTTGTTAAAATACTCGGTTCATATACAATTCGGATTTTCAAAAATCATACTTCAGTTTTTTCCTCAAAATTGGCTTAAATTTTTTTACATAATATTTTCATTCTTTGAGAAAATAATGTAAAATCCTCACCAAATCTCTAACCTCTCTTTGTAGATTCGTAGATGAAGTCCAGTGACTTAACTTCCTTGGATTCCTTGCTTAGAATGACGTCCCATTTCATCAATTTATTACAATACGTTTTAATTAATTAATTAATAAATAATAATAATAATAATAATAATAAACGAAAATAAATAATGAAATAAAAACTTACATCAACTTTTCATACTCGTGTATATTTTAGTTGTAGTATTTGTTGTCCAGTTGTTGTGGTTGGGAACAAGATATTACACTTAGACGCCGAAATAAAATATGTCCATTTGCAACGTAAAGCCGAAACAATAATGACATACTTGTAAATAATTTAAATAAACCGCTGATTTATAATTTTTCTAATGAAAAAAAAGACTTTCGGAAAGTTTGAAGTATATATTTTATTTATATGACCATTTCATTCATTTGATCATTGGTCTCGAGAAGGTTAAATGTACATGTTGGCAGTGGCGTAGCTAGGAGGGGTGGTAGGGGCGGCGGGCATTTGGGGGCATTTGAAAAGTACAGCCATTTCGAGAAACCGCCCTTTTACTTTTTAAGGGGTAAAACCTGGGTGAAAATAAAATATTCGTACTTTCAAGTCGTAATAAACGGATTTTCACAACATTGTTTTGATTACATACTGTTTGTTATAACTAACGCATAACCGTTAAGAAATTAAAAATTGCTAAAAAATTGTATCGATTTGTTTTGAAAATAAAGCGGTATACGTCACAGATGACGCTTTTATAAGAAAACAACACAAAAACACATCACCGCTGGACCGAATTTACTATTTATATCGCCGCGACAGTTTATGCGTGGATTTTCGACACGCACAGAATGATACGCGAACAAGTATCTACATGGCATGGTGGTTCAAATATTGTGTTTAACTTGCAAGTAGTAATTTATATTACTGTTTCAGTTTTCAGAAAATTATTCTAAGGTAATTTATTAAAAATTAATGGATTTTTAAAATTTTTATTTTTTTATTATTTTTAATTATTATTATTATTTTTTATTTTATTTTTTTGCAATGAAGTAACACAAAAAAATGTGTGTGTTTCATTAAAATACGTTTATTCCTTAAAAATTGTACGCCGATCCTATTAAAGTAATATTTAAATAGTTCGACTTAGTCTATTTTACTGGAAATTATTACGATTTTTGACAAGAAAGATTAATTGCGATTGTTTTTTTTTCAAATTTGCATAATGGTGAAAATTTGTTAAGATCGTGGATGGTGTATTCACCATTGAAGAAGATTATATATTGTTTTTGCTGTAAACTGTTTGATGTCTATTTTACTGGAAATTATTTCGATTTTTGACATGAAAGATTACTCGCGATTGTTTTTTTTTCTTCAAATTTGCATAATGGTGAAAATTTGTTAAGATCGTGGATGGTGTATTCACCATTGAAGAAGATTATATATTGTTTTTGCTGTAAACTGTTTGATGTTTTTTTCCAATCAAATTTTAACACGGAAAATGGTTTTAACAAATAGTGGAAATTTAATCTCAAAATAAGTCAGCTTAAAATAAATCTAGTTGAATCTACTACACATTCGATCATTTTCCCAATGGAAGGAATTAGAAATAAGAATTGGACAAGGCGCAACTTTTGATAAACTACAACGACAGAATTTTGATAAAGAAATAAGAAAAAATGAAAGGAAATTCTCACAATACTTGATATAATTAGATTCTTAGCAAACAAAATTTGGCGTTAACGGGTCATCGTGAAAGTATTCACGAGGAAGACATTAATTCAGTTGAAAATATAGGAAATTTTCTAGAGCTTGTTGACTTGTTGGCTAAGTACGACCCAGTATTATGTGAACATTTAGCAAACATTAAAACAATAAATATAGTCTCACCTATTTGTCGAAAATGATTCAAAATAAATTAATAGATCTATTGAGAGGCGCAGTGAGAAAAAACACTATGGACCAAATATAACATGCTAAAATCTTTTGTATATTTGACAGCACTCCTGATATTTCCCACAAAGATTAAACTAGTCAAATTAAAAGATACGTAGTTATTGATGGCAGCGAAGTTAAAGTTGTAGAATCGTTTATTTATTTTGTAGAAAATAAAGGAAAAACTGCTGATAAAATCACAAATATAATTTTACAGAAATTATAAAATATTTAGATATAAAAAATTGCAGAGGAAAGGCTTACGATAATGCTTCCGTCAATCTACATGCAGAGTTTGTAGCATGCACAAATCATTCTTTAAACCTGACATGTCTTTATGCAGCTTGTACTTCTATTGATTCATTAACATTATTGGAACTATCGAAAAGTTGTTCTCATTTGTTTTTATTCTTCCACCCGTCAATGGGAGGTTTTACTTTCTGTCACAGGTCAATGTGTCAAACACAGTGTTGAAACTCGCTAGAGCATTAGCAGTAAATATAGTACAAAATCTTTTTTATTTTATTTTAAGCGCCTTGGAAAAATTGAAATCTGAAGAATAAAATAGTAACATGAGATCATATACTGGAATTTTTCTCAATTCAATGCAATCTGTTTCTTTTCTATGTTGTCTCAATTTATGGGAACCCGTCCTTTTGGAAATTAATGATGCTCAAAAATACCTTTAAATAAAAGGCTTAAATGTTCACCAATGCCATATAAAACTAAATTCTTTGCAAACCCATTTCATGGAACAAAGAGATGTGCTAATTCAAAAAGCCGTTATAGCAGCAAAAGAATTTGTGAAGAGCTGGAGACATCGACTGAAAGCCGAGTTAGAAGGGAAAAAATATCAGTGGGGAAAATTCACAAGACGGGGTTCTATCTTTAGAACATGAAGTACAACAAGAAATGTTTTAATCCATGGATCGAATTATAAAGGAATTTTTAAAAAACGCTTTGATCAGTTGCATTTCCTTGTAAGAAAATATTCGTGTATAATCACATGAAACCTACTAAATGATGCAATTGAATGTCAAATAAATGATTTTATTGACATTGATAAAGAATCATATACATACTAGCGTATCACCCGTCAAAAATGACGGAAGTTTTCAGCTGAAATCTATTTATTTTGAAAAAATGCACTTTGTTAGGGCGCCTACGGCGCCCACCTTTTTCAAAAGCCCAACTAACTTGTCCTTGTTTGATAAATACGAAATATTAAACTTTCTGAAATTCACACAAAGTATTTTATAGTAGGAGTTGTAGGGTGCCTACGGCGCCCCCTTTGTTTTTTTTAATTAACAATCATCAAATTCTCTTTTTACATTGTTCCCTTTTCCAAAATAACAATTATTGTTATCAGTGTCGCTAGTTGTAAAAGGAGCTTCTCCAAACTGAATTTGATAAAAATATTATCTTTGTTCCACAAAGAGTGATTTAAAACTACAAAATCTTGCAATATTGTCAATAGAACAAAATATTACAAATTTTTTAAATTTTGATAGCATAATACACGATTTTTATATTATGTAAAATATATGTATTTATAGGTTGACATCTTATTTGGCCTACTTTATTGCTGCTTACTTAAATATGGCAGCCAATGGTAAAAATGTTCGCCACCTTTACTTTTTTTCAATTACAATTATTTATTTATGTTTATTAATTTATAAAAAAATACGTATGTATCATTTTAAAAAGGGCGGGAAAAGGTCTAGCTACACCATGGCATGTGGGTTGTTGATTTTATCACTGCATCCAATTTGTGGTAACGTCACAACTGCTTAGTGCAGTCAAGGCTGGTAAGGAGAGCCGTAATACATGTACATGCATTTGAGGAATCTCACAAATGAAATTATTGTTTATTATTTTAAACAGAGTGAACTTAACCCGGAGTTAATTAAAATAGTTTTAAAAATAGAATACGTTTATCATTAAGTTGAATATTAAAATAAAAGTTTGAAAACAAACATTTAGAAAATAACGAACTGTAACAAATAATTTCAAGAAGTACACACTAAAATTTTGGAAATAATCTTTATCTGACGTATTTCCGGCATCATGTTAACTATTTGTTTTCATATAGATCTATCTGCATGTTACACATTTGTTGTTATTTTTAAAAACTTAAATCCGTGGTTTGAGTTAACTTTATTCAAGTTAACCTTATTCCTGCACACAAAACAATCTATTTTCCATCCAGGGTATTGCTCGCATATAGAATGCGACTAACTGATATTTTATCTAAAAGCCCGTTTTGACCTGCACTGTTGAAGGTATTTGGAGACAGGAAATAGTTCCAGTTTATTTTTATTTTACATTTGTTCCTTCAGGCGACTACCTGTCTCACCGACTCTCACCAACTTAAATTTTATTACATTTTTTGCAAAGACTTTCATAAATCACGGGGCGACTTTTCACAAGTTAAACCATCTTTTATTTTAAATTTCTTAGGGAAGAAAGAAATACTTCCTTTTTTTTCATCACATCGGTCACAGTTGCAACCCTTTGTGCCAATGTTAGCCAATGTGGGTCTTGAAAAATATAAGGAATGTGACTTCTTACAGACATACCTCTAAGACTTCTATCAACCCAGAAAGCAAAAAGGGGAGGTATTTTGGGGACATTCTGGGTTACAGGGTCAGCCATGAGGATTGGTTGGTTTTTAATAATCTTTTGGTGGGCCATCAGGTTAAGGGGATAAAAAGTTAAAATAAACTTAGATCACTTGGTGGGCCATCTGGTTATGGGGATAAAAGTTAAAATAAACTTAGATCACTTGGTGGGCCATCACGTTATGGGGATAAAAAGTTAAAATAAACTTAGATCACTTGGTGGGCCATCACGTTATGGGGATAAAAAGTTAAAATAAACTTAGATCACTTGGTGGGCCATCAGGTTATGGGGATAAAAAGTTAAAATAAACTTAGATTACTTGGTGGGCCATCAGGTTATGGGGATAAAAAGTTAAAATAAACTTAGATCACTTGGTGGGCCATCAGGTTATGGGGATAAAAAGTTAAAATAAACTTAGATTACTTTGTGGGCCATCAGGTTATGGGGATAAAAAGTTAAAATAAACTTAGATCACTTGGTGGGCCATCAGGTTATGGGGATAAAAAGTTAAAATAAACTTAGATTACTTGGTGGGCCATCAGGTTATGGGGATAAAAAGTTAAAATAAACTTAGATCACTTGGTGGGCCATCAGGTTATGGGGATAAAAAGTTAAAATAAACTTAGATTACTTTGTGGGCCATCAGGTTATGGGGATAAAAAGTTAAAATAAACTTAGATTACTTGGTGGGCCATCAGGTTATGGGGATAAAAAGTTAAAATAAACTTAGATCACTTGGTGGGCCATCAGGTTATGGGGATAAAAAGTTAAAATAAACTTAGATTACTTGGTGGGCCATCAGGTTATGGGGATAAAAAGTTTAAAAGTTAAAATAAACTTAGATTACTTGGTGGGCCATCACGTTATGGGGATAAAAAGTTAAAATAAACTTAGATTACTTGGTGGGCCATCAGGTTATGGGGATAAAAAGTTAAAATAAACTTAGATTACTTGGTGGGCCATCAGGTTATGGGGATAAAAAGTTAAAATAAACTTAGATCACTTGGTGGGCCATCAGGTTATGGGGATAAAAAGTTAAAATAAACTTAGATCACTTGATGGGCCATCCATCAGGTTATGGGTATAAAAAGTTAAAATAAACTTAGATCACTTGATGGGCCATCCATCAGGTTATGGGGATAAAAAGTTAAAATAAACTTAGATCAACCACAAAGATCAGCTGAAAGTTGACTTAAGATATTTCTATCTATTTTTGACTCAATCTTTTGGCGAGTTAACAAAGATTGGAAACCACAGTCGTGTGGTAGATTGGGTCAGATACATTTTGGCGTATTGTTTTAAAAAATTAGAAGGAAAGCACAATGCACTAGTTGTAATTTTACAAATTTTATTTATCTGCAATTTAAAAAAAATTGTAACCACTTATTTCGTTAAACTATTTTATAAATAAATCAATTTTTTTTAGAAAATCCCTACTAAAGCGTTGGCCCACACAATAATTTAATTGCTAATAAATATAAATAAAAAACATTTCATAAGAAACTTCCTTGCTAGATACATTTAAATGTTTTTTTTTAATATTCATTTCATTAAGTAGTTTCAAAAATAACTAAATTTTCGCAGATCTCATTTTGTCATCAGGAAATTTTTTTTAACGTTTTCGGTTTACAGCCCTATGGTTTTTATACTTAACAACATTTAATAACATTTTTAAAATAAAAGCTTAAAGAAGAAATTCAATTTAATGCTACATTGTTCCAAGAATATGACCTCATACAAAAATAACTAGTTGGTGTGGGGGTTACGCATTAAGTAGAAAAATATTTTAGCTTCCTTACATGAAAATTAGTACAACTTGCAGTGGCGTCATTCGGGGGTGCGAGGGTTGCGGACCGCACCGGTTGACACCATCACAAGGTATGACACTAGGTTGTACAATTCTGTATGTTCCTGTTATTTGACACAGACAGACTCGGCGGATGTCTATGAGGTAAGCCAAGAGAGGGGTGACACCATGAGCTACCACACTGGGTGACACCAACCTTATTGACGACGCCTCTGACAACTGGCATACCATTGCCTCCACATTTGGAGTCAACGCATCCAATTTTGTATACGTTTGATTAAATCAAGAAAAACCATGCAATGCTTCAGTTGTTGATTTAATTTCGAATGTTAGATATATTTTACCAAGAGCTCATCTTTATTAAAAGTTTATGAAATTTGCTATAATTTTTTTTAAATGTTTAGTCTTTGTTACCATTTTTAAAATCACTTGGAGCACAGTTTAGCTGTCAGCGGGGATGGAAGGATAACTCGGTTTCAACTAATGAACATCAGGGAGAGATAATCAATATTATTAATTTTATATGCATGATTTTTACAAATAACAGATATGACACAAAGTGACAACGGAGGTCAATTGTGACCACTTTATTACGTTATGTAGGGCAGTGTTGTCATCGGATGTAATTCGTTTGCAACGCTTCATTTTGATGGAAGATAAGGAAATTAATTTGAGCTACAAGGGGAAAAAAACACACGGAAATCACTAAGAGGTAAATTCTAATTTTATTTTAATGTCACATCTACACGAATGTTACAATTGAGAAATGCTCAATAATAAAGTTACAAAAGTTGACTCAGAAAACCCCACAAATAGAACTCCACGATAAATAAAATCATATAACAAAAACAAAGTTAAAAAATGATTTTTAAAAACCACGTTTTTATAAGTGGACTAAAAAGAAGAAAATAAGTTAAAACTTATTCGTGCAAACACCTTTCATTTATATTACAATGAAATGCATCATGTGTGTTTTCTTAAAAAGCACACGCTTTTATTAACATATAGAAAGTGCACTAAAAAGAAGAAAATAAAAATGTTCTATGATAGCAGGTAAAATAGGTGAACCTATCCACAGCACACAAAAGCGTGGGGCGCCCATCACAAATCATTTCTCTGCAACTATTTTTTTACATATAGATAAATATTTCTAATTAACGTCATAGTAGCAGGTTTCTGATTAAAGTTGTGAAACTTTTAATGTTTATTAATATTCATACAATTTTTTTAATGTTTCACAGCCTTGTACATGATAGAGAGTTGTGATAGGTTCACCTATTTTACCTGCTATCATAGAACATTTTTATTTTCTTCTTTTTAGTGCACTTTCTATATGTAAATAAAAGCGTGTGCTTTTTAAAAAAAGATTTTTTTAATATTTTATTTTCTACTTTTTAGTATCAAAATTTTTTTAATCAATTTTTCGGCATAAACAATTAAATTTCATTAGTCAAACTTCGTTGTCTATAACTTAAATGTGATAGTGGTAAAAAGATAGATTATTAATTACACATTTAAGTATTAAAAAAAAATTTCCCCAACTGAAAATTGTACCCAGTACCTCCAGCTTGAAAATCCATTACGTTAACAATTCGGCCAGCTAGGCTACACAAATTCCAGTTGTTCCTCTTGTATTATCATGTCAATTTAGATTTAGTTTCGTATTACTGAGCTGTTTAACACCTGGAATGTGGTCACCGATGGCTAGTGGTGAACTCCGGTGACATTCACGTGAAAGTCAAGAATAGCACGGACACAGATTATATATAAAGATAAACTAAAAAATGCATTTATTACGGTACATTCGATGCATCTGAAATTTTGATACAATGTAGTGTCATCCAAGATCTATCTGTGGTAAAATTTTGAGATCTCTAGGACCACCAGAAGTGGTTTAATTTTACGTTACAAGATTTGACGGATACAACATACAACATACAAACAGTGTGAGTTAAATAAAAGTGTGTAAAAAACATTGGACGGGTGTTGGGTATAAAAATTAAAGATGTATAATGTAGAACGCAAAAGAGAGATCTATAAGTGAGAGAATGAGTGAACTGCATATGTAAAATGTCATAAGCGCCCGCCCCACGTTTTTAGTCATATTAAATCACAGTACTTGAATGTTTAAGTTTTAATTTATTTTCTTCTTTTTAGTCCACTTATAAAAACGTGGGGTTGAAAAATCCTTTTTTACCTTATTTATTTTAATCTTTTTAGTCCACTAATTAAAACGGGGTTTTTAAAAATCTTTTTTTTTACCTCTATGTATTTTATTAAACACCTCATCAGCACCCGCCCAACGGCAATTAGGTCACAGGGTGAACTCGTCACGTGAAATCTAACAACGGCAGTCGGATACAGATGCTTATATAGAGATTTTAAAAAATCATTAATTTAATTACAGTACATTCGACCGATCTGAAATTTTGATACAATGTATTATCATCCAAGATCTATCTGTGGTAAAAATTTGAACTCTCTAGAATCATCAGAAGTGGTTTAATTTTACGTTGGCAAATTAAAAAAATTGCGGACAGACAGACAGACACGAAAGCAAGTTAATAAAAACGTGGTAAAATAGTATTTACAGTGTTTGTTGCAATTTGTGAAGGGATGGAGGTGGTGATGTTTGACTTCCAAGATTAAGGTATTTAAATTCTTGGCGAATAATCATTCTATTACGGTACAACATCAGTGTCAAACCTTGGTTATTATTTAATTATTACAACGTTTTTTTTATTACCAGGTTTTTATTAACTTGCTTTCGTGTCTGTCCGCAATTTTTCAAATTTGCCAATGTAAAATTAAACCACTTCTGATGGTCCTAGAGCAGGGATGTGCAAACTTTTTAGGTCGAGGGCCGCATTTGTAAGAAGTGAAACATCAAGGGGACGCACCTAACAAAATTTAGCCCTGATTCAAGTACAAATATCCATCTTTAACATACATTTATTGATTTTTTCGATATTACCGCAGACTTCCGCGGCCGCAAAAAAACTCCGTAGCGGGCCGCATGCGACCCGCAGGCCGTAGTTTGCCCACCCCTGTCCTAGAGAGCTCAAAATTTGACCACAGATAGATCTTGGATGAAAATGCATTGTTTCAAAATTTCAGATCGATTGAATGTACCGTAATTAAATTATTGCATTTTTTAGTTTATCTCTATATAAGCATCTCTTATAATTATCCATCTGCTATTTTTTCACGTGCCAACTCAGTTAACCCCGTGACCTCATCCCTGTGGCATTGAAACGTTGGGCGGCGCTTATGGGGTGTTTGGTAAAAAAAAATAGAGGTTTAAAAAAAAGATTTTTAAACGGGGAGTTACATCATTGAAGAAAATTGAATAAGAAAGCAGTCTGAATATGATGTAGTGTAGTGTTTTCAATTGATAAGCGTTGGTGTTGGTCCATATGTTTGTGTTTGTTTGTTTTGGGTCTAAAATGCCTCACCTCCACGAAGTTAGACCTGAAAATCCATAACATATGGAAACCAAGTAGGCAATTTTGTATTTAATGAATTTTCTTAAGTACAATAAAAGTAATATATGCTCTATGATTTTACACTTAGACTAAAAAGGGTAAAATAAATAAACGTTAAAAAAAAGGATTTTATAAACCACGTTTTTATAAGTGGACTAAAAAGAATAAAATAATTTAAAACTTCTAAGCTGAAGAACTTTCATAATTAAACATGACTTAAAACGTGGGGCGGGTGTTTGGTATAAAAATTAAAGATTTATAATCTAGAAGGCAAAAGAGAGATGTATAATGTATGTATAAGTGAGAGAATGAGTGAACCGCATATGTTAAACCTCATAATCACCCACCCCACCTTTTAGTCATATTTAATGAAGGTACTTGAGCTTTAAAGTTTTTAATTATTTTATTCTTCTTAGTCCACTTATAAAAACGTGGTTTTTAAAAATCAGTTTTTACCTTTATTTATTAACTTGCTTTCGTTCCTGTATGTCTGTTTGTCCACAATTTTTTCAAATTTGCCAACGTAAAATTAAACCACTTCTGATGGACCTAGAGATCTCAAAGTTTTACCACATATAGATCTTGGATGACAATGCATTGTATCAAAATTTCAGTTCGATCAAATGTACCGTAATTACATTATTGCATTTTTTAGTTTATCTTTATACAGCATCTGTATCCGATTGCCATTGTAGACAGCACGTGCCAGTTCACTCCAGCTATCGATGACCCCTCCCCATGTTTACATCAGGGGGAGTTCAGTCAGTTTCAGTCTGTAAACACGCGATGCTTTTAAAGAAATACAATTTTCGATATGCTCTATGATGTTACACTTAAACTAAAAAAAATAAGAAAGGTAATATATATATATATATATATATATATATATATATATATTAAAAACAACGTTTTCATAAGTGGACTAAAAGGAAGAAAACAATTTAAAAGTTATAAGTTCAAGTACTTTCCTTTCATATGACTAAAAACATTTCGTAGGTGTTTGGTATAAAAATTAAAGATTTATAATTGAGAAGGCAAAAGAGAGATCTATAATTTAGAGAATGAGTGAACTGCATGTGTAAAAGGTCATAAGCGGCCGCCCCACGTTTTTAGTCATATTAAATCAAAGTACTTGAACTTATAACTTTTAAATTATTTTCTTCTTTTTAGTCCACTTATAAAAAAGGAGTTTTTAAAATCTTGTTTCTTATCTCTATTTATTTTGTTTCAATTGACCGATATCCTAATTCTTTCAAAAACATTTTTTTAACATAATTTGGTGGTGAAATAGAAACCTTGAATGATAATAAGGTATCTAGGATTACAGGTATGCTATATTTGTAAAATGGCGCCGGGTCGTTGTAGGGATGGTACACGTTCTTAGAACGTTTATACGGTTCTTGGAATGATGATATAGAATCTTGTGCTGATGGTAATGGAATTTGGAGGAATGGTGAGTGATTTTGGAATAATGGTGTGTAATCTGGAAATGGTTGTATGACAAGTTGTATGTATTATTGGATTGGTGTATGGTGGTTCAGGATCTCTGTTTACTTGACATTTGATCATCCTATGCCTAATAATATTTTGTGGACCTCGGATCACGTGACTTATGATGTTCCGTGCGGCCACGTGAACGGGGCCCTCGAGGCCGTGTCTCACGTGCCGGTAAAAAAATATATGGGCCAAACTCAGTCGGCGTTAACAGAGGCGTCCAGGAGTTCTGTGAAGTTTAAACCTTTGCCTTGACCTTCTAATCATGTAATTATTCTACTGCTCCATTAAACGATTTGCTGACGGGTAAATGCCGGTAGCAGAAGTCTAATTAACGATACTGTAAACTCATACCCAGATTGAGGAACTCTCAACATAAATAAATCGTTTTGACATAAATATAACTTTTTGTTTTTATATATTACTGGTCCAATCTTTTCGTATCTTTGTTATTGTTTTGTATTAAAACGAAATTTATTGTTTTATTTCAAAAGCAGTAAAGGAACAACCTCTTGAAACTATTCCAGTAGAAAAAGAATTGTCAGTCAGAAACTAACATGACAGGTGTTGATTTTTCCTTGATAGGTTTCCATGCGCAAGGAGGGGGTCTAATTTACGTTTACATTCCCAACAATTATGCAAATTAAATATGTTAATCTCTATGTATTTATTGAATGATATCACATAGAGAGCTTACAAACTTTTAAAAAAAGAAGCTTCATAGTTTAATTGTAGTATTACAGTGCGTAGTAAGTAAGCAGTGAGACAGGTATCACACATACTCTCGCAGTAAGTAAGCAGTTAGACAGGTATCACACATACTCTCGCAGTAAGTAAGCAGTTAGACACACATACTCTCGCAGTAAGTAAGCAGCGAGACAGGTATCACACATACTCTCGTAGTAAGTAAGCAGTGAGAAAGGTATCACACATACTCTCGTAGTAAGTAAGCAGTTAGACAGGTATCACACATACTCTCGCGGTAAGTAAGCAGTTAGACAGGTATCACACATACTCTCGCAGTAAGTAAGCAGTTAGACAGTTATCACACTTATTCTCCATCACAACAGTCACTGACCACTCCGTCTTTGACCATAAAAATGAATTCAGTGATGCCATTGGATACCACTTCTACTGCAGTCGTATCTGGGAACCTTCCTTGAAATGAATTTTTTTTCTTTCAATTATTTTTTTTTACTTTTACTTATACTTTTTTTACTTGTTGGTTTATATGACTAATTTTTCTTAAAACGTATGATTATTTTAGTAATTTAATGAGTGATTTTTCTTAAATGTTAAGGAATTAACTGCATTTTTTTTTGTTACCAAGGTCCCCACGATAAAGTATTCCGTCGTTGGTTAGAAATCCCTGTCATTTCAAACTGTAAACGTTGGAACAGGATGTAACTATTCAGTCTATTCAACTCTAATGTGAAGTCAGTCTTGTTGTATGATGCAAACTTTTAGAATGACTAGGACCACCACCTTCAGAGTCCAGACTTTTATAAATAGCTACTTTAGAATGATTTTGCAGATTCGCTGGCCTGATACCGCTAAAAGTAACACTAAACTTTTGGCAAATGACTTGGCGTCTTCCTATTTAAGATGACATCAGGTAGAAGAGACGGGGTCGGATAGGGCACACATGACGCAAACCACCAAAGGATGTCTCAAATAGACACTGAAGTGGAATCCTTAATGTAAACGGAAAAGTGGCCCAACAAGAAATACCTGGCGATACGACTTTGAGGCTGACACAACAAAGTTTGGTTACGACTTGAATCAGCTAACGAATTTTGTTACGGCTTGTATCCGCTAGCGAATTTTGTTACGGCTTGTATCCGCTAGCGAATTTTGGCTACGACTTGAAAAAGCTAGCGATTTTTTGTTACGACTTGAATCAGCTAGCGAATATTGGTTACGAAGTTACGACTGGAATCAGCTAGAAAGATTGACTTTAGACAGAGAACTCTGGAGATCTGTGGTTGGCGGCCCATACCCCAGCTGTGGAGACGGACAGTGAAGATGACGACGAATTTACAATGATTAGATGAAACGAGGCTGACGACGTTATCGATGGGGTAGAAAGAAGTTTCAAAAAGAGGTGGGGATGGGCGTCTTTGCACAAATTACAATTAAAATAATGACTTTTTGAAGATAATTTTTAAACGCTATTTATGTATTTATTTTTAATTAGGTTTTAGTTATTTTTTTTATATTCCTTGATTTTTGTACCCTTATCGAAATGTTGATCATCAAGTCGAGTTGTGTTAAATTATTCTTAAAATGTGTGAAGTTACGGATCAAGGTATTATTTTTTGGAATTACAAAATTAAATTTAGATCTCCTTATCTTACGATATTATTTCGTTGGTAAATATATTAATGAATGTGTTTCAATATTTTCAGAAGCTGCCTTATGTAGAAGAGATAGTTGGTTGTATTCCTCCAGTTTACCTACGAAATCAAATTTTTTTTTCTACGAAATGTCAGCTTATAGAGTGCAAAATTTATTTTGCATAATTGACTGTGTTAATTGCTCCAAACGTATTTCCTTTTTTCTCTTTATCCCCCCCCCCTTTTCATAGTGGTCACTTAGTAGACTAATTATTCCAGCCAGCACTATAAATACGCGGGTATTTCCCATCATTGGGTAGTGCAGCCGTTTCTTGATACAAACCTCGTACAACGCTCAAGTGTGCATTAAGTACCAGCAGCAGACGACAAGATGATGAAAGGACTTTTGATATTGGCTGTAGTCGCCTGTGGTATGTAGGATTATGTCTTATCGTATTGTGGTTTAGTTTTAATACTGTTTTCATGTTCGTACTCTCTTTATTGGTTTTTATTTGTTGTCTAAACATCGTTATTAAAATAGAATAGCAAAGATTATATCTTTGGATCGTGTTAGCCCTCTTGTCTTTGATGTTTGCATGTGTTGCTAAGTGCTAACTGTCACTTTAGTGGCAGTGCAGTATCTTATCTTATTGTTACAGACTTTCCTTCTTTACAGAAGATTGTTGAGTCCTAAGCTTATCCATAATTTATGTCTTGTCTAGCATTTCTATTAGAGTTTTAAATCTCGAAAGGGTGTTGCTTTTCCTGGTTTGATCAGGCAACCCATTCCACGTCTGAATACCAGACTGGAAGAATAAGAACTGTTTGTTATTACATATAGAATAAGAAAATTGATTTGATCCATATGTCTATGTCTGGGTTTTATTAGATTATCTTTGAAATGCACTTGAAAGATAGAATTAATTGCCTTATGTATTATTGTTTCTTTGCTATTTGTTATTTGTTTAATAAAAATGCAGGACTAAACACAAACCATAGATAAGCGTAGGACGCAATAATCTTCTGTATAGAAGGAGCGTCTGTAAACAGATATGATAAGATAAGATAAGATTTTATCCTCTACTGTTTCTAGGTTTAATGATTTAACCAATGGTGATAGTCTTGTCAATTTTGAAATTTCTCCAGTACTGAATGCTATATTATATTATATAAATGATATTCTCGTGCATGTCGCATTGACGATTTAAGATAATAACAAGCTCGTTCGCTGTTAAATTTCTCTAATTAAATAAATTTCTGTACCTCCACAGCCGTCATGGCCGACAACTACTGGTGCCCTAAGCCAGGCGAGGCCTTCGAATGTTTTGAATCAGATCCTAACGCCAAATTTTGTCTGAATAACGGGAAGACATCGGTGGTCGTTTGCTCAAAGTGCAGGAAGAAGTACGAGTTCTGCAGGTAAAAGCGAAAACATGTAACGAAATCAAACAACGGCTTTTGTTATAAATGATTGTCGGAATTTTCAAACCTTATTTATACTCTGCGAAATCAATGATTGAATGTATTAAAAAAACATATTTTTTTAAAAGTTAATTGCAAAAATTTAAAAAGACATCTTTTCAATAAATAACAGACAAAACTTTGATAATTAGAAATTTAGCGTCCTATATTATTATTATAATTTTTAATGTTTATTTTTTATATTAAGTTTAATATTTTTTTGTTGTTGTGCATTTGGATATAAAGTTTCGAATTGAATTTCAGAATGGATTATCATATATCTAAAAGAAATTGAAAGCATGTTAATGTAAATTTGAATTCGAAATAAAACGTATTATTCTCCAAGTAATATATGCCAGATTGGTGCAACTACTGTATAAATAAATAACTGTTTAAATGAGATTCTTTAAAATACGTTTGGAGCATACTATTTTCTTTTGTTAGACTGAAATTGTAATTCTGTTGTAATCAGTACAGGTTGTAAAAAGGATGTTAAAGTTGTTTATTTTTAATGTGTCGAAGAGTACCAAGAAATGGGCGGGTGTGCACCAATATTGATTGTTATTATAGATGAGAAAAAGTAATTTACTCAGATAGATGATATTTTCCCAAGTAAAATTACCAGAATGGGATTTCCCACATCGCCATCACATTTTTTTTTCGATCTGCATTGTTTGCAGATGTATCTTAGTCTTAGTGCCAGTTTTTAATAGTTATTGTGCAACAAATTTAATGTGCTTATGTGATTCTTAAATTAAAATATTTGTGCAAAATTAAAATAATTATGTCAATTTAATCTACCTTGAAAATAAAAAGCTCTAAAGCAAAGAAACAATTCAGGAATGACTGCCTGAAGCAGAAATGACATTAACCACTAGTCGCTCCTACTTCTAAAGACAAAGAAATCGCTAAAGTTAAATATTTGAACGCGTAAAGTATAATACTATGTATAATGTAAACTATTGCCAGAAACGGCCTGAAATTGTCCAAGAGACCCGAGGTTGATTGCGGAGCTGGCTGGGCGAGCACCGACTGTACTGGAGACAACAGCGCTGTCCCAGCTATCTTCTAGACTTGGGAGGTGCGTTGAAATGATTGCAGTCAGTTAAACTCATATTTCAATAACAGATATATTTCTCCGCTTTGAAGTTTAAATGTTAAATTATATACTTTAATCAACATTAATTCACAAGTCCTATACAACAATATTTTAAATCTTCTTAGGTTTATTAGAAAAAGTAAAGGCAAACAACAAAATAATTTGATTAGTTGTTTTGAGCCAGGAATTTCACATTGAAAATAGAAGAAAAAAATGAACCAATATACCATTTTTTAAATGTATTTCGTATCTGATAAATTACTTACTAATATGTATATCTAATATTTTTAACATCTTGGATTCAAATATACAGTAAAAATGTTTTATTTTGTTACAGGCTAGATGACGTTGGAATGATCCACTATTTTAGAATCTTCATTGTATTTTTTAAATGATGCAGTATTTATTGCGTGTTTGTTGTTATTACATGTAATTGACTCCAATATTGATGATAACAATTAAAATTTCGAAAATAAAGAAAAACATAACTTTTTTGTTTGTTTATGAATTTACGTTGTAGTTTTTATTTTATATTTGTTTATTTTAATTTCTTCCCGTATATTTTTTTTTAAAGTGAACATTTTCTAGGTGATGAAAAAACAACTAAATATGAACAATGTTTAAGTTATTAAAAGGGATGGGTATCAACAGAATTGTAACTGTTGTTTTAATGAATTCTTATACCAATAACATATATACGCTTAATCCAAATATTCAGAGGGATTGAAATCAGTTTAATAAAGAGAAGGTTGTGACAAAGCAAATTTTGTATTTTCATTTTGCACATGTTGTGCTCATAGTCATATGTTTCATACGAACGGCGTCTGTTTCATTGAGTAGGGGGACAGCTCATTGGCTGTTTCATTTGCTGGACAGCTCACTTTTAAGTTTGTATAGTTTTCCCGGGTAATGTTCATTGAAACGTGAAATTACAACATTCGTTCTTTTCAAAGTAAATGATTCTAAATGTATGAATAATTTAAGTATTATAATTATATTTTTAAAATGTAAAAATAAAGAAATTAAAATAAAAATTAAGTTGAATTTAAAAATACTTTTTTCCAAGGTAGATCATAGCTTTCTTAATTTTTTAAAATGTATTGCGCAGGGAAAATATGTGCAGAAAGTTGTGTTTTTGTTTTGATTTTTGTTGTTGTTTTTTTTTGTTTTTTGTAGATAAAATAAATCATATCTATGTGTTGTTAAGGTTCAATTCAAATTCTTTGGCTACATTCAGGGCCACTTCTGAAAGTCTTTTTTGCTTAAAATTTGAAGAGAATTTTAAAAATGAATAATGTGCGCCAATAAAAGAAAATATATTTTGAGAATATCGTTAAATCTTACATTAATTAGAATTTTTTTTTAAAAAATCATATAGACATACCTACATATGCTATTAATACGAAATATAGACCTAATATTGAATATATTCTTCCATTTTTTAAATTTTTTGTTTTAGCATTAAAAATTGCAGGTAAAAATTTTAAATTTTTTGTTTATCTTGCTGTAATTGATTCTTTAAAACTAAAATCAAATTTATGTTAATGGCGGAATTATTACAATCTGTATCAATGCGCGAGCGTGCGCGCGTGTGTGTGTGCGTGTGTGAATGTGTGAGTGTATTTGTGTGTGTGTTTTGCGAATACAGAAACTCAGAACAATACATATTTTTTTTTAAATAATGATGGCAACAGGTCTTATAAGTATTTAATTTGAGTTTCCATAATAGAGTTTTCTAAATTCTCTTGATTTTAAATAACTAAATACAAAATACATTAAAATTGATCTTCATATTTTTAAACTTCGCAATAGCAGGTTGAAAGTAGTGCCTTTCAATAATAACCTATTAACAAAGAGTCATATAATCATTATAATGTCGTATCCAACAATTATGGAATCCTATTCCTTTTATTACTTTTTTTAAACCCTCCAGTTAGTTTATTTTTGAAAAGTTTGATCTGAAATAGGCCTAAACATCAATTGACACAAATATATATTTTTAAATAAAGATTTCTCTGCAGCAATTAAAGTCAATATTATTATTATCGATATTACATAAAAACTTCATTTAAAGAACATCTCTATGTGTCTTTTTGTCTATTCTGCGCAAATCTGAGCGTCTAGGGGCTGTACATCAACATATCTAGTATATTATATAACCCTATTCAATTTCGAATAAGATGCGAATAGCCATTGACTGATACTATACACATTTATGTTTTTTTTTAAAAATATTAGGACCAGTAAAGAAAAAAAATCATATTATGTATATTACGAATCAAATTATAAAATATTTGGTGGAAAAAACTATTGCAATATAGGCTAGACAACCATTAAGTATTAGCCAACGTAACTTATCTTAAACATTACAGCAGGCACTCCTTCAATGCAGGAAATTATTGCTAATAATAGTTTAACTAATGACGTTACTCTTATCTTATCTGTAACAGACGCTCCTTCTATACAGAAGATTATTGCATCCTACGCTTATCTATGATTTGTGTTTAGTCCTGCATTCTTATTAGAATTTTAAATGTTGATAAAGTGTTGGTTTTCCTAGTTTCGTCAGGCAACCCATTCCACGCCCGAATTCCGGACGGGAAAAACGAGAATTTGTATGTGTTTGTTCTTGCATACGGAATAAGGAGAGGTGTTTTTATCTTTGTGTCTATCTGAAATCTGAAGGCTGTATTAAGTTATCTTTGTGTTGTATTTCTAAATTAGAATTAATTGCTTTATGTATGATTACTACTTTGCTCTTGGTTCTTCTATCCTCTAGTGTTTCAAGGTTTAATGATTTGACTAAGGGTGTTATTCTTGTAAGTTTTCAATATTCTCCAGTAATGAATATGGCAGCTCTTTTTTGAATTTGTTCTAGTTTATCAATGTTTTCTTTGGTGGATGGGTCACATACAGAAGAAGCATATTCTATTACAGGTCTCACTGAAGTGAGGTAGCATTTTAGTTGTATGTTCTCATTATATCTGTAAAAGTTTATTTTTATAAAGCCTATGGGTTTTTTTTTCTTTTGCTTTTTTAATAACTTCATTGACATGGGTATTCCATGATAGACAACAACAACACACACACACACACGCACGCACGCACGCACACAGAGTGACACACACGTTGAAAATCGCTTAACACAAAATTGAGGGAACTTGACTTAGGTAATTTTTCGTGCTAAAGAATTTCGTCTTAAAGTTAAAGGGTAGGTCTAGTACAAAATACATACTAGTTTGCCGGAACTGTGTTATAACTTTTTTATAACCTATTAACCTATATTTCTTCTAAATTTCGTCGCGTTAAATGTGTTTCACTGTGGTTGTACTTATACGGAATATACGTAAATGCAAATTCTACATTTAAATCCAATATTATTCTTTTAAATGCTTTGAGGCTATGGCGGATTAAGGGGGGTGCTGATTGGGCTAAAGCCAGGGGCCCCCAATGATTTAAGGGCCCCAAACTTATTATATTGTATAATAAATGTGGCTGGACTGGGCCCCAGGTGGGATTGCAGCCAGGGGTCCCCTGCAATCTTAATCCGCCCTTGCTTTGAGGCATCTAAATATCTTTGAAATATTAAAAATAAAAAGATAATACAAATTAAAAATTAAATGAAAATGTTGTTTTAAAAAATGTAGTTTAAACTTGTTACATTAACTCCATGATACAATATTTCAAAATTCTTTGATAATTTTTATTTTTAGTAATGAATAACTAAATTTAACCGGAAACAGAATTAAATATGTTTATAAACTGTTGAAGGTCCTGGCAATGTTATATGTCACAAGACCACAACTTCCGGTAGTCTTGTGAGAGGAGATTGCTTGAACCGTACTACGATTCTGTTTGCACCTTTTAATTTTTGTCAAATAATTTCTTAACACTTGCAATATAAACATGGCTGGAATGAGTGATACAGAGGTCCAAGGACAGGTAGGCTTTTTATTTTAACATTTAATTACCCCAACATTACCTACTTATACACTTCTGACTTCTAGGCCCTATGTTTCAAGGCAAGGCATTCAATGTTCATTTTGCTACTGACTACCGGTAATTTAAGCAAGAGTGCAAGACTGAACTTAATATCATGAGTGTAAACTGTAAGTGCAACGCCACTGATTATTTCTTGACAATTATTTTTTTATATCTATGTACTCTAATCTTTACTTTGTCTTTAATCAGATTAAACATATGATAGCCTTCATTGAACAAGAAGCATCGGAGAAAGTTGAGGAAATAGATGCCAAGGTCAGTCCATGAAAATAAGTTATTATCCTGGTATGAAGTTAAAGGAAAAAGTGCAGTTTTTGGCATATATATTATTTGCATAGAATATTAATTTTCCAGTGAGAACTTATGTTTTAAATTTATTAAATGTATTAACTTAACATATGTTTCGTTTTAACTCTTACTCTTACAATGCAAATTTTTAGTTTGTTTCTAAATAAAGTATAAAGGTTCAAAATAAACTAAATAGTCCATTGGTTCCTTTGTCATGCTTTGTCATTTTTGGTACAACGGGATCAGCTTCCCCTTGTAAAAAATGTAAAAGTCACCCAAAAAATTAAATTCGTACTACAATGTTAACGCACCAGTGAAAATGCATAACAGAAAATCATGGGCCCGGGGGCTAATTTTGCAGGCTATTTTTCATCACTCCTGTTTTAAGTGTGCATCGCACATAGTTCCCCACTTAGCGATATTCTTTAAAATGTAAAGGGGAGGGGCTACCCTTTTTCTTTTTCATAAAAATTAACTGGGGAGAGTATACCCTCCCCAAACCCCCCATTTTATTCTCATTGTCAATTTAATGTATACCTATGTACACAAAACATACATTATTTTGTAAGTGGTGTATTTACATTATTTTGTAAGTGGTGTATTTACATTATTTTGTAAGTGGGGTAACCGAGGAAAAAGCTAACATATCAAGAGGGACAAACTGCAGAATAGCAACCATAGAGTCAAAGTGAATTCACTATTTCGAGCCACCATCTTGGCTTAACAACAATAATCAGCAGAATGTTAACCATTAATAACCTTATTCGAGGTATTCTTTTCACACACCGTTCTGTGCATGTTTAAAAAAAAATCCCCATTATCATTTGTTTTTCATGGACACAAACAGTGAAGACATTTTTTTTCGTTTATCTGTTTATGTCTTATGTTCAATCAAAGTATATTTTAGATTTGTTTGCTTTGTCATCATTGACGATGAGAGTACTTTTAGTTGTTTACATTGATATTGTTGCAAGTTACGCGGTTGAATGGCGACATATTTATTCTCATTAATTAGGGTTACACTTAGCGTTAACTGAAAATTTAACAAATTTATGATGGAAATGTAGATAAGATGTATACTACAACATGTATGCAAAATATCCTAATTTTATGACCAAATAGACTTTTTAATATTAAACAGGCTATATTTGATCCATGAGGATCAAGATAACTGAGAATAAGTACAAACTTTTGCCCTCTGGTGTGAAGCTATATGAAAATCAACATAACTGATTAGAAAAGTCAAAGACAAATTGGGAATCTTTGTTATTTGATAGGGTTGACACATATACAGAGGTTTAGATAGATACTTTCTACTGTATTTTGGAATGCAGTTAGCAGGCCGTTAAATTTTTTAAAATTATTTTATATTTCTTTGCTATTGCAGTTTTAATATATTATTTTATGTTATGGATTCTATATTTATGTTTATGAATATTAGCAAAATTAATTTTGAAATCATTATATCACTTTATAAATTGTTGAATTACAAGTTTTTATTCTTTTTTTTTACTGTTGTCTTCCATTTTATAAAGGCTGAAGAGGAGTTCAACTTAGAGAAAGGTCGATTAGTCCAAAGTGCTAGGGCTAAAATTATGGACTTTTATGACAAAAAGATAAAGCAAGTTGAGCTTCAAAAGAAAATGTAAGTTCTAGCAGTAATATTTATTATTTGTTGTTAGTGCTTTTCTAAGTACCTTAATGTTTTTTTGCTTAACAATAAACTCTTATGTGATAACATACTTTGTGTTTTTCAGCCAGCAGTCTAATCTTTTAAATACATCACGTCTTCAAATTCTCAAAAGAAAAGAGGAATTGCTTAATGTAAGTGCACATTTCCTAATTAAATAATTGAGTCTCCATATATACATTGCTTTGTCTTTTAAGTTTTGTTGAAAGTAAGTTTTATTGTCTGACTTGGTGTATTAGACTAAAGATGTCATCTTTGTTATTACTAGAACTGTGTTTACAATTTTTCCTTTCTACTTATCTTTTAAGGACCTGCTTGATGAGGCCAGAAGATCAGCCCATAAGACTGTTAATGAAGATCCAGCTAGATACAAAGAAACAATGATAACACTCACTCTTCAGGTATATAGTCTTTTTTTTCTTTGCCATATTAAATTATCATTCACAAATTAATTTAGCTTTCACATGTCATTTTTTTTTCATTTATGAAGTATGTTATCACTGCTATGTTTACAGACCTGCCAACACTATCGCTTTTTGTCAGAATTATACATATTTTTTTACACCCTCATTCCGACAATAAAATGTTTGGAAAAACTCTCTTATTTGATTTGGCCTTCACCCCATGGCGAAACATTTGCAATCTTATCTTTTGAAAGTGGTGGTTTCAATGATAATAATACACAACATATTTTAACGCAAATAATATAACTGAAAATTTCCAGAAATATTAAAATGAAACGAAAGGCATTTACGAAAGCTGATACTCATTCTAACTTGTTATGACTAAAATCAATTGCAGGCCTGCCAACCCTCCCGATGTTATCGGAATTATACAGATTTTTGCCCATGCTTACGAAATTCCGATAAGACCCTTAATCTTCCGATTTTTCGAAAAAAAAATAATTCACCTTTCAATAATCCGAATGCGAAAAAATTATAAAAAGAAAAAGCTAATACTAATAATGGCGGTGATGTATTTCAAAAATGAAAATGCCACTTCCTGGGTTTTTTTCCTGTGCTTCCGTTATCCAAGCGAACCCCCATACTCTAACTATTTCTTCATTTGCCATCCGATCGTACATTATTCCTTTTACCGGCCTAATAAAAAAAAATTCAGATGTTCTGTGACTTTTAAAAAAAAATTGGATACATTTTTAAGGAAAGCTGCTAAAAACGGTTTTCCAGTGATAGCTTCAGAGTGTTAGTACTAGTACTAAGACTAGTCTAACTAAACAAATAAAAAAAAGACGTCATTCGGACATTTGTTTTCGAAACAGTATCAGTATTTGGAAAAACACTCGCCTGTGGCCGTGGCAAAACATTTGCAATCTGTGCCAGACCTAATTATCTTTTGAAAGTGTTGGGTTCAATAAAAAATCTGTTAACAATTACTTTGTTATTGTTGAAGGAATAGGAAATTCAGATATGAGATCAACAGTTTTATTTACCACCCTACTTTTTGGAAGAAATAAAGATTTTTCTAATACCTATCTTTTTAATGCCAGAGTCAAAGAAATGTTTCCAGAAAAATTACAATGAAACAAGGGCAATCATTAATTCGGTTAATTCAGATGAATGATACTCTTCCTAAAGTTTCTAACTAAAAACTAATATTTATCTAACAGCAAAGCTAACTTCAATTAACGAAAGAACTGTTCAAGTTCAAAAAGGCCACTAGGGAAATGCTGGAAAGCTGAACTCTATGAAGCCTCTGTTCATATGTGAAAAACATGGTTATTCTCTCGTGTATCTGAATGCAATGTAAACATTTCCAGTATTCTGTGGTATTCTGTAGTGTTCTGTAGACACTTAAATTAAAAGATAATGGATTTAACTTATTACATGTACTTTATATTTATTTAGTAGTAGTTCTTAAACCAGCGCCGTGGGGTGCCGCGACGCAGCGCATGGACCTCTCTACAGATTTTTTTTCTTGGCAGGTTGGCAGGTCTGCAATTGTTATGCTAACTTAAGTGCATGAAAGAACTGTTGGACAAGTGCAAAAAGGTCATCGGGGAGATTGTGGAAGACTTAACTCTCTGCTGTCTGTCTAATACATATAAACTTGATTTTCTGTTTTGTAATTATCTGTATGCAATGTTTTTCTCATATGCTGTGGTGTTCTGTAGACTATTCAAAGACAACTTTATACTTAATAATTGTTTAGTATGTCATTCTTAGACCAGGGAAGCCACATTCAAACATCCCCCCCCCACACACACACATACAAACACTTTTTTTTTGGGCAGGTCTGGGTTTGCTTTTCAAATGAGGGGCATCAATTATGAAAATATTGCTTACATATTTTCTTAAATGTCTTAAACATTCAGGGTCTGGCCCAGCTTTTGGAGCCAAAAATCACTTTACAAGTTAGGCAACAAGATGCAGAGATGATGAGAGTAAGTGCCTTTGATATCTGTATATGGATATAAGTTAATTTTTATGCAATTTTTATAAACAATCTAGATTGTTCTCTTTCAATATTTATATTGTTGAATTTGGTTCCTCTAGCAAATAATCCCCGAAGTCCAGCAGAGGTACAAGAAAGTAACACAAGGCAAACATGAGGTTAAGCTGACAGTAGATGATCTGAACTTCTTGCCTTCTGAACTGTAAGTTGTTGCCTGTACATCATTGCTACTAGTTTAGTTGATCAGTTATACATTTCTTTATTATCTATTTAGTACCTCAAGTTTGTTTGGGTAAATGTATTTTCTCAGGTAGCCATAGTTACAATATACTTTTCTTTGACCCGAGCTATTTTCGTTGTAAATATGCAAAGTACAGGAGGTATTATGAATGAACGGGGGAAATTTTTTATTTGAAACGTACAAGTCGATTTTTGTTCATTTGTTTTTATAACAAAAACAATTTAGCAATATGTTTTAATTTCAAATAGCATTGGCGGAGTTGTTTTGTCTGCCCATGGAGACAAGATCAGAATAAACAACACACTTAATGAAAGATTGAAGCTGATTTCAAGACAGGTATAAACTTGACAATATAATTAGGGGACTGTGGAGTAAATACGTCGTGGATCATATGTTTTTTTTTAAAGATGGATACATTATTTCGACTAAAACCTTATAAGACAATTTAAATAATAATGTAGTTCACAGTCGGTAAATATCCGATGATTTTATCATTTCATCTTGTTCTATCTTCTATTTTAGATGCAACCTGAGGTTCGTGAAACACTGTTTGGGCCAAATCCTAACCGCAAATTCAAGGATTAACTCATCTATTAGATTAGTCAAAGTATTTGTATTTTCAACCCTCAATTGGACTTTAATCGTAATATCATTGTCTGTTTAAATTTCTCACTTAAACTAGAGTATACATTTTATTTTATGCTGCCATGAAGGATGCATCATTTGTTTAAATTCTATACACATATATATGTATAATTATTTTAAGATTCATTTTATTGTAATGATCGGTTGAATTGACAAACGAGCTCATTTGAACATTCCTTGACATATAGACACATGAAGTCATTCTTTGACTTTAATGTCTTCACATGATAAGACATGACATCAATGTCTGTCTTGCTTTTAGTTGTTTTTTTCCAAATCTCTGAAACACCTTTGCAGGATGAGTCTGGTGTATTTATCGAATGGGCTGAGTTTTGTATGAAACACCTCAGGAGTTGTTTGGAAACTTGCCAGTATATGCTGTGTTTTACTGCTAAATTTGTCCATTTTCTTCATGTCGTTATGCTGCTTAAATGAATAGTTGGTTGTACTTTTGTGTTCACTGGCATGTACCTGTGTTGTAAATGAGTAATCAGAGCTGTATGTGTAGAAATGTAATCACATATTACCCTAACTACGCTAGATTTCCATATAGTATAAAGCACTTATTTGTAAACATGTAACCCGTGGTGTACCTGGTGGAGTCCCCTCCACTCAAACCCCACCTCATCATTCATGGCTGTGATTCTCTGAAAAGGACAAACCTATTCATTGCATACTTGAGTGTTGTCTACCTGTGGGTGTTGTCAAGCCCTTCAGCTCATATATTAATGTTAAGGTGATGTTTCAAATGTGCTTTTTGTCAACACAGTTATTTTTTGCACATTTATTTTATTTCATATTTTTCTTATATACCACAAATAGTAGTTTCCTAGGTCATTATTGGTGATTATACACCACAGTTTCAGTTATGAAATATTTTATCTGCCTTTCACACACAGGCTTATGATATGGCAACCAGGTCAATTGTTTAAGAATATTTTGCTTTGGAATCACATTTTAAAATTATTTGATGCACCTGTCTGAGATATCTTAAAAAGCTAATTGAACTTGACTACAATCAACTGCATGTGTTGTCCCTTAAAATATACATTGTGATAGCTGTGACCAGTGAAATACAAGTAGAAATATGAGCACATAGGATATTTTGGCTAATTTACTATCCATGACATGGTGTGAATGAAGGGAGCTTTATATATGAATATGTATTATCTGGGAATGATGTTTGCTGATTACAATTATCTCATGTTTTCATTATCATTATTTCCTTTTATCTTGATTTTGTGTGTGTGCTCAGTAATTTGTCCTTGGTCTGTCTGGGTGAATAGATGTATGCCTGATGAAAGTATCATCTGAGGATGTCGAAAATATGAAAACTATTTGTGTAGCCCATGTTTAGCTAGTATAGCATAAGGATGATATGATTTATGTACACAAGAAATGTATAGCTATAGAATTGAATGTTCCAATGTCATTAAATGAATATTTGAAGTAAACAACTGTATTCAGCACTGCTTGGCTTTGAGTAGCAAGTAAATCTACGTCTATGAATGGGACATTTTTTAGAATCCATTTGGCAGAGTAGGAAATACTCTTGCCAAAGTAAAATACACATCATTAAAACCAGTTTTTCTTTCTTGGTTGCAATACATTATAATAAATTAGGAAACTGGATGCTGACAGTGGAGCTTACTTTTTAACTAATTTTAAAGTAAGGCATTTTAATTGAGACTGTAAACTGTAACATGTTTTATATTCTTAGTTTCTCTGATCTGTGTATGTGGTATGTCTAATTCCCTGATCTGTGTATGTGGTATGTCTAATTCCCTGATCTGTGTATGTGGTATGTCTAATTCTCTGATCTGTGTATGTGGTATGTCTAATTCTCTGATCTGTGTATGTGGTATGTCTAATTCTCTGATCTGTGTATGTGGTATGTCTAAAAACATGGATTGGAATTAAGTGGGCTGACTTGCAGGCCTATAATATTGGAAGTTGCTCTTCACAATCAAAAATATGTTGAATGGATACCACAATCATTTATTAACCTTACAAACAACATTCATTAATTAAAGTTCAGATGTTGATAAAGATTAATGTTGACAATATCAATAATAATATAGTGTATGATAAATTATAAAGCGCACATTCCTTTGTCTAGTTTTATTTAAACATTGAAGGTTAGAAACAATTGACGTACCATGACATTTGACAGAACATGAATTCAAAAAGTGCCAGTTATCTTGAGAAATACCTATCAACATCCCTTAACACCTATCGACATTCCTTACTTCAACATTTAAACTGATGGTTAAAAACAGCAGAATATAATATGTGCCTTATGCTCAATCAAGACACTCAATTAGCTAACATCAGTGGGTTATATTTATAAATTTTTATGCAGATCCACCAGGAACAAATATTTTTTGTTTGATTATAAACTTCTTCAGCTCTTCAGTTGATGTAGTACTTGGCTATCGCTACCCATCTCCTCCCCACCGTTTTACCAGAGAAACTCTTCAGTTGACATACAAATGCAGTGCCTTCCCTTTCCCATTATAACCCACAAAACACCCCAATGAGACTATTTAAATGATCTGATTAATTTTTTTAACATGAAATAGTTCAAAGTGTGACGTGAAAGTTATCACACATTTCGTGTTTCGATTCACGGTGCAGAATTGAAGTTTGTTAATGAGAAGAGAAGTAACTTGCAAATTAAATTTTATTTTGAATTAACTGTAATTAACAGTAAGGTTAAAACTGTTAGACAAGCTCTCTGCACGTATTAAGCATTAAGTTTTCCGAAAAACATAAGGGGCCATAGGAATCGATTAATTCGTTAGGGCTACAATATTGTGCATGGGGGTGCAGCATAAAGAAAATGTTTTGTTTAAACAAAACTGCTACAAGCCTTTACTAGGCAGACGTTTTTTTCATTTTTAATAATTTAAGAGTTGTTTCAGAAGTATGTTAGTAAAAAAGTGCATAGATGTAAATGAAATAAAATGCAAAATGAGCATAAATTAAATCTCTTTTGATTATTTACCTTTTTATTCTAAAAAAGAAAACATTCAACAGCAGGACAAACAATGTAATCAACTTTTCGTATATCAGTTTAGATTTGTGTTATCACAACGGTCAGTATCGCAATGGTCAGTATCTGTTGTTCGTCCGTCGTGATCGACGATGACCACTCTCATCATATTTGCTGGGACGCCACATGTGTTCTCTGGTGGCTTATTAACCCTAATTTTGCCACGAAAGAGGCGTCCGCATGTCGGACAAGAGATAGAAGCGGTCCCTTCAGGTGGGTTTTGGTTACGTTCCTTTCTGGCTTGGCGTTTTAACTTGGCAGCCTGTTGTCTATTAGCTTCACAGACAGCTGCGCCATTCCATATCGTAGAGCGCCAGTGGGCTCGGTTACTGGCTGCTGCTTCCCAGGAGTCATGTCCGATGTCGAAGGCCTTCAGAGCAGTTTTAAGTGCGTCCTTGTAGCGCTTTCGTGGACCTCCGCGTGCTCTATGCCCTTCGGTAAGTTCACCATAGAAGAGCCTCTTGGGTAGGCGATGGTCGGGCATGCGCACTAGATGCCCCACCCAGCGTAGTTGGCTTTGCATGAGGATAGTGTGGATGCTGGGGAGTCCTGACCTGTCAGTATCACAACGGTCAGTATCGCAATGGTCAACTTAACTTTAACGGGGAAAAGGGAAAAAAAACAACTCGGTGCTACGAGAAATCCATGGACACAAGCGTTGGAAAGTCTTCCATTTCTTCCTTGAGTTTCTCACTAGGAAGTCTGTGGTCTGTATCAGCTGATGAACGTGTCTCTTTGCGTCCAGCCATCGGCTCCTGTTTGGGTAAAGGTTTCCCTTTCTGAACAACGTTTGCGCGTTTTGTGCTGGAGATGGCGTTTTTAATCTGCTTTGTTTTCCTTGCTAGGGGGTTGATTTGCACCCGTTTAAATTGCGGTTTATTTCGGTCACTGTCATTTACGTTTATTTGCTTAGGAATGAATACTTTTGGTTTTTCTTTAAATGGGTGAGGTTGACTCAGTTTATTGGCGGGGTAGTATAGGAAACTATCGACTGTGTCCGGCTGGGAAGTGGTATCTTCTCCATTACTAAACAGCAATGCCCTGGACAGATCGGTTCTGTCCGACGAGTTTGGTTCTCCGTGGTTTGTAAAGGAAAGCTCACTCATGCTGGTGACAATCTGAGGTAAGAAAAAGTGCATGTGCGTTGTTTGGCCATTTTCCTTCTCCACCTCAATGGCTGGCAACGTGATAAAAACACCAGTATTGTCTGCCTTATCCACTTTGTCAATTTGTTCTTGAATATTTTCAACCTCTGGAATGATAGTTTCCACCGTGCCTTCCTCCCTCGCAATACTTGTTGCTTCTGTTTCCTTTGACACGCCAACATTTGCCTTGCTGTGTCCTACCTGTGGTAGGTTCCTGTTTAGCCTTGTAAAGTGTGTGTTCGAGCGATCAACCTGAATTTTATTCAGACTTAATATATTTATGTCCACGTGTCCAGATTTTCGCCTCAGTCTCTGAAAATCAGTTTCGCTCCTGGCGGAAACGCTCCCTGTGGTTTCGCCAGCCTCTGTACTATTGAAACTTTGCGGCGCCCCACGATCAGGTTCAGGGGAGTCCGTGTAGTAAACTTTATCTTTGGGTGCCCTAGCCGAGGGGTTGAGCTCCGACTCGCGAAGACGTTCTGAAGCACACAGCAGGATCTTGAACGTCGGAGACGTGCTCCGCGGGTGGTAGCCGTGTTTGGACGGGCTCAGGGTTCTGGTGGCGTGTTTTTCCCCCGTGGATCGGATCGACTTCATGCCTGCGACTTTGGGAGTGGGGGTGTTAGTGACTGTGTTAGCGTCGTTGGAGACGGAACACGGTGAAGATGGAAGCAAGGGATCACACCAATAGTTCTGCGTGGAAAGCACATCTTCAGCGGGATGTTGATGCGACTGGTCAATGTGTATACCTCGAAGCACGATCCTGCCCGCTGTTCCACCAACTGGCGCTACCCCGGTGTATTTGTGAAGACCAGAACGGGATGGCGCCGCAAATGTGTTGGCGCGGTACAGGCCGTTGAGTTTGCAATTGGTTGGAAGGAATCTGCGAGGAAGATACAGCCTCGTTCCCAAAGTGTTGCGGCTCCAGGGAGAGGACTCACGAGGCCGATTATTTCCCCTGTATTTGTTTGATAAGTGACGTAGATCGTCTCCTGCTCTGCCAGACTTCGCCTCATACACTCCCCTGACGTCAAAGGGTGGAGTCGACTGGAGAAGTAACGAGATTTTATCCGCGGCAACAACAAAAGAATTATGGGTATGAAACTTGTCGTTCGCCTTTGTCTTTATGAAGTTTCTGCAACCGTAGTTCTCATAGTTTCCACTGTCTCTCGCATCCTGAATCGTGTTGTTCTCTGCTTGTCGGGGGTTCAAGCAGGGTTTAGATTCATTTTCCAAATGAGTTTTAGAAGACACTCTCGCCGCACGTGGCGTGCCACCACGGTGACTGTGACTCAGTATGTCGAGCCTGAGACCATGTAGGTTAGATGCTCTGTTCGCGGTGGAAGACGGGTTGGCCAGACACGGCTCCCAGCGTAGGTACCGATACTCCTGGACTTTTAACCGTCTTTTCAGCTGGCGGTCATCAAATGACAATCTGGAGATTGAAAAAAAAATCAATGGTTTGAGAATAAGTGCAGTTTGTTGGTGACAAGCGATGAACATTTTATTAATTGGTGCATGAAATGAACGTGGAAATTTTGCAGTATGATGTCCTATGGCAAATAATATTAGTATTGAATGAAGCACAGTTGTTTTCAATGCTTTGCTATGTAGACATAAATATAATGTTATTATTTCCTTTCAACCAAAAAAACATATAATTAAATATCACAGGCATAGTTAATTTATCGCCTACAGCTACACATATCGGTTATTAGTTAATTTATCGCCTACAGCTACACATATCGGTTATTAGTTAATTTATCGCCTATAGCTACACATATCGGTTATTAGTTAATTTATCGCCTACAGCTACACATATCGGTTATTAGTTAATTTATCGCCTACAGCTATACATATCGGTTATTCTGTGGTTTGTTGATAACATTGATTTAATTTATAGTGTGATATGTTGCCTAATATTATTTTGCATTATCATCATCGCCCTTCGTCCCATCTGGGACATAGGCCATTTTGCATTATATTTCATTCAATTCTATGAAGCAACAATGTTTATTAAGATTTTTAGCACCAACCAAATCCCCATTTAATCGACTATTAAAAATACCATAAAATGATATTTTATTCTAAAATTCTAATTAAATCCCCATTACAAGAGCCATATACTTCCTGCATTAGATATGGATCTCTGACACCTAATACCCTTAGGGGCCGTCCATAAATGACGTCACGCACCTAGGGGGAGGGGGGTTCACACATTTGTGACGATGTGTGACGAGGGGGAGGGGGGTCTTTGAGAAATTTGACGTCACATCAAAACTCGCAACTTTTAATAAAAGTTCCACTTAAATATTTGATTTCTTAAAATCCATTTTATGACGTTTTACTTGGCTTCATGCGTGTTAGATATTAACGATATTAGAGTGTAACCTTACACTAAATACATACTTAAATGACTAATAAAACAAACCCGTAGAAACAAAGTTTTTGACTATAAATCCCTTATATATGAGACATAACTAAAAGTATTGATTATGTTCAAACGCGACAAATATTTACAGACTGAATCTGTCTTAACTCCCCTTTGCTTTTAACCCGGGGCGGGGGGGGGAGGGGAAAGGTCTTGTCACAGATCGCTGGACCGAGCTCAGCGTGACACGCAAAATGTAAACAAAAGCACGCCGGTACACCTGGTTAAAACACGAGATGTGTTCACCCATGGCTGGGGTGAAGTCAAGTGACCCGTAAAATGTAAACGATAGCGACCTCTACATATAGTTTATATAGATAAACTAAAAATGCATTAATTTAATAACTGTACGTTCGATCTATCTGAATTTTTTATAAGATGCATTGTTAGGTGACTCGGGTCCGTGTGCCAAATTTCAGCTCGATGGCATGACGGGAAGTGGGTCAATTGTGACTTCTAATTTTCCGCGGTGCCCAAGACAGAGAGAGACGGCGGTGAAGTTAATATAAGGGATTTAATAAAACAAACCCGTAAAAACTAAGTTTTTGACTATAAATCCCTTATATATGAGATATAACTAACAGTATTGATTATTTTCAAACACGACAAACGTTTACAGACTGAATCTGTCTTAACTCAACTTTGCTTCATAACCCTGGGGGAGGGGATGGAAGAGGGGAAATTCTGATCACCGATCGCTGGACCGAGCTCAGCGTGACACGTAAAATGTAAACTAAAGCACCCCGGAACATCGCGTCAACGCGCGAACTGAGCTTTCACGTGAAAAAAAAACAATAACAAACCGTGAAATTGAATTACATACCTCGTATAGAGATAAAATAAAAATGCATTAATTTAATTACGGTACGTTCGATCGATCTGAAATTTTGATACGATGCATTGTTAGGTGACACGGGTTCGTGTGCCAAATTTCAGCTCGATGGCTTCACGGGAAAGTGGGTCATTTTTTACTTTTGTTTATCCGCCCGCCCAAGACAGAGAGACAGATGACGACAGACAGAGACGGCGGTGAAGTTAATATAAGTGATTTAAAAAGTGATCTGAAAATGCGGGGGGGGGGCGCAAGACTTTTTAACGTCATATTGGAGTGGGATCTAAGTTTTTGTGACGACGCGTGACGAGGGGAGAGGGGATTGAAAAATAGGCCAAAATTGCGTGACGTCATTTATGGACGGCCCCTTAAATGCACCCTGACCGTGAGTCAGGGCAATGGCAGTCTTTGCGTTTTCTTGCCCGGGAAAACTTTTTATAAATACAAAAAATTAAAAACAGCAAACTGCTTTTGATAGTTCCAATGCAACGGTACTGAATAATAGAGATTGGATAAGAACCTACATTTCGAAGTTAATATTCTTCACCAGCTTAATTTCGGCTTCTGGGCTCGGTTTCAGGAGTTCAAAATTAGGTCACACGTTAATCTGGTTTTGACAACAAACGACCGCTGGCCCCAGTTTTAACCTTCCACGACTTTAGAACAATAAGTTCGGTAATTATAAACTGTCCACTGTTACAATAACAAACACGGAAACTAAAACAATTTTTTGTCTGTATTCGAAATGAAATCCAAGTAAAGTTCCGTATCCCAACTTTAATAACTTATGCACGCACTAAATTTTTTTAAAATATGAAAATAGCATGAGGATCACCAAATAATTTGCATTAAAAATGTATTTCCATATTTCTTCCTACAGCGGCACACAAACACACTATACATTGTATGTAAACAAATCAAATTATTGAGAGACTTTTGATTTAATCTTGTTATTTTAAAATACAAACTCAAACACTTCTGCAAATTGAATTTTCTTTTTAAAAATTCAGAAGCATTAATCAAATTAACTTTTTACATCCTAACTAAAAAAATTAATTGGCCATAGTTAAAGAAAGCAATGGTCTGAAGAACAACAACAAAAAGTAAATACACGTACAATTTATAATATCAAAAATAAAAAAAGACGTTGCAGCCAAAAAATAATTTATGAACTTGTTTTCTACCGTATGAATTCAACGTGCCCAATCTTAGGATTAATTTATTTTAATATACAGTTTATTGAGCGCATTGCTGTCATGCAATACAATATATATAAATGTGTTATTAAATTATGTCTATTGAAATGTTTAGAAAAGAGCCAACGTTTTTTTTTCTTTATGAGCTTGGTTTCCATCTGATGCTTGTTCGCATTCTGATTTTTTTTCTTTCGTTTTTATTTGTCACTAAGATAATTATTAAGCAAATGTAATTAATAATTTTTTGGTTGTTGTGATATTAAAGGCATTAGCAGAACCGTTTCATGTTTCAGTAAGTTTGTCCGCATGGTTTGAATTTGTTGTTTTCGGTTCGGGTTCGGTAGGATTCACGTCTATGTTATAAATCATAGATTTTTCATTGAACCTGTCTAAATAGTGATTCATGAAGTTTCATTAATAACTTTGGAAAGAGACCATAAATATGCACCTTCTTATCCTGTTGGCAGAAGTAAGACCAGAGGTACACACACTGACGGATACAGAATAAGTACATTGAACTATTATAAACTCACTCTCTTTAAGTACAAGAAATCAGTACAAACGATAAGTAAATAAACTGAAATCATAACTAATTCTTCGGCGTCTTTAATGTGATTATCTTGCCGGCATCGTTAATGTGATTATCTTGCCGGCGTCTTTAATGTATCTGCGTGACAAAAAATCAAAGAAAGTTTATAAAATTAAATATTCATAAGATGTTTGCTAATTGCGATAAATCCTTCTATCATATATTATTTCTATGTTGCGAGGCACAATGTGGTCTATTGATGTGTTGTCTACTCCAACTTATATTGTAAGCTTGTTTCTATAAAATGCCGTACATATTGAAGGTAATCCACCAGTTTGGAAGACCGTCAACCGTCTTCGTGAGAATATTTTAAAAAATAAAATAAAGGAAAGTGGGTAAGGGTTGTGCTTCGGGTTTGATTCCCGATAGATGAAGTTGACTTTGTATTATAAGAGCACTGAATCGAAAGTAAGACTGAATGAATTTACTTCCGAACGAACACTAATGTGCCACTTACCATAGAAACATACAAAACAAGTTGAACGTAGTATTATCATAAGCCAACAGAGCTAGGGAAATCTGTCCGACGTTCATAACATATGCCCGCAGAACTGAGCTTAACCACCCCGGATATAATATACAATCAGCCTCCCCATCTCCTAACAAGCGCCATCTTGTTATAAATCTCAACTGTCAATACAGTAAGGCCGTGAGTTTTTTCCTCGTCCTTTGATGTAAAAGCTGGACTTATTGAACTGACTATTATTACCGGCACTCGCCAGGTCCTCCAATGAGATCGAATCTTTCACTTTATACAAGGCGATAAGGAAGCAGAGGACGAACTTGAACGACGGTTCTAAACTTTCGCGACCCAAAACTTCAACAAGAGGCTCGTTATCATTGTCTTGATGCACCGGGAAATTAACATTTTTTCGACATATTTCTGCTTGTTTTCTTTCTTAAAAACAACTAACAGACTAGTTTTTAATTTCTGATCTGATATGTAAAACACCAAGACACTAACAGGCGCCGTAAATTTTTTTATTCAGACTTAGTTTTCTGAGAACTGCTAAACTAAAAATGGCACTGGTGACATTGCCGTATAAATAAGTACGTGACTAGAATTTATTTGGCGTTTTCAAATACAACCCTTTACCACTTTAAAAAAAAATTGTGAGTTATAGCCTTGTAGTAGAACATCAAAGCGGCATGTGATGAATGTGGAATGATGTGTTGTCATAGTAACACAGAAAACGCTTTGAGATCAATAATGAAACTTAGGAAGTACGACAGGAGAGTTGAAAATGTGTCCGATGAAATGAGGTTTTATAAACGTTTACATTTACATTCAAATGGAGAACAGTGATCAGCTGCTCCGCCGATGACTTGGAGGGAGCATGTTTTACTGACGGGAATAAGTAGATGCCCACCACCGATGACTTCGAGGGAGCATGTTTTACTGACGGGAATAAGTAGATGCCCACCACCGATGACTTCGAGGGAGCATGTTTTACTGACGGGAATAAGTAGATGCCCACCACCGATGACTTCGAAGGAGCATGTTTTACTGACGGGAATAAGTAGATGCCCACCACCGATGACTTCGAGGGAGCATGTTTTACTGACGGGAATAAGCAGATGTCCAGCGTCAAGATGTCAAACGCAGCACGCTATCAAATAACCTTGATAATAAGCAACAGACAATTTTTAAAACAAACTTCCTATTCAAACCAAGTAGAGCAAGGTAAAACAAGAACATCGCATGAACCTTTGTAAACTTAAAATAAAACCAGCGGCTGGCCTGGTGCTGTTCCATTCAGTCGGTACAATGGTCAAAAAATGAATTGGCTTAGCCACTAGGTCAGAGCACTTGATGTCAACAAATAAAATTTTGCTGCCAATTATTTTTGACTGAATACAAGATTTGGTGAGTGAATCTAATGTTTGTTAGTTAGATCTAATATTTCTTGAGTAAATCCTTTTTGAAAAAGTAAACATCTGTTTTAGTGTTGTTATGTGTCTTGGGTGAGGTTCACGTCCATAAATTCAACTCAAGCCACGGGTTGAAGTTTAACAATAGTTTAGTAGGTGAACTTGAAAATACAAATGTGTAGCTAACAGGTCAATGTGTCAACAAGGTCTATGTGTCAACAAGGTCTATATGTCAACTAGGTCTATGTGTCAACAAGGTCTATGTGTCAACAAGGTCTATAAGGTCTATATGTCAAGAAGGTCTATAAGGTCTATATGCCAACAAGGTCTATATGTCAACAAGGTCTATATGTCAACAAGGTCTATAAGGTCTATATGTCAACAAGGTCTATATGTCAAAAAGGTCTATATGTCAACAAGGTCTATATGTCAACAAGGTCTATGTATCAACAAGGTCTATGTGTCAACAAGGTCTATGTGTCAACAAGCATAAAATACGTCGAACTCCTCAATCGTAAATAATAAAACGTGACAAAGCTTTTAACACTGGTGCTAGACTCATATTCATACGAAATTGTATAGAATATAATAGATAATGAATATTCTCTATTTACTGGGAACATCAAATACTATGTGCTTAACTTGAAGCGCATTCTATTAAGCTTCTATAAGGCATCGCCTTGACAAAGTACACACTTAATCTCTCCAACATATCTACACATAGACAGCGTAATCAAAAATAACTCATCGCAATAAAATATATAACTTACTAGCTGACATTCCCGGCGTGTCCCGGGACTGCATTATGGATCCATTTTGTACCCCATCCAGCCCAATCGCGTTGCACAATGGGGTCGAATCCATATTCCCAAAATGATTCCATACTTCGATAGGATCACATAATCCAGTATGATCCCTTTGCATAATGGCATTCTATTCTTGGTTGAATTCATTTCTCAGATATAATCCTATTTTCTAGCTAAATTTAGTTATTTTGTGTGGTACTAATCATTTTAGCATTTAATTATGGAAATTAATTCTAGATGGCGTTCCCTTCCCCGTAAGATCCCGTTTTGGATTCTCTCACGTTTTCTCGTTTGATCCGGTTCGGGTTATGACGTTTTCTACCAATGTGGCTATAATAAGATTATTATTGTCATAGTCTGATAAATATTAAGGTAAAGTTATCCCATTGAAATCGGTTCCAAAACGTAAAAAATCAAGTTTTTGACTATACATGTAAATCATTTATGTACGAGAAGTAACTAAAAGAATGTTCATTATAATACGAAGCGCAAGACCATCCAAAAATGCAAAATTGTAGTTGTGTCGTAAAACATGTTTAATATAATGCGCACCGATCAGGAATATGTTTATAAAAAGTGTTGTCAATAAAATACGCACCTTATTGCGCGACAGAAAGGTTGTTCAATATTATACGCACCGCGAAACTCTATCTCAAAAAATAACATGATACAAAGATGATAAATAAAATAATCTAAAAATTCAATAATTTAATGACAGTACATGCGATCGATCTGAAATTTTGATACATCGTTTTTATCATCGGCGCGAAACTGCCTGCTAAATTTCAGCTCGCTAGTTTACGAGGAAGTTGGTTATAAATCGATCCAAAGTTTTGGCGACAAGCAAGCAAGGGCGAAAGCAGACACCACGAGTTAATATAAAGGATTTAATTTTAAAAAAACCGTAAAAAAACAAGTTTTTGACTATAAATCCTTTATGTACGAGAAGTAACTAAAAGAATGTTCATTATAATACGCAGCGCAAGACCATCCAAAAATACAAAATTGTAGTTATGTCGTAAAACATGTTTAATATAATGCGCACCGATCAGGAATATGTTTATAAAAAGTGTTGTCAATAAAATACGCACCTTATTGCGCGACAGAAAGGTTGTTCAATATAAGGCGCACCCTTACACTCTATCTCAAAAAATAACATGATACATAGGAATACATAAAATAATCTAAAAAATCAATAATTCAATTACGGTACATGCGATCGATCTGAAAATTTGATACATTTTTTTTATCATCGGTAAGAAACTGCCTGCAAAATTTCAGCTAGCTAGCTTACGAGGAAGTGGTTTAAAAATTGATCAAACGTTTTGGCGACAAGCAAGCAATCAAGGGTTCAAACAAACAACCTGCCACCACGAGTTAATATAAAGGATTTAAAAATTTTTAAAAACCCGTAACAAAACCAAACTTTTGACTATAAATCCTTTATGAACGACACGTAACTAAAAGAATGTTCTTTATAATACGCAGCGCAAGACCATCCAAAAATACAAAATTTTAGTTGTGTCGTAAAACATGTTTAATATAATGCGCACCGATCAGGAATATGTTATAAACGGTGTTGTCAATAAAATACGCACCTTATTGCGCGACAGAAAGTTTTTTCAATATAATACGCACCGCGACACTCTATCTCAAAAAATAACATGATACATAGAGATAAATAAAATAATCTAAAAATTCAATAATTTAAATGCGGTACATGCGATCGATCTGTAATTTTGATACATCATTTTTATCATCGGTACGAAACTGCCTGCAAAATTTCAGCTCGCTAGCTTACGGGGAAGTGGGTTAAAATTGATCAAAAGTTTTGGCGACAAGCAAGCAATCAAGGGTTCAAACAAACAACCAGACACCACGAGTTAATATAAAGGATTTAATAAAGGAGATAAAGCACACAATTATATATATAATTTTCCAGAACATCCCAGAAAAAAGTGGACGATACCATTAAATTATAAACTGATTCACATTTAGAAACTGGTATGGACTACAAATGCAATGGCTGGAAACTTTGACTTCAGTTCAATTCATGTGTAACACTTGATGGATATAAGTGACAATAGTTGTCACGATCGAATAAAATCAAAAGGGAATAAAGTCTTACACGTTTACGGAAAAAGGATTTAAGGGCCCCCGGCCTAAAAGGAGTAGACATTAGCAGTTCAATTCCCTATAGTATTTTAATATGGACCATCATTTTTTAAGTACCACGTTTGATCAAGATTCATCCCTGTACTCAGTAACCAATGTTTAAAATGCCATTTATAAAGCTTATATGGGGGAGGGGGGTGGACATTTTGGACCCCGGCTCCAAATGAGAAGTATTTTTTTAAATATGCCAGAAACCTTTGCCACTCAATAATATCCAAAGTTTCATGTGTATCGGATGAATGGTGTAATAAGGGATACAGGACAAACAGATGTACAGTCATTTATTTATATATATATTTATAACAATGTATATATATATATCATATAACAGTGTTATGTTTATAAATCAGCCATCTATCGTATAATATCATAGTCTCATATCCAACAATAATAGAAGCCAATTAAAAAACAGTTTATGTTAATTCATTCGGAAAATTCCTAAACGATAAAACTATTTGAGAGTACATTAAATTATAATTGTAAATTTGACTATCCGTTAAATCTTCTACCAACCTTTTTTAATAGACAAGTACAAACGAAATGTATTTGGATGCATCAAACACAGCAAAATGTGTGGGCAAGTAGGGACTCCCAAGGTCTGAAAACTAATGGAAACACATCACCACGCCGAACAATCAATGTGTAAACACTTTGGCACTGACGGCCATCCATGTCAGTCAAGGTTCTACACTGACACTGCTGAGACTTCACTCACTACCAGATACGACACTTACAAGTGGAAACTGATTTAGTTGACACAATTTAATCAATAACCCCCCATTGATAATTGTCATTCCATTCCTCACCTGTACCAGGTGACAGTCATGCGTGAAATATCTTGATGAAATCGTGTTGATTGGGTAATGGTTTACTGCAGTTAGAGAAAAATGTCATGGTTCACTTGTCAGAGGCGTCACTAGGGTTGGTGTCATCCAGTGCGGTAGCTCATGGTGTCACCCCCTCACGACTTACCCCATAGACCTTCTCAGAGTCTGCCAGTGCCAAATACAGTGGTACCTTGAGATACGAGTGCCCTTACATACGAGTAATTTGAGATACAAGCTGTCAAGCAAGCGAAGTTTTGTTTTGAAATACGAGCGAAATTTGAGATACGAGCAATCTCAGGAACTGACGACCGATGATTTACAAGAGTTACAGTCGCAGCAGCATTCGGGGGTTCTGCAAGAAATTGGTTTTGAGGAAGAGCCAGGGGTGGTGGAGGTTATCTCTACAAGTGAGATAAAAGAGATCTTGGGAATGAGGGAGAGAGTTTCACAGTGCGTGGAATACATAAACACCCCTAAAAAGTTGCAACTGATCGTGCATCGGAGCTATTTAATGACACTTGCCTAACTCATTTTCCGCAGCATTCTGAAAGGGAGGAAGAAACAAACCTCCTTGGACAGTTTTTTTTAAAAGTTTTTATTTTTATTTTTATTTTTATTTTTTGAATCCGGCAAAAGAAGGCAAAGACCAGGGAAGAGAAAAGCAGTGACTAAAATTAAGCATACATTAGCATTTAAGTTGTGTGTAAGTTACATTTAAGTGACCAAAATACAAATATCTATGTACACTTTATAAAACCATTTTTTTAAAATTTAAATTCTCTTTTATTATGTTTTTATACCACATTTGTCATTTATCTATGCATTCTTCTGATTCAAAAACAAATTAAAAAACAATTAGGGGTAGGAAATTTTGGGCTGGAACGAATTAATGGCATTTCCATTAATTTCAAAGGGGAACATTGCTTTGAGATACGAGCAATTTGACATACGAGCAAAGTTACGAAACGAATTAAACTCGTATCTCGAGGTATCACTGTAACGGAAAAATACACAATTTTACAGTTGGGTGTCACTCCTTGTTAAGGTATCAACCGGTGCGGTCCGCACCCCTCCCCCCTTGTGACGCCACTGTCATAAGTCATGGTTCAGTAATCAATAGTATCATTTTTCATTCAGATTTTTCCGGCTTTTTAAACAATTCATATATTTAATTCATGCGGTGAGTTTAGTTTAATTTAATTCATTTTCAAAAATACCGGTTTCTTATTCGCCGAAGAATACTTTTGGCTAATACGATAATTTCTTCTTCATAAACAAAAATATACAAATACAAAGGGTCCTTTATTATTAAATTCTTTAAATGCTGTGTTAAAATTTGGACGAAATTCAAGTCAGTTTTGGTTTCAGTTTATTTCTCTTATAATTCTTACTGATGTTTACTGAATCGAGTACTGAATCGAGAGATGATTGGTTTAGACTTAAGAGTTAAGAGAATGCGTTGATATCCACGTCATCTATCCTAGGCAGGGACTTGTGACTGTGACCATGGATATCTTACGTCATTTTTCCTGCGCAGAGACTTGTGACTACGAATATCTACGTCATTTAGTCTGATTGTATCAAAATATGCCTTCACTTATAATTGCTCATTTTAAATGAGAATATAGGAACAAGATTAAATCGAAGTATAAAATCTTGAATGTCCTTCATGATCTTTGTTATGAACAAATAATTGATGGACAACAAAACGCAGTTGTCAGTAATATAATGAACTGAAATACATTTCAATAACCATAACGTCTACGAGCACGATATTTAATTTTCATAATTATTGTGTGCTACATTTACCTTTTATAACGTATGTAAAATCCTTTCCGAGGCGACAATGCGGGGGATAATTCCTGTGCAATAAATACGCTTCTTCTCTAAAGAAGATTATCGGTAGACTGTGATCGTACCTCGTATTCTTTTAAGTTGAACACTGCTTCACAGTTAATTCAGACTGTACAGATACTGATTTGATGTTACCTTCTGCCCCCGCCCCAGCTCTAGCAGTTGTTTACACACTGACAGAGCATGGGAGATTAATCTCTCAACTGTCTTGGATCGTGCACGGTACTATCTTAAATTTTCAAATTGTCTACCCTTCACAAGCCCATCGGGGGAAAAAAAACCAAAAACAAAACAAACAAAATGTGAGAGTTGAACAAATAAGGGATATTTTTAGGGTTAAATATTTGTACAACAAACATTATGACGTCATGACGTTCATGTGACGTCATCTAGCTCCCACGCAGGTCATTCTCTCTCTCCCCCCCCCCAACACGCACAAATCGTTGTCTCAGTACGCACACCTGTGTGATAACAATGTTACAGAGATGTGCGTGATTTAAAACAAAGGCCCGGCGATGGATTAACTCATGACTAACACACAAAGGCATTACTTAACCCTTAGTAGTCATGTCCACAACGGCTGGGGGCAGGGGCAGATAACTAGCGCTCAGGACTGGAAATCAATCTCCGTGTCGTGTCTGGAGACCCATCCGACTGACGGCCCCTTAATGATTGATATCTGCAATGCATGAGCCGTTTGTTTGTGCACGTTGATTGTGGTGTATGCACTAACACCAAGTTAATTTGTCACCTAGCTCATGTAAATAACAACGCAAGTAGCTCAAACAATACACAAGGTACAGGAAAAACATTTCAAATTTCTTACAATTAATTACATATAGTAAGAGTACCGAACGGTATATTAAGCTGCTTGTCAAATTTTATTAGACACATTTTGGTTGATTCACTAGTTTATGGTCTTTCTATTCGTGAAATTCAACACAATTCCCGTAGATTACATGTGTCAAACTTAAGGCCAGTGGGCCACATCCGGTCCGTCTAGCAAATTTATCTAAGGTCTTGACCGGTGTTCAATTATATCCGGAGCAATTGAGGATTGTTTTTAATGAAATAAGAATATGACCCCGTGATATACAGTGCAAATCACATTCCCTACTAAGCAGCCTTGCCGAATGAAAGGCTAACAGAGAACGTTCTCGTTTCGATCGAAAACAAAAGTTATTTAGTGAGTGCTTGTTCGTCATACCAGTAGTCAAGTAAATTTGTGTTGTTTGGTTTGAATTAAAGCATATGAAATGAGGTGTTGTAGTGTCCGTACATAACATCAAGACAAGTGAAAGAACATGAATGCAGAGAATAGAAGAAATGAAGGTGCATCTGACATCACAGTAGACGTTTTTTAACATAGAAAAAAATCCCAAACTGAAACTACAGTTTCTGGACAGCTGCATGATGAAAATTTGAAGTCTTCTGTATAGACCTAAAGCAGGTGCTTACAAATATAAGTCTTAGCGAAAATAAGAGAGCTGAACGGGTTTTGGAAATGGCCACTGGCGTGAAAACATGACATGGGTGAGACTGCCATCAAGCTTATAGATAAGTAGGTATATAGGTTATGTAAACAGGGTATGTAAAGACATAGATGATTGAATAGGTTAAAACTTAGCCGCATTCTCTCCCGCTATTGATGACATTGCACAGGCTGAAGAGCTCGCCTCTTCATTCAAGGAGAAGCATAAACATTGAGCATGAAATCAATATTTGGAAAAACGATAGAAAATTTCATGTTTGAAAATGTATGTTGAGGTTCAACAAGAATCTGCCTTGGGACAAACTTAACGAAATACCGGGGAAGTGAGGCGCCAATTTTTTTTAAAAAGTAGAACAGTTGGAAGGATTTGTGGTTAAGGATGTAGATCTGTGGTTAAAGATGTAGATCTGTGGTTCATGATGTAGATCTGTGGTTAAAGATGTAGATCTGTGGTTAAAGATGTAGATCTGTGGTTAAAGATATAGATCTGTGGTTCATGATGTAGATCTGTGGTTAAAGATGTAGATCTGTGGTTAAAGATGTAGATCCGTACTGGTAAACTGATGGCATATCTCTGCATCATACACCTAGAATCGCTGTGTGGACAAGTCTTAAACATTGAACGTGTAACCAGCACTATAACAAAACACGTCCACGTCATCAGAGCCAAAGGTTTAAATCTTAGCCAACTTCAGCCTTTTTCATCAGGTCAATGACACGCCTTAACAAACATACGCATGCGCGATTGCTAAGCCGTGGAAAAGTTTTCAGTAGATTTTTCCTGCTAGGCGTTGTCAGTTCATGGAGGCGATGGTAATGTCTCGATAGTTTTCAGGGATAAAAAGTAAACATTTATAAGTCTAAATATCTGTCTGACCTAAACAATCCTTACCACGTGAACAAGTATTTGAATTTCTAGGAAAGGGACCTTTGATCTTTGACATACATGCTGGAGTGGAGGCATTTCAAGCATAGGCTGATTCAAATATGCACACTTCGCTGGAAAACGGAGCTTACTTCACGGCGAGTTCGCACGGTGTTTAAGTGACTAGAATTTAAATCGTTTTGTGCTGTTTCGTGGAAACCACATCTGTAAAATTTCAAATACAGCTAAAAGAGCTACAGTGTAAAGCGGCAATAAAGGCAAAGTACTGCATTGTGGTATCTTCACAACTCACTTGATGCATATAACAGTAGACGCAATGACTACGTCTGCTTAAGGCTCGAACTAACCTATCTCCGTGAGCACATATTTGTGAAGTACTGTTTGCTCTTATCAAATTACCACACAACAAAATTAAAAGTCGCTTTCTAATGAAAACACAATCTAACGAAAGCAAACTTTTGTCCCAGAGAAGATGCCGAACATAAAGCTCTGACAATTTCGCATAAGAACGAAAAATAAGTATGCAATTATTATTATTTTTTTACAATTTCAAATTATTTCCCTTTAAATTTCTATTCAATTTTTTTAAAGGGTTTCATTTTCCGCTTATTTAATGTACGGCCGGCAGCTATGCATGAGATTTGAGTATTGGCCCGTTGAAAAATTGACACGCCTGACTTGGTTTGTTGACGATTTGGATTGAATTTTGCCACTAGGAGCTAAAATTTAAAACTTAAAATGAATAGAGGTTAAAAAAAAAGATTTTTAAAAACCACGTTTTTATGAATGGACTAAAAAGAAGAAAATAGTTTAAAACTTATAAGGTAAGGTAAACTACTTATAATATGACCAAAAATTAAGGATTTATAATTTAGAAGGCAAAAGTGAGATCTATAAGTGAGAGAATGAGTGAACTGCATATGTAAAACCTCATAAGCGCCCGCCCCACGTTTTTAGTCATATTAAATCAAAGGTACTTGAACTTATAAGTTTAAAATTATTTTCTTCTTTTTAGTCCACTCATAAAAACGTGTTTTTTTTAAAATCTTTTTTTACCTCTATTTCTTTTATTCTTTTTAGTCTAAGTGTAAAATCATAGAGTATATCGAACATTTTATTTCTGTAAACTCATCGCGTGACAAACATTTACAGACTGAAACCGACTGAACTCCCCTTACTGTAAACAAGGGGATGTGGTCATCGATGGTTGGGGTGAACTCTTCTGGCACGTGGATGTAAACAATAGCAGACGAATACAGATGCAGCCAAACAATGGAATTCTCTACCATTACACATACGTGGTATTCAAACAACCAAGTCCTTCAAGACTGCACTTAAGACACATCTTTTCAAAATTTATTTTTAAAATTGATGAAACAACATTTCTTGTAAATGATTAACGTAGCTTATGTATAATGTATTGTAATTGTGTGTGTTTGTTGTGATATGAATGTTAATTTAATACTTATAAGTATGTTATTTCTTTCATGTAAAGCGCTGTGAGCCCAGTTCCTTACTGGGATACAACGCTATATAAATAATCAATTTATTATTATTATTATTATTATATAGAGATAAACTAAAAATGAATTAATTTAATAACGGTACATTCGATCGATCTGAAATTTTGATACAATGCATTGTCATCCAAGATCTATCTGTGGTAAAATTTTGAGATCTCTAGGACTATCAGAAGTGGTTTAATTTTACGTTGGAAAATTTTAAATTTTGCGGACAGACAGACAGACAGGAACGAAAGGAAGTTAATAAAAACGTGATAATAATAAAACATTTTCAGCCTTCCTATACTCAGAGATTCAGCCATACTATACTGATAGATTCAGCCATACTATACTGATAGATTCAGCCATATTATACTGATAGATTCAGCCATACTATACTGATAGATTCAGCCATACTATACTGACAGATTCAGCCATACTATACTGATAGATTCAGCCATACTATACTGATAGATTCAGCCATACTATACTGATAGATTCAGCCAGACTATACTGATAAATTCAGCCATAATATACTGATAAATTCAGCCATACTATACTGATAGATTCCGCCATACTACACTGATAGATTCAGCCATACTATACTGATAGATTCAGCCATACTATACTGATAGATTCAGCCATACTATACTGATATATTCAGCCATACTATGCTGATATATTCAGCCATACTATACTGATAGATTCAGCCATACTATACTGACAGATTCTTTGCTTTAATCTATAGCACGGTCATGAACGATCCCCCGAACATAAAATTATTTGCCTGAGTTACTGAATGTTACTGCCCTAAATTATATAGTCTGCTTTATTATGGATAGTCAGCTCTCAGTTTTACACCACATGCAGGATATCATTAATCAATATACATAATTCCCGTAATGGATGTAATGCCTCTTGGATGTAATGTTGTTAGGTTTTATAGTGCGCACCAAAAATTACTGCACCAAATATAACTCTTTTTGAACGTTCCGCATAAAATTGTTCAATATGATAATAAAATTAAATGAATCAAATAAAAATAAATAAAATAAAGGAAATTTCTGTATTACGTTTTTTTTTAGCTGAGTATTTATTTTGAAAACTTCCGTCATTTTTGACGGGTGATACACTAGTAATGAAATAAACTCTTAGTAATGATGCAATCTACTTTCTATATTCATTGTACTTGGAAGACGTCTGATGGAGCCGCCACGAAACATGGCTAACTAATAAAGAGTTGACAGATTATAATGTATGACCCCCAAGTGTTGAGTTTGACAACGCCGACGGGTTTTGAAAATATTTACCTCATTTGTTTGTATTTATAATGTTACGTTGAGCCCATTTGATTGAATTCGCGGGACTGCGGGGCTAATTCTCCTGCCGTATCTAAAGACTTCCCTATTTAAAGGTCAAGGGACCTTGCCACAAATAACATTGTTGATCATTTAGTCGGAATGAGGTTTAAAACGTCGTTCAGATCTGCTGGCCACAGGACCGATACCAATGTATTTATTACCCCCCCCCACCTCCATTGAGTTTATCGTACCCGATGGTGGCCCTTGTCAGAAATCTTATTATAGAACCTTCTCTCAGGGGAAACCCAATACTTTTCAGCCTATAAGATTATCACGTGACATGGCTTACAACGGCTTGATTGAGTTCGCTTACCGTGTTGTTTCTCGGCTTAACAGTTTCGGACCATAGGATCTTTGTCAGTGTTTGGCACGAAAGCATTTATATAGTGCGTAAGCAAATATGGCGGGAGAGGGGCTGGGTGATGTTGATTTGGGAGATTTAGCTTACAGACTTACAGGAACCTATGACCTACCTGGGTGTACTCGTCATAAGTACAATCATGTTGTTCTCAAAGTCTGAAATAATTACTTTTAAACTCATACACTCCATAAATGAAACTATTTATATCTGTCTTACTATCATGCTATAAAAGTGTCAAGGAATGTCATATTGACTATATATCCTCACACTGTTGCTTTGTGTTTCCTCTAAGTAGCTCGCAAGATCTCACACATGTAACTTATATATAATAATAATAAATACTAAATTGATTATTTATATAGCGCTGTATCCCAGTAAGGAACTGGGCTCACAGCGCTTTACATGAAAGAAATAACATACCTATACGTATTAAATTAACTTTCATATCATAACAAACACAAAAATTACAGTACATTATACATAAGCTACGTTAATCATTTACAAGAAATGTTGTTTCATTAATTTTGAAAATAAATTTTGAAAAGATGTGTCTTAAGTGCAGTCTTGAAGGACTTGGTTGTTTGAATACTACGTATGTGTAATGGTAGAGAATTCCATTGTTTGGCTGCACAAAAACAGAACGACCTTTCACCAAATGTTTTGGTGCGTGTCGTAGGAACAGAGAGAACGCGTGTGTCTGCAGAAGATCGTAGCTGGCGAGTGGGTGAGTAGACCGACAAAAGTTCAGTAAGATACGATGGGCATGCGTCCGAAAAGAAGTTGTGACAGAGAACTGCCAGTTTGTAATCAATACGGGCTTGTATAGGCATTGTATATTATACTTAGTTGACAGTTACTCTTTGATTCCGAGCGTGTGACATACATATAATTATTATGTCGATGCATGTGGCAAATTTAGGTGTTTCCCCTCGCGTCTTATGCCATAATGTCTAAAATTAAAACACATGTAACTGGAAATAGCGAATACGTTTTATCAAAGTCAAAAGATTAGGCTCAAAATAACCCAAGTTATAGGGCTAAAACCACTGTCAAAATGATGCGATGTTTGGACATGTGTTAGTGACATAGTTGGCCCACGCCCTGGGGTAAGAGTAAGAGGCTAACAATTGTTCAGTATAAATAAATTAACACAACGTTTCCTCATTTAAAGTTGTACACAAATAATTAAGATGATAAAAAAAACGCGTTCGCTGTATTCCCTTTGCAATCGTCGAAGTTACGCGTGTATGTCACATTCAATAAAGCGCGGCCCTAAATGTCTACATGCCTCGATTATTGCTCCTCAACTGTGGTCAAATGCCACTGACTTGGGAATTTTTCTTGTAATACCCCACCCCAAATCCCATAAAGAGAGGATAATGAAAAAGAGCTCGTGATAAACGTAGCTTGAGGTTGTGTGAGTCGGGGCACAGGCCCCCTGTGATGTCAGTCCCCTGTAATGTCCAGTCCCACTGTGAGTTCAGTTGGCTGTGATGTCCAGTCATGGCGACCAAACTGTTGCTTACGTATCTGGCAGAAACCTGGGTTTAACATTTTCACAATGATATCCCCTGATGATTATGTCCCCTAGTTTAGGGTGCACAACTCTATTTTCACCATGATATCCCCTGATGATTATGTCCCTAGTTTAGGGTGCACAACTCTATTTTCACCATGATATCCCCTGATGATTATGTCCCGTAGTTTAGGGTGCACAACTCTATTTTCACCATGATATCCCCTGATGATTATGTCCCGTAGTTTAGGGTGCACAACTCTATTTTCACCATGATATCCCCTGATGATTATGTCCCGTAGTTTAGGGTGCACAGCTCTATTTTCACCATGATATCCCCTGATGACTATGTCCCCTAGTTTAGGGTGCACATCTCTATAGCTTCCACCTTCGAGACGCTCCAACTAGCTCGGTGTCTCAGCTGAAATGTTCTCAATGTTGTTTTATTGTTGGATATTTTGTTTACATTTTACGTGTGACGCTGAGCTCGGTCCAGCGATCGGTGACCAGACCTTTCACCTCTCCCACCCGCCCCCAGGGGTTATAAAGCAAAGGGAAGTTAAGACAGATTCAGTCTGTAAATGTTTGTCGCGTTTGAACATAATCAATACTTTTAGTTATGTCTCATATATAAGGGATTTATAGTCAAAAACTTTGTTTTACGCGGTTGTTTTATTAACTTTATTGTCCCCGCGAACTTTCATGACTGTGACGTTTATTGTCCAGATAGCCGATCAGCTCTGATACACACTCGTTTTTTTTTGTACTGATCTTTTTTACAGAATTCTGGCGAACACTTCCGGACGGACCATCGCTCAGTAAAATCATAGTTAGCTATTTTATTAAACCCGCGGCACAGTAAATATTAAATACTAAAGAGCCTTGCTTTGTTTTGAAAGTCACCGAAACACATAGAGCCCCCTAGTGTTGTCAATGGACGTGTTTACAACCAAAATGAGCTCTTGAGCTGTGTATTTTTTGTCATTCTTCTTTAAATAGTTTTCAAACACACATTGTTGATCTGTAACCTGCAAAGTTTAACCTGCAATGGTAATGTCGCTAACAGCAACCAGCAGGTTGGTCAGTTAATCAGTTTTAACAACTTGAGCTAATAAACTTTGGTTTAAAAAAAAATAAAAATAACTGAATGAATGTGATTGTCTTAAATTGTAAGAGTTCTTCTAACTTGTTTCGAGTAATTCTGACTTTAAAATTTCAATTAAAATGATAAAATAATTATTTAGGATAAGTCTATTTGGGATCTATTCGGATAACATTTATAAACACAGGATTCAGGTCCAAAAATTGTTGGCAGTAAGTGGATGGCTTAAAACAATGCACTTTTTAACAATTCATGTTTCTTTTTTAATGTGCTGATTTAATGTCATTGTTGTTGGCGCGGATATTATATTTGTTCAAAAATCGAAAGTATACAATTACAATGATAAACAAGGTTTTTTCTAATTATTAAGACAGAGAGTTGATTTATCTGCGACAGCCCTGTGGCAGCCCCGTGACAGCCCTCGTACCCTAACCACCACCATGGTCACACCAGCAGAGACGGTGTCATTGTCAACACAAATGTCAATACCCGGCTGTAATTTACGATACGCTCGTAACAAGCTATCACGGCCTTTGGGGTTGAGCTGGAGTCATAAAAGAGTGAACTGACACATGTGTGTGCCCCCCCTCCCACCCCGGCATTATCCCAAACCTCCAAATAACATATGCAACAAGTCAACACTAAAATACAAGCGCAGGTTGACATTTTTATATACATACACACCTATGGTGGATAAAGTAGGGTGCTGATTGGGCTAAAGCCAGGGGCCCCCAATGATTTAAGGGCCCCAAACGTATTATATTGTATAATAAAGGAGGCTAGACCAGGCCCCATGTGGAATTGCAGCCAGGGGCCCCGTGCAATCTTGATCCGCCCTGATACACACCATGCATCGTAGTTTTGATGGAATATTTGCGGAATTTCAGTTTCAGATTATTATTATTAAGCTTTTTTTAACATTATTATTTATTGCTATTATTATAGTTAAAATAATTACATCCTAGACTTGGTCTCCTTTCAACCCCGAAATTCTCAGGCGTGTCCAAACTGTTCACCTGCACAGTGCAGCTAAATCCAAGGGCATATGCAGCATATATATATATATATATATACACACACACAAATAGATCGAATTAACAGAAAGGGGAAATAACATCACATGACGGCAATTAGGAAAAAAATACAACAAAACATTGTGAAGAGACCACCTATTCTTTTTCTGTCCAAGTAAGGCTGCCACTGATTATTCTCTTACTAAGTTCTTGTAGTCATGCCTCGTCATGTCAGCATGTAGGTATAGTATAGTTATCATTAGATTGATGATTGTCAGATAACTCTTCCAGCAAAATTCTGGCCCCTTTCCCGACTTTACCCTGACACAGATAGTAATACACGTCCAGTATTAATTTCAGAAACTTGACTTAATGATAAAAAAACAATAACTGGACAGCTGGTTGATGGCTCGAATTTCACACATGCATTTATTATAACTTATAACACTACAGCTAATATTGAATCAGAAGCACATTTGTTCTAAATATAAGGAAAATACAATTCCAATCTTTTCACATTATCAGCACTTTTCATTTTTCTATAGGGCTTTCCTGCACCCTTAATAAATAAGACACTATTTTGAAACAAATGTAAACAAGGGGGATGGTGAGGAAAAGGACTTACCCGACCAACTTGCTCCGTCTCACGAGGTTATCGTCCTTAGTGAGTTGTGAGCCCAAAACTGGAAGCCTCTCCATTAACGTGCTCTCTGAATTCTTCTGGTCGTATTTTCTATCAGCCACTGATCCGTCGCTTCTCTCCACCATCTGTGCCGACTCACATGATAACATTTGGAGATTTTTCAACTTCAATGTGAACTCAGATTTGTTGTCACCTTGGAAACGTCAGGCATGTTGGAATGTAAACACTTGGCGTAAACAGTTCCGGATATGGCCAGGTTTATGTCAACACGATTAGCTAAGGCATCGGAACACGGGCATTGTGACACGGCTTAACTTGGCCTTTGACGTTGTTAACTGGCACTTAAGAACATCTTCTGTCGATTCAATCGCTAGATCTTAATCCTGTTATTATAATTCACTATAATCGTTGACTGGAAACGTTTAAAATAAAATTAGACCCCCCCCCAACAGATTATAAAATGTCCGCCTAAGTATTTAAGTTCAAGTGCTGATGGTGACAAATATTTCAAGAAAAATCACAAAAATCCTCGGTGTTCTTTTTTCTTTTTGTTTTTTATTTCTTACTGAACTGTTTCGTCTAAGCCATTCACAGTGAGAGCTTGATAAATGTATTTCAATCTATGTACATCACACTCCACTAAAACTACTGATGGGGGTTTAAAAGCTGAAGTAACCACGCTGTGTTGTGCCAGCTCTCCAAGAGTTTACAAACTCACCAACCGATTACATCGATCGGACATTTCTCGAGGGCTGCGCGCTATAAGTACCTGGGCAGGTAATGGGAGGCGAGTGTGTGGGTCACCGTCACACTACTCTGTTCCCAAGTCTAGAGGAGGTGGAAAGGGGGGCTTAAATAATGATTTTTTTTTAAAGGCGCTGAGACCGGCTGTAATTTCAAGTGACATTGTATCGCACTAATTATTAGGCTGAAAGTTATAAGAACCTTCCATGGGACCAAGAAGACAAAGTCTTTGAGTTTACTGTCAAATTATGGGATTTAAAGAAAGGAATATTTAAAGATTAAAGAGAGTAATTTTGGCTGTAGTTTGTGAATACAGTCTGTGCTTATAACGGCAGGTTCCCGATAGGTGTTATTAAATATTTAAATTATAACAATTGTGCCAACGAAATGACAAGTGTTAGGTTTTCTCAGAGTTATATGTACTTATAATTTTAAAAGTTGGTTTTAATCTATTTTCTTCTGTTCTTATTTTTGGGGACGACGTCTTTGAAACCAGCTCCCAGTCAGATGTAATGTAATACAATAAAGACGATGAATAATGGAACAACGGCGTCTGCACTGAAACACCTTTATGATCATGTCTTCTTGACTGATTATTTATTATAATTTACATAACTGTCCACTTTATTTTTGTTATTCGTCATTGCTCAAAAGTTACGCCTCATCGGACCTTTCAAAATGTTTAATTTATTTCCATTAATTATGAGGAACCCTTACCGGGGTCATGACTTGTAATTGTAAGGTTGTCCATTGCCAACGGATGAAGACCGGTGTGGGGCTTGGGGCAAGGATGGTTGCTTTCGTCTTTCCTGATTTTGTTAGCCATTAGTCTCCACCTATATAGCCACAAAAATCACCCCCAAATTTAGGTAGGAGATAATAAACGTGAAATCTCAGACAGCGTTCAAAAAGAAAATGCGTTGTATGTCTTGTGTCCTAATGTTTCTGAAGATCACATGAAGCCACACATACATGAAACTATTGCCAAATGAACGCAAATACATCACGTTTTGATGCCACCCTTTTTACGGACCTTCAAGGTTGTTGCTTTTTTTCAGTTGATGATTTGATGCAACGAAGAAAAAGACCAAAACTATTTTCTCTAAGCACTGAACTATTTTATACAAGAATTGTCTGAACATCTCCATGGGTTCAAAACATTATTGTACCAATGAGCTCTGTTTTTTGGTTTAGTGTGTCACTTTTCAGATTAGTTAGAATTTGAGAACCTATGCAATCACACAGCTTTTGTCTCCCTTTAAGGTACAAATCCAAGACAAAACTTTATCAGTTTAAATGAAAAATTCACTTAGAACATTTTCCAAATCTGATCACTCAACATGCACATCTGATAACTTTAGATATCTGCTCATTGTAAAATGTGCCACGTGCAAAAGAACAAAACTACAAAATACCTCTCCGAGTCTCAGCCTTTATATTCATGACAAAAATTTCATTCACATCATTTTCAAGCACATTTACATTCTCATTTATTGATGTGGTGGCCCTGAAAAATGTATTCTGTCCTTCGTGTTCCCGTTTTTTCGTTCAAATACTCAAGGTATTTGTCTTTGGAAAATCAAAGCAGAGCTAATACATCACAGTAAATAAGATGGAAATAATTTAATTGTTTCTCGGGCGGCCCGGTACCAATTGATCCGTGGCTTGGGGGGTTGAGGACTACTGTTCTACAGTAATGCATGTTGGAGATTTGTGTGTGTGTTAAAATTTGTTCTAGTTTATCTATATTTGTTAACAAACTTTTTAAGCCTTGTGCTATGACAAGAAAAATAATAATATGACTTATACTAATTAAACGAGTACCGAGTACGTCGGATATCCTAGCATTAATGTTCATTATTAAACCAGGACTATTCACTATTCACAATACCATTACAATTCATAATCATTATTATCTGGTAATAGGTGAAATACTTTATTATTAACCATTGCCATTACGCAAAATACGCTCTTTTGTTCAAGCTTTATCATAGATTGTGCTCCTCATAGGGCTGTGGAAATTAACGATTAATTTCTCGATTAATCGTTAACATTTTTTAACGATTAATTTTTTTTTAACGATTAGTCGAACCACAACTTATAAATGAACAGGAAGTCAAAAAGTAAAATATTTCGGCCGATAAATATAAACTAATTTCCGGACGATTACACGAACATTTTGGTTTTAAACTATTGACTGACGTGACTGTTCAAAATGTTGATAAAGCCTAAAGGTTATTGTGTCCAAGGAGAAATAGCCTACCACGCAATGTTCCCTCTAAGTCTAAGCTTTGTTGGCCAGTGTGCAAAGTTTTTTTTTAAAAACTCGTGTGCAAAGCTGCACAACGTCCATTTTATGTGCAATATTTTACAAAATTTGCTGCGTTGTGATTCTAAACTTCTGCGTGGGGTCGGTCAAAAATCTGCACAGCCGTGCTGCTTAAAGGGAACATTTCTACCAAGGTTTTAACACTTCGCTTACATACCACCTGCAAACCAAACATCCACTACAGCAGGGGTCGGGAAGCTTTTTGTTTGAGAGAGCCATAAACCCCACATATTTTCAAAAGTAATTCGGTGAGAGCCATGCGTTATGTTTAAAACTAAAATTCAAGTAAATGTGTGCATTTTGTGTAAGGGGCGTCCATAAATGACCATGGGCGTCGCTAGGAATTTTTCCAGGGGGGGGGGCAAAAAAATCCCACTTTTTTATATTTTAACTGGCAATGCCATACAGGTACAATTTTCAATTAAATTCAAGTTCAGTATAAAATAAGGGTTGAAAAAAGCCTTAGCAATTAATAAGACTTACAAATTAGTGATGTAATAGTTAAAATACAACATTTATTAATGCATTTAAACAATAAATTTTTTTTCTCAAATGTAGGGGGGGCCAAATGCCCCCCCTTGCCCCCCCCCTTCCCTACGCCAATGTTAATGACCATAATGACGTTTCACGATTATGGCCGATTGTTCATTCCTCCCCCCCCCCTTGTCACACTTTGTCACCAAAACTTAGGACCCCCCCCCTCCAATATGACATCACAAATTTCCCCCCACCCCCATAAAAGCCGTATTTTTTTCTTTCAAAATTAGCATGTTTAAAATAACTTTTTTGTCATTTAAGTATGTATTTAGTGTAAGGCTTTACTTTAATATCGCAACACGCCGTGTGAAGCCATTTAAAACGTCATTAAATAAATTGTTAGATATCAAATATTTAATTAGAATTTTTATTTAAAGTTGCGCGTTTTGGTGTGACGTCACATTTCTTAAACTTGTCCCCTCGTCACACAACGTCACAAATGTGTGACCCCCCCCACCCCTAAGTGCTTGGCTTCCTTTATGGACGGCCTCTAATTTTAACACTCAGTGTACAATAATGATGTCTCTGAATTCTTTTAAATCAACGATGGCCAAACCGCGCCTCATGAGCCGCATGCGGCTCTTCTGTGATCACATGCGGCTCGAGTACAATTTATGAAAGATAAGTTACAAGGATTGCTGGAAGATTTCCAAGCTAGGTTTAATGACCCATAGTGCTTCAATGCGGCTCTGAGCAATTTTGATATATTTTAAAATGGCTCCCATTTACTACATGTATGGCCAACCATGTTTTAAATAACATTGTTATGCTGTTACTAATCAATAATGAGTATTTCTTACCATTAATACGACTTATGGTGCTGCATGGCTTTGCTGATGGCAGTGGCGTAGCTAGGGTAATGTGCGCCCGGGGACATGACACAAAATCTGCGCCCCTTGTCGGACAAAAGTTTGAAATTTTACGGTTTATATGGTTCATTTTCGAAGCATTTGGTATTTTAATGAAATAGAATACAGAATAATATTTCTCTATGCGGTTGTAAACAATTTATTTGAAAAAAAAACTCTACTAATTATACATGACTCGAATAGACATAGTCTACAAAAAAATTGATTTGAATGGCGCAAACTCGTCAATCACGTTGTCAAAATTAATATTCTCAAGTGTTTCTGTTTCGATGCTAAGAAGTGCAAGATCACTAAGACGATCCTGTCCCATTGATCACGTAAATTAGACAAAATAAGCATTCAGTTTGCTTAAGTACCAATCACAGTTTCAGTTGAAACAGCAATTGTTAGAAGTATTTGAATTGAAATGCGCAGATTCGGAAATACGTCATCTCCATATGAAACAATAAAACAAAGAAGATCCAAAAGAGTTTCCGGTAGAACTTCAGTCCGGTTCTGAGCAGCATTTTTCAGTCTCCGGTTTCTGTGTACAATTCGTGACCATTGACGTCAGCGTCGTAGAAATTAGCAAAATCTAAGCAATTTTAACGAAGTGTATCGACTTTTGTCTCAGCAAGGAGAGTTTTGACGTCTAGTAAAAGTCCAAATTTGTTGTATAGGTTTTTAGACGTAAAAACCGTATTTTTTGAGTCTATCAATTACGCTGTTCATATCACGTGAAATTTCTTCTTCTGCAGAAAGTCCTGCATCTCTTGTTAATTCTCCAGGCATCCTCCGATGTCGTCTAATCCTTCTGTCAACCTCGATTCCCAAAGTTGTGCATCTTCTTTTCCATTGTCTACCGCAACCTGGCTCAAAATATCACGAATGTTGACAATTTCTGACTTAAGCGATTCAAGATCATATGCTGCTTCCTTGAAATTCACAGTAGGATTCTGCAACCGTTTCTGGACACAATCAATTTTCCCAAGTATGATGTGCCAGAAATGTAACAAAAATAGGAAGTTAAAGTTTAATATACCTACCAGCAAAGCTTATGCATCACATCTGGTGTCAGGCGTCATATTTGTATGTTCTAATAGTTTTTCCAACAGCCCTACCAGTTCATCTAGTCCTCATAGATAGCTTTAACAGCTTCTGATCGTGCACTCAAACGTGTTTCAGACTCCCTCTTCATTGTGATGGGCACAACTCTTTTTAATTATTCCCAACGAGTTGAACGAGAGAAAACAAAAATTTATACTTTCAACTGTTCCAAAAAACATGATAGTAACTGGATCCTGTTTGTCTGAGTATACTCTTGCTAAGTTTAAGCTGTGGTTGTCACAGTTGATGCACAATGTTCTGTGATTTCTGGCACATATTCGCTGTATGTCCAGTCATTACAGCAGCATGGTCATAACATTGTGACCGACAGTCGGCTAATGGTGTGCGATTAGATTCCAGTTTCTTTAAGATAACTCTTTCAAGGCTTGCTGCGTCTTTGGAATGTATCTGTACAAAACCTAAAAATGATTATTTAATGGTTACTTTTTTAGTTTGAAAATCCACATCCAAAAATCTGATGACTTGAGAAAACTGTTCCCGGTGTCCTAGATCGAATGTTGAGTCAAGTAAGATACCGTAGTACTTGTTTTTTTTCTTCTGATTTCACACAACAGCTGATTCCTTACAGTCAATGTAAGTAGGTGGATAAATTCATTTTGGATTTCCGGTGAAAAATAAGATACTGAACCTGGATTATCTCGGGCATGTTGTAGATGTTTTTCTAACAGTGTATCATATTGAGCAACAAGTTTGATCACAGAGGGACAGGAAAAAGTGGCGGTGTCTGCTGTTTCATATGAAAGGAATCCAACTTGCTTTGACATACCGATGAAAGCACGTGAGAGGAGAGACCTTCCCTCCTCTCCCACACTTAACTCCCTCCACATTGGGATTGGGGAAGTAAGATTTTTTTAAAGAGTCACAGCATGCAGCAAAGGGACGTGAATTAAGCATTCTGTAAGCCAGTGGTTCTCAACCTTATGAGATTCAATAACCACTTGAAAAATGTGTGTCTTAGCTACGGACCACTACAAAAAATTGTGCTACTGTCGTGCTGGAAAGTTAAATATAATTATACTGTTTATATAGATAGCTTTAAGTAATATACATGTTAGTTAGTAAAACTATACTATATGCTACGATTTGCGTACTCCAAAAACAATATTGTAATGGCTTTCTTTTGTAACGAACAAATGTCATTTATATTAGTCTCATAGTCTTCTTATTTAATTCTACTTGCTTACTATAAAAAAAACTTTAAGTCATAAACAGTAGTTTGTATTAAAAAGACTTCCGTATTAGTTTATTTAGTACGAACGATGTTTTGTTTTTATTGTAAGCAATGCAGAAAATCCATTTTCACAAAGTTGCAAAGGGTAAACGTATTTTAAAAGCTGCTGAGACAGTTAGGAGTACTCAAAATTTCATTATGCCCACTTTCTGATGCAACATATTCAAAGCAAAGTGGTATCGCTGGTCAGTTCAATGAATTGGTTTAATTACGATGTTGGCCATTTTTTTTATTTGATGAGTGAATGTGTGCGAGATTAGGACTGGACACCCACGAAAAACCACTGAACGTTAAAAATCACAAAAGTAGAATTTAAATTGGTTCTGCATTGATTTAATATGACCAGAAATCAAATTTATCAACAATTTGTTTATTTATTTCAGCATTTTCTGGTTTCTCGGTGGTTTCGTACAATAGATCAAACATCTCAAAGGTACCTTGAAATAATCCTCTTGTCCAAAGATCAAGATTTTTCGTAAAAGCAGACACTTTGTCACTGAGAGTAATTAAATGTGTCTGCTTACCTTGCCGAGTTGAATTAAGTTTATTGAGTTCTTCAAAAATTTCAGCCAAATAAGCCAGAACAGCAACCCATAAGCTATTGTTCAAATGATCAACAAGCTTTGAGTTTTTTCTACAAGAAACTCTCTTACGTCATCACGTTATTTAAACAGTCTGATAACTAGCGAACTTCAGTAAACATCAGCAACTGTTAATTTTCAAGATTATATTCGAACATAAAAAATCAAAGAGACGAGAATTTAATAGACGAGCCTTGATAAAATGTAAAAACTATTTAGGCAAGATTAAAAATATATTTTAAGTCTGCGTTAATTCTTTCACTTGCTAGTCTTTCCCGGTGAATCATACAGTGGGTAAATTTCATGCTTTACTCGTGGAGCACTGGTGCTCCGCAGACCACAGATTGAGAACCACTGCTTTAAGCTACTCCTTTTTCTTGTCTTGGTGATTTTGGTTGCTTTTAGTGTCGTCTCTGTCTGTTCTATTAATGTCTATTAATAGAATCGCCTTTGCCTCTTACTGCTCCCCTAGTCTCATTCCCAGCAACTCACTGTTTTTGTTTTAAACGCCATCAGAAATTCATCATTGTGGATGTGTCATTTATTTATGAGTAGAATGGCACCCCTTAACGCTCAATGGGGGCGCCAAAATAATACTTGCCAACTGGTTTGTAATGAAGATATTTTCGAAGCTCCAAAATTCAATCTTGCAAACGTATTTGGAATACAATAGTTTACATCAAAATAAAATTAAGTGGTGGTCGAGTGGCAGCGCGCTCGACTGGCGTACCGATGGTCACGGGTTCGAATCCATGTCAAGGCAAGGATTTGTTCCCGGGGCCTAGGACGTCCCTGAGTCACCCAGCTCCGAATGGGTACCTAACACTAGTTAGGCGGCTGGGTAATGCGTGGAACCCACAAAGCCGTGGCCCGTGAACGCTGCATCACTTGCCAACAGATCATCTGTCATGGTCTGTGGACGCAATTATCTTCTGCATGGAAGGAGCGTCTGTATAGATAAGATAAGATAAGAAGTAATGAGTTTTAATACTCATTTTGGCGCCCCCTAACGTGGCGCCCCCTAACGTGGCGCCCGGGGACATATGTCCCACCCTGCCCCCCCTCGCTACGCCACTGGCTGATGGCTTTGTAGTCCGGTTGATACGTGGTGAGGTTAAGCTTCATGCAGGAGTGGAAACGGTTTTAAAAAAAATCATATGTAATTAATATGTAGATCAGGGGATGAAGAATCATTTTTTTAAAAATAATCAAACATTTGTGTACGAGCCAGATGCAGATGCAGCCATCAATAGATCCACAACTGGCTCGCGAGCCATGGTTTCCCGACCCCTGCACTACAGTATCAGAAACTTCAGCTGAGACAATCTAAAGCTATGTGAACGATTGTCAACACACTTGTCTTTTTGCGTAGTTGGTTAAAAGATGTCATGTGTAAATAAGACATTCCAGTGTTATTTCGATTTCCGAAAAAGTAAATTTAAATTTAATAAAATGTTACTTATGACGCCATAAATGTCAATTTTTGGCTTTAATCGAAATTAACGATTAATTAATTGTAAATTTTTCAAAAGTTAGTGATTAAATTTAAATTAATCGTTAACATCCCTAGTCCATCAGCCAAAAGTATATTTTTTTAAATATATATATAAAATTTAAAAGATTAGAAAAACAAAGTTTGTTTTGTAGTTTTCAGTGTACTTAATGCATTATTTTTTAAAAAGTTATACTTCCTTATTTGAATTACCTCCCCTTGTCATGCTTTATCCAGAATTTTCGCTACTTTATTCTGATCTTAGTAACAGCACAAATAATTATTCACGTACTAGTAAAGAACACGAAATAACTCATATACAAAATGACCACAGAGCCAGTTCTGTGTTATAACAAAGGATGTGGGCAAAAGTTTACATTTGCGGAAAATTCAGAGAGTAAGTTAAAACAATTTAATAACAGTGAGTTGACTAGCCGAGTCACGACGACGACAGTGTCGACCGGTCGACAGTGTGAGTACTGTACTCTGAGTGTGAGTGACCAGTGACTGAATCAACTGTCATCACTGATACTGATACTCGGTAAGCCTGCAGATTTTACACGTATATTATAATTTATTATTTCACAGCGAAATTTAATTTTCTCATGAGAACTTACATTTTTAATTTATTAAATGCATTATTATATGTCGTATTTCAGCTATTACAGCGCTAATTTGTGAGTCTTTTTAATTTCAAATGCATTTTTTCGGCTCTATATAATACATAATGTTGTCACTGATACGTCCATTTTGATTACCTAGTGAACTGCTGCCAGATGGTTTTTTTACCTGGCTCGACCCATGCTAAAATAAATTTACTGACTGAAGATATTTTTTGAAAAGTATTATTCATCTATTTTAATGTTCTTAGAAGATAAATAAATACTTTAAAGACAATTTCTTTTTTTATTTCGTTACTAGATGTCTGATTCTTATTTTCTTTGTTTGTAAGTGAGAAATTTCCATTTGGCATCTTATCGGACAATCCGGCATGTAGTTTGATAATAAACAAAATGGTTGCATCACGATCATACTATTTACTGTTGAGAGCCGAAAAAAGGGCTTAGAAATTAGAAAGACTTACAAATTAGCGCTGTAATAGCTGAAATACAACATATAATTATGCATTTAATAAATTAAAAACGAAAGTTCTAACGAGAAAATTAAATTTCGCTGTGAAATAATAAATTATAATATACGTAAAATCTGCAGGATTACCCTGATACTCAATCAATGCCTGACAATACTGTGATTAAATTAAAATCGTTTATACTATGTTATCTATAAAATGTTTTTTAAAAATACATAGGTGGGATGGACTGGTTCTGTAATTTTAGTATATTGTATTTAGGGTAATCCTGCAGATTTTACACGTATGGGGCCATCCATATATTACGTACGCACCCCCACCCCCCCCCCAAACTCTAACCCTGGCCCTAAAAGATCTAATTTAATCGTAATTATAAGAATTTAAGAATTGTAAAAAAAAAGAAAAAATATTAGTCTCAACCGAAAATCGATCCCATGCCTGTTCTTCAACATTCCGTTCACCAGTCCAACTCGCAATCATGAGTCCACGAAAGTTCGGTACATTTGGTGAATTTTAAAAAGTTATAAATAACTGACTACAAAACCGTCTCTGCGCATGTGCAAAAACCGTGTAACTTAGAAAAAAATAACTTACACGGGATGATACCGTGCAAGTTAACACTTCGATTTTCAATGTCTGTGCGGCAGGGGAAATAACTCAATAAAAAAAATAAAGTCAATTACCTGTTTTTGTTACTTCCCTTGAAATGTTCAGTTTAATGATGTCATGAATTGCTATTTTTGGCTTTAATCAAAATTAACGATTAATTAATTGTTAATTTTTCAAAAGTTAACGATTAAATTTAAATTAATCGATAACAGCCCTATTAATTATTAATAATAAATTAAATTAGTTTAAGCCTAGGACTAGGTCTAGTGAAAACTAACCTTCACTGAAGATCTAGGCTTAGGCTTAGACTAATTTAATATACTGAAGGCTTCAGTAACAATTAACAATTATAATTTAGTTTTAGTTTAGCGTCTTAGGAGTAAGCTAATAATGGCTAAGCCCAATTCAATTTCTTTAATTTTAGTTTTAGTGTTAAATTGTAACAAGGCAATCAATGTTCCATTTAAGTTTAAGCTGAGCAGCTATCTGACAGACTGTGTGCAGCAGTTTAGAATGACCCTGCAGCAACTTTTTAAAAGTATTGCGCAAAAATGGAGGCAGAGAAACTTTGCACACAGGTTTTTTTAACTTTGCACACTAACGAGCCTTAGAGGGGAACATTGACATCAATATATCAGATATTGATATGTTCAAACATAAATTACTTAAATTAAACCACACCTCTAAATCTACAGGCTAATATGTCTTAATATGAAAAAGTTACTATTAACAATTAGCCTACTCACTTACTATTTATTGCTGTTGATGACATTGACCCGGTTTTCCATAAGTTTAAGTCATAAGATCATAGCCTACTGGTTAACACTTTCACATAAAATTGTTTATTATTTAAGCTGTTTGACGTATAAATTAATTGTTAATTGGTCAATGAGATTGTTGGTATTTCAATGATCTCAGCTGCCTGTACCCATCACCCCGGAGGCCCTATATTCCATGATGCCCTGAAAGGATGGTCCTGTTGCAAAAAAAGAGTATCTGACTTTACAGAATTTTTAAACATCAAGGTAAATACTTACATTTCATTTTAGTTTTTTATTTAATTTTTTAAACAGTAAACTTTAATTTAAAATGTTATTGAATATCATGTTAAAAATACTGCTTTCATTTATTCAAATGATACATTGTGTGAAGTATAAATCATTATAAAATCAGAATTTTAATGATCTTAAGACTTAGGAGAATTAATTTTGTTTTTGCAAATGTCTTCTGAGGTCTGAATCACTTCCAGTCATAATACTATTAAATACATTTATATTATACTTTCATTTCAATGTAGGGCTGCACAACTGGATTTCACAGTAATGTAAAGCCACTTGAGCCAGAAAAGATTGAAAAGCCACCAGTAAATGTATGTAAATCAAGCCAAAAGATTTCAGGCATAAAATTTAAAAATAATTTATTATTTTCAGATGAATTTATTTATTCTGCAATAAATGCTATAGAAGCGGATATTTTTTGTTAAGATTAAATAAAATTCAAAGTGTAAGGAAATTTACTCTATTTCTCCCTCCCTATAGGAGGATCATGTGATAGGGGTCTACGGATATGCCTTTTTGCCGATACCGATATTTTATTTGCCGATATGAGTATTTGTTAGGACAAAAAACAGCGGTCATATTTGATGACATCATTCTTAAATTTATCACTCCTAATTATTTATCTTTTATATTAGGGGTCTACCGATGCCTATAAGCATTTTTGCAGATATTACCGATATTTTTTTCCGATAGGAGTGCCGATATGAGTATTTGTTAGGACAAAAATAACAGCGGTCATATTTGATTACGTCATTCTTAAATTTATCACTCGTAATTATTTATATCTTATAATTAAGGGGTCTAACGATATCCAGTTTCGCCGATATTACCGATATTTTTTTCCGATATGAGTATTTGTTAGGACAAAAATAACAGCTGTCATATTTGATTACGTCATTCTTAAATTTATCACTCGTAATTATTTATATCTTAAAATTAAGGTGTCTAACGATATCCAGTTTTGCCGAAATTACCGATTTTTTTTCTCCCCGAAACGAAGTTTCCGATGTGTTTACAAGTTCCAGATCATAACCTACATGGGACATAACAAAACGAACCGTCCTTTATAAAAATGTACAAGCATATTAGGTACTCCTTTTGAAACTTCAACCTTGACTCATAATTATTAATTCTAACCAATAGTTTAATGGCTTTTGCACACGGCCACCTTTTATGAATGAAACAATGAGAACAAAGTACAATAGTAATAGAGTGAAAATGAGGCTGAAGGTTGAATGGTTGCCAATGACAACAAGTCTTCACACGGTACATTTTGTTATACCATACGAAACGAAATGTTTTAGCCATCTGCGATTCTGCGTGCATCTTTGCTATTAGAGCAATTACGTGAACATAATGTTTACAAGTTATACATTTATTAGAGCAATAACGGTATACTTGGCATCGGCACTATTTACACAGTATTTCTGAGTATACGAAAATCGGCCGATACCTAAACAATATCAAAGCACATGGCACACTGTATCGTGGCTGCACATATTAATACTAGGACTCTTTTAACTATTTCAATACCGGTATCGGGGTCGATATATTAATTTGTCGAGATATTGTAAATCTAAATGATAGTTTTTTTTGTTTCCGTTTTTTTTTGAGGTCAAAATGTCACTTATTATGAAATATCGGTGACGTCAATATCGGGACCTTTACATGCTACCGATACCGATATTGCCGATATCCAGATATCGGTGCCAGCCGATATATCGGTAGACCCCTATCATGTGATCATCACATTGATGCACATAGCAAGCAGAATTTTAAGCTGGTACAGCAAGTTTTACTAGGTCTGTGACGAGGCATTTCATTTAAACTTGATAAACTTCACTGATTGTTAAGTGTTTGAAAACAAAATAGATTGAAAATATGTGTGACTTAATTTAAAAATGAGATGAATGCCATTTCACTTCTGAAATACTTTTCAGTCTAAAGAACCCATGTACCAGTTAGATGTGAAACCACAGCATCGGCAGCCAAATCCTACCCTGTCAGAAAGACCATCAGATGATGAACCCTTGGTTGAACTGCCAAAGACAGTTGGGGCATCTCTAAAAACACAGTTGGAAAAACTAAGTTTGATTGATCCAGAGAATACTGAAGTTGTAAATGGTATGATGATCTGAATTTGATAATTTTATGTGCAAATTTGGGGGATTAATCTGAGTAAATACACTTTTATTGGTGTGAGAGAGTTTGAGTAACTCTAAAAAATATGGCACCCTGAAGTTAACTGTCCCAGAAACATTTAAGAAACAATGTTTCCATTCAAATCATCTTGCTGTTCAAATTTAAACCTTGTTTATGTGTTATTTTTATTTGTATTACTGTTTCTATTAGGTAGCATATTTATAAACTAGACAAATAAATTTATCAAATTCTCTTTGCAACTTTTTCACAAACAAGTCTGAATAGTTAGCCTTAGCCTATTATTGACCATTACTTCTAAAATGTTGAATTATTTGTACAGATCAAATAATAAAGATAGGAACTTCATGCAACAACAAAGGATGTAAAGCAGTAAGTTTGATCATTATACCTTTTATATCAATAATATTATTTTTCTTGCTGATATTTTTCATAAAAATGGAGGGATATGGGCATACTAAGGGTTAGTGGGGCCTAGGGTGAATCACAGTATGTGCCAGTTCCACTTCACAAAAAAAAATGAATTATGCAGTTGGTCTAAAATTTCATACTTTTCTATATAGAGAAACAGTGCCACTCTGTGCAGAAAACCCCTCCATTACTCTCTTTCTACTACGCTACTGGTTATATTTGTATGGTCTTAATCCTATAAAAGGTTATAAATTTAAGGGAGTTAAATTGACAAACGATCAAGAAAATAAAATTATTTTAAAAAAAAACAACAGCTGCATATAACTTTATGTTGCACAAGAAAATTGCTTCTAGTGTTTCAGAAAATTAAAAAGCAATGATTTTGTATTTTGAATGCATAAATTGATACACATTTTATTGTCTGTCAAAGTGTATATACAAAAAAATCAATTTATTTTCATTACATAAGTTATTTTAGAATTTTAGTGTCTTTGAATTCACTTAGTATGTGATATTGTAATTTTTGAAAAGATTTGAAAATGGAAACAATAGCTCGCAAATGGGTAAAAATTTTGCAGGGTTAAAATAATTTAAGTTTTCCAGTGCCCTGTACTTATAAATACCCTGGTAAAGATTTTAAAAATTTATTTTTCTGGTCATTTTCAGGCTTATGAAGGGGAACATTCAAATGAAGAACCATGCATTTTTCATCCAGGAGTCCCAATATTTCATGAAGGGTAATTTTATCTTAGTTAATTTGAAAAGAATTAAGAAATAAACAAAATAAAATATTTCTCCACAATCCTGCACAATATTTTTTCACTTTTAAATTTTGTATGTGGAATATTTGAAAGAATTTGTTTTCTTACTTTTTCAAGCATGAAGTACTGGACCTGTTGCCAAAGGAAGACCTCAGATTTTGAGGCATTTCTTAACCAAGAGGGCTGTGAATCTGGTCGCCATAATTTTCACAAGCCAAAGGTATTTTGTCATTTTATGTTTATTTGTATTTAATGTATATTTTTCTGTTTTGTATCTGTGAGCCCAGTACCTGGCAAGGGTTATGTGCCATGTAAGTTCCCACTTTATTGTTGTTTAATCTTTTATAGGAACTATTTTGGTTCTTTTTGTAGGACATTCCAAACAATGTGTGGAGTCATTTATTTTTTTGTGGTCATTCTATATATTTCATATATTGTGATAATAGTTTAGCTGAGATTTAGCCTCTTATAAATTTATTGCATGCCTTCAGGTTACAGAGGAAAAGCAAGTGCGCGTTGACTGGCACCAAACAACATCTACAGTGTGCATATCTATATTTGCTAAAGTTTCACTTCCAGAAAAAACTGTGATACAGGCTAACCGTGTCAGGTGTAAAGTTAGTATTTTGTATGAAGGCGGGACCAGTGTGTATGAGAAAACATTTGTGCTCAGGGAGGTAAGTTGTGTTCATTTAAATTTTTTGTAGATACCTGAAATTTTCTGAATAAAACTATAAGTTGTTTTTTGTTAACATTAATAAACAGGTCTGTTTTATTTTGAAAATAAGATCATTTAATTTACATTTTCTCATTTACAGCAAACTAATAACATTTTAAGTAATAGTATGGTAATTTTATTAATTATGTTTAAAAAACAATATTTCTCCATAAAAATTTCAAAACATTTTAAAAAAAATTTCATAAGTAGTTTTTCAAGAGGGTTCACTGTTGTAAAATTGTTCCACTTGTCCTGATGAACTCTACTGCCAACCTTTGTAAATATTTATGTAAAATTTAGATGCTAAATTTTGTTTGTCTCATCAAATAATAATTCTGCGCTTATTTGTCTTAGGCAATAGACCCTGAAAAGAGTTCAGTGAAACTTCTTGGTACCAAAATAGAAATAGATCTGAAGAAAGCTTCAGCATTTTCCTGGCCAACCCTAGAGCAACCTGACCCTGTAATTACTTCTTCCTCTTAGACATGTTTCAGACATGACTTTCCTGATAGCATCGATGTTTTCTTGTCTTAGGTACACCTTGTTACTTTACTCATTTTTATGAAAGCTTGTAAGATTTTCAAAATTTTACAATTAACTAATTAATTTTTTACAAAGCAATGCAATTAAGTTTTGTTAAAATTTGGGATTATACTAGTTATGTGCAGCAAAACTCTTGAAAACTTAGGTCATGAACAATCACACAGGTCACAATGAAGTTATGCCACTGCCTGTTTAATTTTCATATCTCTTTTTGTGAGGAGTCTTTCATTCTTATCCTTTTTATGAGGCTAATATTTTCAACAATAAATGAACATTATATTTTATATAAATGTTTCTCTATGATTTTTTTTATTTCAACATTTTCATTTATGGGCTTCACCATGAAAATGTTTTGTTGATAACCTAATCGATTGGTTTAGAATGAAGGCTTTGTTATAAACCTAATCGATTGGTTTAGAATGAAGGCTTAGTTATAAACCTAATTGATTGGTTTAGAATGAAGGCTTAGTTATAAACCTAATCGATTGGTTTAGAATGAAGGCTTAGTTATAAACCTAATCGATTGGTTTAGAATGAAGGCTTAGTTATAAACCTAATCGATTGGTTTAGAATGAAGGCTTGGTTATACAATTAGTTGTGCTAAAGGGGAACAATCCAAGGGAAAAAAAGGGTAAAACTTATTTTACATGTTTTTTAAAAATTATTTATACTTATGCTGTAAATTGGATGGGCATTACAGGTAATTATGTCTGTGTAGAGTTTACACATTAAAAGTATGGTTATGGTCTGTCTGAGTGGGAGTGAAAATGCTCAGTGTTTATTTGTTGCCTATTTATATGATTGTCCAACAATAAAAATAATTTCTACAATAGTATCATTTCCATGATCAAACAGTTTGAAGAACAGAAATTAATTGTCAGAACATTATAATTATATTTTTTGATGTACTAGCTATAAAAATGGGCATAAAAGAAATATTGAAATGCATCACTTTTCTTATAAAAATGAGATTGCACATGTTTCAGTTTAAGGTCAAAGTCTGTAATAATAGTTCAAGGTATATTTAAGTAAAGACATAATTTCACCATCACACTTGACATCAGGATAATTTGAAAATATTTCATGGGATTATTGTCAGTGTAACATTTTATGTAAAGACCATTAAGTGAAGAAATATATTTTTGTTTGCTGAAGGCTGTATGAATTTATTGACTTTTCACATTTTAATAATATAATTGTGTTATAAGAACATATCTTGTTTGGTTTTCTTTAATAGTTTTAATGACACAACACATTTTTCCACAGCAGTTGAATGTGAAAGAAAAATATTTCAGTATGATCAATAGCATTTGTTAACATTAAAGGCAACATTACATAAATTCATGGAAGATATTAAAACATAAAATCAAATACTTATCCAATACCAAGTCTGTCTATTCATATAATTGTCTGGTAACAAAATGCTTCATAATGTCATATCAAAGAATTTGAAAAAATGTAACTTGTTACTAACTTGAGTCATTGGTGAGGTTAGGGAGCATACATCTCTCAATATTTTAGAAAATACTAGTTTTTCTTTTTCAATTTTAACCTAGTCCACATTATATATCTGTCAGGTGTTTTCTGAGGTACTAAATATCATTTGTTGATATTATTATTCAGCTGCTCAAAAATATTTATTGTAATTTAAATGCAAAATGATGTTACTGAACTGTGTTCAGAAAAATAATTTAATAATGGATGTAGCACTGGCTCTTTAATGACTTAAGGTAGGGGATAGTGTAACTATATGATTCAACAAGTGTAACTGAAACATTTATCAACAACACAATGTAATATTTGTGGTGTTAAATACATATCCATCATCAAGTGGAAAATAAACTCACATTTGCCTAAAATTAAAAAAGTATCCAACATGAATAAGATTTTCACAAAGTACATCTAAATGAAATGATCTGGAATGGAAGAATATCAAATGCTAACTGACAACCCCTGTTGTCAGAAGTGAACTTGACATTCACTTCTCTGTCAGTGTCTTGTAAATGTGCAGTGGATTCCAGTCCATTGCACGCTTGCACATCCCGAAGTGGAAGTTGACTGGTTACTTTGACACTAGTGGAGCCACCAAAAGCCTCATGTAGTCTAAGAATAATTGTTTGACTTCCATCTTCGGCCTGGAGTGTAACACCAAGAAATAATTAAATAATTAAAAGAGAAGTAGTTGAAAAGACTTTTAAGGACTGTGTTAAATCTGAAGTTCATTGGTGATTTGAAAACTGATAAAATTTCCCTAATCATTTAGGACAATGCTTTGTAACAAACAAAAAAAAACGTGCTCATTATGCACAACTTACCATTTTGACGGCTTGAATAACAACCTGTTTGGTATCGAGTGTGAACAGACCTTTGCTGACCCAGTCTCCTACATCGTTGCTTGTTGGTGCAGAGACCAATTTAAGGGGAGAGTTAAACCCTAGGGCAGCATGAATAACATCTGCTTCTTGAAAACTACCTGCAAATGAAATAAATCAGAGAAATTAAAGAATAATGAAAAAAAGAGAGAATCATTGCGACTGGTCCAGTTCTCAGTTATCTTGATATAGCCAGTTGAAATTTAATTTTTTTTTAAAAAGGGACTCGAGGAACAAATTGTGTCTCTTAACAATAAAATTGTCTTACATGCAGGAACAAGTTTTTAAGAAAGCATTTCATTAATAAAATACTATGAACAATCAAGAAGAAATATGTCCACTGATAATTAGATGAATTGAACACTGACATTCAAAAAGGTCATAAAAAACAATTTTCAAAATATTCAGAGCCACTTGCTTACTATTTTGTAATTTTCAATCACCATGAAAATTACTTACCTAAATGAGGCATTAGTGCATAGGAAAATGTATGTTCACCCATATCTGCTTTAGGGTCTGGAGTTTTAGATGATTTTAACCTGCAAGTTTTTGACAGAGGCATTTCAAAGAGATGATATTCTAAAAATAACTATGTTGTGTATTTGATTAACTTTTTTCTTGAGTCTATTCCCCGATAATTTTTTGTTTAAATGAACCACAAGAATTAAGATAAATAAATAATGCAAAAAATTGAACTCACAGAGAGAGTCTAAGCACAGATGCTATTATTTTTTCCCAATATGTTTAAGTTTATGTTTGTTTAAATAAACCAGGAGTTTTAAGATGAACCAACAATGCCAAACACATCTACTCCAATATATGAACTCACAGCGACAGTCTCAGCACTCCCTCCACAGCTGAGTGGCCGTACTTGCAGTTGTTTAAAACACTTACACCAAACCCATGCTCCGATATGTCAACCCACTTGTGGCCACAGACCTGAACATTTATTCAAACAAATGGTCACATCAAGAAACGAAACACTTCAATAAATATTAATGTTTAGCCTATTAGTGGAACCATTATTTCACTACTCTCCTTACTGAATATAGTTTATTTATGTGGCCAGATGTGATTTTTCTCAAAAAGATATAAAATTCCTATTAATAAAAAATATAAATGAAAGAATGTGAACCTCATATCGGGCCGAGTCCCAGGAGGTGTTGTAATGATTTGGTCTCTGGAGAAATCCACTTTGGATGTCATAGGTGACCTGATTGGCATGTATGGTTGTGGGGAATTCCACTTTCAAGAATTTGCGGTTCTCAAACCACGTGACCTAAGAGAACACCAAATAGTTTGTAACTAAAAATGTGTAACTAGATGCCAGGAATTGTTTTAAAATAATAAAATTACATAGAAACAAATGTAACAGCCAAAAAGTAAGGAATTTAATATTTTTTTTAATGTGACAAGAAAATATATGAGAGTTAACATATTCTCAGACTTGAATTATAAGTAAACATATTCTCAGAAATCAATTATAAGTAAACATATTCTCAGAGTTGAATTATAAGTAAACATATTCTCAGAAATCAATTATAAGTAAATATCAACATGAAAACATTATGTACCTCAGTATTGAAGGTGATGTAGGAACTGCCAGCATCAAGAATAATTTCTTGTTTCAGGTAACTCTTGTCACTTATTTTTAGGCTCACCTGAAAACAATCACATTATGCTAGAACACAGGTATGTGGAGAAAAGTGTAAATAGAGATAAAAACTATTTCAAATGAATCATAGCCCATACCAGATGAACTTTATCTTTACTAAATAAAGCCTAAATCAAAACAAAAACATTTAATTTAACTCAAGACATCAGACATTATAAGATCACATCAAGACTAATTAGTAAGTCTTATGAATGTGAGAGACTATTAATTAAAATCACTAAGACTTATAACAATGAGATGAGCTTCAACCTCTAAAGACACTCTAGATCTGCTGGAATGGTGACCTGTGACTATTCTTTGTATGGGGGTGACAACTGGTTTTCTGAAATGTAAAAGGAAAGAAAGTAAACAGGACAAAGGTTAACTTTGGGTTTCATACGTTGACTAAATACAGTATAAAAAGTTGATTGCATCTAGTGTTTTAGTTAATACATTTGTCTGAGGGTATGGTACCTATCATCTCTATCATCTCTGATTGTCTGAGGGTATGGTACCAAGCATCTCTGATTGTCTGAGGGTATGGTACCTATCATCTCTGATTGTCTGAGGGTATGGTACCTATCATCTCTGATTGTCTGAGGGTATGGTACCTATCATCTCTGATTGTCTGAGGGTATGGTACACTCTGATGCTGAGGGTACCTATCATCTCTGATTGTCTGAGGTTATGGTACCTATCATCTCTGATTGTCTGAGGGTATGGTACCTATCATCTCTGATTGTCTGAGGGTATGGTAACTATCATCTCTTGTTGTCTGAGGGTATGGTAACTATCATCTCTTGTTGTCTGAGGGTATGGTACCTATCATCTGTGGTCCACAGACCTTGAGATAACTTGTAATAAGCCACAGAAATGTAAATAACGTTCTAGATTCATGAATGTCAAAGAGTTTCAGTGCAATGAATGAGAATACGGTTGACTTCAACCTCTGACCTAGTTTCCAAATGGTAATCCATAACATCCCAGGCGTCCCAGTAGAGAGGAATGTCGTCATACAACAAGAACTGGTTGGCAGGATGATGCTGGTCAATGGCTTCCTTCGACCACCTGAAACAACCACAGAGTAGGTGAAATCAGGTGATGGGCGTCGGATGTCTGTGAGAGGCTACAATTGAACTTACTTCTGTTTCAGCTTATCACCTGGCCAGTACAATTAACTTACTTCTGTTTCAGCTTATCACCTGGCCAGTACAATTAACTTACTTCTGTTTCAGCTTATCACCTGGCCAGTACAATTAACTTACTTCTGTTTCAGCTTATCACCTGGCCAGTACAATTGAACTCACTTCTGTTTCAGCTTATCACCTGGCCAGTACAATTAACTTACTTCTGTTTCAGCTTATCACCTGGCCAGTACAATTGAACTCACTTCTGTTTCAGCTTATCACCTAGCCAGTACAATTGAACTTACTTCTGTTTCAGCTTATCACCTGGCCAGTACAATTAACTTACTTCTGTTTCAGCTTATCACCTGGCCAGTACAATTAACTCACTTCTGTTTCAGCTTATCACCTGGCCAGTACAATTAACTCACTTCTTTGTTAGCTTATCATATGAAGCTTGCAATTTAACTTTTGTGTTAGTTTATCGCTTGGAACTCTTTATGAGTGAATAGGATTTAACTCACTGCTGTACCTGGCTAGTACAATTTAACTCACTGCTGTACCTGGCAAGTACAATTTAACTCACTGCTGTACCTGGCTAGTACAATTTAACTCACTGCTGTACCTGGCTAGTACAATTTAACTCACTGCTGTACCTGGCTAGTACAATTTAACTCACTACTGTACCTGGCTAGTACAATTTAACTCACTACTGTACCTGGCTAGTACAATTTAACTCACTGCTGTACCTGGCTAGTACAATTTAACTCACTTCTGTACCTGGCTAGTACAGTTAAACTCACTTCTGTACCTGGCTAGTACAGTTAAACTCACTTCTGTACCTGGCTAGTACAGTTAAACTCACTTCTGTACCTGGCTAGTACAGTTAAACTCACTTCTGTACCTGGCTAGTACAGTTAAACTCACTTCTGTACCTGGCTAGTACAGTTAAACTCACTTCTGTACCTGGCTAGTACAGTTAAACTCACTTCTGTACCTGGCTAGTACAGTTAAACTCACTTCTGTGTTAGCTTATCAAAACAGGTCAGAGATGTTACTCTTCCAATGCAGTCTATGACAGCCTTGATGATTCCATTGGTCATTACATATTGGTCATCCTGGGAAATATATTTAACAAATAAATAATTGAATAAGCCAAATAACATTTTTTTGCAAATATCATTTAGATTATGAAAAGTAATACATAACATGTGCTGAGTTTTGGATCATTAAAAGCAATTATTTGATAATTTCTAACTTTTAATGATTGGTTGGTACTTTCTTTTTGTTAACTCAATATTTTCAAGTTTGATCTGTCCTCTTTTTAGAAATTTTGCAGTTTTGTTTATGACATGCATTTGAAGAAATTGAAAATAATTATGCTTCTTTAATATTTTGATTGAAAGTTTAAAAAAAACAAATTAAAAAAAAATTGTGTAAGTTTTACATCCCGTAACAAAGGCCTCTCAATCTAAACTTCTTTAGACTTACCTCCCTTGTCAACTTGACCTCACTGCCAGTTTCTGTCTTGACAAGACAATCTCTCAAAGGTTTCATGCTGAGGGGAGGTATCCTAACTTCAGCTACAATAAAATGCAGATATTATTTAAAGAGTGTCAAAACTTAAGTTTGTAATTAGGTGATTAAAAGAAAATTTAAATAAAAAAATGATGACTACTGTATCTATAAATTATATTTTATTATAACTGAGGTAAAAATGTTCCTTTGTATCAGACATACAGTTGTAATAGATTATACTTAGAAGTTTAATTTCTGCTTTTCTTAGGTATAATCATTGAAATTCAAAGTTTACTAAGTAATAATGTTGAGTCAACCAGGAGTCATCGTATCTATTACAGACGCTCTTCTATACAGAAGATTATTATTTGTTTATTTGGATTAATTTCTTTAGGAGAGGTAAATGTTTTTTTTTAAAAATTGTTAAAAAATATTCAGCAATCCTTTTTTAAATACATTTACATATTTAAATTATCATCAGCTGTAGGCAGGGGAAGTAATTATTGAATTACATATTGGAACTGAAGAAATGTTTTCTTTGAACTGTTTCAAAAGATACTTACTTATATTAGGACCGTCCCCATCAAGACTAATGCTATTCTCTGACAACTTCCTTTTTTTAGATGCCTGAGAGGCTCGCACATTGAGGGGCAGCACTATGACTTCCTGCCTAGTGAAGCCCTGGGTGTTGACCAAATACAGTTCCTCCTCATTGGAAGAGTCAGTGATCCCCTGTCAAATACATAACAGTCTGCCTGATATTTACAGATAAAAAGCTTTGTCTCTTTAGAACCACAAGTTGAAATATTCAGAAGATTTTTTTTTAAATCTATGTATTATAATTTTAATAAAATGAAAGTCTTCCACTGACATACTTCAATGTACCTTAAAATATTTTAAGGCTGCACAAAATAAGTTAATCAACCTCTTTGAAAATATTTTTTCTCCAATTTGTTTGAACAAAACATCTCCATCTTTTTAAAGGTGACTAAATGTCTTATCAAAATTTAAAATAAAGCTCAAATTTATTGCTTTAATTGCACAATTTGTTTTGTATTTTGTATTTTATTTAAAAGCTTTATCGCAGTCCCATTCTGTATGATATACTTATCAAAGAATTACATTCCTGAAGCCGAACAATTATGTTTTTTTTTAATCATGCTAAAATGTTTCGTGAATAAAACTATATCATCAAAAAAACAACAATGTGCAGCAATTTTTTTCTAAAAACTAAAACTTAGGTTGTCTACCCTCATCTGATATGAAACAGATTTAAGAACATAATTAGTATTATTTTATTTTTTAAAAATCATGCCAAATCTTATTAAATTTCATTCAAATAAAGGAGAAAAGGAAACACATGCCAAAATAAAGTGTCATTCTTCTTTATTGAATCGTTCTAAAGTATTGACTAAACCTTTTCAAAACAAGGCTTTGGTACTTTGGGTAAAATTTACCTGAGTTTCTGTGCAAGCCTTCAGAGCTTTGTTGATGAGTTCTTTTGAAGTCTTCTCAATATCTGAACATAGGAAAACATTTAAAAGATGGAATTTATGAATATGTAACATCTTAGAAATTTAAAAAAAAACGACTTTTTTCTTGTTTGTTTTTTGTTGTTGTTTTTTTTTAATTTTGGGAAAAGACATCAGATAAATTTGCGTTTGTAAATATTTTGAATTCCATTTGAATGAACACAAGTTTGGTAGCCTAAATAAAAAAAAAGAATAAACATGATTTGATATGCTTTGTTATGTAACTATTTGGCAGAATTTTCTAACTCATAGTCTAGTTTGAACAATTTTTTTTGTGTGAAATGTTTTGGGAGAAAAAATGCAATCCACACCAACCTTCATAATACTTGATTGCATCTTGAAAGACCTGAAACACAGTTTGACATATGTAGAAGAGAATTTAGTATTTAATTCATGTTTTATGGAATCAATATTCCGTTATGATAATAATATTAAGTGCACATGTGTCTAGGTATTACACAAGTTATTCAATTTTACATCCTAAACAAATCATTTTCTTCTGATTAAAAATAGTGGGAAAAAAATCTAAATCACCTGATCAAAATATTTCTTTTCCATGAAAGGAAATATTTCTGATATGAAATTTTTGAAAGACATGTGAGGTCTTTATAATTATTGATTATAAATAAGTCTATCATAAATTGAATGATCTGCATAAATTGTGTGCAGTGATGAAGTTCTAAAAAGCTATTTAAAAAGATCAGAAACAGTCAAGGGTAGTTTCCATGACTTAGATTTTGTAAAAGTTGTCTCAACCAATTTATAAGTTCACTAGATAAGTCAGGTTGTGAGAAAGAATTGAGCTAGTAAAATATTGCCTAAAATATGGTTTTGTTCAAATCAATCTGAGCATTATAATGTTATAACAAGAAATAACCCCTCAAAAAATGGTACAAATTTCTTTGAAGCTTCTGGACATACCAAATTTATGGAGCTCCCTGGAAGGACGTCGTGAAACTGGTTCAACAGTAACAACTTCCATAATCTATCCAACTCAGCCTTGGGGTACTCATACCCAGGATTTTTCAGGTGAGCCATGGTACTAAGTGTCTCCAACTCTTGCAGCCAGATCTCACATTGGCGGTTGTACTTCTTCACCTGATAGACAGTGGACACTATTACACAAAAATGGACCGACGTAGAGTATAAAGGAATAACACAAGAGAATTTTATCTACTCACCTTGGTCCATGTGGTATAAGAATTCTATCTACTCACCCTGGCCCATGTGGTATAAGAATTATATCTACTAATCCTAGGCCCATGTGGTATAAGAATTCTATCTACTCACCTTGGCCCATGTGGTATAAGAATTCTATCTACTCACCCTGGCCCATGTGGTATAAGAATTCTATCTGCTCACCTTGGCCCATGTGGTATAAGAATTCTATCTACTCACCTTGGCCCATGTGGTATAAGAATTCTATCCACTCACCTTGGCCCATGTGGTATAAGAATTCTATCCACTCACCTTGGCCCATGTGGTATAAGAATTATATCTACTCACCGTTGCCCATGTGGTATAAGAATTCTATCTACTAATCCTAGGCCCATGTGGTATAAGAATTCTATCTACTAATCCTAGGCCCATGTGGTATAAGAATTCTATCTACTAATCCTAGGCCCATGTGGTATAAGAATTCTACCTACTAATCCTAGACCCATGTGGTATAAGAATTCTATCTACTAATCCTAGACCCATGTGGTATAAGAATTATACCTACTAATCCTAGGCCCATGTGGTATAAGAATTCTATCTACTCACCTTGGCCCATGTGGTATAAGTTCCATTGTGCATCTCCAGGTAGAGTTCTCCCCTCCATTTACACAACAGTTTTGTATTCTCCTGTTCAATGGATGAGAAGAACTCATCGGAGCTGGTCAACTTTACCCTGGAAGTCAAATGCACTTCAATGTTATAAAAACTGTTAACTATTTTTAAAATCTGTTTCCTTAAAATTATTTCACATGAAATAAAAAAAAATTGTTTTAAATGTGCAAATGTTATTTACTTAAGTACTTTTAAGCTAAAGAATATAAGATGAGCTGTAAAATAATTATATTTATAAAATTAAGGTAAAGCATTCGTAGAAAACACATTAAATTACTTTGGTATCCCATCACAGTCTTTCAGTCTTGTGAGTCTTTGTAACATTTCCTCACTATAAAGAAGAAAAGTAAACAAAGTTTTAAACCGTTTTATAACAGTTTGGTTTATAAAAGTTTGGTTTATAACAGTTTGTTTTATAACAGTTTGTTTTCATGAGCAATTACAAAATATTTTAAAACCTTTAAAAAAATTCTTTCTAATAAAGACTAGTTTAACAAAACTGCTGTCAATCATTTGGAAGTTCTTTTTTTTTAAAACGCATCATCAAAAAAAGGCAGGGCAGAATATTGTGTACACAAAACTTAACCAATGCATTTGAACAAATGTAGGCAAATGTCAATGTTTCAGAAATGGACACATATGTGGTTTATTTGACACAATAGCACTGCTTCTTTCTCATTCAAATGTCATCAGATAACCAACCAGCAAACACCGCAGGCATATTAACAGTACTTGGTCCAAGTGATGAATGTTTCTTATTGACCATATTAACAGTACTTGGTCCAAGTGATGAATGTTTCTTATTGACCATATTAACAGTACTTGGTCCAAGTGATGAATGTTTCTTATTGACCATATTAACAGTACTTGGTCCAAGTGATGAATGTTTCTTATTGACCATATTAACAGTACTTGGTCCAAGTGATGAATGTTTCTTATTGACCATATTAACAGTACTTGGTCCAAGTGATGAATGTTTCTTATTGACCATATTAACAGTACTTGGTCCAAGTGATGAATGTTTCTTATTGACCATATTAACAGTACTTGGTCCAAGTGATGAATGTTTCTTATTGACCATATTAACAGTACTTGGTCCAAGTGATGAATGTTTCTTATTGACCATATTAACAGTACTTGGTCCAAGTGATGAATGTTTCTTATTGACCATATTAACAGTACTTGGTCCAAGTGATGAATGTTTCTTATTGACCAATGACCATGTACCCAGCAGAGCTGAATAAACGCAATGAAATTAGCGAGGTGATTAATTGTTAATCCAGGTGATTAATTGTTAATCCAGGTGATTAATTGTTAATCCAAAATTCAATCATTAAATATAATATAGATTAATTGTTAATTACCACAGCAATACGTGTGAGTGCATTCCTGATAAAAAAGTCTTTGTTATGAATTAAAATTTTTAGGTTTATAAAGTTGAAATAGTTAAATTCGTGTAGCCTGCTTCACTGTAAAACTGTTAACACCCCCCCCCCTTTAATCCCAGCTTTCCAGAAGAGTGAGATCTTCTCTTGTTCACTGAGCCCCACATAAAAAGTGTGAAATAGTGAATTTTTTCATTAAAGATTTGCAGCAGAACATCCAATAAGTAAGTAAAGTAAAGTCCCTTTTTCAGACCATGCTGGCCTATGGGCAAGTAAGGCAGTGTTCCCAAGTTTCTATAGCCACGGCATACGAGTGGATTGTGTGGTAAACACAATGCACAGCCGCCTTTACTTCCCCAACTGATGTCAGGTACCCATTTGGAACTGGGTGGACTCTGGGACACCCTTTAACCTCGGGAACAAGACCCTGCCTTCACCGAGACTCAAACCCTTGACTCACGGTACAACAGCCGAGCGCGCTGCTGTTGCACCACAACGCCCCTGGACATCCAATAAACCTCCAGAAAAAGCCAGAGAGTAAACTGACAGAAAGTTTTAAAAAAATAAAAGGAAATACTAACTTAGTGTCTTAAAAGAGAAATAAAGAAATTAAAATTCCAACCTTGGACCATGTCCACCATCTCCGTAGCCATACAGGAATGCTGAGCGATTAGAGCGTCCCTTGTCCCTGAAGTTTCTGGTTGTTTTCAACATCTGGTGGCAAGAAGATATACAACTTTTCAATATAGATTTCAACAGTTCCTATCGTGTTCAAAGGGTCTTCATGTCATATCTCATGTATTTGTTAATTTGTGGGAAGGTTTCTGAGATACATAAATTATACTGATGAAATCATAACAGCATTGAAACTAAATGCCGAATGAAACTTAAAAAAAATGTTATTATTATTTTATTTATTTTCTGCTTTGGTACTTCAAAACAAGTTTAAGCAATGAGTTACTACACCTTTTGTTTTTTAAACATTGAAAATGATATAACATATAAAGAGCAACGATTTTATTATTATTTTATTTCATTATTTTTTTTGGTCCCATAACCTTGTGGTAGTAGGGGGTTCTAATGTTTCCATTATAACTTTCTCGGGGCTTGGCGGCACCCATCTCCTCTCCAAGTCAGCGGATGACTTTTTTTAGCAATAGTCATTCATCAACATGTTTTATTGTGGCATAACGTATTTTTATATTTTTTTAAAAGAACAAAATTTAATGCATTTTATATCACGTCTATAATAAAAACATTGATTTGAATTCTGAAAACTTAAGAAATGTTGACAACTGAAGCTTATATTGATGAGTCTGGATTCTTGGAATTTAAATTTTCACCTAAGTCTCACAGCCAGTTTATATTGAATGATTTTTACAATATGCTAATCATATTTTTTCCCCTTGTTCCATAGAAGTTAGTACCAGGCCTAATCCCCTACAACTAATAGTTCTATTGTAATATAATGATATCATAATGTTGTTGTTATGCTATCTCCAGCTAATCCCCTACAACTAATAGTTCTATTGTAATATAATGATATCACAATGTTGTTGTTATGCTATCTCCAGCTACAGAAATATGTGTATTGAAATTCATAGAAGAGCAAACAGATGCAAAATGAAAAGGCAAGAGATTTTTCAAGGAATGGTTAGCAGAATCATAAAATAAAATGTAAAATATTATCTATTTTGGAAATGATTTCAAATCTTAATCTATAATTTTTTTGTTACAGTTTAATTGTTCAACTATCATTTTTGAAAATAAAAATAGACAGCAACATTTTTTACAGAAGAAATCTGATATTTGTTTGACCAACAAATTTTTTTTTAAAAATCTCACCAATATAATGTCTTAGTTCTCCTACCTCTTCAACTTTTCCTACCATATTGTAACTGTCCCCAGGAGGAAAATGTGCCAAGATGGTACTCCCATCTATACCCTCCCAGTGGAAGGTGTGATGCTGAGGAAAGAATGAAGCAGTGACAGGGAGGAGGCAGCAGGGTTCAGCAAGGGGTATGAAGTTTAAAAAAAAAGCCCTGGCAGAAGGTGAAGGAAGTCAAACCACACAAGCTGGTACCTCATTGACTCTCCCAGTCATGTGATAGCTGTCCCCTGGTGGAAAGTGGGCCAAGATGGTGGAGCCATCGATGCCTTCCCAGTGAAAGGTGTGGTGCTAGAAAACAATCAAACTATGAAAAAAACTATCAGGGCAATGGGTCTGATACTGTCACATGAATCAGGGCAATGGGTCTGATACTGTCACATGAATCAGGGCAATGGGTCTGATACTGTCACATGATGTTTTGAAGAAATTGGTTATGATTTTAAAATAACAGATAGATTGTATAGTCAATTTCTAACTAGGAGATTATCAATTATCTTCATTATTTAAAAAAAAATTAAATTACACTCATTATTCATAAAATCTGAAGTCAAGTAGAGTGGTTCCTTGGGCTACAAATGCTTCAGGTCACAAACAATTAAGGTTACAAACAACTTAAAAATTTGTGTGTCCTGGGTATTCAAAAGCGCATTGGGTTATGACCAAAAGCTGGAGAGAAAGAGCAAGGTTTAAGGCTTGAGACAAACAATGGAGTACAGTACAAACAAGCGCTAGCCTATTTTAATTTTGAACGTGCGTGCAGCCTCGTTTTTATTGGCCTAAGTACACAGCAGTAAAATATTTCTTAGCTGCGGCGTTCAGTTTATCTCATTCATTACTTACATCTTGTTACTAAATTTTTTTTTGTACATTTAATTTGGTACTCGTTCTTTCTCTTTATTCTTTACTTTAGAACATTTTTCTTTGCGTTTATTCAGGTAAATGGCTGGATATTAATTTTAAAAAACTATTCTTTCATCTTCAAACGGATTGGCACTGTTTCATTGATAACAATGTTTTGAGTTACAAACCAAGTTCTATAACAAATTAAGTTTGTAGCCCGAGGTACATGTGTATAACTTTTATCAGACTATAAAATCATAAAAGTCCCATTATAATATGTTCCATATGCCATATAATATGATAGTCATATTTTAATTTACTTCTAAATTTTATTTAGAAGAAGACCAGAAAAGACCATGCATCATCTGACTACAATTGGTGAGCCAACAGGCAGGATGTTTGTTTTGAAGAACTGGCTTTGTTTAGTGAACATGTTTAAGGTGAGACAGCAGGCAGGCTGTTTGTTTTGAAGAACTGGCTTTGTTTAGTGAACATGTTTAAGGTGTTAAAAGTAATGGTGAAACTCTTCTCTGCTCTTCTTGTTGATTAGGTTTTGTGTTAAGCATATGAAATATTGTTTTCTTCTGCATCTGGCTGTTGCCTATGCATGAGAGTAGAATACTTGAGTTAGGTTGGGACAAGACTGTATAGTAATGAAGTCAGCATTTGAAATGTGTAGTTTTTTTGTCAGGATTTACATTGAGTTCCGACTGCTATGACACTAGACCAGGAATTCCAATATTTAAACAAAATAAATAGTCAACATCTAGATCAGTGGTTCCCAAACTTTTTTGACCCACGGACCCCTTTTATAGTCAAAACTTCCCCACGGACCCCCAAGTGAAAAAACTACATAAATGCATAGTACAAAAATTACAAATCCAAAAAAGCAACATTTTGTTGAAGTATTTATTGAAATTATAACTTTTGTTTAAAATAAAATTGGAAAAAATTAATAACTTGGATAAACGTTATGCGATTTTATGAGTGTATTTATGACGGACTCTATGTTTGTGAGTAGCAACCGCAAATCCCCACGAGCAGCAATTTTTTATAGGTTTCTGATTTTTATGTTGAGGTTCACAGCGGCACTGAATCTTTGTTCTACCCAATGGAAAGACGGTAAAGCAGTCAACAACTTCTGTACAATAAACTCGTAATGCAGGCTATAAAATTGGGCTGTACATTGACCCAAAATGCAAGATGTAAAATTGGATCTGATTTTGTAACCAGAAATTGTAGTATCCTAGTTCAAACATTGGTTTAAGTTCCTCATTTCAATAAGCTGCTCCTGTATTAGTATGAATTCATCTGTGTTTGGGATCTGAGCTAATGCACGCGCAAAAGGGTTCAACACCCAGTCGGGAATATCCAAGTGAAGAATGTCTTCAAATCTTTGGTTGAGGTCTGCGTGAAGAACTGTTAAGTTTTGACAGTAGGCCAGCAAATCTTTATCTCCATTTTGCAATTTCAAAAGATTTGGAAACTGAGAACATTCTCCTGATATTTCGGTTTGTTTGTACAGAAAAACGTTTGCAACAAACCAGATCGTATGCTTTTGATTAAATTTAATTGCTTTACTTGTACTTGTAGTTTCAAATTAGTTTCTTTAAAGTTGGTAAATAAATCATTTATTAAGGATATGTCATTTTTTTAGTTAATTGTGTCGCAAATCATTGTCTTTGTTTTCCAGGAATTCGAACACTGAATCAAAGAGAGCATAAATCGATTTAAATAAGTACTTGTTGATAACCAACGTACTTATGTGTGAATAAGTAAACGATTATAGGCTTCTTCATTGTCCGCACAATGTTGAATAAACAATCTCTCATTGAAGGCATTCCTTCTGATTTTATTAACTGCTCTAATGAAATTATCTAGTGATCCATACAAATTCCACTAAGTTTTTTGCGAATAAATGATGTGGATGATGGTACAATGTACTAAAAATACATTCCCTTCAGCTTGTTTTAAGTATGCCAGAAAGTCAAGGGTATTGCTTTAACTTGAAAAATATCTTTTAATTCAGTTAATAACGTTTCTCCTTTCGTATCTGTTTCCAAACATTTAGCCATACTTCAAATATTCAACAACACTGTATTGTCGGCATTGTTTTTTCGGCTCACTCAGTGCTGGATTTGCAAAACAAGCTATAGCTTAGGGCCTCCGCCTTCTTGGAGGTCCCCGGAACTTTTTTCCAGATTTGGCACTGACATAGAATATCTGGACTTCAAAAGGGCCCCTTTATCTCAAATAGCTTAGGGCTCTATCAAGTCTAAATCCAGCCCTGGGCTCACTCATTCTCTTACTCTTATCTATGGTAACAAACCACTGTTAATAATAATTAACATTTTCAATGGAATGCTACAGTAAAGCACTATGGAAAAAATATTTGATAGGATACAATTTAGATAAATATAACTTCCTGGCACATCGAAAAATACCCTACCTTGCAACCCTCGTAGATTCAAGTTAAAAACTTGTATTTTGCTGACCTACTTATTGGAATTCCTCATTTCTTACGCATCAAGCTAGACCTTTCAACAAACCAAGTACTTTGATTGGTTATAGTTGTAGAAATAACCTCAGTTCTACTAACTTTTCTAGGTAAAACAACATTGTACTCCATGACTGATAGCACCTAAGATAGTATTTAATCAGTTGAAAATATACTATTTTATTTATTATTTATTTTAATTTCCATAATAATAAAAATTGATCAGTTTTATTATTTTATATTAAACTTTTCGCGGACCCCCTGACGCTGTTCAGGGACCCCCAAATCAATTTTAATTTTCCACGGACCCCCTGAATGGTACCAGGGACCCCTGGTGGTCCGTACGGACCACTTTGGGAACCACTGATCTAGATTTACAGATGAGGAATAAATTTCCTCAGTACTCTTAGTGCAGAACTTGTGAAGGACTTGTATTATTCTGTTCTTTAAAAAAATGTAGTAATTAGGATACAAATAAATACATGTCATTAAATTTAGTAAACATTTGATGCTATTTGCTGGCATCAACTGCAATTACTTATTTTGTATTTTATCAAACAATACAAGTAATTACTAAAAGTTTGTATTTACTGTTTAGTTCACAAAAATTATTGTTCTTGTCTCATCAATTTAATCTAGGCAGTTTGCATTAAAACATCATTAACTGGTTAAACTTACAGGGAATTTGTTGACCAGACTCCAGCTCAGTTTCTGGGTCAGGAAACGGGTCACTCCACAATGTCTCATGATCTGAGGGAATTGGGCTGAGTACCCAAACGTGTCTGGGAGCCAAAACTGGGGGGGAAAAAAAAAGGGGGGGGGATTAAACTCTTTGTTAGTGGCAAGAGACAACAGATACAAGAGACAAATATAAGAGATGAAGATACATGATAAAATGATACAAGGGACCACCAAAGGTATATATGTTAAAATACAAAAAATATAAGAGATGACACTAAAAGTTTAATAGGAAAGATATTTTTATCTGTTGGTATGAATTTTGAAAACATACTTGCATCATTGTTTTGATGAAAAATTGGAAGCAAGAATTATTATGCTTGAACTTAAAGACCATTAACTTCTTATCTTTTTCTTTTCTAACACTATTTTAATAAATTTCAGGCTAAACATTTAATAAAAATCTTTTAAGCAAAGAGTTTATAAATATGATGTTACCTCTTTACAGCGCAGCCCAAATTCCTGCTGGAAGAACTGTTGTCCATAGAGAAACTGTCTTATACAGGCCTCACCACTAGGAATGTTACCATCCTGGAGTTCAAGCAGACCATTAGAAGCTCATTCCAAACATCTTTCAAAAAGATTATGATCTAACAACATATAATAGGATCACTAGATCAAAAGTTGGACAATTGTTGGTTGTCATTGACACAAATGTCAAAAGTGAATTTGGAATAAAAAAAGTGTGTGTGTGTGTGGTGGTTCAATAGAGAAGTAAATAAACATTATTGGAGAACATGATTTACTACTGTGAAAGTTGCAGCATCCTAGTGGAGAAATATGATGCAATGGTGTACAAATTAAATCCACAGGTTTTTTAAAGTTGTATTTTTTTAAAATCCCAAAACAATGTCAATTGAAATAGACATATCACACCTATCACTTACATTAGGCAAACAAAGGGCATCATTGCCCAAACTTATTCTCTCAGGAAACAAGTTTTCCCACAATGTTAAAGCTTTTTATTAAAGTTTAAAGTAGTTCCCCATCCATACAAACACTCTCAAACCCAGCTCAATAAGTCAAATCTCACAGCTGGGAATAAATTAAAATTTTCCACTCTGTAACAAAGTCAAAGTGTTCATCAAGTCAGACTTCTTTCAAGCATTCCACCGAGGAAAAACTTAACATTTCTACTTTGGTACAGGCTAAACATGTCTTACCAGGTCAAAATTACCACTTCTGTTCAGGTGCAAGCAAGCTAACCATTTCTTCCCACCTAAAAGACCAACCACTTCTACCCAGGTACAGGCTAGGCTAACCATTTCTTCCCACCTAAAAGACCAACCACTTCTACCCAGGTACAGGCTAACCATTTCTTCCCACCTAAAAGACCAACCACTTCTACCCAGGTACAGGCTAAGGTATAAACTAAACACCTCTTTCCAGGTAAAAAACCTACCATTTCTACCCAGGTGCCACCAACAGGTACAAATTGACCTTTCTGTACAAACTTGCATATGTCCTTCCAGACACTGGGGTAATGCTCCTTCACCCAAGCATATTGTTGTGCCTGAAATAAAAACAACTCATTACACATTCCACACTTGGAATATGTGTAAAAGAACTGATTGAATTCTATATTTAGTTAGACTTTTCTAGCACATTAAACATGTTGAAAGGTTAAAAACAAGTTGCAAGGTTCAACATGAAACAAAACTTGGTTCTAACACAAACAGATCAACTATCATGTAAATAAAAAGTGTCAGAAAAAAAGTGTTTCAAGAATAATTCCTGGTGGGTAATTAGTTTCTGTGGATCTCTCGAGCGCTGATGTTTGAGCGTTGAGCTAAGATGCAGTGCAGAAAGGTAAAAAGAGAGTTAAAGAAAGAAGAAAACAAGGGAAAAAATTGAAAATTTTCTCCTGAGACTCCTGATAAGATCGGGAGACACTGACAGACAGAGGGAAGTAATACCAGGTAATTTGATGTAAGGGAGGTCATTGCGCAACAAACCTGTGGGTGGGAGGGTGGGGGGGAGGAGCTGACATGAAGGGTGGGCAGGGGGGGGGGAATAATTTTAACTTACTTTATTATTATAGGTGAGACATGTATTTATAAATGATAAGGAAAGAAGTGTGGTTTTTTGTTGTTTTTTTTTGTGAGGGGGGCGTAGCAGCATGTAATTTTGGGAATGGTATGTGGTAACAAGAGGAGTAATTTCAGTTCTGTCACAATGACTTCGGTGTGATCAGGGTCTATGGGATCACAGTGAAAAAGACGATCGCAAGTTGAAGGAATTGGTAATGTAACCATCAAATGGTCAAAGGATCAGTGATATAGAAATTTTAAAAAGCCCTTTTGAAATGTCAAGGGATGACCTAGTTTTTTTAAAGGGCACTTTTGAAATGTCGAGGGATAACCTACTTTTTTTAAAGGGCACTTTTGAAATGTCAAGGGATGACCTACTTTTTTGAAAGGACTCTTTTGAAATGACATTGGATGGTAATTTGGAACAACTCACCTGAGAGCATGTGAAAATGAAGTCTGGGTATTTTTCCATGAGCCGTAGTGTACATGACCATGACCTTGCGCACTTGCGAATAGTTTCAGCATAAGGCCACAGCCAGGCTGAGGAAAAGAAAGGGGAGACAAGCATGGCTACAGGGGAAGTAAACCAGATGCTTGCTTATCATGAGAGCTGGCTGTTCAAAATTTAATGAAGACAGGCAGTTGCCTTGATAAGCCTGTAACCTTGTTTAAACTAACCAATGGATGCTCAGCACAGGTTACATTCACTCAAAGTTACACAATGACTTAAAATAGCTTCTTTAATGACATCGTGTTTTAAAAAGTAAGACAAAAAAATGTATAAAGGTTATTTATATGCACAATAATAGTTTAAAATGGCCCATTAATGTTTGTTTCATATAAAGAGTAATAATCATGAAGAGTCAACTGTATCATTTTTTTTTAAAATTACATTTTTGGACCGCCCCTTTTAAATTCTGGAGCATTAAATCATTTATTATCTAATGGGTTGCATGTATGACAAGTTGGCAGTGTAAAATAACTATGAGTTTATAGCTTATGGCTTAAGACTCAAGTAAATGTTTTTAAAAAAACAACAACAACAACAACATTATATGTGTTATGCTTTTGGAAAAAAAATATTATGAATAATTTTAAAAATATCCGTATCTAGCAGAATAAAGAAACCACCCGCTTTAAGATACTTTGGGCTATGTTATGTTATGTTATGTTATGTTAGATGCTCTACATGTGTTTTATGTAAATCCATGCTAACCCAAAAAAGTGAAGGCAGTTGAGATCCATACCTGTGTCGATATGGGCATGACCCATGGCATAGAGAGTATGTTGACTCTGCCCGTTCTTTTGAGAGAAGAAATGTTCTGCAATTTCCTGGACCCTGTCAATAGGAATTTTATACTACAAACACAGAGGACATGTCCTTTGTGGTAAATTAAGGTAAAAAAACGGACTATAAATGATTTCTATTTATTTACGCCTAACTTTTTTTCCTGATCAAATGGATATCAGTTAAAGTAATGGGGGGTAATGGGGTATATCAGTTAAAGTAATAGGGGTAATGGGGTATATCAGTTACAGTAATGGGGGGAATGGGGTATATCAGTTACAGTAATGGGGGGAATGGGGTATATCAGTTACAGTAATGGGGGTAATGGGGTATATCAGTTAAAGTAATGGGGGGGAATGGGGTATATCAGTTAAAGTAATGGGGGGAATGGGGTATATCAGTTACAAGAGTTTGGCTAAAGTTGCTACAGGAACAAAAGATCACTGACCTCCTGAAGGTGTTCTTGTCTGTCACATCCAGTTGATTGATGATGTCATTGACTGCGTACAGAGCTTGGTAACCTCTCTGGTCATCCTCAGGGAGCTCCTGGTGGAACATCGGCGCTTCATTATTTTCATTATGAAATATTTCAACAGTACACCTCAAGTGACTAAAGATCTACAGGACATGAGCATAACTTACACTTGTTCAAAAAATAAAACTCATTCATTTACCCTTGTTTGTGGTATCTTTTTTTTAAAGGAATATTTCCTCTAAAGTTAAAGGATTGATATTTTTTAGGTATGTTTATACTTTGTGATCACCTTAAAGGATTTAAAACAAGATTCTGGACATTATTTATAATTATTTTTAGAGGCAACCCTTCATTATAAACATAACATTTGATCAAGACGTTTCAAATTCATTACAAAACTGCATGTCTTTATGAATGGTTTAAAGCAAATTAGATCACATGTGAGCAAAATTATAAACTCGTGTGCTAATTTATTCAGCGTTCATTTTTTGTGTGCAAATTTTTTTTCATCCCACAAAAACACATGGATCTAATGGGCCTATATAATTTATCTCAATTACATACAAATCAAATTAAATACGGTAACTAAACCTAAAGAAATGGTACTTAGACATTTTATTTTCTATTGAGCGTGTTTATAAATATCGAGCGACTAAATGTCAACACACCCACAGGCAGCTGGTTTGTCATTTCTGGAGATACTCTGTTTCATGTCTTTAAACTAGAGCCATCATTTATAGACAACACCCAGGATGATCTGATGTGATACTCTGTTTCATGTCTTTAAACTAGAGCCATCATTTATAGACAACACCCAGGATGATCTGATAAGAAACTCTGTTTCATGTCTTTAAACTAGAGCCATCATTTATAGACAACACCAAGGATGATCTGATGCCCAACACTCTAATATTAATTAATTTTTGTGAGCTTGTTTAAATGTAGGAACCAGCTTATGTTTAGATTTCACTTTTATAGGGTTCATGAGGCTGAATCCACTTTCACAATCAGTGCTTGATGCAAGAAATGTTGCACGAATAACAAACAGACTTGCAATATTGATGAATTATTGATTAAAACTTCTATAATAAACAGTGACTTCAAATCATTTTTTTCAGATTTTCACTTGGCCCACAGATTAATACAAGTGAGAAAAAAAAAGCCATGCATTTGAAATGAAAAACCACAATCCAAAATGTTGCAGTGATTCAATGGGATGTAATCAAAGAGGCTCACCTTAGCGATGTCATGGAGAGATTCAACATCTAATATCAGATTAAAAACATCTCTGTCAAACACAGCAATCTCAGCCTGGTTCAGAGTGAACCGCTTCCTGTCATCCTCCGGGGTTACGATAGCCACGTTACCAATACCAAACAAGTGGTTGCAGGCCATCTCTATGTACACAGTGTGTCTGCAGATTGTTGGATACATGCCTAGGTTATTTCAATTGGAATTGATTGCTATATTTAACATTTAATTAAAAGAATAACAAACAGCACATAAGTTTGTTTTATTGTATTATAATTTTACTGTAAACTGACTTTGGCAATATTTTACTGTAAACTGACTTTGGCAATATTTTACTGTAAACTGACTTTGGCAATATTTTACTGTAAACTGACTTTGGCAATATTTTACTGTAAACTGACTTTGGCAATATTTAATCCAATAAAACATCAAGTAAGCAACATTGGAATATGTGAGTTAAAAAATTGAAATCCAGAACCATATTTTTTTTTGGAAAGAACAAAGATATTATTCAGTAAATGCACCATTTGCCTCCCCACTTCCCCTCATGCAGGGCCACAGCATGTTGCATCTATCTTATAACCAATCATCTATCTTATAACCAATCATCTATCTTATAACCAATCATCTATCTTATAACCAATCATCTATCTTATAACCAATCAACTAATGTGTAAATTAGATCTCTGGTAATTCCCAGCAGAAGTCAACAACAACATGACGTGTATCAACTGATTAAACCTTCTGACATCCCGAACACTTTCCTTGGACCACACCGCATCTTGGCATTGCCAATAGCTTGAAATGAGTTTTTTTCTGCCATACACAATCTCAGATACAAATCTATGTAAGAACATCCTGCTCAAAGACCAAAATATCAGATACAAATCTATGTATGAACATCCTGCTCAAAGACCAAAATATCAGATACAAATCTATCTAAGAACATCCTGCTCAAAGACCAAAATATCAGACACAAATCTATCTAAGAACATCCTGCTCAAAGACCAAAATCTCAGATACAAATCTATCTAAGAACATCCTGCTCAAAGACCAAAATCTCAGATACAAATCTATGTAACAACATCCTGCTCTATTACCAAAATCTCAGCCTCATGATGAACAACATCACATCAATAAAATAAGGCTTTAGACAGTGGGTGAGGTGAACATCATACTTTAAGTACTGAATTAGATATGTCTTAAGTTTATTTGTTAAATTACTTTGATTCAAGCCTTGCAATTATTGACTTCACACTCATACAAATGTGAGAGCAAATAAAAGGTTTTAAGTTTTACAGTGGCACAATTCCATACATTTGAATGAAATCAACAATAAAACTTTAAAAAGTATTGACCTCAGCTAATGTAGTGCAGTGGGGATGAATTTGAAAAAAACTTACTGTAAATTGGAGGAGCTCAGCTTTGGAGATAATATGTAACTGATTCTGTCATTGTCTGCACTCAGACCCTAAAATGAGGGTGTGGTGTGAAAGGGGGTGGGGTGGTATAAACATAAAAATTAAATACCTTGTTTATATCAAACCTTAAGTGGAGCAGAAGAAGCGACACTTTTAAAGAAAGTAAGACAATAAATGTAGAAAAAAAATCAGCAAATAAAAATAAAAAATTCATAAAATAATTTTAAAAACATTCTGCTTTCCAACAAAAGATCATCCCTTTTCCCTAAATTGAAATAGCTAAAATAATTAGATAAGATTAGGAAAAAAATAATTTTAAATGAAAAAGTTCATATTCATTTTCATCAAACAAATATCCTTGTGTTTTTATCATTTACCAATTACAATAATTTATAAACACTGGACAGTTTTAGCATTTCCCACGCAATAACAAAACTCGTTTAATGAGAATAATGACTTAATCAAATAATTAATATTTATATTTCTTAACTTGAACTTAATTTCAAAACCAACCATTTCAAATATAATGAATTTCAATGAACATAAAAACTTTAACATTTCAATTGATGACTTTCCAAATTTTACTGCTGTGACAAATAAAAGACAAAACTTCTACCTGTTGTGGTTCTCCATTGACCCAAACTAAAGCTTCAGTTCCAGAGTTCCACAACAAGTGGACCTCCTGACCTTTCCATGCCACTGGGATATTGATGACTAGCTCAAACCAGTGAGTGCTCCACCTGAAATAGAATTAAACCAGGGAGAGGTACAACAACAAAAGTGGTCAAGTAAGTATGGTTTCATATATTAAACAATCACATTACAGTGGTACCTCGAGATACCAATTCTTCAAGATACGAAAAATCCAAGATACGAAAGGCCACTCAAAGAATTTTTTGTCCTAAGATACGAATAAAAATCAAAGATACGAAAAATGCGCAGCTGACAACACTTGAAATCAATAGACATGTTTCATCACACCAACAGTTCTGCTTTCCTTACTGTGTAGTTGGTTTGGTGTTGATGTCCTAAATTCGTAAATATTTTCGTGACATTTTTGGAGAAGCGTATTTTTATGGCCATAGCTTCCAAGAAATTAATAGCTGCTAGTGAGGCACAGAAGAAGAGGATGCTCTGGATTGAGAAGAAGCTGGAAGATATTGGTTGAAGTAAGGCGAAGGAAATGAAAGGTGAAACAAAAAATTAGAAAGCGCAAAACAAAAAGTAAAAAAAAATAATTTAAAAAATATAAAAAGCAAATTATTATTTTTTTTAATAAGTTTAAGGGATATGTTACATATGTTTAGTGTAGAGTTGTTATAAATGTAAATTTCTATTTAGAATTAATTCATGTAAAGTTTGTACATAATGTATTATTTTCATAAAGTTAAGTGTTTTTTACGTAATGCTGTAATGTTTTCTGCCATCCGTTCTCCTCCCCTAACATCCCCTACGACACTTTTCCTCACTCAAAAGGTAAAGATTCACATATGTATACATATTATTTTCATTTATTTTATTGTGTTTTCATTGTTTTATTATAATTTATTTGATTTATAATGTGTACTTTTAAAGATTGAAGAATCCTACTTTGTTTTTCTATGGCTGTCCTTGATATTTTCAATTTTTAATGTTGTTTCCATGTGGCTTGGAACGGATTAGGTATTTAACATGTAAAACTTAGTTTGAGATACAAAAAATCCAAGATACAAAAGCCACCCCAGAACAGATTAATTTTGTATAATGAGGTACCACGGTACTTATTTATTTATTTACAGAAACAATATTAAAAAAGCTTCATCTACTAAAAACATCACATTAGTTGATGTTCCATCTCAGATAGACTCATTTTAGTGGCTGATCTTAAAAGGATAGAAACACAAGTTATTGCTGCAAATGAGTGTAGAAATATTTTATCCCTCTCAAAAATTTTTCAATGATTATATTTTAATCTGGCTTACACTGGACCAAAGGATTGTCCAATACTGGCAGGTTCAAAAGTTCCTTCTAGGGCTTTTTGGTAAGTGATTCTGTCAGGTGCTGCATAATGTTTGATGGATGTTAGAGGGACTTTCTCTTTGTACAACCTGGAAATAAAAATATGAGAATTACTAAAACAACAGATTAAGTTTTATCTACCTAAAAGACAAAGAATTTGTAAGTTGAAAATAAACTATGACAATACTTTAAAAAATATCAATCTCTACAATCAGCAAAATGGTTAGTTAATTTAAGAGATTTATATTTCAATTTTTTTAAACTTATGGGAGTCTTTTTATTAACTAAACAGGTTTCCCCGTATTTAAAAGAAAACAGCAAATTTTACTGCATAAAAACAAAACAGTTCCATTAAAACTCTCCTAAACAAATCTAATAACTGTGTTATTGCCAGGGTTGTTAACAATACTAAAAAAAATTATTGGCAATACCAATACCAATACTGCCTGTAAAATCTATTGGCAATACCAATACCAATACAATTTTAAAACCAGTATTGCAATACCAATACCAATATTTATTTATTATTGCCTTACCAATACCAATATTTGGGTCATTCGACGAATAAAACGCAAATACGTAATTCATCGCTCTATATCACTTACATCGATAAACATAACAACATTTTTGGCTAATTTAGACAATGTATTTTTAACCAAATTTTGTTCAATAGTTAACACTTGCTTCATCAGTTTTCCTCAAAGCATTCAAAAGTCTTTGACAACATATTAAATAAGTCGGCATACCTTAACGTCCTTAAGCAACAAGATTTTTAATATGTATACTGTACACATATTGTGAATGAATGAATGGATGGATGGATGAATGAATGGATGAATGAAGCAAATGACTGTCATAGAAAAGCAAATGATACATAAACGGTTAAACATCATACTATAGTAAAAACAGTCAGACCGAGTCAGTGGATTGCATCACATCTGGAAAACTAACGATGAACGATGAATTTTAGTAGAGTTCACAGGGTAACGCCACCTATTTGGCCATTACCACTTAGCCAGGCGAAGAAAAGTAACCATTTCAAAATGCGCACTGCTCAGTCGTGAACGAAGAGGGGAAAATACTCGTCCTCCAAATGAAAACAACCTTTCAACAGCAGCGCTTGAAGGAAGTCCTGTATTCAGGTCTATGTATATTTTACGGATATGTGGATAGGCATCCAATGATGCAATACTGTCTGAAGTGTCTGCCAAGTAATTATTAATTTCTTGATTCACATCAGGTGAATCATTAACACGATGTCGTCTGGCTGACAATCCAGCGAAGAAGTCTGGCTGATTATCTGTACCATCAGCAGCAGCCGATGTTGCTTTCTGATCATGTAGGAGCAACCAACGGAGATTGTGAAACGCGTCTCTTCAGTGCTTCAATAAGATGTGAACGCTGTAAATCATCATCTATCCAGTCCAACTTGAATTTGGGATGTACAACGGATGCCAGCTGAGCATCAATGCTGTCAAACATGTTTGAAAATCTTCTATCGATGGCATTCAAAAGACATGAAGCTAATGGAGAACACATTACGAGCCGATCATTCTTTCCTTGATCAAGAAACACTTTTAACTGAGCCTTCATCACGACAAGTGTTGGTAGAAGGAAACCAAGTCCAATGTCTTTTTTAGTTTCACCCTGCAAAATATCTAGTCCACAGCAAACAGGCTTCATAACAGCAACATACTCTTTAACAAATGTTTTCTGTACAGGCTGTAGTCTTTTGATATCAAGTTCATCACAAAATTTGTCAAACTTAACTTCCATCACTGGTCAAAGATATCATATATGATTTAATTTCTATTATCATTCATTTCATTGATCAGTCTCATTCAAAAATTGTTTGGCAATGTCACTCGCAAGATGGCGACACCAAAGAAAAATTTATTATATTCAGCTTTATTCACAACCAATGTTGTAGAGAATTTATTGAATATTGCTTTTAGTATTGGTTAAAAATCGATACCAATATCAAAAATAATTATTGGCAATACCAATACCAATATCAAATTTCAAGAAGTATTGCAATATCGTCCCAATACTTAAAAAAGTATTGGCAATACTACCAATACCAATACAATATTGCAATATTAACAAGCCCTGGTTATTGCTCTAATCCCTCATAAACAATTGCTATTTTTATATTACTTGTATAGAATTAAAAAGCACTCCAATTGGTGTTTTGTTTTATAATTTCAATCAAACCTTACATGAACAAAGAATAATTAGTCTTACCTCCCACGTAAATTGACATCAGTGAAGTACAAATTAGAAATAAACTTTTCTGCCCTTTCTAGTGTTGTTCTCTTGTGTTTGAATGTAACATGATCCATTTTAGGTTGATTTGCACTCAGCTTTGTGGCTCTTAAAAGGAATAGGTTAAAATAGAAAAGAGATTTAATTTACCAAAATAATGAAAGTGCAATGACTAAAACACTTAGTTACACACAGCAGACTACAAAAAAAATTTTGGTAACTGCAATAATAAAATAGTCCCACATTAACTATAAAACAAGCTCATATGTCTTATATCATTCTGCATGAATGAGTATATTAGTCCATAGTCCTAGTGATGGAAGCCAGAGTATCCGGTTAACAAACATTAGGGCCCAATTCTCTTATCATAAGTTCAAGAAAATGTTCTTGAACCTTCACTTGAGCAAAGATAGGTGATAACTGTTGTCCCAGCTTTTAAACTTGAAAAAAATATCTTAAAAGTAGGCCTAATCAGAATTAAATAAAATTATGTATAAATTTATGTATTAGGAGTTGAAGGTCAAAACCTTTGTGAACTTAGGGGTTTGGAGCAACAGCAAGGCATTTTTTCCACAGCTGAAGCAGGTAAAATTGCTTAATGCTCAGTGTTACAATATGTTTAACTAAAACAATTTTAAAAATCATTGTTTAAGTAAAAAAATTTACTTTAAAATAAATTCAGTTCAGAAAATTTTTTGACGATATTTTTTTCTGACTCTCTTGCTCTTTGGGACACCTGATTGCCCCAGCAATTGTGTTAATCTCCTCTCCTACTTAAATTTTACTGGTAATTTATTAATTTTAACAGTTAGCAAAGTTACACTAATTATATATTCTTTTTTAAAAAATAACTCTCTTCAACCATATCTCCTGATTTTAATATTGTTGGAACTCAGGCAAATAAACCCCACTACAAAGTCTACAATTTTTAACTTGAATAGCTTACTTAAAGGGCCATCCATTGTGATAAGACTCAATTATCAATTCTCCTTCACATTTGAAAATATGAGACATGCACAAATAACATACAGTTATATAACACTACTACCCACAAAAAACATTTTAAAATAAAAACAAACAATCCTTTACCATAAATTGTGGCAGGGGCAAAGAAGGAGGAAGGGAGTAGTTAGCAAAGTTAAGTATCAAGTATAGTAGTATAGTATAGTAGTTGGGATGTGTATTAATTTAAAGTTGCTCTGCTATCTGATTGCTTGAAAACTTAAAATAGTAATAGGCAATAGGCTATATTTATAAAAATTATATTTTGTTAACATTAACAGAGTTTCAGTTTCAGTCTGTTACTTTACAGACATAATCATGTCATGTCATAAGGGGTCGTCCATAAAGTATGTCACGCTATTTATGACCATTTTTAACTCCCCCCTCCCCCTGTCACAAATCTCAGACCCCCCCCCCTAAAGTATGTCACACTTTCGAACAAAAATGTTTTTTATTAACAAAATAATCAAAATTTAATATAAAACACCGTGACGTCACACATGGCCGGACACCCCCTCCCCTCTGTCACAAACTGTCACACTTTCTTACACCCCTTCCCCCCCTCTGGAGCGTGACATACTTTATGGACGGCCCCTAAGCCTTTTCTGATAGAATTATATTTAAATCAACAAAAATAAAATGTGAAATGATGTATATATATATAACTTATATTATAAGATATTAATATAATAATAATATATATATTATATTTATATATAATTTTAATTTAATTATTAATATAACATAATTAATAAATTGAAATTGATACCATTAAATTTAAAATACCAATGATGAATGATGACTAATACTACATGTAATACTATACTGTGAACTATACTAGAGTGTAACTATTATCTATAAATATAATATACCGACTCACTATACTATAGTATAGACTATAGTATAGTATTACTATAGACTAGTATAGTATAGACTATAACTATAGTATAGTCTAGTAAATTACTATGAATGGTAACTTAGTAACACTAACAGGTAGTTTAATTTAATTTTAAAAGTGATGCTAACACTACACTTGCCTGCCTATAGACTATATTATAGGCTAGTCATGAATAATGTTATGTTAATGATTTAACTTAATGTGTGTAAACTTTTTTGAAACGTATTTTTTTACACAAGCCACAAGCCAAGCTCAAACCGAACACTCACTGAACAGTAGAGCAGGTAATCGTTTCATAACACGTAAACAAACAATGGAAAGTCAGAATTCGTAGCCAGAATTCTTTTGCTCAAGTGTTAATAAAGTGAGATCTATTATCATTTTAAATATATTTTGTATACCTAATTTAAATTTACGCTGGGACTAGAGCTAACTAGAAAGTGGAAAATGAAACTGGGGAACGTTTAATAACTCAGTATCGGCTTCAAATCCGGCTTAACAACCTTTAACCTCTTGCACTTAACCCTTAACCTCAACTCTATCATATTAATAAAATGTGTTCATAACATAATGGTCCATAATATAAATGTTTTTTTAAAGATTATTTTTGAGAATGTCTTATCTGTCTTCGTAGATGATATGCTTTGTCATTATCTCTGTTAATAAATAAGGCAAAATTATGGTAACAGACGTATTTGAATACTCGATGGATGGAGAAATAAATTATTGATAAATAAAAATATCCTACTTCGTAGTTGTAGCGTTAAGGGGGGTGGGGGGGGAGGGGGGAAGGGTTGTCCAATATTAAAATAAACGTCCATTACTCCGTGGAGGCTGGCATTTCTCCAAAGAATCACATACTCTTGTCTCACATGCACAGAAGATGCAAATTTCAATCTTGAGTTTAAGGACATTTTAGTGTTGATAGCGGTTGGGCCTATGCAGTGTACGGACATATACGCTATTGAAAGAAGTTTTGCCTAAATAATTGAAGGACATTTTTGTATTGAAAGTAGTTAGCCCTATGTAGTTTAAGGACATTTTAGTGCTGAAAGCGGTTAATAGGCCTATCTTTTAAAAAAAATTATGTTCAAAGCTCAAGCTCTGTAGAAACAGGATTAAGAGTGGGGTGGGGGTGCATTTCAACGTTGTTTCTAATATGACAATTTCACAAATTTTACGCCTTCATTTAGGGGCCGTCCATAAAGAACGTCACGCTCCAGAAGGGGGGAGGGGGTGTAAGAAAGTGTGACAGTTTGTGACAGGGTGGAGGGGGTCCGGCCATGTGTGAAGTCACGTTTTTATATTCAATTTTGTTAATAACAAAACAATTTTTTTTGAACGTGTGACGTACTTTAGGGGGGGGGTGTCCGAGATTTGTGAAAGTTTGTGACGGGGGAGGGGGGAGTTAAAAATGGTCAAAAATAGCGTGACGTACTTTATGGACGGCCCCTAAGGCAGCGTGGGCTAGATCTTTTATGTTTAGGCGCTTCCCGCTTACGATCTTCATCCGTGCTGAAAAAGTGTAAGCTAACTCAACCTCAATAGCAATTCAATCCTGCCCTATTTCTTGGTCATTAAAGATTGGCAACTGATCCAGTGGCGTCACTAGTGGGTGCGGACCGCACCGGGTGACACCATCACAAGAGGTGACACCAAAAAGTGCATAGTTCTGTTATTTTGGCATTGGCAGACTCGGAGGTAATTAAAACTTTTACACATAACAAACCCTGACAACAATGACACATTTTGTGATCATTTGGTCATAAACTTTGAAACATATTTATGTATTAAAGATATATTAACATTAATTATTAAAGATCTCTTAAACTGTGGGTTTCTTATTTTATATAACAAAATAATGCAATTATTTTTATTTACAACTTTTTTGATAAGGTGGACCCCGACAATGAAAATTAATGTTTTGAAACGCTTTACACTAATGAGATAAGCTAATGCATTGGAAAAAAAAGAAGAAGAAAATGTCTAGAAATATGACAGAGAATACTCATTAACCAACTATTATTCAATTTATATTAATCATGAAAAGTTAAGAATTATTACATTTTAAATGTTTAACAAATTATTTCTTACACTTAAATTACACCCAATTTAAATGCATGTTACTTGAATGATAGATGTTGTCCGGTTATAGTCTAATACTTGTATATTACAACAGTTTATAATACAATGAATTGGAAAATAATTGTTTATTCCTATATTTAAAAAAAATCTGCGTCATAACAATTGAATATATGCAACTATTCAGTGGCGTAGCTAGGGTAATGTGCGCCCGGGGACATGACACAAAATCTGCGCCCCTTTGTCGGACAGAAAAAAAATATTGAAATTTTACGGTTTATATGGTTCATTTTCGAAGCATTTGGTATTTTAATGAAATAGAATACAGAATAATATTTCTCTATGCGGTTGTAAACAATTTATTTGAAAAAAACAACTCTACTAATTATAAATGACTCTAATAGACATAGTCTACAAAAAATTGATCCTCCTTGATTTGAATGGCGCAAACTCGTCAATCACGTTGTCAAAATTAATAGTCTCAAGTGTTTCTCTTTCGATGCTAAGAAGTGCAAGATCACTAAGACGATCTTGTCCCATTGATCACGTAAATTAGACAAAATAAGCATTCTGTTTGGTGAAGGACCGATCACAGTTTCAGTTGAAATAGCAATTGTTAGAAGTATTTGAAGTGAAATGCGCAGATTCGGAAATACTTCATCTCCATATGAAACAATAAAACAAAGAAGATCCAAAAGAGTTTCCGGTAGAACTTCAGTCCGGTTACTGAGCAGCATTTTTCAGTCTCCGGTTTCTGTGCACAATTCGTGACCAGTGACGTAAGTGTCGTAGAAATTAGCAAAATCTAAGCAATTTTAACGAAGTGTATCGACTTTTGTCTCAACAAGAAGAGTTTTGACGTCTAGTAAAATTCCAAATTTGTTGTATAGGTTTTTAGACGTAAACCCCGTATTAATATCTCTTTTGAGTCTATCAATTACGCTGTTCATATCACGTTAAATTTCTTCTTCTGCAGAAAGTCCTGCATCTCTTGTTAATTCTCCAGGCATCCTCCAATGTCGTCTAATTCTTCTGTCAACCTCGATTCCCAAAGTTGTGCATCTTCTTTTCCATTTTCTACCGCAACCTGGCTCAAATTATCACGAATGTTGACAATTTCTGACTCAAGCGATTCAAGATCAGATGCTGCTTCCTTGAAATTCACAGTAGGATTCTGCAACCGTTTCTGGACACAATCAATTTTTCCAAGTATTATGTGCCAGAAATGTAACAAAAATAGGAAGTTAACGTTTAATATACCTACCAGCAAAGCTTCTGCATCACATCTGGTGTCAGGCGTCATATTTGTATGTTCTAATAATTTTTCCAACAGCCCTACCAGTTCATCTAGCCCTCATAGATAGCTTTAACAGCTTCTGATCGTGCACTCAAACGTGTTTCAGACTCCCTCTTCATTGTGATGGGCACAACTCTTTTTAATTCTTCCCAACGAGTTGTTGAACGAGAGAAAACATAAATTTATACTTTCAACTGTTCCAAAAAAAACATGATAGTAACTGGATCCTGTTTATCTGAGTAAACTCTTGCTAAGTTTAAGCTGTGGTTGTCACAGTTGATGCACAATGTTCTGTGATTTCTGTCACATATTCGCTGTATGTCCAGTCATTACAGCAGCATGGTCATAACATTGTATTGTGACCGACAGTCGGCTAATGGTGTGCTATTAGATTCCAGTTTCTCTAAGATAACTCTTTCAAGGCTTGCTGCGTCTTTGGAATGTATCTGTACAAAACCTAAAAATGATTATTTGATGGTTACTTTTTTAGTTTGAAAATCCACATCCAAAAATCTGATGACTTGAGAAAACTGTTCCCAGTGTCCTAGATCGAATGTTGAGTCAAGTAAGATACCGTAGTATTTGTTTTTTTTCTTCTGATTTCACTCAACAGCTGATTCCTTACAGTCAATGTAAGTAGGTGGATAAATTCATTTTGGATTTCCGGTGAAAAATAAGATACTGAACCTGGATTATCTCGTGCATGTTGTAGATGTTTTTCTAACAGTGTATCATATTGAGCAACAAGAGAGACATGAAAGAGAGGCGGTGTCTGCTGTTTCATATGAAAGGAATCCAACTTGCTTTGACATATCGATGGAAGCCCTGTGAGAGGAGAGACCTTCCCTCCTCTCCCACACTTAACTCCCTCCACATTGGGATTGGGGAAGTAAGAATTTTTTTATAGAGTCACAGCACGCAGCAAAGGGACGTGAATTAACCATTCTGTAAGCCAGTGGTTCTCAACCTTTTGAGATTCAATAACCACTTGAAAAATGTGTGTCTTAGCTACGGACCACTACTAAAAATTGTGCTACTGCCGTGCTGGAACGTTAAATATAATTATACTGTGTATATAGCTAGCTATAAGTAATATACATGTTAGTTAGTAAAACTATACTAATATGCTACGATTTGCGTGCTCCAAAAACAATTTTGTAATGGCCTTCCTTTGTAACGAACAAATGTCATTTATATTAGTCTCATAGTTTTCTTATTTAATTCTACTTGCTTACTATTAAAAAAAACACTTTAAGTCATAAATAGTAATTTGTATTAAAAAGACTGCCGTATTAGTTTATTTAGTACGAACAATGTTTTGTTTTTATTTTAAGCAATAAAGAAAATCCATTTTCACAAAGTTGCAAAGGGTAAACGTATTTTAAAAGCTAGCTGAGACAGTTAGGAGTACTCAAAATTTCATTAAGCCCACATTCTGATGCAACATATTCAAAGTGGTATCGCTGGTCAGTTCAATGAATTGGTTTAATTACGATGTTGGCCATTTTTTTTATTTGATTAGTGAATGTGTGCGAGATTGGGACTGGACACCCACGAAAAACCACTGAACGTTAAAAATCACAAAAGTAGAATTTAAAATGGTTCTGCATTGATTGAATATGACCAGAAATCAAATTTATCAACAATTTGTTTATTTATTTCAGCATTTTCTGGTTTCTCGGTGGTTTCGTACAATTGTTCAAACATCTCAAAGGTACCTTGAAATATTCTTCTTGTCCAAATATCAAGATTTTTCGTAAAAGCAGACACTTTGTCACTGAGAGTAATTAAATGTGTCTGCTTTCCTTGCCGAGTTGAATTAAGTTTATTGAGTCCTTCAAAAATTTCAGCCTAATAAGCCAGAACAGCAACCCATAAGCTATTGTTCAAATGATCAACAAGCTTTGAGTTTTTTCTACAAGAAACTCTCTTACGTCATCACGTTATTTAAACAGTCTGATAACCAGTGAACCTCAGTACACATCAGCAACTGTTAATTTTCAAGATTATATTCGGACACAAGAAATCAAAGAGACGAGAATTTAATAGACGAGCCTTGATAAAATGTAAAAACTATTTAGGCAAGATTAAACATATATTTTAAGTCTGCGTTAATTCTTTAACTTGCTAGTCTTTCCCGATGAATCATACAGTGCGTAAATTTCATGCTTTGCTCACGGACCACTGGTGCTCCGCAGACCACAGGTTGAGAACCACTGCTTTAAGCTACTCCTTTTTCTTGTTTTAGTCATTTTGGTTGCTTTTAGTGTCGTCTCTGTCTGTTCTATTAATAGAATCGCCTTTGCCTCTTACTGTTCCCCTAGTCTCATTCCCAGCAACTCACTGTTTTTGTTTTAAACGCCATCAGAAATTCATCATTGTGGATGTGTCATTTATTTATGAGTAGAATGGCGCCCCTTAACGCTCAATTGGGGCGCCAAAATCATAATTGCCAAATGGTTTGTAATGAAGATATTTTCGGAGCTCCAAAATTCAATCTTGCAAACGTATTTGGGATACAATAGTTTACATCAAAATAAAATTGAGTAATGAATTTTAATACTCATTTTGGCGCCCCCTAACGTGGCGCCCGGGGACATATGTCCCCCCCCTGCCTTCCCCTCGCTACGCCACTGCAACTATTAAAAGTTCATCAATGAGTTGAATGTCTATATTTACCATGAGTTTGTTTCACTTTGAATAACTGATAGACAAATAAACTTCCATTCTGGCATATAATTGTCACATGAATATAGAAACTGTAAATATAAGATGTATTACGACCACCCATTGATTATCGTATGTCATACGGAAATAGTTAATCTGTCATATACGAAACTAGATAGAGCCACATACGTTATAAAGAACGACTGACTCATTTATGTGTAGCACATTAGTTTAGTTATCTCTTATAAGGGACTGTCCATAAATGACGTCACGCACATAAAATTTTTTTTTGTTGCCTTATTTATTAACAGAGACAATGACAAAGCATATCATCTACGAAGACAGATAAGACATTCTCAAAAATAATCTTTAAAAAAACATTTATATTATGGACCATTTTCGGCTAACGACGCTCCCCCAAATCCCCGGCCGAGTCATGTGGGCAGGACCTCGAGTCTGGGGGGGGGGACGCACACATAAACTTGTATTTTGGGGTAACGGGCAAAAAAGTTTGCCGACTCCTACCGTAAGAGAACCAAACGGAGCTGCGGTTACATCACAAATTCTTTGATGTCAACATCAAACGACGCTATTATACGTTCTCTTATGGGTTCTCAAACTTAAGGATTATAATTAGCTTTAATTTTCATTTCTTGATAACTTACGCCAACCGACGTTTGATGGCCTACAGATAATGCATTTCTTTGGCAATTTGAGAAGCACTGATGGTTTATCATTAAATAAATTGTAAGCGACCAAATATTACAGTGGAAGTTTTATTTAAAGTTACAAATTTCACGTGACGTCACATTTCTTCAACCCCCTCCCTCCCCCTCGTCACGCATCGTCACAAAAGCGTGACCCCCTTCTCCCCCCCCTAGGTGCGTGACGTCATTTATGGACGGCCCCATAGTGTATTTCAAAGTTTCATAGCAATTTATCCAATTTCTTATTGAGCACAAAATAGCTTTTCGTAGTTCTCGATAAACTACACCAGGCACACAATAGAAACTTTTTTTGATTTCTTTGAATTGCTGGCAAAATTTGATTCCGTTTTGCAGGAACATATACGAAGAATACAAGCTGATGATATTCATGTTTACTACTTGGAAAGCGAATTCAAAACGAGCTCATTTCGTTGATGGGAAATAAGTTAAGGAAAATTATTGTAGGAACCGTAAAATCAGCTAAATACTTTTAAGTAATACTTGATTGCACACCTGTCTAAAGGCAACAAGAACAGATGTCACTGCTTATTCGCTATGTGAGTCCAGGAGGTGTATATTCTGAGGTAATTCATGAGCACTTCCTACGTTTCCTAGAAGTAGAAGAAAGTAATGGACAACACCTGCTTGATGTCTTACTATTGGAACTGACAAAATTGGCCTTAGATGTTTCTGATATCAGTGATTAAGGATACGACAACGGTGCAAACATGAAGGTTATAAGTTCATCTTTTTCAATTAAATCCTAGGGCATTTTTACCACATTTACCTGTCACAATTACAACTTGCTGCTATATGTTTGTGGCAAAAACTTGTCCTGATGCAATGAAGTTTTTTTGTTTGTATAATTCAACAAATCTATGTTTTATTTTCTTCTTTAACAAAGCGTTGGTCTATCCTTTCCAAGTATGTTCGAAATATTTATGTGAAACCACTTTTTGAAACAAGATGAAAAAGCCAAGTGGAAAGTGTGATGGCAGTACGATATCAAGCGGTCGAAATCTATGATGCACTAAGAACTTAAATTTCATTGTTTTAATTGCTTTTTGGTACGACATACTTGGGGGAGCTATCATCTCCTACCCAGCGCGTCCTCAGGTGGCGGATAGAGGAAAGACCTTTAGATATAAAGGTTAGCCGTGAATATTGAATAAGCGGCCGCGGACCAACTGGTTTGCTTTAGTGGAGGGTGAGGTGGGGTATCCCATGTTAAGGATACTCTTTTAAAAAATCCTCATAAACCCAAGGAATTTACTGCAAAAGGGAACACAGAACGCTCAAACTCTAAACCCGGACAGATGAGGCCGTCAGCTAGGGATAACAATTCATCTAGGAGAGAAAACTCCGGAAAATAATCAACTGCTGCCTTGCAGATGGTCTTGGCTGACCAAAGGCTATGGACGCACATCCAGAAAAACAGCACGCTGAAGTCGTACCACGGGCCCATTGACGCAAAATTCGTAGGCACGCAAAACTCAAAATGATGGAGGAAATAGATGTTAAAAATATAGTTGTGGCGTCCTGCCTGTGGAATCCCGTCAGGCAGGTAGGGGGCCGGGCTCACCGCCTCGAAGGAGCCCACCCAAGCGAGCTGGTGGTTCGTCCTCCTCTGCTCGTGGAGTCAGGAGTAGAGAAAAGGAAGTAAACCCTACTGACCAAATTAAAATAAGAAAAACTAAACAGAATTTAGTCTTTCTACAATTGAACGCAGAGGGCATCCAAAAGAAAAAAGAAGCCTTAAAGAGCTTCCTACATAAAAATGAAATAGACGTGGCATGCATGTAAGAAACGCATCTCAACAACAACTTGCGCTTCTCTATTAGAGGCTATACATGTCTAAGACAAGACAGAGAAAACAGAACCAAAGGGGGAATTCTAACGAACATCAACTTCAAAACAAACCGGGTAAACAAATCCTACCCTGATTTCTCTAGAGCTCTCCTCAAAGCATCTGATGAATTTTTCCCAAGAGGAGCCAGAATAAATTACATACCAAACTGGTCTCAACATTTAGAACAACGAAACCATCAACGCAAGTAATCTAGCAGAAAAATCCCCAACAGTAGAAAACAATATCCAACTAAAAGCCGCAAATGCAATCTCCAGAAAGGAATATCTCTCTTCTATAAGGAAAAGCTGGCACGAAAAAACAGAACAACTAAATGTAGACAGAGATGGACATGAACTATGGAATATTGCAAAAAGTCTTAACCAAGAGGAAAACAAATCTTCTCCAATAGTCCTAGAAGCAGACAATAAAAAACTCACAGGCCGTGAAGCTGCATGCTCAAAAATTTATAAACCACTTTAGTAGCGTGGGTAATATCAGTATCAGTGAACAAAGATACAAAGAAGTTAAAGGCAAAATAGAAAAAGCTCCAAAAAATGGCTACACCACACTCATGGAATGATTTCAAACCTAAGTATGAAAGAGCTCGAGGACTCTTTGAAACTCATCAAACCCAAACAAGCTCCAGGAACACGCAAGATCTCAAATGATATGCTCATCCACTTAGGACCCCTGGCTAAGAAAAAACTACTACACATATTCAATGCCAGCTGGAAGTATAGAAAAATCCCAACTATTTGGAAAAAAGCTATCATGATGCCAATACTGAACCATGGCAAACCAAGTAGCCAAGTTGACAGCTACCGCCCAATAAGTCTGACCAGTTGCGTCTGTAAACTGAAAATCCGAAAATCTACTAGCAGATGAACAGGCAGGATTCAGGAAGTGCAGATCAATGGAAGATCAAATAGCATACATAGCCCAAGAAATAGAAGACGGCTTCCAGGAAAAGAAATCAACCACCGTTGTCTGGGTTGACCTAGAAAAAGCATTTGATAAGGTCTGGAAAGAAGGTTTAATTCTAAAGCTACAAAATACCCATGTATCCCACCGACTGTTAAGCTGGATTACAGAATATTTAACTAATCGCAAAGCTCTTGTCAAAATGCAAGGGAAGAGGAGGATACAGCTACGATACACAATGGAGTCCCCCAAGGAGGTGTTCTGTCACCCACACTGTTTCTAATTTTCATAAACGACTTACTACAAATTATTCCTAGAAAAGTAAAAAGCAGCATGTACGCTGATGATCTGGCCCTACTAATCAAAGGGGAATAAACAGGCACTTCAAAATTTAGGCTACAAGAAGCACTGAACAACCTCAACCTATGGTCTAAGGCACTCTAAGGAATGGGGGTATGACCATAAATTTAAAAAAAAACTACCTACACAATCTTCTCCCTTTTAACCAAAAAAAAAGCATCAAACTAACCTTAGACATAACAATCCTGAAAAAATGACAATCCGACATATCTAAGAGTTACGTTTGACCCATGGCTAACCTGGAGAAACCAAATAGAAAACGCACAAAAAAAGGGAATCCAAAGACTGGCGCTGATGAAAAAACTAGCTGGTTCAGACTGGGGCGCAAACCACTACATCCTGAAGAAAACAGGAGCAATTGTCGAGCAATTACCGGGTAGTAAAATTGCGCCCGGGTACCCGTGAAAATGTTACTGCAATGTCTATACCAAACGGTGATCCAACTGCGGCTCTCCTGTTTATACATTTTGGCTCGCAAATAATTAATCAAATTAAAACTTTTTGTTTGAAATATATCATGTGAAATACGTTTAACATGAAAACGCTTAAAAAGAAATAAAAACGGAAATAAAACATGGTCTCCACAAACTATGATGTATTTTGATACACTTTTTTTTTCTTGGAACTGAAACAAAAATCATTTTGGACAAAAAGATTTTGGTTCTTTGAATTGTTCAAGTAAGGAAAATAGAACACAACGCCGATAACTAGGAAAGGCAGGAAATGACAGAAATGACCCTGGCTTTGGCTTTGAAATACACCGCACATCTTTGTTACCAATTGAGACGAGCCAATGTTGTTTATCTAATCCCCCTCCCGCCACCCACACTCACTCCTTTCTCCACTCCTATTCCCACCATACTTTAAAAAATAACACCTGCTATATACTTGGGTTTAAAAAAGATATTTCAATCGCTGAATGATTTTCAATATACGTAATAACAAAAAGAAATGCTGGGTGATTGGTCCACTAAGTAGGGGCAAGTCCCCAGAAAGTTTGGTTAATTACAACAGTTGTCAGTTATGGGCTAGAAATAACCCACCATGTCATCATACAATTACCGCCCTTTATCTTTCTAAGACTTTGTTTAGCTACCCCCCATCCTTCCAAAAAAAAGGTGATTTTGGCAGCCCTCTGCTCATTGTTTTACGCCACTGTACTATTGTAGTATTTCTATTTCATCATTTTTGCATCTATGATTCATTAAATCTAAAGTTGCATTTCCATAATAAACAAAGAAGTATAAGGCTAATAGCGGGCATGGCGGCGAAAATTTTGAGGCATTTCGAACGGGTAACCCGGGTACCCGTTTAAATTTTAGACGGGTACCAGGGGTTTTTCAACAATATTGACAGCCCTACTCAGTAACTTAGCTGTTTTGTAAATTGAGAATGATGTTCCAAAGGATATTGAAAATAATGAAATTATTTTAGATTTTGCAGCCACCAAATCTCGCAAAATTTACGTGTAAGTTGTAAAAACTATGTGGAAGATACAACCACAACAACGCTAGTCTATATAGTTTATAGTGTCAAGTTACGTGTATCTACTTTTTCGTGACGACGTGTGACGAGGAGTTGCTGAAAAATTGGCCAAAATCGCGTTACGTCATTTATGGACGGTCCCTTTAGTCTTGTGCTTGCACCACAGTCGTCTGGTAATATTAGTGTCCTCGCTTGTCACAGTCAGAGGCAAGAAACAGCAATACTTTAAACTTTAAATCGTGCAACACTTCCTTATCTACCAGAGGGTAACAATAACCTAGCCATAGTTTTACACGTCCAAATAAATATGACTGTCCATGAGGAAAACATACACATGTTACACATTTTTTTTCTAAATAAATATGTAAAAGTGATGGCTAACTCTTGGTGACTAAATGTACAGAACTCCTTTATCACACTGAGATAGGAATGTTCTGAACAGAATAAGGGCTCTGAAAGCGGAACTTCAAACTTTTCTGGCTCGTCAAAAGTATGCTCTGACAGAGAAGTTTACGAACTGTTGTTGGGTTGCACATCTCGCATACTTGGCTGATATTTTTTAAAGTTATAAATGCGATGAACAAAGAATTGCAGTGAAAAAAATATCAATATAATTTCAATTTGGATCAAAGCTGTCATATAGGAAACAAAAAAGCAGATTGAAACAAGATAGCGGCCTTTAAACGTTGCACATTAGGAGGCCGTCAAAACGTTGTTGCCTTTAGCAACAATGTACTTTTGTGAATAAGGATTTTCAGCTCTAGTGAACATAAAAACAAAAGCTGCGAAATTGATTGGACCCTGAAGACAGCATCCAACTTGCCCTGACATCAAAATGCCCTAATTCTGATATAATTGTGTCAAAAATAAAGCAACATCATTTCTCGGAGAACTGAACTGTAAAGAGATTTAAAGAATAAACATCTGTTTTATAAGAATAATTGATGATTTTAATTTATGTTAAATTTATAACATCAATTAGTTTTTTAAGTAAATACATGTTTATCCTACTTTATCGCATTTTTAATGATCTATCATTTTATCTAGAATAGCTTGGGCTGTTAGGCCTATAACCGTTACAACCACTATTTTCGACTGTCAACTTGTATAATTGTATCAAATAAATTCTCCCTGAAATATTGACCATCCGTGTTATTTTGGCTTTAAATATCTACGTACAATCTTTTTTTTCAGATTCATTTTTTGACATGTCGGTCCTCTAACAGTAACAAGATACTTTTCGGCTGTGGCTTTGCCCCAGACCTGTGGGGGTGGGGGGCTTACGACGCTCCCCACAAACTCCCGAATTATTTGGACAGGGCTTCATGACTTCGGGGGTAACGTCAACATATTTTTAAAAAAAAATATTTAGGAGTAATGGGCAAACAAGTTCGCCGACCCTTGATTTAGTGTAAGGCTGCACTCTAAAATCGTAGCACGCGTAAAGAGATGTAAAACTTCATTAAATAAATTGTAAGCAATCAAATATTTAAGTGGAACTTTTATTTAATGTTTCACGTTTTTTTATGTGACTTCGCAGTTCTGAAATCTTTTTCGTCACACATCGTCACACATGATCGACCCCACTAGGTGCGTGACGTCATTTATGGACGGCCCCTAAGTGCCCTAAGCCCATTCCCAAACCCTAATGTCGGTAGTCAATGCATTGTATTTTGTATTATTAGTCATTTCAAAAACTTGATCTTTGATTATCTTGATTTTAATTTACAATTTTCCGCCGGCTTATGCCGTTATATATTACTTCACTATCATTTTTCACAATTTTCTAATCATAACCTACCTTTAGTTCGTCATACAATCATTTAATTTGCCAAGGATTAATTATGAACAGGGTATACAACTTTACATTTATTATATAGCTACATGTGTTCTTATATTTAAAAGTTGTAGTTGTAACAACGGTGATTTTTTGGGATTTATTAAATATATTTAAAATTCGATAAACACTTCTATACACGTAGTAGATATATAACACTTCTATACACATAGTAGATATATAACACTTCTATACACATAGTAGATATATAACACTTATATACACATAGTAGATATATAACACTTCTATACACATAGTAGATATATAGAGTTGATTTATGAAGTCCCATTTATTTAGTGTAAGTTACTGAAATCTTGGTGCATGTGTGTTTCTGTGTGTGTGTTTTTAGAATCATTCGAAATTTACTATGAAATAAGTATTTTTAATTAGCTGGACGATACAGAAAAATGCACTGGACAGTTATAGGGTTAAAATATACATATAAACAATAAAAAACGATTTTGTCATTGTATGGATGATTACATATGTATTTTATTTGGGCCGTCAAGAACAGTTAAAACTATTCTTATTTTTAAGGAATTAGTATTGTGTATTTCGTGTATTACAATCGTATTCCCATTTATCACTACACCAAAAAGCACCGGTGCGGACGCATTTAATATAACGTTGTACCTGAGAGAGCTTAGATTGTAAGAATGTTGTTATTTCTTTTTTAAATTTAAAATGTTATTTACCCTACTATAAGACAGAGTATTACAAAATTTTATTACGTAAATAATATACTGAATATTGAACCTAAACTTGGTAATAGAAATATGAAATTGTAAAGAAAAATAGATTTTAAAACTTGTTTTTTTTTAAACTTCGAAACTATAAAATAAATTTATTTACGGTTACTTAAATTTATGTATAATTGTTTTTAATAAATTCACAGTGTTGTTCATTATTTTCATCTAAACATTCTATTTTATCTAAGTGGCACGCCACTTGATTTCGATCCCTATACAATAGGGATACACTACCTCTGAATTGTAAGGATTCTAATCATTGAGTAACCCCTTTGGTGATATCAGTAACGGTTAGTGCTGGGAACATTGGATCATTGAGTAACCCCTTTGGTTATATTAGTAACGGTTAGTGCTGGGAACATTGGATCATTGAGTAACCCCTTTGGTTATATCAGTAACGGTTAGTGCTGGGAACATTGGATCATTGAGTAACCCCTTTGGTTATATCAGTAACGGTTAGTGCTGGGAACATTGGATCATTGAGTAACCCCTTTGGTGATATCAGTAACGGTTAGTGCTTGGAACATTGGATCATTGAGTAACCCCCTTTGGTTATATCAGTAACGGTTAGTGCTGGGAACATTGGATCATTGAGTAACCCCTTTGGTGATATCAGTAACGGTTAGTGCTTGGAACATCGGATGTTCATAAAAGTAAATGACCAACCAACCAACAAACAAATAAAAAGTCAATAAGATCAAATTTGATATTTCCATAATATAAATATAATTCACAAACATACCGTTTCATTAAAGCATGAAAAGAAGGTGTGGCGTTCGAACTGTCTCTTCTTCTTTGTTTTCGTGTAATTGTTTTCACCAGTAGGTGAATTGTTGTAATAATTTGGAAGTTTTAAGAGAATTTTATTTTCAAACATATTATTATTGCATTTCTGGGAAGCAATTGATTTTAAGTATTTTTTAATAAATTGATACTAATGGTGTTACAAAACTCCGTATTAAATAGCAGCCACAGCTTAACAAGCAGAACTGAAAAGGTTGAAAAGCTGTTGGGAATTTTGACCTTTCCACGTGAAATGAATAAAACACTTTAAGAATTTTAACAAAACAAGTAAGGGGCCGTCCATAAAGTACGTCACGCTCCAGGGGGGGGGGAGGGGGGTCCGGCCATGTGTGACGTCACGGTGTTTTGTATTAAATTTTAATTATTTTGTTAATAAAAAAAAACAACATTTTTGTTCGAAAATGTGACGTACTTCAAGGGTCGAGATTTGTGACAGTTTATGACAGGCGGGAAAATTTTCAAAAATAGCGTGATGTACTTTATGGACGGCCTCTAAGACATCTTCGATAAGATGTTTGCGGTAGAACCGAGGGTTGACTCAGGAGATAAGAGTTAGGAAAATACGACACTGTTGCTCCGAGTGTTTAGTAACTCTACAGTGTGTATAGTTTAGTAACTCTACAGTGTGTATAAAATGCTAGCCGACTTTTCTTCGTATTTTTCCTGGGAACCTAGGAGGAATGGTGTGTTTGTGAGTGCAGTCGAGTGTTGCATGTTTGCGCAGTCACGCAGCCAGAAGATAATTAACCTACTGCAGACGGCTGAGAAAATGATGGCTGGTGTGAGGTTACATCCCCTTGTCTCTCTGCCATCATCTCGCCATTCGCGCCCCTGCTCTGGTACTTTGAACGAACATTTTTATGATGTTGCATTTCTTTGCGCCCCCTCCACAATTCCTTCTAGTCTACATCACTTTGGTTTAACCTAAGCCTAGACATTTCTTTATCGTTCTTTGGATTTTTCTCGTAAGTATTTGAGCTTAATATGGCTTCTCCACAATATCCCATTACACATCTATATGCTTCATGCATTCACATCCAACTGTTCGATTTTACCCCCAATATCCCATTACACATCAATATGCTTCATGCATTCACACCCAACTGTCCAATTTTAACCACAATATCCTATTACACATCAATATGCTTCATGCATTCACATCCAACTGTTCGATTTTACCCCCAATATCCCATTACACATCCATATGCTTCATGCATTCACACCCAACTGTCCAATTTTAACCACAATATCCTATTACACATCAATATGCTTCATGCATTCACACCCAACTGTCCAATGTTAACCACAATATCCTATTACACATCAATATGCTTCATGCATTCACACCCAACTGTCCAATTTTATCATTCTCCTTTATTGACATCCACAAAGTTCATCCAAAATGTAGTGATACTGAATCACAAATTGTCTCATTTTCATCTTTTACCAGTTAAATGGGATCAAAACGTAAAACAACAGTGCTGAGAAAATATGAATGGATTCAAATATTTACATGTAACTACATTGACAAAAGGTTCAGTTACCGTAATTTATCCCATAAAATAAGAAATTTAAAAAATCCAAAAAGAACACCACCGTGGCAGTTAGAATAAGATTTAACACTGCAGTCGCACCCAATGTCCCTTTAAGCTGCGCAGCTGCGCACTCGCAGCAGTTGGTTCTGTCCTACAACATGGAGACGTCATCGAGTCACCTACAGACACTGCTACAAAAGGCGTTCAAGTAGCTGTTTGACGTGGTACAAGGCGACCATTCTCACTGTCTAATGCAATGTTGACAGACCATGGACCTAATGATGTCAGAACCTCTATATAATCTTATCAGTTACAGACGCTCCTTCTATGCAGAAGATTATTGCGTCCAACGCTTATCTATATTCACGGTGCATGCTGTAGTGCAGGGATGTCCAAAGTCCGGCCCGCGGGCCAAAACCGACCCGCGAAGCCATTTTAACGGGCCCGCGGCCTCATCTGAAATAGTTAATTAACTGACGTATTATTTCTGTAAAGATAGTATATTTATTAGAAAAGTAGAAATTGTGTACTGTTTCGAGTATGTCAAATGATGGCGAAAATCTGTGATCATTTTTTTTTAAACAACGAGGAAATTGGTTGTTACAAAAGCCTATGAAGTTAATTGTACTAAAATCTTGACGGCCTATCGTGAAAGTCGATGATGTCATTTTATTTATTTTTTTCGTCAACTCGGAAGTGGAAACGAATAATGCGTTGGTGAACTTAACAATTTTAAATAGTTTTTTTTAATCACAATTTTTGAAACAAAATTTTCGGCTTTTGTTATATTCAACACATTTTTTAAATTTCCATAACGCTGCAATTATTTATCAAATTTAATTATTTCTATCTTATATTACAGACGCTCTTGCACACTGAAGATTATTAAATTGCGTCTCAGTATTTTAATGATTGAATTTGAACGAATTAATGAAACAAAATATTTAATGATGTATAAAGTCTTGAAAATCGATTTAAAGTTGTGATAGCATTGTCGTATTTAATCTCCACAGTCATACAATTTTAAAAATTAAAAGACCAGTAATTCAGTCTTTATCTAATTTTTTAAAAATGTTAAGATCTATAAATGTTGTAAATGACGAAACTGCTACGATCGAGAAAAAACACTTGTCTGTAACAAAGTCAGTGAGGAGGGTGGCAAAGCTATTAAACTTCACTGTATCATTCACCAACAAGTTATTTTTGCCAAACATCTTAGATGTGATCATGTCATTAAGCCAGTGATAAAAGTAAAAGCTATAAACTCTATTCGCTCTAAAGCCCTGTTTCAACGCCAGTTTCAGCAGTTTCTTCTTGACATCCAGGTAGAATACGGAGATGTTGTGTATCACAATGATGTAAGGTGGCTCAGTCGGGGGACAGCACTTCACGGAGATGTTGTGTATCACAATGATGTAAGGTGGCTCAGTCAGGGGACAGCACTTCAGCGCTTCTACGCACTTAAAAAAGAAATTGGGCACTTCATGGAACATAAGAGACAACCAATGCCAGAATTATCTGATACTGCTTGGCTGGCAGAATTAGCATTTTTAGCTGATATGACAAGACATCTAAACGTACTTAACACAAATCTTCAAGGTCAAAATGCAGTGGTAAGCAAAGTATATTCACATATCAAGGCCTTTGTGAAAAAGCTGCAATTTTTTCAAAGGCAACTGTCTCAAATGCATTCTTATACCAGACATTTCCCCTCACTACATGAAATCATGACAAGTTTCCCAGAAAGAAGCTTAAATGAGCAAATGCAGAGGTATGTTGCAGATATCACATCCCTGGCTGATGAATTTCAAATACGCTTTCAGGACTTTGCAACTATTGAAAAGGACACCATGTTATTTTCTTCACCTTTCTCTGTTGACCCTGATAATGCTCCAGAAAATCTGCAGCTGGAACTCATTGAGTAATAATGAAATTCGCAGCTTTCTCTCAACGACTTTTACCGACAGCTGGATAAAGATATATTCAAAGAGATTCGAACATTTGCTAAGAAAATGCTCAGTTTGTTTGGCTCGACATACTTGTGTGAGGAGACATTTTCAGTTACGAATTTGAACAAGAACCGTGTGAGGACAAGAATAAGTGACTCTCACCTATGTGATATCATACGTTTAAAACCAGTGGCATTGAGCCTGACCTCAACTATTCACTGCATTCAAGATCTCAGTTTCATCCTTCACATTAAAATTTTGCTATAAAAACTTCTCAACTTATGTAATTTTTTAAATCCTTTATATTAACTCGTGGTGTCTGCGTGCGCCCTTGATTGCTTGCTTGCTTGCTTGTCGCCAAAACTTTGGATCGATTTATAACCCACTTGCTCGTGAGCTAGCGAGCTGAAATTTTGCAGGCAGTTTTGTACCGATAATAAAAACAATGTATCAAAATTTCAGACCGATCGCATGTACCGTAATTGAATTATTGATTTTTTAGATTATTTTATTTATTCCTATGTATCATGTTATTTTTTTAGATAGAGTGTAAGGGTGCGCATTATATTGAACAACCTTTCTGTCGTGCAATAAGGTGCGTATTTTACTGACAACACTTTTTATAAACATATTCCTGATCGGTGCGCATTATATTAAACATGTTTTACGACACAACTACAATTTTGTATTTTTGGATGGTCTTGCGCTGCGTATTATAATGAACATTCTTTTAGTTACGTCTCATACATAAAGGATTTATAGTCAAAAACTTGTTTTTTTACGGGTTTTTTTATTACATAATTTTAATCCGGCCCGCGAGGGTCTTTATTTCAAGGAATATGGCCCGCCATGCAAAAAGTTTGGACACCCCTGCACTGTAGTGTATCTGGTTCTTGTGATTTTGTCTTTGTTGAGGACTAGTGACTGACGGACTATTTCAAAGTGATTCGCTGCACTGCATTGATGTATACTGTACTGCATTGATGTATACTGTACTGCATTGATGTATACTGTACTGCATTGGTGTATACTGCACTGCATTGATGTATACTGCACTGCATTGATATATACTGCACTGCATTGATATATACTGCACTGCATTGATGTATACTGCACTGCATTAATGTATACTGCGCTGCATTGATGTATACTGCACTGCATTGATATATACTGCACTGCATTGATGTATACTGCACTGCATTGATATATAATGCACTGCATTGATGTATACTGTACATCATTGATGTATACTGTACTGCATTGATGTATACTGTACTGCATTGATTTATACTGCCTGCATTAATGTCTACTGCACTGCATTGATGTCTACTGTACATCATTGATGTATACTGTACTGCATTGATGTATACTGCCTGCATTAATGTCTACTGCTCTGCATTGATATATACTGCACTGCATTGATGTATACTGTACATCATTGATGTATACTGCACTGCATTGATGTATACTGTACTTCATTGATGTATACTGTACATCATTGATGTATACTGCACTGCATTGATGTATACTTTACATCATTGATGTATACTGTATATCATTGATGTATACTGCACTGCATTGATGTATACTGTACATCATTGATGTATACTGCACTCATTGATGTATACTGCACTGCATTGATGTATACTGTACATCATTGATGTATACTGTACATCATTGATGTATACTGCACTGCATTGATGTATACTGTACATCATTGATGTATACTGTACATAATTGATGTATACTGCACTGCATTGATATATACTGCACTGCACTGATGTATACTGCACTGCATTGATGTATACTGCACTGCATTGATGTATACTGTACATCATTGATGTATACTGCACTGCATCCCCGACTTTTTATTTATTCTTCCCAATGTATCCATTAGAACCTGGCTCTTGTATTAATCTGATTTATTGTAGTAGGAGTATGTCTAGAAGTTTGTTGCTGTTTTAAATCCCCATAATGGCATCTTTTGCTGGTTTCAATTTAACTTGCGCTGCTGTTAGTGCTGAAGTATTGCCGCGTGTGGTTTTCGTTTTGTCTCTTCTTCTGTGTTGGTGTGTAATTGATTTCAGCACTAGATGTTTTCGATAACTTTCTTCTCCCGAGCTAACACCGAACAATGATGCAATTTCTCCCTTTCTCTTTCTTTTTTTTTCGGAAAAAAAATCCCTTAACGTAGTTTAATCGTGGCTAGACTTTCAGCTTGCACAAAGTGTAATGTAGAAATACTTTCGACATTCAAACTTTCAGTTAAATGGCGTTCTTGTTCCCTTCATGACTTCGGTGAGACGAATTCAATTAGGTAATTCAATGCTGTAACAAAGAATGATAAATTTTTGTGACGATGGGCAGTCTCTTAATAATAGTATTGAGATGTTCATGTCATGTCTTCTTCCTTCATAGTTGTTGTGTATAATTTACCCTAAATTTTAATATTTAAATTGAAAATGAAGCACTGTAGCATTAGTTAATTCATTAAAAAAAATATATCATGGTAGTTGAACCTCCTGTTTCCATCAACTTTCCCAAGAGAAGAGTTTCAACGACGATGATATATTTTTTTAATGCATTTTTAAGTGAAAGATAAATGAGACTTGACTAGAAGGCTGTTTGGAGAAACTCTTGTAACAATTAATGGACGCAGATTGTCACTGGAGCCAAAAGTAAAGATCTTATAGCCTACAAGGAAAAGCCTACACCCGACAGGCTGCAAGCCTTTAAAGCAGCCAAGTTGCATGTCCAAAAAATTGCACGTCAATGTGCCAATACTGCTAACCAACCCAACGGCGATGCACTAATCGTCTTGCGATACGGAAGGATGCCGATGACTGGTCCCAAGAGTTCATTCTTAGTCTTTATGATTCTGTTCGGTTCAATAAAAATTTATTTACAATATGAAGAGGATAATATCGAGGATGATAAGAGTGTGTCGAAATCCATAAATTAAATATACATGTGATCGAATTCCAAAATAATAACACAAGAATCTGATATTTTATAATTAAAAATATAAGAAAAGGTAACGCGTTGCAAGGTATATGGGAGTTAAATTCCTCTTACATCATACAATTTCTTTCTCGGAAAGGCGCCACCTATTCTATTTTAAGAGTAAATAACTCTTGGAACAAACAGGAAGAGAGCCGCGACGATTGACAGAGTGTAGTATAGATGAGAAAGATGGATGAATATTAAAAAATAAATAAATAAGGGTGGTGTAGAGTCGTACGTTCAGACCGTGCCAGAGAATTGCCAACTTTTTGCTTCAGCGCCTTCGATGATTGCCTCGACTTCCTGCGGAGTTCTTAGTCACGTGACTTTCTTTTCTCTTCGTTTGACCCCAGCCCCTCCCCCTCCACCCCGGGTGGCATCGATGGGGCTTTGCAAATGAGCCATTGATTGGCTTGGTTGACTGTTAAACACGTCCATCGGGGTGTGAGATGGCAGTAGTTGACGGCGTGACCAACACAGAACGTTGACTGTTAGACACGTCCATCGGGGTGTGAGATGGCAGTAGTTGACGGCGTGACCAACACAGAACGTTGACTGTTAGACACGTCCATCGGGGTGTGAGATGGCAGTAGTTGACGGCGTGACCAACACAGAACGTTGACTGTTAGACAAGTCCATCGGGGTGTGAGATGGCAGTAGTTGACGGCGTGACCAACACAGAACGTTGACTGTTAAACACGTCCATCGGGGTGTGAGATGGCAGTAGTTGACGGCGTGACCAACACAGAACGTTGACTGTTAGACACGTCCATCGGGGTGTGAGATGGCAGTAGTTGACGGCGTGACCAACACAGAACGTTGACTGTTAAACACGTCCATCGGGGTGTGAGATGGCAGTAGTTGACGGCGTGACCAACACAGAACGTTGACTGTTAGACACGTCCATCGGGGTGTGAGATGGCAATAGTTGACGACGTGACCAACACAGAACGTTGACCGTTAGACACGTCCATCGGGGTGTGAGATGGCAATAGTTGACGGCGTGGCCAACACAGAACATTGATTGGGAACAAATTGGACAAACCACCAAGCCAAATTTGGAGAGAATGAAACAAACAGTTTGGAACTTTCACTAATTTGTTGGGAAATAAGCGATTGGCGCTATGATGTGTGGGTTCTATAACAGTTGTCCTACCCCACTCAGTGTTTAAACAACGCCGTGTTGAAAATTGTTTGGAAACGAACAATATAAATTATTATAAGTATTAAAAAATTGAATTTAAAAAAATTAAATAAAATTATTTTTTTTTAAATAATAGAAAACATCTATTGCAATATATGACAAGATGAAAGCCGCACTAATTTATGAACAATTTGACAACACAAATAAGTTGTTTCATTTGGAATCCGCGCCTCCCCCCCCCCTCCTATCCTCAAACAATGTCAGGTCTCCCAAGCACATCTTCCAATATGTTCAGAAAAAATAACGAGGGCTGATGCTGTAGACTGTAGAAGGTGAATGTCCAATTTGTGTGTGTGTGGGAGGGGGGGTGTATGATGGCATTGACGCGTAGATAGGTTTTCAGTGAACTACAAAGTTGTTTTCGTGTAAGTTTTGCGGCTGCACGTATTTATTTCCCCTTTGCCACGGTTGTCCCTAACCCTTGATAAGCCACTTATTCCTATCCTGACTCGTTACAAGGAAAAAATGCTTTTGATAATTAATCGATATGAATTTATTGTTAGAAACAAATAACAAAAGATGCTATTGATCATTTATATGATTTAAAAAAAACCCACTAAAACTAAATCCAACTTTCGAAAATTACAGGACGAAATTTTAACTATAATTTCTACATTAGTTTTATTATTGTTGACTTATAACGTGACACCAACCAATGTTACTGCTATGTGATAAACTTCTGCCCCCCTCCCCCCGAAAAAATTTTCTACTCCCAGAATTGCAAACCATGCAGTGGTTTATGAACAGCTCTAAAATTAGCACTGCTTATATCATCAACATTTCTGATCACTCAACACAATTTATTTAATCCCTAGACCGTAGAGCCGTTCTTATAACTGGATTCTTTCAGGATTTAAACTATTAACTCCCATTCCACCCCCCCCCAACCAAGACACCCCCACTGTTAAGCCGTACCTCCTACACGTAATTACTGCTAATTTGATTGCGGGTACAGCTCGTAATGGTGGAAGAGGTACAAAGTACATCAAACATTATTTTCCTTGTTTCCTTACCTAGTCCCCGCCTTATCCCCCCCTCTCACAATGTCCTTTTGTAATCTACAGCATTCTGGGTTTTTCAATATGATATGAACATGTATACATACATAGATGCAGGGTAGTAGGGGCGTACTTAGAAGAGGGGGGCGCCCCGGGTTGAAAATGTTTGTGAATTGTATGTGATATTTTACAACGATGTGTGCGTGTGTGTGCGCTCATGTGGTGTGCAACTTGTAAGCGGAGCAATTTTGAGTAGCCACACCCCGTTGATAGCCTCTTTTTGAGTAGCCACACCCCTTTGATAGCCTCTGATAAAAGTTCACTATATTTGATTGGACTACTTCGGTTAGAGATTTTTCTTGAATACATGTTCTTGTCCTTTGTGGCTTGGAACTACCCATTGGTGTCTTGGAGCTACCCTTTGGTGTCTTGGAGCTACCCTTTGGTGTCTTGGAGCTACCCTTTGGTGTCTTGGAACTACCCTTTGGTGTCTTGGAACTACCCTTTGGTGTCTTGGAGCTACCCTTTGGTGTCTTGGAGCTACCCTTTGGTGTCTTGGCGCTACCCTTTGGTGTCTTGGAACTACCCTTTGGTGTCTTGGAACTACCCTTTGGTGTCTTGGAGCTACCCTTTGGTGTCTTGGAACTACCCTTTGGTGTCTTGGAGCTACCCTTTGGTGTCTTGGAGCTACCCTTTGGTGTCTTGGAGCTACCCTTTGGTGTCTTGGAACTACCGTTTGGTGTCTTGGAGCTACCCTTTGGTGTCTTGGAGCTACCCTTTGGTGTCTTGGAACTACCCATTGGTGTCTTGGAGCTACCCTTTGGTGCCTTGGAACTACCCTTTGGTGTCTTGGAGCTACCCTTTGGTGTCTTGGAACTACCCTTTGGTGTCTTGGAACTACCCATTGGTGTCTTGGAGCTACCCTTTGGTGTCTTGGAACTACCCTTTGGTGTCTTGGAGCTACCCTTTGGTGTCTTGGAACTACCCATTGGTGTCTTGGAGCTACCCTTTGGTGTCTTGGAACTACCCTTTGGTGTCTTGGAGCTAAACTTTAGTTGCTCGGAGTTACCCATTGTTTAAAAAGCAGTGGCTTTCATTGTTAGTATATCTTTAATTTATTGTTTACGTTTAATACTTGATTGTATTAAAACATTTCTTGTTTCAGTGTAGCACCAAAATTTAAACTTATCGAAGCGGCAAATTTCCACAGAAATATTCCAAACGCTCCTCAGTTATTCATACAGAGCAAGTGCTGACTTCTTTGCCATTCTTCTCTCAATAGTAATGAGTTCTCTAATGAGAACTTTCCACCCAGTGGGTCTATTTCGGCCCATTATCTGCTGGCACTAAAATACATAATAAATTATAATGATATTTTATCCCCCCCCCACACACACACACACAAATACGTTCTTCCTTTAATTTCAGTGTTTTTATATTAGCAAATTTCATCGACTCTTCGGTAAAAGAAAGTTTTGTTGAAATATTTTTTTATTTTTTAAATTTTATTTAATATAAAACTATAAAAATAAACAGTACTTGCCGACTTGGATGTTGAAACAAAATTATTATTTTTTTTGAATGCTTTGATATGTTACCGGAAACAATAACATTGTTTCGTTTTGCGGAAATGTGGTACGTACGCCGGGAATTAGAGTAAATCAAATTGTAAACATACTCTCATACTCTCTAGATTGTATTGGATTATTCTCACAACTCTTCCCCCCTCCCCCATCTTTGAGCGGCCACCCCCCCCCCAACACAAGCTCAGCGACACAATAATCCCCCCCCCCTCCCAGTGCTGTCAGAAGTTGTTGAGGCGGAGAAAGAATGATGTTAGAGGCGGGGGGGGGCATTAGGAGAAGGGGGAAGGAGGGTCGAGATGGGGCCAACATAGATTCCCTCGTGGCAGCTCAACAACAAAAAAGAAAAAGAATAAATGATAAAAAACATGGTCCCAAAATACCATGGAATGGGGAGAAAAGGCGAAAAAAAAAGTAAAGAAAATTCTTCAATTCTGAAATCTGAAGCGATGCCAAACTAAGTTTAACTCTGGCATCAGCTGTCATGGGCCACATTTATTGTCTCGTCACTAGCTAGTTGGTTAGCCTGTTCGTTATGGGGTTTGGTCGATACTTTGTTCGCTAAACTCTTTGCTATATTGTTTCACAATATAAAAACTTGTCAGCCGAACCATTGTTTCTTCAATACTGTGCTTGGTAAACTGTTCTTTAAAGTGTTTCACCAAAACCTGTTAGCTTAACTGTTATATTGTTTCATCATAAAAACTTATCAGTTGAATTATTTGTTACGATGTTTCGACAATATCATGTATGTTATACAGCTACATACACGTGATATTAGTTTTAGTGCTAGTAATATTATTTCATCATTTCCTTCCTTGTTAATCTACTTATTAAATAGTTAAAGACCTATGGAAAAATAAATTGTTTCAAGTCTTCAGCGATGTAACTTAAAGTTCATTTCTCTTTCATTAATTGGACAATGTTGGAAAAGTTGATTTTTTACTTTAAAAAAAAACCAAAAGGTTGAAACTAGCGCATTTTCAGAACCCTGCGCATCAACCCCCTGTCGTTATTTGGCCAAAGTAGGTATAAAAAGAGGTCATAGGTCAGGTAAATATATGTTGTGTTCTTGATGATTCGCCCAATAAGCAGACGCCTACTGGAATAATTTGATAATCTTTTCCCGCTGGTTCTCGTTGTGTATACCTGCTATTGTATTGTACAGACAACAAAATCCAGGAACGACAACTTGGACTAGGAAAGATAACTTGGACTAGGAAAGACAACTTGGACTAGGAAAGACAACTTGGACTAGGAAAGACAACTTGGACTAGGAAAGACAACTTGGACTAGGAAAGACAACTTGGACTAGGAAAGACAACTTGGACTAAGAAAGACAACTTGGACTAGGAAAGACAACTTGGAGTCCCAATTAAACAAGACTTTTACTACTTTTAGAATGCAGTCTCACGTTAGTGTTTCTCACACAGTGTGTTCTTGTGCCCCTTTCCAAAGCCAGTTCCAGTGTAACTTCAACGACATCGACTTAAAACCAGACAACTCAAATTTGACAACAGTTTGTAAACAATGACAAACAACGCAGAGATCAAGATATTTGACCTTTATCTAATTCATACGGATGATATCTACAACGTCTCAGGACAGACTAATTAATATTTTTTATACAAAAAATGAATGGTGGGATTTTAAATTAAAATGTAAATACTATCGACATTTACATTATTTTAAAACAAAATATTGGCATTTATTGGACCTTATTAGGTAAACCATCGGTTCTCAAATGCACATGTATATGGTCCACACACATTTTACAATCATCTTTGTCTTATTTAAACACTTTTTTAAAGAAAATATGTCTAGCCCCCCCCCACCACCACTTAGCATTATTCTGTCCCCTCAGAGCTTTGGTTACAATTGACATACGCTGAGAAAAGTTTATTAAATCCTTTATATTAACTCGTGGTGTCTGTTTGAACCATTGCTTGCTTGTCGCCAAAACTTTGGATCGATTTTTACCCCACTTCCTCGTAAGCTAGCGATCTGAAATTTTGCAGGCAGACTCGTGCCGATGATAAAAACAATGTATCAAAATTTCAGATCGATCGCATGTACTGTCATTAAATTATTGAATTTTTAGATTATTTTATTTATCTCTATGTATCATGTTAAGTTTTGAGATAGAGTGTCGCGGTGCTTTTATAAACATATTCCTGATCGGTGCGCATTATATTTAACACTTTTTACGAGCCATAACTACAATTTTGTATTTTTGGATGGTCTTGCGCTGCGTATTATAATGAACATTTTTTTTTAGTTATGTCTCGAACATAAAGGATTTATAGTCAAAAACTTGTTTTTTTACGTTTTTAAAAAAAAAGTGTTTAATTGACGGCATACATCTAGGATGGGTCATGAAATCATTAGCTTGCTCTAAATGAAATCCTTGTGTGATCCAATCGTAAGACATCACCTCTGAGTCCATTTCATTAAAAATGACGACCTATTGCTAAGAATGTATGCCCTTACTTGCTTGTATTAGTTATGTATTTGCCGCTTGTATTAGTTATGTACTAGCCTCTTGTTATAGCTTCTTGTATTAGCCTCTTGTATTAGTTATGTATTTGCCGCTTGTATTAGTTATGTACTAGCCTCTGGTTAAAGCTTCTTGTATTAGCCTCTTGTATTAGCCTCTTGTATTAGCCTCTTGTATTAGCCTCTTGTATTAACCTCTTGTATTAGTTATGTATTAGCCGCTTGTATTAGTTATGTACTAGCCTCTTGTATTAGTATTAGCCTCTTGTATTAGCCTTTTGTATTAGCCTCTTGTATTAGCCTCTTGTATTAGCCTCTTGTATTAGCCTCTTGTATTAGTTATGTACTAGCCTCTTGTATTAGTATTAGCCTCTTGCATTAGCCTTTTGTATTAGCCTCTTGTATAAGCCTCTTGTATTAGTTATGTGCTAGCCTCTTGTATTAGTATTAGCCTCTTGTATCAGCCATTTTTTAGCCTCTTGTATTAGCCTCTTGTATTAACCTCTTGTATTAGTTATGTTTTAGCCTCTTGTATTAGTTATGTACTAGCCTCTTGTATTAGTATTAGCCTCTTGTATAGCCTTTTGTATTAGCCTCTTGTATTAGCCTCTTGTATTAGTTATGTGCTAGCTTCTTGTATTAGTATTAGCCTCTTGTATTAGCCTCTTGTATTAGTTATGTACTAGCCTCTTGTATTAGCCTCTCGTATTAGTTATGTTTTAGCCTCTTGTATTAGTTATGTACTTGCCTCTTGGATTAGTATTAGCCTCTTGTATTAGCCTTTTGTATTAGCCTCTTGTATTAGCCTCTTGTATTAGTTATGTGCTAGCCTCTTGTATTAGTATTAGCCTCTTGTATTAGCCTCTTGTATTAGTTATGTACTAGCCTCTTGTATTAGCCTCTTGTATTAGTTATGTTTTAGCCTCTTGTATTAGTTTTATACTAGCCTCTTGTATTAGCCTCACTCCCATGACTCACCAATGCCACACGGGGTCGTGATGCCTCGTTTGATAACCCTCGGCTGTTCAGTAAACTCAGTTTCACTCGTCTCCTGGCAACGGCTGGCAACAAGCGACGTTCTTCTTGGTGCTCACCAATTTATTTTGAACTCTTGTGAGATGTTGAGAGACTTGCTTTTGTTTGCGGCATTGGATAAATGACGTCATGTCAAATTAAAATACTCTGAAGGTTAGCACAAAACATTGGTGAGGAAAATGGGGTTTGGGGTAGGTGCGGGGGGTTGTAGAGGGAACAGTAAAAAAATGACCTCAAACAAGGGAGACGACACGTCAGACGTCACGTGACTTGGAGGTCATGATATTTGCCAGAGTTATCTTTCCAAGGAGTGGGCTAAGGAGTGTGTGTGTGTGTGGGGGGGGGGAGAGAGACCACCCAAAACATATCGCACGGCCATCAAGTTCAAAATACTCGTTTATCTTCTGAGGTGTGTAGGACTGGTACCGTCCCTCTGCAGAAGTGTTGTATTAAATTGTAGTATACTAAGGCTATAACAAGGTGATGGGGTTGAAATAGTTGTATACAAGCGCCTCAAGGAGGCAATAATGTATACGAAAATGTTGTTTAAAATAAAGTAATGGATGAAAATTATTGTACACAAATGCCACGACAAAGAGTTGTATGAATGTGTAGTCTGCTGATGTTATAACAATGTAATGAATGAAAATTTTGTATGCAAATGCTATAACAAATTAATCAATGACATTATTGCAAACAAATGCTTTAACAGAATTTTGTAATAAAATAAATGTGCTGTTTCAAACTGATGTATCTATTTCTTTTCAAATATCCTCGTGGAAAATTTTGCTCAAGGTCGGTCCACGCCTCAATCTTTGCTCACCAACATTCGGGCAAGCATCACTCGAACGCACTATTTTATCGGCGATTACAGATTTAATAGGTGTAAACATTAGTCACGTGACTTGATTTCACAGCTGATCTTTATTTTAATGGCTGCCACTTTCTTCTAGTCTAGTCTAATTATTTTATATCAGCTCTACTCAAGCATAGTAAAAAAAAGGCTTAATTTCTCACTTTTTGAGAGGCTGGCAAAAAACAAAACAAACAAACAACAATATGGTTCAGCATGGTGTATTTGGATAGGGTCCACTTCTTTCATTTGGATAGGGTCCACTTCTTTCATTTGGATAGGGTCCACTTCTTTCATTTGGATAGGGTCCACTTCTTTCATTTGGATAGGGTCCGCTTCTTTCATTTGGATAGGGTCCACTTCTTTCATTTGGGTAGGGTCCACTTCTTTCATTTGGATAGGGTCCACTTCTTTCATTTGGATAGGGTCCACTTCTTTCATTTGGATAGGGTACGCTTCTTTCATTTGGATAGGGTCCACTTCTTTCATTTGGATAGGGTCCACTTCTTTCATTTGGATAGGGTCCACTTCTTTCATTTGGATAGGGTCCACTTCTTTCATTTGGATAGGGTCCACTTCTTTCATTTGGATAGGGTCCACTTCTTTCATTTGGATAGGGTCCACTTCTTTCATTAGTGCAGGTACTTATTACGGGAGAAATGCATTTATCTTAATGTTAAAATGAAATATTTCTTACTTCATTAAAATACAATACTCATCTAATACCCGGTATGTGTAATTGGCTGTAATTTGAATTTCACGCTTGAGACTGGTATGCATGTCAACTGTTTAAATCGTGCTTGATTACATGTTACATGCATTTGTTTAACGGAAATAACTTGGTAGAGTGGAACAACAGAGGTGGGGTGGGTTAATTAAGTTCAGCAGTAGAAGATGATAAACCAGAGAGAAGGGAATAAAATAATGAAAGCGTTGACAAAGGGATTTTTTGGGGTTTTATTTTCAGATAAGCCTGCTCGTTCGTGGTGGCTAAATAAATCTTGTGAACGCTAATTCACTTGCCCCATAGTCCGTCATGGACTGAAAAGGGGGTCATTATTATAAAAATAAATAATAAATAATGAAAAAGAACGAGTTGTAGAGCGTATGACTTCAGAAAAAATAACTTTGAACAAGTCATTAGGGTCATACTGTTGAGGCAAGGTTGTCATTAGAGCCATACGGTTGAGGCAAGGTTGTCATTAGGGTCATACTCTTGAAGCAAGGTTGTCATTAGAGCCATAATGTTGAGGCAAGCTTGTACTTAGGGCCCTACTGTTGAGGCAAGGTTGTCATTAGGGTCATACTGTTGGGGCAAGGTTTTCATTAGGGTCATACGGCTGAGGCAAGGTTTTCATTAGGACCATACGTTGAGGCAAGGTTGGTGACAGGGTTGGGATGGTATCAACATGATTGAACATGAGACAAAAGTCACAAGGCATAACTCCTTAAAGGTAATTGAAGGGTAATTGTCAGGTCAGTTTGGTGACAGATTTACAGGAACATTTCTGACTCCTCTTAAAAATTATTGCATTGAACGTAGTGTAAGGTCTAATAAAAAAATCGATGAACGTCAAAGATAGACCAGACTAAATAAACATTTTTCAGTTTTAGATTTCAAATACTTTATAAAAGAAGGAAGAAAAAAAAGTTCCTCTGCGAGTAATGTTTATTTATATGACACCATGAGATTGACCTTATCATCAATTTGACCCCACGTCGTGAACAATCCAAACTTTAAAAAAAAATTAAAAAATAGCGAGCTGTTTAAATGTTCTCTATTCAGACAGGTTGAGCAATATGGCGGCTTTTGGCGGCTTAACCTAAGCCAAGGGGAGTAATCATGTGCTGCGCAGAGCTCAACTCTGATGCCATGGTTTCAAGCTGGAGAAGAAACTGATGGGAAGATGGAAGGGAATCTCATGACTTGAAACACTGGCACGGTGCTGGGAGACGCTCGACATTTTACACATGAAAGCGTTTCTCTATCTTATGCTATTTATATTTATAAAGTTTTTATTTCTTAAATGAAAGATTTAAAAGTTACACAAATGAATTGAAACGATTCAAATATAAATATCCAGCAATCACGCAGAGTGCCATAGAAAAAGACATCAAAAACTCAAAAGAATCAAGTATTGTATAAAGTTCCTGATTTTTTTTCAAAACAAGAGGATTATTTAAATTACACCAACGGTAGGTAAAAGGAAAACACCTCCCCTTTCCATGATATTTTTCTTCTCAATCCCTCTCTACCCCTAAATATATAGCGGCCTCATTCACAGCGCCTGACGGTCCGAACCTTTGATTAACCTGGTACAACACAAAAAGATCACGTGACTCTACCTACAGAGGTTGAATGTATTTTTTTTTCAGCATAGCTACTCATCTGAAGTTTTTTCGAATTTTTTTCATTACTCTTGTAGCCTCCCTTGCATAGGCTTTGATGATCCCAGAGTTTGACAACGTTGTTCATGTTTCGGACGTGAAGCATTGCGTCATTCGCGTGTCCCATTGGCAGGATGGAACCAATGATAAAACTCGTCGAGAAGATTTGAATTTCAGATCTAATGTAGATTGGTGCACACACCAGTTTCCCTGGGTGAAAAACGGAGTAGGTGTTATTTGAAGGAATCAATTGAAGATTATTATAGTGTTCATTGTTAAACCAGTAGAGATGATTTTAAAATGCTGTTTTATTTATGTTTATTATTATGTTTTATTTTATTTTATTTTACTCGTCGTGGCGAGTATGACATGAATCGGACTTGATGTGTTTATTACATTTCTAACTTTAAATAAGAATAGTGACTTTAAAAAATCTATTATAGGCCATAGACGTTTATTTATATGGACACGAAATAAATGATTCACAACTTGGGCAAAACTTATTTCATGAGAAGGGAAGACATACAGAAAACGTCCATCTGGATTTTTAAAAGTTCTAATTAAAAGAAACTTTCGAAGTTGACATTGAAGACTGTGAGTTGCATGGACGAGCCTGCTCGTCACAGCTCTCGAGTAATGCCATGCGTTTTATTGGTAATATGTTACTTAAGAGGTTGTCAACTTCACATCATGCACTGTTTCGATCTAGAGGCCCAAATTAAAATAATATTGGGAATTAAACTCCTAAATATTTTCCTTTTATCTCCGGAGGCCTTATTACATCTCCCTTAATTACGCTATGTAAAAATAACAATGTAATTAAAGTATTGCTAATGCATTATACATGCATTGAATTTAAGTCAAATTTGGTAGTTATGTTGTAATGCATCTCGGTATATAAATGTAATTTTATTTTTTTAAAAATCGTATAATTTACCTTTTCTGGGATGTCTAGAAAATTCAACTGTTGAAATGTTTGCAAGATTCTCGTTAGTTAGCTTAATCTGACAAGTTTTACCACAATCATTTTTCAGACTATGAATTTAACATTATTTGTAATATTCACTTTTTCAGGGTGTTAAAATATTAAAAGAAAATTAAAAAATTAATCATTAGCAAGATCTCAGTTACTTTTCAACCTATTTTAATGGGACAAGTTAAAAACTTACTCCTCATTATTTTTTCAGAAAAAGAATGTAACCAACTATTCTAAAATTTTTAGAACATTCTATAGTTTGAAATTTTGGAAGATCTCCGTTATTTGTTAAGCGATTTTACAGGGAAAATTTTTTAATGTCTTATCCCACAGGGGTACCTCTTTAAACTTGAATGAATAATGGTTAAAATTTGCATTTCGTTTGAATATTTATTTGTATTTAAAAAAATATTACTCTCAAGGTTAGTACTCCAACATGGAACTAGATTTCGATAGGAAACGGGATCTTATTGGGGAAGGGGATTCAACAAAGAATGGGATTCTGCTCTGCAACTGGATTATCTTGGGTTACACGGTCTATCTGAGAATGGGATGGTGTTGGGAAAGAAAGAAATAAACAAACAATGGTGAGGTGACTTTTGTCATCAAAAGGGCCTTTAATCTTTACGATAACTGAGAGGCTTTATGTGTTTTAGTGAAGGGCCTTTAATCTTTACGATAACTGAGAGGCTGTATGTGTTTTAGTGAAGGGCCTTTAATCTATACGTTAACTGAGAGGCTGTATGTGTTTTAGTGAAGGGCCTTTAATCTATACGTTAACTGAGAGGCTGTATGTGTTTTAGTGAAGGGCATTTAATCTATACGTTAAATGAGAGGCTGTATGTGTTTTTTTTCTAAATGACATCCCTTGAAAACGCCGGTTTTACAGTCTAGTATTATATACAGAATCATTCGAAATAAATTTGGAAATGCTTTTTATTGGCTATGAAATAGAGAGGACGGCAACTTTAATAAGAAGCATTTTATATGAAAGTAATTTTTGAGGCAACTCAACAATAACACATAGAAAAAAATGCTAGTTAAAATAATTTAGAAAAAAACCAAAAAAAAACCAAAGTGAAATTATTCTCCAATACCTTAACAACCCCCTTTTATACGTATCCCCTACCCCCCCCCCTTAAAATATCAAACAAACAACAAAAACAAAAACAACAACCTTTCCACCACATGCGTGTTTCCCCATTTCTATATTGTTCTTTATTGCTCTCAGCGGGAAGATAACCCCAGCCGTCTACCAGGAAAATGTCTTATATTTGTGATGCTAAAATTTGAAATACTGGTCAAGGAAAAAAAAGTTATTATCTCAATAATTTAAAACTTTGGGGTGGGAGCTAAAAGCTCCTCTTTATTCTTTTACGATTTGAACCTGGTTCTAATAAAGTGGCATAATATTAATGTATCCTTTTTTCTGTATTGATGTCTGTCTTGGTGTATACCTTGTTGCATGTCTTGGTGTATGGCTTGATGTATGCCTTGGTGTATGCCTTGATGTCTGTGTTGGTGTATGGCTTGATGTCTGTGTTGGTGTATGCCTTGATGTCTGTGTTGGTGTATGCCTTGATGTCTGTGTTGGTGTATGCCTTGATGTCTGTGTTGGTGTATGCCTTGATGTCTGTGTTGGCGTATGCCTTGATGTCTGTGTTGGTGTATGCCTTGATGTCTGTGTTGGCGTATGCCTTGATGTCTGTGTTGGTGTATGCCTTGATATCAATACTCTGCCTGACAGGAGACTGGTCAATACTCTGCCTGGCAGGAGACTGGTCAATACTCTGCCTGGCAGGAGACTGGTCAATACTCTGCCTGGCAGGAGACTGGTCAATACTCTGCCTGGCAGGAGACTGGTCAATAAATACTCTGCCTGGCAGGAGACTGGTCAATACTCTGCCTGGCAGGAGACTGGTCAGTACTCTGTCTGGCAGGAGACTGGTCAATATTCTGCGTGGCAGGAGACTTGTCAATACTCTGCCTGGCAGGAGACTGGTCAATATTTTTGGTGCTTATGATAAGAACATATCATAGCGTGTCTCTGCATCAGTTGATATTTATGGTCTGTTCTTTCTTTCTGGTGCCCCCAAAAAAACTTTGTTCATTTTCCAGTAACTTTCCTCTCGCAAATTGGAATTTGCTCCCGTCTTGTGGCCCAGCTCATTGCCCCCAACTTTGTCTGACGTCTCACGCCTAAAAATAACTTCTAACAACAACAACAACAACAACAACAAAATATCACCTAACAAATGACTCGTTCAAGAGCAACTGTTTTGAGCAAAGATCAATGTTTTATTTTTGCTTCAAAAGGCTTTGCACAATTTGTTACATTCATTTCCGACACTTCCTGGCACCTTACGTCATCTTATCTCCTAATAACATTCATCCGCATCTACACACCCACCCCTAACTGAACACCCCCAAGCTCCCTCCCTCCCTCCCCCCACACACACCCACACAGTTTCTCCTCTTTAGCTTATCAATTCTCATTTTGAGAAAACTGCAGGGGGAGAAAGCTGTTTTCATCGTTACGATCGCTCATTGCAAAAATTGTCTTCACACTTCTTTGCACGTGCTCACTTACCCATACATCACCCCATTCCACCCCTCTCCCCTTCCACCCCATTTCCTACGTCATCTTGTCTCCCCTACTGGCTCCAAAATCCTACCCCCACCCCACTTTCCCCCAGAATTCGCTCACTGCCTTTAGTTGTACTGTTAACAAAAAAAGCAACACAATAATTCATACATCAGCTCAGCCTTCCAAGCCAGTTCTTTCACCTCCACCCACGTACACCATCCACCAGCCCACCCCGTCTACCCACCCACCCCACCCCCATCCTCCCCTCTGTTTGCCAAATCTCATCCCCAGCCAACAAGCGTCTACAATAATGGGAGTAATTTGTTAACATAATAGAATTGATTTAACTCACCCCCCCCCAGGCACACAAATTAAAAAATTAAACGAACAGTAGCTCTATACTTTCATTTACATATTCCGAAGTTCCTACGGCAAAATAATTTTCTATCTCAGTTCCCATCATAAATGTTAACAGGTGTTAACTTCATGGAAATCAAGGATCTTTTTGTTTGTTTTTATGAAAGAAACTTTAAAGTTAGCATTCTGATATAATCTGTCTTAATCCTTGCCAATAAAATTAGTTTTAAGATCCGTCGTTCTCACGCCCTCTCACAATAAGTTTTCTCTCTCTTTTTTTTTAACGTCCTCAGTCCTTCCCTCTTTCTCTCCCTTTCTCTAACACCCTCGCCTCTCCGCAGTTTCCTGTTATAAACTCATAAACTTCTCGTAAGATCTCATAACGTGCGCAGCAAAGCTCAGGCCAAAAACTATATGTTCATCCAAAATTTTATTATCATCATTGTATGTAAGATAGAGGAATAATTACAGAAATTTAAAGCTCGAAGTAAATTTAAATCAAACATCGGAGGGTGTGGTAATGAAGTAAGCGTGGTGTGTTACTGGAATAGTCGCAGTGTACTGAAGTAAGCGTGGTGTGTTACTGGAATAGTCGCAGTGTACTGAAGTAAGCGTGGTGTGTTACTGGAATAGTCGCAGTGTACTGAAGTAAGCGTGGTGTGTTACTGGAATAGTCGCAGTGTACTGAAGTAAGCGTGGTGTGTTACTGGAGTAGTCGCAGTGTACAACAGTTGGAGTAGCCCAGTAAACATTTTTTAGTAATAGTATGCGGGTAAACAACATGTGTGTACTACAATAGCGTGCAAGCAAAGTGGAGCGTTATGGTTAAATCTTGGTCTGCAAGTAGTCTGTAATACTTGGTCTGCAAGTAGTCTGTAATACTTGGTCTGCAAATAGTCTGTAATACTTGGTCTGCAAGTAGTCTGTAATACTTGGTCTGCAAGTAGTCTGTAATACTTGGTCTGCAAGTAGTCTGTAATACTTGGTCTGCAAGTAGTCTGTAATACTTGGTCTGCAAGTAGTCTGTAATACTTGGTCTGCAAGTAGTCTGTAATACTTGGTCTGCAAGTAGTCTGTAATACTTGGTCTGCAAGTAGTCTATAATATTTGGTTTGCAAGTAGTCTGTAATATTTGGTCTGCAAGTAGTGTGTAATATTTGGTTTCTTTGAATAGCCTTTCTTCAGAGATCGTTGCAACGCGCGATTCTATTCAAAGAAACCAATGAGTGGTAATATTAGCAAAAATTATATTAAAAACCTTCGCGGAAGTGTGCTTAGCAACTTCATAAAGTTTCATGGCGATGGAAGAAATAAATAATATTTATAAAGCTTATATCAGAAAATAACGACATTAAGGTGCCCCAGGCTCAAACAGTGCAGATGCGAATTTCAAAACTTCTTTAGATTGCAATTTGGGTCATGAGGGCTATTTGTGTTAATATTTTTTCAAGATCGTGTGAAATCGAATGGGGAATAGCGTCTTAAAATTTTACGGGGAGAGAGACAGAGATTTGGGGCCCCAAACCCAAAAAGGAATAGATATTGGGAGTTCAATGCCCAATATCATTTTAATATGGGCCGTCAAGGGTTTGCGTACCAAGTTCGGTCAAAATATATCAATTTACCATGTAGCCAATGTTGAAAATTATTTAGTATATCGCTCAAATAATGAAAAAAGACATTTCGAAAACATTCAAGGGGAGTGTTTTCAACAATTCCCCAAAGCAAATTTTGATAAGCATAATAAAATAGCTATGTTTGGGGTATAAAAGTTAGTTTTAAAAACTGGATGCTGTGCTGCTTAGCACTAAGCACATAATTGTATTTATATATTTATTTTTGTTGTTTTTGTTGTTTTTTGTTGTTGTTTTTTTGTTTTGTTTTTAAATTTTGCACAAGGACCAATGAACTTTTTAGAGGAACATTGCTGGCAAGTCCAGCCCATAATATCAGTGGCAAGTCCAGCCCATAATATCAGTGGCAAGTCCAGCCCATAATATCAGTGGCAAGTCCAGCCCATAATGTCAGTGGCAAGTCCAGCCCATAATATCACTAGTAAGTTCAGTCTTGGACTTATTACAACCTTCCAAAAATTTTAAATTTGGCCAAGGGTTGTTTAAATAATTAAAGGTATAACTGATCTGAGAATATGTACAATAAAATGTACATTTTAAAATTTATCAAAGGTTGCATATTCAATAAATTAAATGCTATGACTAACTTTGGTCTATCTTTACGATTAATGCTCTCATTATTATGACTCTTATATATAAATAAAGACTGCATGAGTATAGCCTAAAAACACATAGGTATTAATAATAAATATTTGTTTTAAAATAGAAAATTGAAGACGAAATATTTTTTTTATAGAAATACAAAACTAGTCATGCTGCTGATAACTAAAAGTAGAGAAAACGAACTTTGCTTTGGACTAAGTTGAAAGAAATAATTTAACTAACGTTCTGTTGGAAAAGTTAAACGCAATATTTTGTCCGTTCGAACCGAAACTAAGCGCACGATTATCTTTTTTCTCCCTCTTCGTGTTTAAAATTTAGCGTAAGTTAATTTACGTTTGCAAAACTCCTAAAATATAAGACGCTTTCATTAAGTTAAAAAAAAATTGACGTCGATCTAAACTAAGCTAAGAACTTGAAAGTATATAGTACATTATTATATGTACATTGATTTTGAAATTTATGATCGAAGTATTTTACACACACACACACACACTAATATTTTAAACCATAATAATGTAATAATAATTTTAAAACAAATCAAATTATTATTTAACAGGTGCGTCAATTTTAAAAGTTAACATACTATCTTAATCGGTAGAGTTGGCATGGTGCCCACTAGTTCACACTGGTCGGTCATTCATTGTTTGGTCGGTCATTCGTTGTTTGGTCGGTCATTCGTTGTTTGGTCGGTCATTCGTTGTTTGGTCGGTCATTCGTTGTTTGGTCGGTCATTCGTTGTTTGGTCGGTCATTCGTTGTTTGGTCGGTCATTCGTTGTTTGGTCGGTCATTCGTTGTTTGGTGGGTCATTCGTTGTTTGGTCGGTCATTCGTTGTTTGGTCGGTCATTCGTTGTTTGGTCGGTCATTCGTTGTTTGGTCGGTCATTCATGGTTTGGTCGGTCATTCATTGTTTGGTCGATCATTCATTGTTTGGGGGTTTGATCTGAGACCAAAGTGTAACACAATCTAAACTACTAAACATTGTAAGTATTCAAAGCCAAAACGATATCTCCTAAATTCTTAATAGGTCAGTTTTGCGCGGTAAGTAGTGATCACTTGACAAAAGTGTTACTTTGAATTAGATGTTCCCGCTTTGTCCGACATCAACCAATTTTATGAGAACCGCTCATCTGGAACATATAGCGACAACATAAGAGTAGTAATAAGTTAAATGTAAAAAAATATTTTTTAAAAAAAGGACACGCTTTTATTTACATATAGAAATTGCACTAAATATGTATAATACAAAAAAAAACATTTCCCCCCTAACTGAAAATTGAACCTCGTACCCCCATGTCGGCAATCGATCACGCTTATATTTCGGCCAGCAAGACTTGATGTTGATAGTACTTTTTAAAGTTATAATAATTGTATCCCTCTAGGGCGAATTGAGGCATGGTTCATTGACGCAAGTGATAATATTTTATATAGACAAAAACTAAAAACTAAAAGTGCAATAATTTCAATACGGTACATTCGATCGATCTGAAATTTTGATACAATGCATTGTCATCCAAGATCTATCTGTGGTAAAATTTTAGATCTCTAGGACCATCAAAAGTGGTATAATTTTACGTTTCAAGTTTTGAAGGAAGGATGGAAGGAAGGGTGGATGGATACAACATACAAACATTGTGACTTAAATAAAAGCGTGTAATAAAAGCGTGTAAAAATTGGTCTAGTCAATCCACCGTTTTACCTAGAAGATTCTTATTGTACTTTTCTTTACCGTTCTACCTACTTCTTGTTTTAAAAAAAAACAACAAAAAAACAACAACAACCGTACACAAAGTCCTGTTGTACATCGAATCGTGAACACATTTAAAAGTTTTAATGTAAATTCGTTAGTCCAAAACATTTCCTCTTGGCTTTGGCTTGACTTTACTTCTCAAATTCCAGTCATTATCTAATAAAAAGGCTCGTGAAAAGATTGTTGTGGCGATAAATATTATTCGTTCATAACCGCACAATTCCTGTTGTGCAAAACCTGAGAAAGCTGATTTTACCGGGACTTCCAACGGGTACAGCTTAGGGACGTGTCTTAACCGATAAACAGGAGGGGTGGGGAATATTCATATTATATTTCAAGATTCGAGCATACCTGGTAATAAAAATATCATCATTTCAATTTGAGCTGTTTGAAAAACAAGAAATAAGAAGAAGACAAAAAAAACTTTACAAATAAACTGTATATAAGTTTTACAGTAACAGACATTTGAACTCAGGTCACAATCTGTCAAGTTGGTGGAAAGGCGATAAGACTTTAAAGGCGTTCCGAGCGAGCCACAAGAAACTTTAGAGACAGAAAATGATTTTGAAATAATTGAGCACGGCGCGACCCGTGTAAACCATTCATGTACCGCACTGACGTAAACATTTGGCAGACAGCTTTCAGTTACCGAATACGCTAAGACGATCTTTGTACCTAAGATACGAACTTAATTTTATTTAGGAAAATCATTTAACGCTGGTATTTTTAAACAAGCCTACACGTAATTGGAGACTTTTGGCTACTGATAACACAAATTCCATGTTCATCAAATCAAAACATCGAGAAGTAACTAATTGATACCAACCAGATTTAAAGAAACTTGATAGTTCAAAGGCTTGTCAGCAGAATAATAATAATTAATGTTCACTATATTATGAGTCTAATTGCAGTATATTTCTATTTTAAAATGTTACATATTTAAATATTTTAAAATTATGTTACTAAAATTTCTTCAACGTAAGTTTCAAGTTAAAACTGAAATGTTTAAATAATTAAATTCGAATAAACAAAAACTTTCAAAAATAAATAACTGATACAATTTTTTTTTCATTGTTAGTTGGATCGTTAACCATATCGTTTCAATGCGGCTCTCAACAATTTAAATTTTTTTAAAAATGGCTCTCAAACACTACAGTCTAGCCACCCTTGATCGAAAACAACACAATTTTACAATTTAATATAATACTGCAATACAAAAATATAATTAAAAAACGCAGTACAAACATCAATATTTAACGAAAATATTCAACAAACTAATTCTAATACTTAACACTACTACATCAAAGTAATTCTAATACTTAACACTACTACATCAAACTAATTCTAATACTTAACACTACTACATCAAACTAATACTACATTTTTAAAAAAAAATATTACAAAAACTGTGACAGCTATCTAACACGACTATTGTTTACTATCTACTACAACAATCTGGTGCTAAAATAAAATCCAATACAACAATTATATACAACAAACCGATGCAACAATCTAATACAACAATCATATACAACAATCATATGCAACAATCATATACAACAATCTAATACAACAATCATATACAACAATCTAATACAACACTCATATACAACAATATATTACAACAATCATATACAACAATATATTACAACAATCTAATACAACAATCATATACAACAATCATATACAACAATCATATACAACAATCTAATACAACAATCATATACAACAATATATTACAACAATCTAATACAACAATCATATACAACAAACCGATGCAACAATCTAATACAACAATCTATGACAACACTCGTTGAAATGAGGTGGAACGTTTGACAACTGTGTTCTTGACAGAGATGGGGTGGGGAAGGGGGTAAGAGTGGGAAGAGGTTGTTGTGGGAAGAGGAGAGAAGCGTAAAAACTACGTCCTTATCCAATAATCTTGGCGTCTCGGGTTACCATGGTAACGTTTTAAGGGGGGTCACGACCTCTGTCATGTAAGGGCGTATAAGAAGCGGCGAGGATTCAGCGATGGCTCGCAGATTGGATGGCTGACCGGAACTGTCCACCAGAGATATGGGGGGTTGGATGTCAGCCTCTTAAGAAAAGCGAATTTTCTGGGAAACAAGGGGGGGGGGAATGAATTGAAAAAGAAAGAAATGAAAAAAGAAAGGGCCCTATTTTGAGACGCGTTATTTACATATGAGACGTAGATAAAGAGAAGAGCTGGGCTTGGATAATTTGTTGTCCGCGAGTTAATTGCTATTCTTGTCAGTGGTGATTCTTCACCCCAACTTTTCTGAGCGAGATCGAAGATGATACGAGATGTGTTCGATCTGAGGTGACTCGGGCTGAATATATTTCGTGTTGCTTAAACATGTAACATTATTTGTAACAATAAATTACAAGGTTATAGTCTCTAAGAGCTGGCTAAATTCTTAGTATTGTATTAATGTTGTATTGTTTGGAACATATGTGTACATCTGGAATATATATTTACGTTCCGAGCATATGAATGGTCAGAACACAAATGCATGTTTTAACATGTGTGAATTTTGGTCTCCATGCATATTTTGAAAACATATTATGTTATTGATTGGAACATTTGTATATATTTGTTTTTGACATATGTTTATATTTGGATGGTTATTTAAAGTGCATCTTTGATATGTGCGTGTTTTGAATAAATATGTACGTTTAAAATAACGTTATGTATTGTCTTCATGAATTAAATACGGGAAAAACGTTTTGGAAGCAATGTTTTTGAAAAATAACAATTAATTTTTTTAATTTATTTATTAGAAACCATAATACAGGAAACATGAAAAGGAAATCTTGCTTTTAATTTTGTTTTAAATAACAATTACGACGGAGAAAGCCTTTTTTGTTTTTTTAGAACACATTTAATTACATTAGGCCAGGAATCAAACGGAAGCGGTGTAGAAAGTGTGTCTTTGACATTGAAATTGAGAGCTTTTAGATTTTACATTTCATTTTCTCCTTCGTTTCATTTTCCTTTAGTCCAATATAATATCCATCAAGGAGTATGTATCAAGTATCCTTCATCGACTACGCTAAGTCTTAAGTTGAAAAATTGGACCCAGTTAGTCTGGATTTACTAGATTTACATAGCCCCTCAAAGCGCTTTTAAAACAAACTGACAAGAGTAACACCATTAGTTAAATCATTAAACCTTGAAACACTAGAGGATAGAAGAAGCAAGAGCAAAGTAGTAATCATACATAAAGCAATTAATTCTAATTTAGAAATACAACACAAAGATAACTTAATACAACCCTCAGATAGACATAAGGATAAAAACACCTTTCTTATTCCGTATGCAAGAACAAACACATACAAGTTTTCCTTCTTCCCGTCCGGAATTCGGGCGTGGAATGGGTTGCCTGAAGAATCCAGGAAAACCAACACTTTATCAACATTTAAATCTCTAATAAAAATGCAGGACTAAACACAAACCATAGATAAGCGTAGGACGCAATAATCTTCTGTATAGAAGGAGCGTCTGTAAACAGATAAGATAAGATAAGATAAGATAAGATAAGATAAGATAAGATAAGATAAACTAACTTCAATAATGAAAGACAGTTTTGAAAAGAATTATCGACGACCAAACATTAGGGAAAATCATAACATGACAGAACAATCACTGACGAGCAATCATCCATTGCAATTAAAATGTCATTAAATTCTATCCTAATCCTACTTGAAACCTTTCCTGTCTAATTGTATTCATATTGAAAATAAACAGGAATCAAATTTCAAACTTAGATTCAAATCGATATATTCCATGTTGAACTTTAACCTTCGAACTTTATCATTTGAAGCTTACCGTTGGAAACTTACCTTTCAAATATTACATGTTCTTATTATAATTTCATTTATCAGCTACGCTGGTTTGGCGTTACGTTTCAGCCCCAATCGGACTCACAGTCACACACACTCCATCCAAACACATCCCCACACCCACACATCACTGCCACAACACTCCATCAAAACACTACCCCACACCCACACATCACCAGACACTACCACCCACCATCCTACCACACCATAAACACCCACACACCACATTAACACACCTAACCAGACACCACAAACACTACCTTCAAACGCCCCAACACCCACACACCACATCAACACACCTCACCATACACCAAAAACAATACCTTCAAACACCCCAACACCCACACACCACATCAACACACCTCACCAGACACCACAAACACTACCTCCAAACACCCCAACACCCACACACCACATCTACACACCTAACCAGACACCACCATCCTCGGTTCTTCCTTCCTACAAGAATATTAATCTTATCGCCGTTTTCCTTACCGCTAGAACTCTCCTCGGGCAGAAGATGTTGCAATGGAGTCTCTTATCTCCCTTGATACTAGCAGGGTAATAATGATTTACCTCCCCTGCTTGCGGGCTCTCCCAAGTTATCACGGCATTTTTTTTTAGTGGCTGAGCTAATTCATCCCCGTTGAGCCCACATAGTTGGGGCTGTCGGTCTGTTGCTGACAGAGTGCTCAGATGAGAGGACCTCTACTGGGAGACTGGTTAACAAAGTTAGACCTGTCTTGTCCGATCTATTGTTGGCCTGGTCATAGCATGAAAAAAAAGTTTGGAAATAAACTCACATAAAGAGATGCTTTCAAGAACTAACGCGAGGTGATGGTTTACTTTCAATAAAAATGACTTCAGGTTTACAATATTTGTACCCCTCCAGTCCAACCCCAGTTATTTTCAATATATTTTTAAATCCTTTATATTAACTCATGGTGTCTGGTTGAACCCTTGATTGCTTGCTTGTCGCCAAAACTTTTGATCAATTTTAACCCACTCCCTCGTAAGCTAGCGAGCTGAAATTTTGCAGGCAGTTTCGTACCGATGATAAAAACAATGTATCAAAATTTCAGATCGATCGCATGCAACTTAATTAAATTATTGATTTTTTAGATTATTTTATTTATTCCTATGTATCATGCTATTTTTTGAGATAGAGCGTCGCGGTGCGTATTATATTGAACAACTTTTCTGTCGCGCAATAAGGTGCGTATTTTATTGACAACTCTTTTTATAAACATATTCCTGATCGGTGCGCATTATATTAAACACGTTTTACGATACAACTGCAAGTTTGTATTTTTGGATGGTCTTGCGCTTCGTATTATAATGAACATTCTTTTAGTTACTTCTCGTACATAAAGGATTTATAGTCAAAAACTTGTTTTTTTACGGGTTTTTTAAAAATTCATATTTAAGACAAAGATCAGGAAATTACTTACACCAACAACTTTTTTTTCTCCATTTAGCTCGATCTCGACTTGACACAACAACATAAATATCTCGCCAGTGGAATGCTTCTAGAATGTCCTGAACTGGGTCACCTAGGAGCGTTGAGGGCATGTTTCCTATATTGTCGCTAAGTTTATCGGCCCCCATGCTATGATTTCCCAGGTCTAACCCGATTTTTTGTACACACACTGTTTTCGTTTTGGAAGTCATATTTCATATCAATGAAATTTTACATTCCTCAAATGCCATCGAAAGGTATCGTGTATTTATCTCCCTTTCACTTTTCACCTCTTCTCTTTCCCCCTGATCTCATATCCAAGACTTCACTTACTTGTACCCACCAACTATCCATCCCTCTATGTCAGGATTGTGGTGTAGTTCTATGTCAGGATTGTGGTGTAGTTCTATGTCAGGATTGTGGTGTAGTTCTTTGTCAGGATTGTGGTGTAGTTCTATGTCAGGATTGTGGTGTAGTTCTATGTCAGGATTGTGGTGTAGTTCTATGTCAGGATTGTGGTGTAGTTCTATGTCAGGATTGTGGTGTAGTTCTATGTCAGGATTGTGGTGTAGTTCTATGTCAGGATTGTGGTGTAGTTCTATGTCAGGATTGTGGTGTAGTTCTATGTCAGGATTGTGGTGTAGTTCTATGTCAGGATTGTGGTGTAGTTCTATGTCAGGATTGTGGTGTAGTTCTTCGCTTCAAACACATTCCCTAATTCAAACCACGTATCCTTTACGTACGAGCAAAAACCGAAATTTTCAGTATAAATAATCGTATATTTGACAGACGCTCCTTCTCTACCAAAGATTTTGGCATCCAATTCTCGTCTGGGAAGGCGGGGCTTGTCTATAATATGAACTTAATAGTTAACCGTGAAAATAGTGCTTAAGTGTGAAAATAGAGCCAAAATATAGTTACAAATGTGAACATAGTTCTTAATCGTGTAGATAGTGCCTGTATAGAACGTTCTAAATGTTTAAATAGCTCTTCCTTGGAAAGAACCTTCCCAGCAATAACTTTGAACCCCAACGTCCCTCATGGCACAGGGAACACACGAAATAACGTGTGGTCACGTTCAAGATGCTGCCGTCGTTACATTAATGCTTTGCTCTTTTATTTTTAAATGTGTTGTTGTTGTTGTTGTTCTTTGTGTGTGCGTGAATGTGTGTGTGTGTGTGTATTTTCAGAATCGTAAATGGGTTTTCCGCGTCCTTGGCTAATTCATTTTTGGCGCCTTTGAGAAACAGGGAAAATACTAAATTATACAGAATACATTGATTACTGAAGGATTAGCCCTCGGCGCCCTTAGCAACTGTCGCGATGCCAAGTCGTGTTTACGCGTCTGTGTGTTTGTGTGTGTGTGTGTGTGTGCGCGCGCTTACTTTTAAAAGAAATAAATGAGTTGTTATAAAGATTCAATAAAAATTCTTTAAAGGAACTCATGAAAGTAATAAGATAGTGTTCAGGAAATGCCCTCCCCCCTCCCAGCCCCTCACCTAAAAACACTAACGGCATCAAATTAAGCCCATTTATTACAGAGGATGACATTTAACATTTGCCTTCTGGATTCTACGATACTAAAATCCGCAAAGCAATAATCTTCTTCATCAATTTCTCAATGTAAGCCTGTGTTTGTGTAAGTGTGTATGTGTTTTCAAGATCCCCCCCCGCCGACCGGCTTTTGACATTTTTATTTGATATGATCGACAGTTAAAACTCAGATGAGAAAATGAATGCGCCCCTTGCACTCTGTGTGAGTTGGTCCCCCGTGGAGCAGCACCGGTTATCTCAAGTCTATTTCCTTGACGGGTTCTTTCCCTTTGGTTTACACGTGAGCTGGGGGGGGGGAGAGAATCCAACCGTTTTATCAAGTTTCAACTTGAAAAAAAACGTGGAAAAAATTATATAAATTAACAACAACAGACAACAAACAACAGACAACAGACAACAGACTTTCTACCGAAGACGCGTTTACTGAGTTAAAAATGTAAATATAGAGCAGACAATAAATATTCTTAAAATGCATTAAAGAAAGAAAGGCTTTGCAAAGGTATGTAGATAAACTCCATTTACAGTAGAAGATTTCAAATTTATTTTGACACTATCAAAATGTTTCATTTTTGAATATATAGATAATTAATTTTTTTAAAAAATTTTGTTAGCACCGTTTTGCCGTCCATAAAACATTTTAAATAAAAATTTCCAGTAAACTTGTCTTTCATAAATTTTTTTTAGAAAAAGTTTATTTTACATATATTTGTAATTATTTATATTTTGTTATTCAATATTAATGTCATTAACCCATTTACAAATAATATTTTATTTCATATTGTGGCTTTAAATCCATTAAGTTGAGGTCTTTCTTATGGAGGCGAGTATACGACCCATCAAGGAGCAGACAACTCAGATGTGGTTAGACGATTTTAAAGGTTTGACCAGTGTAAGCACGAGTAAACCAGTGTAAGCACACGAAATGTTGCACATCTCAGACAACCTATTCTGTATGTAAGGATATATTGCGCAGCTGTGTGCAAGAATCATCTTAAAATTTGCAAAAAAACATTTTTAAACCTTAAAAGAAAAAAATTTGGAGGGGAAAAAAAGGGAATTGAAAAAAAAAGAAAAAAAAAGCAGGGGAAACTAACTCTTCTAATATTAAATTTAAGAAACATGTTGGGTTATCAGACACTGGCATTGGTTGAATGAACAGATGTGCATCATTAGTCGCACAGCTTTTCTCTCACTCACCCTAGCCCCACTGACTGACGCATGAACATTTGATCTAGCATATAGACCAGTGTATCTCAAGCGTATGTCTCTCACGGCATTCCTCGGCCGTTCTTGGAGTTTCACTTTGCACTGCAATTTAAAATAAAACAAACATGTATTTCCTTCTTTTCGGTGATATCAACATTTTTCTGACCGAGTTAAAATTGAAATATTATGTCTAAAATGGCTTCCAAATAAATAAAGGTAAAAATTGATTTTTAAAAACCGCGTTTTTACAAGTGGACTAAAAAGAAAAAAAATAATTTAAAACTTGTTAGTTCAAGTACTTCGATTTAATATGACTAAAAACGTGGGGCGAGCGCTTATGAGGTTTAACATATGCGGTTCACTCATTCTGTCACTTATAGATCTCTCTTTAGCCTTCTAAATTAGAAATCTTTAATTTTTATACCAAACACCCGCCCCACGTTTTAGTCATATTAAATCGAAGTACTTGAACTTACAAGTTTTAAATTATTTTCTTCTTTTTAGTCCACTTGTAAAAACGTGGTTTTTAAAAATCATTTTTTTACCTTTATTTATTTTATTCTTTTTAGTCCACTAATAAAAACTTAGTTTTTAACAATATTTTGTTACCTCTATTTATTTTACCAAACACCTCACAAGCTCCCGCCCAACGTTTTAAAAACATTGTGATGTGGTCACGGGGGGAACTCACGGACGTCAATAAAAGCCGACGGTACGGATGCTTTTATATAGACTATAGATAAACTAAAAAGTTCAATAATTTAATAACGGTACATTCGATCGATCTGAAATTTTAACACAATGCATTATCATCCAAGATCTATCTATGGTAAAATTTTCAGATCTCTAGGACCATCAGAAGTGGTCCAATTTTACTTTAGCATATTTAAAAAAAATCTTGGACAAACAGGAACGAAAGCGAGTTAATAAAACGTGGTTAAAATAAATCAAATGTTTTAAGCTGGTGAACATTTAACAAATGGTGAGTTTCGGGATATAGTTTCTTTTGATGAATGGAATTGCTTTAAATGACCAGTTTATAGCACGCCTCTGTGACAACGGAACCTATTGATGGCATAGCTCCCATAGCAAAACATGTTCACGAGGTCATTACTGTTTCCAAATGAAAAAATAAATAAATAGTTACGTTAATTCTTGTTTCAAATTTTGTCATTAATTGCAATTTACTAATATGGTCAAATGAAAGCCACTTTAAATAATAATAATTTTAATTTACCGATTTCACATTATGTCAGGTATGTATTGTGATTTTGATTCCTTACTTTACTTGACATCGCATTACTTGTCCAAATTACGGAAAACTAGCGCAAAGGAATATTATGAAAATCTGATTGAGACGCAAAACATAACCGTCAAAACGTAACATTTAGACCATTAGTATAACAGAACTGGCCTTATACCATCAGAACAGGACAAGGCATTTAGACCATTAGTATACCAGAACTGGTCTTATACCATCAGAACAGGACAAGACATTTAGACCATTAGTATACCAGAACTGGCCTTATACCATCAGAACAGGACAAGGCATTTAGACCATTAGTATATCAGAACTGGCCTTATACCATCAGAACAGGACAAGACATTTAGACCATTAGTATACCAGAACTGGCCTTATACCATCAGAACAGGACAAGACATTTAGACCATTAGTATACCAGAACTGGCCTTATACCATCAGAACAGGACAAGGCATTTAGACCATTAGTATAGCAGAACTGGCCTTATATCATCAGAACAGGACAAGACATTTAGACCATTAGTATATCAGAACTGGCCTTATACCATCAGAACAGGACAAGGCATTTAGACCATTAGTATACCAGAACTGGCCTATACCATCAGAACAGGGCAAGGCATTTAGACCATTAGTATATCAGAACTGGCCTTATACCATGCATCAGAACAGGACAAGACATTTAGACCATTAATATACCAGAACTGGCCTTATACCGTCAGGACAAGACATTTAGACCACAACAACAACTACAACAAAACAAAAACCGGCATTCACACATTTTTTAAATGCTGCCTTTAGATATCTGCTTTATTTTAGAAGATTCGGAGCCACACGATTGCGTTCAGTCCGGCCCGTGATTTACTGCAGGATTTAGCCATGCGTGGCTGGGCGCCATGTATAGCTCGATGTAAACTAATCTAAATTCAGACGACACACCTTGTCGCACACAGTGGCAGCAAACGACCATTTGGGTTTAATCACCTTCAGCGTGTGTCGTATTCCCGATCAGGACGACCTGGGTATCGATACAAAGAAGATCGACCAAAGAGTGTTTAGTGCGACTATGCTAATGCTATCGGGGGCCGATCAGAGTTGGGTATTGATCTCCGATATATTGTATCGATGTTGTGTTTTTTCCTTCCAAATGTTGGGTTTAAATCAATGGTCACCCGCAGCACGTGCCTAGCAAGGTTTGTTAGGAAATGTTAGAAGTGTGTTAAGGAAGGTGGGGGAGTGGTGGGCAAGGCAATTGTGTGAGCAAGTGTAGACTTAGGAAGGGCACTGTGGGTAAAGGATCCTCACAATTTAGGAAATGCATTGAGCACGGACATGGCATCTCCCGTTTATATTGATTTTATTTAATGTTGCTTACATTTCGATGATTTCTTCAAATGTCACATTAGATCACACTTATTTCAATAATAAAGAGCTTTGGAATAATAATAAACTTGAATTATTTAGAAGTCATAATTTGTGAAATCGAGCTCCGATTTTGAAGTCTACAAAAAAAGTTACACGCCGAAACGTTATTAACCTAAATACTGATGCGGGAAAAAACTGCTATATACATTTTTTTAACGCAATTTCCCATGGGAAAAATTGCGTTTATATATTTCAAATGTCTGTAACGTTTGATCCTGCAACTCCTCCTGAACCATACTAGATAGAGGGTTCTGGTCTTTTTGCATATATGTTAAGAAGGTCCCAAGGATTTTCAGGGGCCAAAAAAATACCTAAAAGATTTACTGGATTTCCCTGAAAATTAAAAAAAAACAACGAAAAATATCAGTATTTTGTCAAATTTTCGCCAACCATAACAGCTATCGGGTTGAAACAAACACCAAACGATAGCTAATAATATTTAGAAAAAATGTTAGAGAAGGAATTTTTGAAAATTCTCTTTTCGTTCGACTCCCGTAATTTTAGCAGCAATTTGTAGATAGCAATTGTTTTGTTTACTTTCATAATTATTGATTTGAAATGACTTTTACTGTAATCTAGAATGATAGTTAATGAAGTTTTCCCGCTTTGTGAATTCTAATGTTAGACTGTTGCGTGGTGCGCATTATATTGACACATTATTGGTGTGATGTAGCGTGAGGGGATATGACGTAATTTTTTGTTTACTTTCAGAATTACTAATTTTAAACAAATTTCATGTAATCTAGAATGATTTCCCTTGAATAAAACGATCGGAAATTCTTTTTTGTTGTTTTTGAAATTACGTTTACATGCTCATTCGAGTTGTTATTACTTGTTTTTTAATGAAGGTCCTGATATCTAACGCAAGGCTATTTGGGATTTTGATAAATTTATGCGCCACTATTTTCAATAGTAAAATGTTAATTATTGCTGCGTGCAAAGAAAGCAGATGTGTGACGTAGAGAATTTGCAATGGCTTAAATATATTAGTTTTTATAACGCGCTAATCTAAATTGTCTTGCGTGCACAGAGTGGCGGCCGTCTCATTTGGGTTTTCTTCCCCTGATCAGAGTTATCCCTGGATGAGGTGAATTAAGTTAATTAATGTTTTGTTTGTGTGTGTGTTAAATTGCTTCAATCCAAAGAGACAATTTTGACATCAATCTAAACAATTTTAAACCAATCCAAACACAAAATTTTACCTCCATCCAAACATACAATTTTACCTCAATCCACACAGTCAATTTTACCTCAATCCAAACAAGCAATTTTACATCAATCAACGATTTTATAGCATCAAATTGAAGGGAAGCTTTCCTACTTATTGCCATGTTTGAAAACTGTAACATATATTTTGTCAGTTCATACGTCATGAACTTGGCTATAACGAAGAGGGACTTTTATTCATGACCTACAAAGTTACTTGGTCTTAAACCTGATTAATGCCTTACAATCGTCGGGCAGTTGGAGGGCAGAAGTCGGAAATCGAGAATAGCCAACATTGATCTGGTTCGGATTTATTTTCGGTAGCGGGAGAAGGGAATGCGACAACAACGACCGTTACGGTAACATTCACGGCACCGGACGGAACCTCGTGTGTCATTAAATCAGGATTGAATAGGGCCCGAACCAGGGACTTTGTTTACCTCTTCGGTTGATCTCTTTTGGGGTCATTCAATGCCACTGGATACAAGTTGGAAAGGGGATACGGCGTAGGAAATAGATACAAGCTTATCTTATGAACACAAGACATGCCCCATACGCTGTTTACTGTTGCACGAAAAGACGGCTACGTGTATATATAACTCGGCCAGTGAAAGCGATATAATTTTGAAGGCATGAATTTGTTTGTCTTCTTGGAGGCTTGTGTTTTTTTAATGCCATGAATGGCCTGACTATGGAGAGAATTGATCAAAAAAGGCGCTAGAAGCGCGGACTATTGGCACATTTTTTATGAACTGATCACTTGTATTGGAAGACGGCGATGCGTAAATTGATATATTGATTTGCTATTCATTCTCAAAATTGTTTCTCATAAATGGGAGTTGGGGCAGGGCAGGGGGTAAGGGAGGGAATTCAATTGGCAATGCAGATAATTGCACAGACATTATTTCAAAACTTGGGGAGAAAGTTTTACGGGCCTTGGATCATGCTTTTTTTGCATATTTATGTATTGTGTAAAGCATTGAATGACACTATTCAGCCTATTTTTTTTAAAAAGGCAAGCGTTAAAAACAAGAAATAAAACAGCGTGCACAAAATCGAAACAAAGAAACATTCCAATAATCAAAGACAATCTAAGACAAAAAGAATGGTGCATGAAATTGAAATGCTCAATACATGACAAGTGAAAATCTTTTGTTATTCTACATTTAAAAAAAATCCTTTATATTAACTCGTGGTGTCTGCTTAAGGCGGTGCCGAAAAAACTAAGGAAAGATTTTTAACCCACTTTCCTCGTAAGCTAGCGAGCTGAAATATTGCAAGCAGACTCGTGCCGATGATAAAAATGATGCACAAAATTTCAGATAAATCGAATGTACCATAATTAAATTAATGAATTTTTAGATTATCTTTATTTCTCTCTATGTAACTGTTACATTTTTTTGCTATAGTGTCGTGCTACGTATTATATTGAACAACCTTTCCTGTTGCGCGATTCGGTGCGTATTATATTGACAATACTTTTTAAAAATAGATTCCCGATCGGTGCGCATTATATTAAACGTGTTTTACCAGACATCGATCAATATACATAATTCCCGTTGTCTGTCTGTATGTATGTATGTAATAATGTTGTTAGGTAGCGCTGTGATCGATTTTGTATAAAAATATTATATGACGTCATTGTTTTAGCTTATATTTTAATTTTTGAAAAGGGAACGATGTAAAAATAGGATTTGAGGATTTATAATTATTATGAAATACTTTGTGTACATTTCAGCACGTTTAATATTTCGTATTTATCAAACACGGATAAGTTACTTATGTTAATTATGGAAATTGGTTCCCGTTGTCTGTATGGATGTAAGTTAGGTGGCGCTGCGATCGATTTTGTATACAAAAATTATATGACGTCACTGTTTTAGCTTATAGACTTTAATTTTTGAAAAGGGAACGATGTAAAAATAGGATTTGAGGATTTATAATTATTATGAAACTAGACGTAGCATACGCCGCAGACTTGCTCATGGAGAGTGCAAAGAAAGTGGAGAAAGAACGGACACAAACTACAGCACGAAGAAATCAAAACAACGCTAGTGAACGTCGGTTAATAAATGGGAGGCGGGTAACAACAACCTCAGTGTGCATGTCTTTACGTTTACTCTCTATTTTTATTTTGTTTAGTGCTGCTTTTTGTGTATGTACTCTCACCTCCCCCCCCAACCGTTCTTTGCACTGTCTATGATGAGCAAGTCTGCGGCGTATGCTACGTCACAGGTCTCTCCAGAGTTCCTTCTTTTCATTCACTCACAGTTGTTTGCTCAAACCCACCCCATTTTGACAACTGTGTCTTTCAGGAAGTCTTCACCCGACACTAAATCATTAGCGCGTATGCTACGCCGCGGGTCAGCTAGTAACTAAAATAAATTTGGTATTTTTGGATTGTCTTGCGCTGCGTATTATAATGAACATTCAGTAAGTTATGTCTCGTACAGAAAGGATTTATAGTCAAAAACTTGTTTTTTGTTTGTTTGTTGTTTTTTTTTGGTGTTTTTTTTTAATTTAAAACTCATTTTTTAATTCGGCAAAGAATCTTGCGATCTAAATTTAACTCACTTCCTGGTTGTCTAGAGCAGTGGTTCTCAACCTTTTGAGGTTCACGGATCACTTGAACACTTTGTTTCTTAGCCACGGACCACTACTGAAAATTTTGCTTCCCCGATGAAAATTAATATATAATTATAATTTTTATATAACTAGTTACTAGTCTACATGTTAGTTAGCAAAACTATACTAATAAACTACGATTTGCGTGCTACAAAACAATATTGAATGGAAACAAATTGTAATGGCTTTCTTTTGTAACGAACAAATTTCGCTTAAACTGGTCAAATAGTATTATTTAATTCTTATTGCTTTTTATTATTTTATTTTAAAAAACCTTAAAGTCATAATTAGTATAAGTAAGACTGCTATATTAGTTTAGTATTTTCCCTATTTCTCAAGGGCGCCAAAAATGAATTAGCCAAGGGCGCGGAAAACCCAGTTACGTTTCTGCCATGGTAGTTCATCTTCAAGTCGGAAAGATGTTTTGTTTTGATTGTAACTAATGCAGAAAATCTGCATTCATAAATATATGATATTGCAAAAGTTAAAAGTATTTTTAAAGCTTTCTGAGAACTCCAAGAATTCACCAAACTCACTTTCTTATGCAACATATTCAAACCAGTATTGCTGGTCAGATCAATGAATTGATTTAAATTAGATATTGGTAAATTTAATGAGTCAATGTGTGCAAGAAACGGACAGGAAACACACGGAAAACTCTCAATGTTCAAATCAACAAAGTAGAAGTTACATTACATTGATCCTGCAGTGATTGAATTTGGTCAGAAATAAAATGTATCAACAGTTGTTTAATTTTTCAACATTTTCTTATTTCTCGGTGAAGTCCTACTTTTGACCAAATGTGTCAAAGCTAGCCTAAATTACTATTGTTTTCCAAAGATCAAGATTTTTCGTAAAAGCAGACAGTTTGTGACTTAGAGCAATAAAGTGTGTCAGCTAATAAGTTTATTCAGTTCTTCAAAAAATTTGCGGGCATACTCCAAACTCTTATCTGGGCTGATCATTTACTATGACGCATATAAACCCAAAAGCGCGAATATCTTAATCATACCGTCGTATGGAAATACGTATTTTTGTCTCCGTAACTGCAATATAATTCTCACTTGGATTGTGAGGATCAGTCTGAGGAATCGTTGTTGTCCTTATGTTCGGTAGTTTTTTTTAAATTAGAAATGTATCAATTCCATACGTTTAATCAAGTTAATTAATTTATTACTTACACAATTGTAGTATTAATTTGAGGCTAATTTACTCAATGTTTAAAGAAATATTTCTGATTGTCAAGAAAACAATTAGATCTATAGTATTCTATAATCTAGTATGATATCATGTAATTTCCGGTAAAGCTAAAAGTAAACATAGAACCAAAACATTTTATTTTCAGAGCTATCGGCATCGAGTGATTAAAATTAATCAATATGTTTTTAAAAAGTAAAAACTTTAAAACTTTTTTGTGTTTTTAATTTAAAAAATTGAAATTTCATCCTTTGCTCGCGGACCACCAGGGACATCCTAGCGGACCACTAGTGGTCCGCGGACCACAGGTTGAGAACCACTGGTCTAGAGAGCTGAAAATTTAAAAATGGCCCATTTTTAAAATACCCGGTAACGAAAATAATGTAATTAAAATAAATGTATGTAATGTAAATAAAATAATGTGACCATTCTTTGACTTATCCCCCATAAATTTACATTGAAAATGCACTCCTCCAATGCAACTTTAAAATATGTGGACATACAGCATTAACTAAGGCCTGGACGGTGACGTCATTAGGAGAGGGATAGGTGCAGCACTTGCACAGGTGCGTGTCGACTGCGTGTGTTTGGCTTTCTAAAAATGAGACACATGCCCCATACGTTGAGACACATGCCCAATCTGTTGAGGCACATGCCCCATCTGTTGTGACACATGCCCCATCTGTTGAGACACATGTCCCCATCTGTTGAGACACATGTCCCATCTGTTGAGACACATGCCCCATCTGTTGAGACACATGTCCCATACTGTTGAGACACATGCCCCATACGTTGAGACACATGCCCCATACGTTGAGACACATGCCCCATACGTTGAGACACATGCCCCATACGTTGAGACACATGCCCCATACGTTGAGACACATGCCCCATACGTTGAGACACATGCCCCATACGTTGAGACACATGCCCCATCTGTTGAGACACATGCCCCATCTGTTGAGACACATGCCCCATCTGTTGAGACACATGCCCCATCTGTTGAGGCACATGCCCCATCTGTTGAGACACATGCCCCATCTGTTGAGACACATGCCCCATCTGTTGAGACACATGCCCCATCTGTTGAGACACATGCCCCATCTGTTGAGACACATGCCCCATCTGTTGAGGCACATGCCCCAACTGTTGAAATGTTTGCATGTGCTGCTAATAAAGACACTTCAATGTTACAACCATCCGTCAAAGTATTTTATGCATGTGCATTACATCGTTATTGTTTATTTTTATTAATTTGACATTTTGAACAACAGCTGAAATGAAACAATATGAGACTTTCACAATATGAGACTCTACCGATATGAGACCGTTGCGCCGAGTAATCGATTAAGCATTTACATCTGATGTGTTGTTCAGGTGTTCATAAACATTGTTGGTCTGGTTTGTAGGGCATTCCACTTTGCGGATGTAATGGATTAAACTGTGTATGAAGTTCACGGATTTTTAATAAAATAATCATTAATTAAGTTGAGCCCTTTTTATCTGCCTAAATTTGAATCTCCTTTCATTTTTTTTTCGATTTCAAATCTTGACCACAGGTCAAAAAGATAATATAGTTTACGTGTTCACGACTTCTGGTCACTAACGATTGATGTCGGACCATGCCCACTTCGGCCAGTAGTGATTGATTCCATCGAGGTCCAGAGACCAGAGATCTATAGCAATGGGTCCCCTCGCTAACAACTGCGTTAAGTTGTCCATTAGTGTGGTCTCTACGTCCCGCAGTGAGAAAATGAGCTAAATTGACAGGGGCGGAATACAGATGAGGCCCAAGCCTGGTTGTTAATGCTTGGAGGAGGGTGTGACACCAATGAATGTATTCAACATTGGTCAGTATTTAAAAGAGAGGAAGGAAAAATATTATTATTTGTTAAAAAAATCGCTTGAATCCGTCATGTTATTATTATTTATTTTTTACAATTATAATTGGATTAAATAAGTATATTGATTTTTTTATTCCTTTGTTAAATAGAAAAGTTTTTAAATCGTTTTTTTGTTTTGTTGTTGAAACTCCTTTCAAGTTAATTTTGAAAAGCCTGGACTTTATAAAACACTTAAATTCATCTTCAAGTTGTCAGCATCGCCCAAAATGTCAATGTCCTCTGCAATAATAACGGCATTTTGTGCGCAGATGTAAGAAGCTTACTGTGGTTTATAGAGTTAATGTGGTTGTAAGGACAAGTGTGGAAATTTAAAACATCTGCGTGGTTATTGTGAATGGTCTAAAAACAGTTAGAGCTGCCAACGGCATTTACGCTAAGTGGGTAATTTTTCCCAAAATCATCTCATTTCTCAGTTATATAAGCCTCGTATGGTAACTCCTGTGTCTTAAGATTACCCAGGACATAAAGGCGAGCTTAATTTTACAAGGAACCGTCATTTAGGGTAATTTTCTGATAACATGAAGACACCATCTGCATCGAAATGACACAGTTGCCACTCAATTTTTTTTAAAAATGTACCAATATTCGATCCAAAACTCCCCACATATTTCTCAAGGGAATAAAGTTTTAATAATAAAGAATAAAAGACTCAATTTCAAAATATATCATTACATCAACAGTTTGAAATAAACATGCAGCCCTTGCCTGACAGTTTTATTAAGCCATGCAATTTCTGAAATTCATTTTTGTGTTCGAACGTTAATAAATCACTTTAAAAAAACACTTTTATAGTTTTAGAAACTAAATTTCTAAAATGAACTATATCAAAACACACTGTTAGAGATGATAGCTACATTTTCTTATAATATATCAACGTAATATAGGCTATTGAAACATTGTATGGTACGATCAATTGCAACTTTGTATAAAATGAGTTTCGATCGTGACTAAAATTGCCATTTTTATTGATACGTTTGTTGGATATTTAATTGGCGAAGACCTTTCGAGAACATGACCAGCATGAAAGAAAGACACCACACCGTCTGCTATTTTCACAGACATGTCCACTAATATCTTCTAGCCCATAGTGACCAATTGACCTGCAGTGTATTTTTACTTTAATAAATAATGTATCTACCCATGAGATTGGAACTAAACAAAAATAATATCTAACTTTACGGCAACATCATCTACTTTAATTAAGTCGTGATATTTAATTCCTCCCACATTAAAACTTTGATTGTACCATTCATCGTGTCACCGTGTTTGTGCTTTGAAACAGTGTAACGAGTATCTCCGAGCCAATCAAATGTCTCCTTAAAAAGCATTCTATTAAATTACTGGTCATTTTTTTGTAGAATGAAGTTGATTTTATGTCTGGTTGAAATTTCCCTGATACGCATCCAAACAAGGCACACTAAAAATCTCATCTCTCAGGAGAGTATTTTGCCTCCAAATTTTGTTCAGATTTGACACACAATTACCCGGTTAGGATTATTGCAGGTTAGTAAAAACATACGGACGTGAAATAACTCAGCCTTGTACTTAAAAATATGATTATAAACTATGAAATACGTGTATAAAAATATAACATAAAAACCATGTCCTGATGTGGACTGAATCTGTCCTGAATGTTGCAAGCGGCGCCTCGGACACATTGCTATCGTCATCATTTAAATGAGTTCAATCTTAAGCTGTAGACCAGTAGTATCTGAGAGCCATTTTAAAATATATACAAATTGTTGAGACCCGCCTTACAGCACTATGGGTCATTAAAACTGGCTTGGGAATGTTCCAGTAATCCGTGTAACATATATTTCATTAATTGACGAGAGCCGCAATGTGAACACAGAAGAACCGCATGCGGCTCGAGAGCCGCGGTTTGGCCACCGTTGCTCTAGACCAGGGGTCTCCAAACTTTTCTGCCAGAGTGCCGCATTTACTGTCAAAGAGCAGTTTGGGGGCCGACTACACACTAGAGGTCCAAATATGAAAGAATCTAAACATAGATGTTGTTTTTAATTATATATTTAATATTATTATATTTATAATATTGATATTATTTAATATTATATTTAATATTATTTAATAATACATTGATACGCTACACATGAACACCTGTACTAGTTGGAATGGTGAAATTGTTTCCTGGATGCCAAAATATTAGATATTTCTGGCTTTAGTTTTGATGTCCCTAACATCAACAGTTATCATCAGACAAGTTAGTTCTCAAATTGTTCTTCACGTATTTCATCCTCGAAAATGTCTGTTTGCACAAGTATGTTCCAAAGATTGAAAGGTACCTTGATGCAAAAGCTTTTGACATTAGGAAAGTCTTCCTTTGCAAAAACTGGTAGAAACTCAAAAGTCCTTCTTTGAACTTGTCCCTAAGGAGGTCATTTGCTTGAAATAAAATGACTTCCAGCTGTAGTTCATCTGAGCAACTGGCCACATCTGCTTCAAATTGAATTTAAAATAGCCTCACTTCTTCTGCCTTTAAATCAGAGTCAGAAAACCGCTCCTGAAACTGCAGCTGGATGTATTTGATGATGTCGCATGCAAATGATGTGGGGGAACTCAGCTGTTTCTTCAGCCATGAAGACCTTGCACTGCTGAAAGTGAGTCAAGTTGTTGGCCTGTACTTGTTCCAAAAACAAGACAACTTTAGATCTGAAGGCCTTTAGATGATTGTATAGATCAGAAACTAGATTTTTCTCTCCTTGTAGTTTTAGGTTCAGAAATGTTAAATGACCAGTAATGTCTGCAGCAGAGGCCAATGTCCATACCCACCCTTCATCAGACAGTAATGGCTGTGACTTTCCTTTACTTTCTAGGAGGTCATGTATTTACTTTATTAATTCAAATACTCTAATCAAAAATTTCTCACAACTTATTAGTGTTATTCGCGAAGTTTTGGGGTAAACTACAGGTAAAAATAGTATATATTATTATATTATATATATTATATATAATATATTATATATATATATATATATTATTTTTTATATTTTTTTTTGAAGATTAAAAGGTTTCCAGGGGCCTGATGAGAGGCCTCGCGGGCCGTAGTTTGGAGACCCCTGCTCTAGACAGTCCAGCACTCCTTAGCAGTACGCCCACCCTCTGCACCCCACCCCAACCACCGCCTCTTTTTCTCTCGATATTTCCAAGCTGCCTTCGTGCCTATGACGTCATTTTAATGAACTATTTTTTTTAAAATGTCATTGAAAACAGATTTCTTTAAAATGCCAGCACAAAACAAAGGCAGGCGGAAGGAACAAAGGAAACAAGAAAGAAAACTCCATTATATTTAATAGATGTTTTAAAGGTACGGCGTTACCATAAAGGCTGATAAAAATGAGTACACGGAAAATAACTTAAGCGTGCTAGAAAGCCATTCAATGGAGATATATTTGGTCATACTTTTTTTTTACACAAAACTCTACAATTTAAGATTTTTCAAAAGTTCATATTTTGGAATAAGGGCGTTGTAACCTAACTACCAAGGGATATGTTAATTTTTGTTATTGAATAACTCCCCGAAAAGACAACACATAACAAAACTTAATTTGACATAGAGATTTTTTTGTGTGTTTAACTAGAAGCAATGGCATACAATTATTTGGAAAAAAAATATGCCTCTCTGCTACATCTTTATATTTGCTCAATTTTCTTGCTGTAATTATTTAATTTCTTACTTTAACTTTTTTACCTTTCAAATTGACCGAATTTTAAATTAACTGTAATATCTCAGAGAGTCCAAAGAACTCATGAAATTTCCAAATTTCTGATGCCACTGCTCATAATAGTTTTGTTCATAAGACAAAAGGTGATGGACTTATGGAGACAGACAATATCAGGAAATTGAGTTTATAAGACAGATTAGACGAACAGGTGTTCAAATCGACTACTTGTGTTGGTGTAAATGCAGACAAAATTTTGGTTCTTGGTATTTTTTTTAAAGAGTAGTATTACAGGAGGAAATTACAAACATGGAACTATGAGTGGTGTGTTTTTAGAGAGATGTTTTTGATATGAATATTCGTCTTATGACATATGTTAAATATTACGAGAGAAAGATTACCTGCCCCACAACTTGGTCTGATTCTGGTTTCTCTAGCCCAATAATATGATACGTGTGTTGGTATTTTGGAACAAAAGCGTCTACACTCAACGCGGTGTTAAAAAGAGTGGGCGAGGGGGGGGGCAACGTAACAACGGCTTTAATTATAAGGTAATGGGGTGGCTTAGAATTTTACCAGGTAACACAATTGATGGGAAAGAAAAATAACGAAAAAAAAACCAACAACAAAATCTTGGGATCAGTTTGTAAAATAACTCGAGTATGTCAACCTCTTCTACCCGGAATGCTGGAGATGCTATTCATACATTTTGTATTTTTTGGGATTTCTATGCGGTTGAATTCCTGCCCAATGGTTTGGGAATCACTGCATTTAGAGTTGAGGGCTGCAAAAAAAATTGTTTTAAAATATAATTGTTGAAAACGACATAAACCATTGAGAGAAAAAGCTCTTATAAATATAATACAGAATGGGACTACGATAAAGCTCTTATAAATATAATGATAATAAGAATATGGGGACTACGATAAAGCTCTTATAAATATAATATAGAATGGGACTACGATAAAGCTCTTATAAATATAATACTAGTAAAGTCATAAATTAGAGGGACTACGATAAAGCTTTTCAATAAACTGTAACTTTTGATACTTCCTCCTTTTTCATATATCCTGTGTCATTGTTTGTTGTTTTTTCCTTTCTTTTTATTTTACACAAATATTTTATGATATAGTATGTCTTAAGAATTTAAACATAATTTTATTACCAACCTAATTACTATTTATGTTTATTGTACTGATGAAGGCATTAGCCGAAACGTTTACTGTCGCTTTAGTTTAATAATAAAGCTCAAATTTATTGTTTTCATTGTACAATTTTTTGTGTATTTTAAATTTTTTAAAAAAAAGGTGGGTGTGTAGTCTAACAAACCAGGAAAACCCAACACCCTAACATACACAACTCTAATAAAAATGAACCAACACCCTAACATACACAACTCTAATAAAAATGTACCAACACCCTAACATACACAACTCTAATAAAAATGAACCGACACCCTAACATACACAACTCTAATAAAAATGCAAGGCTACACCGTTAAGAGTGTGGCCAAATAATATTCTGTACAGAGGGAGAGTCTGTAACACATAACATAATCTTTCAGAGGGAGCTAACGGAGAGTGACAGCGTGAGGGACACTGCCGTATGAGATATGACAAATTGAAATAATGGACACTATGTAAATTGAGACGGACAGTGTTACGTCAGTCCATGGTGGTCATAATGTGTCCGTGTAACGCTGAATCACGAACTGCCCACCAAATCAGTAACGCGCTGGACGTGTCACACCCGGCCTTGTAGATGTTTAATGCATGCATCGGTTAGCTCTGTTGAACATTGTCATCACAACTGTTGACTACTTTCGTGGGCGACCAGGTCCCTAACCGTGTGTCCACCTAAGGTCAAGACTAACACGCATTTCTCGTCTGCACTGTAAAAACATTCGAGTCCCGATCGCTCGGTTCTGCTGGAATTCTATTTGATTTACCGGAGATCTGATAGAAAGATTGTCGTCTGGGACAAAATGGCCGCGTCGTATCTAAGGTCTCTACGTGTGTCCAATCTGCATCCGGGTCTCAGGGTATCAGAAATCGTCATTGAATGAAGATAATCGTATAAAGAAATACACGAAGCCCCATCTAACAGTGTGGACTTGGAGATGAATGTGACCTTGGGGAAAGGTGGCGTGAAAAAATGATTGTCTCGAAATATAAGAAATAATTTCTAAATTACTTTGTTATAGGATGAACAGGATTTGTTTGTTTGTTTGTTTGTTTGTTTGTTTGTTTGTTTGTTTGTTGGGAATAACAACCCATTTTAATGTCACTGATAATACAAAAGGGCTGTTGGGAAGGGGCGGATTAACAACATGACATGATGTCACATAATTTGACAAATAACTTTTACACATGAATGACACGTTGATTATAAATGTCTATTTGTCTTCATTTTGTAAAAAAATTAAATAAATAAAAAAAACAATTTAAAAAAAAATATATATATAATAATTATTATTATTATTATTATATTATAGACACATACAAACGAGGGCATTCATATACATACACTCATACACGTTAACACATTATCTACAGTCCTAAACATACACACATACACTTATGTACTCATAAACATACCCACATTACACTCGATCGGCAAATTGTTTTACCTCTATGACTGCGCGATCTAATCTTCTAATAATTTGTGTGTATCCACGTGACATCTTGTAAATGACTTAAATCAACAGATGCACTAAGTGTCATAACCAGCACATATTTCATGACTTTGAAGGCAAAGTGCTGCTGCACTGTCAGGGTCAAACTGTACGCTGTAGAGCTGCTGGACTGTCAGGATTTTAACTGTAAGGGGCACAATCACTTTGACTAAGAACTAGTTCAAATCTGAGAAAAAATGCACATCACATTATGTTTATTGTGGTAGGAAGTGTGGATAAAAAGGAATAGGCCTTGTCATTTCTAAAATCGGAATAGGTCATAACTCAATGAGTCATGTTCAATTTTTAGAAAACATTTTGGCGGAACAATATTTTGTAGGGTAAATACAGTCGAATCAATATGTTCTCAAAATTTTTAGCATAATAAAATTAAGAAACTTTTTTTTTCTTTTTCAAGTCCAATAAGCTGTCTTATATTAACGAAGAATCAACAAATAGCTGATAAGATACTCTGATACTTCCTTCATACCTACATTTACATATTGACTCGTATCTTTCATTAAATTTTTATGAAATTTGTCCTTAAAAAAGATATATATAGCCCCAATATTTCTATTAATAGATTTTAGCCATATTATGACAAGGCCTATAACAGCATTTTGAAATGTACTTGTGTTAGTGAATCTGTATGTGTGTTCCTGTGATACACAATTACATTTAAATAAACATGCACGCATACAATTTTATATTTCCTTGAGCACGGAAGGTACTATTTATCTTGTAGATAAATTATTATACAATGTTGTCACGTGAGAATCACGAGATTAGTGAGGGAGAGGTCAAATGGGTAAAAGAGCGCGAAAGCAGTTGAGAATACGTAATGGCGGATGTGCGGCTGATGTCTCCACGTTGTGAAACATCAAAATTATACTTTTGTATATAATGTGCATATTAAAGCATTTTGTTGACAATAGTATTTCAAGGATTTATTGCACGAAAGTTTGTATTGTGAGAACGCCTACAAAACACATTAACAAGTAAACCATTTACAAATGTGTGCATGCATTATTAAAAATAAATTTAAACAAAAAAAAACACAACATTGTATGATTCCGGCGCCTTACAAAGTAGCAACCATAACAATATGTCGAGGATATACCATTTTAGACCCCCTGACTCCAAGTGTGGGGGTAATTCTTATGCTAATTTCCCTCCCCCGCTTGGGGTCAGTCAATGTCGTGTTTCATGTATCACAGACGCCGAACGAGGCCAATGGAAGTTCACACTTCTTTGGAAAGTTGAAAATCCTTTCTCCACGGTGCCTTCGGATCGTTTCTGTCCCTTTGTATTAAGGAGCTCTTCTTTTGGGAAAAGGTCGAAATTTGTCAGTGACTCGGTCCATGAAGTCTAGTCCGTCAAGAGAGTGGTCACGGTAGTCGATACATTAGTCACTATAATCGATACTGTAGTCATGGCAGTCGATATGGTAATCACGGTAGCCGATACAGTAGTAACGGTAGTCCAAATAATTGTTGCTGTAATCGCTTATGTAAGTACGGCAGTCGATATAGTACTCACGGTAGTCGAAACGATGATCACAGTAGTCCTTACATGCAGTCTATCCAGTTGTCACGGCTGTCGATAGAGTCGTTGTACATACAGTTTCCACAATCCTTGTGCCACGTTTTCTTTTTCTCATGTAGTTAAATCAGGGGAAGGTAATTTTTTTAATATGTTCTCTCCCTTAAGAAATATTTTGGGTGCAGAAATCATCACTTTGTCATAAAAACCTAACCGTATCGTTTTTTCTGAAGCTTCTGTTGCCGATAACTGTGCTAGGTGCTTTACGGGCTGCCCATCACTGTGCTAGGTGCTTTACGGGCTGCCCATCACTGTGCTAGGTGCTTTACTGGCTGCCCATCACTGTGCTAGGTGCTTTAAGGGCTGCTCATCACTGTGCTAGGTGCTTTACGGGCTGCCCATCACTGTGCTAGGTGCTTTATTGGCTGCCCATCACTGTGCTAGGTGCTTTAAGGGCTGCTCATCACTGTGCTATGTGCTTTACTGGCTGCCCATCACTGTGCTAGGTGCTTTACCGGCTACCCATCACTGTGCTGGGTGCTTTAAGAGCTGCTCATCACTGTGCTAGGTGCTTTACGGACTGCCCATCACTGTGCTAGGTGCTTTACGGACTGCCCATCACTGTGCTAGGTGCTTTACGGGGTGCTCATCACTGTGCTAGGTGCTTTACTGGCTGCCCATCACTGTGCTAGGTGCTTTACGGACTGCCAATCACTGTGCTAGGTGCTAGACATATGTTCTGTCTTATGGGCTGCCCAGCACTGTATGACGGATGTGCTCACATCACACACATTGGTTGCAGGACAAGTAAGCAATGATAAACAATGTGTACAGCTTTCTAGGTTCTTCAATAGTATTTGAAGTAATACTGAAAATATCAATTTCTGGCACTCTTACTAGTCTTACTTGTATTGTGAATGATTTTACAAAAAATATATTTCTTGCGACACTATCACATGTATTTGGAGTAATGCCATATCTCCACAACAAGGTCAGCAATCATCAAGAAATAGCGACAAATAAGGAGGGGAAAAAACGTTATTTAAAACGGAAATGCTCAAATCATGATAATAAAATGTCATTACAGCGGCCATTTTTGTACCCAGTTTAATTATTTTTTTGTTGAGTTGATGGCATCATGTGTGTGACGGTCTGGGGCCGGGGGGATGGGGGGGGTGGGAGTGCGTGACATCACGATAATGAGAAGCGCTGTGAGTGGGAGGGGAGGGCGTATTATTGTTGTGATCTCGGACGTGAGCGGTCAGCCGTGACGTCATCGCGTGTGTGACTTCATGGCGTGTGTGAGAATAGCGACCCCCTCCATCCCCCTCTACCCCCAAATTAGGGCCTCTTCTTTAAATCTTGTGCTGAACTCCTCCATCCCCCCCCCCGCCCCGCCCTGCTACCCTTTTCTAAGGATCGATTATCTTCATTCAACGTGAATGTATTGTATTGTAAATAGTTTCTTCAATGTGTATTGTCTGGTCCTCGGCAAACATGTCAGTCCTTTAACACAGTGCTTCTCAAACGTTTTAGTATGGCGGACCGGCAGGAATTTTTTCCATTGCACCAGGGATCGGTGCACTATTTCCCCTGCACTGACAATTTCTTCTGTCCTTTTTTTGAGAACATCTGCGGACCGTCAGCGGATGGCCCATGGACCGGCACCGGTCCTCGGACCGCCACTTTGAGAAGCACTGCTTTAACATATTGTTGTATTTATTTATTTTTATTACTATAGCATTCTTTAAAACACGTAACTCAATTCATACATTCCTTTCTCTAAAAAAGTAATGGCATTTTCAGAAGACTCTGAAATATTATTTAATAATATTATTATTATTATTTTATTTTACTTTTTATTTTTATTTTCGGAGGGGGGGGGGAGGAACCGGATAAATTCGTCACGCCCCTGGCTATTCAGCTTGTTAATTAAAACGAAAAAAACAATGAATTTTTTCGTACCATTTTTGAATGTTTTACTACTTCCGCAAGAGATTTATTTTTTACTTACGCTTTAAGCAATAAATTCATTTGAAATTTTTTTTGTGTGTAAGATTAGAATATATCTTGTTTATTAAAACTAAAAAAATAAAATATTTTGTTGTGAATTTAATTATTTTTTTTTACCTAAGGATGCTTACCGGTTTTCGTTAATGACGGCATTTGTCACAAATCGACATTGCCACTAAGAGTATCAGATATATTCATAGTTATGTTTAGAGTGTATGGCGGAAATGTGGACTGTGCAAATGTATAATATAGGTGTAGATATGCAGTTATAGAGATTTAGGTATAGAGATGTAGGTACAGAGATTTAGGTATAGAGATGTAGGTATAGAGATGAAGGTATAGAGATGTAGGTATAGAGATGTAGGTATAGAGATGTAGGTATAGAGATATAGGTACAGAGATGTAGGTATAGAGATGTAGGGTATAGAGATGTAGGTATAGAGATGTAGGTATAGAGATGTAGGTATAGAGATGTAGGTATAGAGATGTAGGTATAGAGATGTAGGTATAGAGATGTAGGTATAGAGATGTAGGTATAGAGATGTAGGTATAGAGATGTAGGTATAGAGATGTAGGTATAGAGATGTAGGTATAGAGATGTAGGTATAGAGATGTAGGTATAGAGATGTAGGTATAGAGATGTAGGTATAGAGATGTAGGTATAGAGATGTAGGTATAGAGATGTAGGTATAGAGATGTAGGTATAGAGATGTAGGTATAGAGATGTAGGTATAGAGATGTAGGTATAGAGATGTAGGTATAGAGATGTAGGTATAGAGATGTAGGTATAGAGATGTAGGTATAGAGATGTAGGTATAGAGATGTAGGTATAGAGATGTAGGTATAGAGATGTAGGTATAGAGATGTAGGTATAGAGATGTAGGTATAGAGATGTAGGTATAGAGATGTAGGTATAGAGATGTAGGTATAGAGATGTAGGTATAGAGATGTAGGTATAGAGATGTAGGTATAGAGATGTAGGTATAGAGATGTAGGTATAGAGATGTAGGTATAGAGATGTAGGTATAGAGATGTAGGTATAGAGATGTAGGTATAGAGATGTAGGGTATAGAGATGTAGGTATAGAGATGTGGTATAGAGATGTAGGTATAGAGATGTAGGTATAGAGATGTAGGTATAGAGATGTAGGTATAGAGATGTAGGTATAGAGATGTAGGTATAGAGATGTAGGTATAGAGATGTAGGTATAGAGATGTAGGTATAGAGATGTAGGTATAGAGATGTAGGTATAGAGATGTAGGTATAGAGATGTAGGTATAGAGATGTAGGTATAGAGATGTAGGTATAGAGATGTAGGTATAGAGATGTAGGTATAGAGATGTAGGTATAGAGATGTAGGGTATAGAGATGTAGGTATAGAGATGTGGGTATAGAGATGTAGGTATAGAGATGTGGGTATAGAGATGTAGGTATAGAGATGTGGGTATAGAGATGTAGGTATAGAGATGTGGGTATAGAGATGTAGGTATAGAGATGTGGGTATAGAGATGTAGGTATAGAGATGTAGGTATAGAGATGTAGGTATAGAGATGTAGGTATAGAGATGTAGGTATAGAGATGTAGGTATAGAGATGTAGGTATAGAGATGTAGGTATAGAGATGTAGGTATAGAGATGTAGGTATAGAGATGTAGGTATAGAGATGTAGGTATAGAGATGTAGGTATAGAGATGTAGGTATAGAGATGTAGGTATAGAGATGTAGGTATAGAGATGTAGGTATAGAGATGTAGGGTATAGAGATGTAGGTATAGAGATGTAGGTATAGAGATGTAGGTATAGAGATGTAGGGTATAGAGATGTAGGTATAGAGATGTAGGTATAGAGATGTAGGTATAGAGATGTAGGTATAGAGATGTAGGGTATAGAGATGTAGGGTATAGAGATGTAGGTATAGAGATGTAGGTATAGAGATGTAGGTATAGAGATGTAGGTATAGAGATGTAGGTATAGAGATGCAGGTATGGAGATGCAGGTATTGAGATGCAAGTATAGAGATGCAGGTATTGAGATGTAAGTATAGAGATGCAGGTATAGAGATGCAGGTATTGAGATGCAGGTATAGAGATGCAGGTATAGAGATGTATGCATAGAGATTCACGGCTGTCCAAGAAGACCATCGTTTTGGTTATTGGTTAAGTAAAAAGACTTGTTACTCGTGAGGAGTCTACGAGAACAGGGTGAGTTCTGAGAGAATTTGTGAGGCTGAAAGAAGAGGTCGGAGGTCACAGTGGAGCTGTCTAGGCGAGAAGAGAGTGGTGGAGAGTTCCAATTTAGCTCCAGAGTAAATCAATAGGCAAGTCTTAGTTTGACCATAGATCTTTCAACGTGGCACTTGAGTTATTGGGAGCTTATTGAGTGATTAGGTCATGATGACGTCATGTTGATTGAAATACTTCAGATTCTCAGATGAATATTTCATAATGTTTGTATCAAGATAACAACATAACAATTTTTATGAAAATATATTTTAAAAATTCAAATAAAAAAATATTAAAAACAAAACAAAGAGGAAACTCACGAAAATGTTTTTTTTAAATATATATATTTATTTATTTATTACAAGATTCTTATAATCCATAACGTCAATATATAGTAAAATGAAGTATGGAAACAAAGTGATGAAATTATGTTATAAGATACCAAAGAAGTGTAAGATAGTCTTTTTGTCAAAACACTTTGTATTTTGAGAATTGCTCAAAATTAATTATTAATATTGCTAAGTGTGCAAGGCTTCAGTTAATGTGTTGATGATTTTTATTTACTGGAATGCTTAAACTATATAGAATTATAGTTAACCATATAAGTTGTTGTTTTATTACATTTAATTTTGTATGAATGGGGAGGTATCACAGACATATTGTTGATGTGAGAACCGTTGACGGTAGAGGTGACAGTTCTGTATTCCCCAAGGAGAGTAACTCTGTGAAGTGTGACAACTAAGACTGGCCAATCAGAGCTTTTGAATTGGTCACGTGATCTTTTGGTGGCTATTAAGGGATGCAGGACTCTGTAAAAGGTTAAGTGCAGTGGGAACATGTCTACCAGTAATAAAAATTTTATTTTTTATTTTTTTAAAAAATGTTTGTATGTACATGTATTATCTGCTCAATAAATTAAATTTCAATGAATTTTTTTATTTGTCATTAATACATAATAAATTTCTTAAGACGTTCATTGTTCATGTACGTATCAAATTCGTCTAGATCTCTTATTTCTATCCTTTCATCTCAAATTTTGTGTACACAAGTTATCCTGTGTTTAACACCATAGTTTGACTCTACAGTATTACTCTGTGCTCTACCTCTGTCTTCACTGATCTACATGATGATGTATCTCTGATGAATTATGTGTGTGTTAGTGATGGGACAGAGAGAGAAAGCTACTTAGTTATCCCAACCACATTATGCCATACTTACTTCTAGTTATCCCAACCACATTATGCCACACCTACTACTTAGTTATCCCAACCACATTATGCCATACTTACTTCTTAGTTATCCCAACCACATTATGCCATACTTACTTCTTAGTTATCCCAACCACATTATGCCATACTTACTTCTTAGTTATCCCAACCACATTATGCCATACTTACTTCTTAGTTATCCCAACCACATTATGGCATACCTAACACTTAGTTATCCTAAACACCATTCCCCACACCTACCATAATTTTGGAAGTATTTCCGTGTTCCAGTATGTGACAGAAAAACTTGCTTCCCCGTGGGTTAGGGGGGGGGGTCATCTCCCTAGCGATGTCTGCACTAATGGTTCCTGCCGACGACCTTTTGCTTCCGATGCCTTCTCCTTACAACGGGGTTGACGTCATGTCCCTGGCATTGCCATGAAGTGTTTGACACCAACATCGCTACGGGCAACGTGAGCCCCCCCCCAAACCCAGCAACAATTCTAGTGATTTGGTGCGTGCCAGCGTGCAATGAGATGCACTTTGATATAGAAAACACCACACAAAAACTTGTTTGTGGTGCGTGTCCGTGACTGGCGTTTTGCGGTTTTTCTAATTTTGTTTTTGTTCGTAATTAATTTCAGAGCAAATAAACCAGGGCCCGTATTGTGCATCTCAGCTGTTTGAAGATGGTCGACACTGAGGAAATAAACCAGGGCCCGTATTGTGCATCTCAGCTGTTTGAAGATTGTCGACACTGAGGAAATGGTAGAATATTGAGCATATAACATTGGGGGATTCACTGCGTGTGTAACCAGTTTACTTTTGTATATAATCTCTGTAGGCGTTCTCTCAATACATATAACCTTGCATACAATAATCCTCCGAAGAACTGGTTTCAATAAAACAACTTTAATATGTATACTATGTACATAACATATATAATTTGAGGTTATACAACGTGGAGTCCTGAGCCACATCCGCCATGACACACACCAGAATTCTCCAACACTCCCCATCTCCTTTCCCGCTCTTTCTCTCATGTGACGTCTCCGTATCTAACCATGTGATTCACACGTGACAGGGTGAAAGATTTAAAAAAAAGAAAGCCAGGAAGAAGAAAAAATGAAAGTAGATAGTTTTAGTAAATGAATCGTTATTTGAAAAAAAACATAACAAAATAGCAGTGATTTAATCGATTCACAGCGCTAAACGATTCATTAGATTAAACTTCTTTTTGTAATGAAATGGAGAGATTAAGAGACAGAACGAGAAAAATGTAGAGAAAGTAAGAGATATGAGGAGAAAAGAAGTCTGTGAAAGAGAGATAGTGAGAGAGATAGTGAGAGAGAGTGAGTGAGTGAGTGAGTGAGTGAGTGAGAGAGAGAGAGAGAGAGAGAGATAGATAGAGAGAGAGAGAGATAGATAGATAGATAGATAGATAGATAGATAGATAGATAGATAGATAGATAGATAGATAGATAGATAGATAGATAGATAGATAGATAGATAGATAGATAGATAGATAGATAGATAGATAGATGATAGATAGATAGATAGATAGATAGATAGATAGATAGATAGATAGATAGATAGATAGATAGATGAGATAGATAGATAGATGAGATGGATGGATAGATAGATGGATGAGATGGATGGATGGATGGATGGATGATGGATGGATGGATGGATAGATGAGATGGATAGATGGATGGATGGATGGATAGATAGATGGATAGATAGATAGATAGATGGATGGATAGATGAGATGAGATGGATAGATGGATGGATGGATGGATAGATGGATGGATAGATGGATAGATGGATGGATAGATAGATGGATGGATGGATAGATAGATGGATGGATAGATGGATAGATGGATGGATAGATAGATGAGATGGATGGATAGATGAGATGGATGGATAGATGGATAGATAGATGGATGGATAGATGGATGGATAGATGGATGGATAGATGGATGAGATAGATAGATGGATAGATGGATAGATGGATAGATGGATAGATAGATAGATAGATAGATAGATAGATAGATAGATAGATAGATAGATAGATAGATAGATAGATAGATAGATAGATAGATAGATAGATAGATAGATAGATAGATAGATAGATAGATAGATAGATAGATAGATAGATAGATAGATAGATAGATAGATAGATAGATAGATAGATAGATAGATAGATAGATAGATAGATAGATAGATAGATAGATAGATAGATAGATAGATAGATAGATAGATAGAGTAGATAGATAGATAGATAGATAGATAGATAGATAGATAGATAGATAGATAGATAGATAGATAGATAGATAGATAGATAGATAGATAGATAGATAGATAGATAGATAGATAGATAGATAGATAGATAGATAGATAGATAGATAGATAGATAGATAGATAGATAGATAGATAGATAGATAGATAGATAGAGAGATAGATAGATAGATAGATAGATAGATAGATAGATAGATAGATAGATAGATAGATAGATAGATAGATAGATAGATAGATAGATAGATAGATAGATAGATAGATAGATAGATAGATAGATAGATAGATAGATAGAGAGAGAGAGAGAGAGAGAGAGAGGAGAGAGAGAGAGAGAGAGAGAGAGAGAGAGAGAGAGAGAGAGAGAGAGAGAGAGAGTGTGTGTGTGTTTGAATTGAACCATGACCAATGTTCCTTCTTGTCAAATCTTACAGAGTAAACTATAAATTGCCTGTAGTCTTTCAAGGCTTCCCTGTAGATTCAACAATTTAATTTGTTACTTTCATCTTTCTCTACACGACGCCTTAGTCCAGTGATTCTCAAACGAAATTCTGTGCTTCAGCCCGAGCTCGTATGAAATAAAATATTGAATTCCCACTCACACTCTCACTCGACACACACATCCCCCCTCTTCCATTTTATAGTGCAAGGTAAATCGATTTTAATACCACCTTTATTGTAATCACCGGACCTTTAAGACCGGCGCAATCCCATTCTTCCGGTCAGACCGATCAGTGACCTTTGACCTCCATTCCCAGCCTCCAGCCGCTGAGGGTATTTCCTCACCTCATCCATCCGTCGATTCCTTGGTCGGCCTTCTAGCTCTTGGTTTCTGCATCTTTGCTGCTTCTTTTAAAACTGTGGACACTATGGGCGGGTCTTGGAACACCTTGTGCACAACGTGGACTGTGAGGAGAGAGGAATTTTAACTCCGCTGCTTCCTTTGACCACGGGATTCTCGTGAAGTAATTAAAATATAAATATTTATTGCAACTAAAAAAAATAATAACATAAAAGTGCCAACTGTAAAAGAAGATTAATCATCCTTTATACTGTCTTATTTCTAAAGTATTTCCCTTTTTAAAAAAAAATTTCTAATAGACTAAACAATACGCCCTTTCCTTATATAAATTGTATTCTTATTGATTTATTTAGGGCGAACACTACAATATGGGAATCGTCGTACTAGAGTGGGGTAATAAAAAGCAAAGGCGCTTACAAACCGGAACAAACAACCGAAAATAGAGAAGAGAGCTTCTATCAAGGGAAGGGTACTCTTATTTATCCCAAATTAATAATCAAACCGTGTTGTCTTTTGGAACAAAGGATGGCATCCTCAGACATTGAGAAGCGGCGGTTTTCATGACTAATTTCTTGACTTTGATTCAAGCCACTTCACAGTCCATATTTACATAGTTGCTGGGAGTCAAACAAGCCGGAACCAAACCAGACGATCAAATGTGCCCTGAAAGAAAGGCGTCGCTTTTCTCTAACGTTTCTTATCTTCAGATGGGAGTGCTGGAAGCCAAACACCCAGTAACTGTTGCACTTTGTCGAGCATCCACAACAAGAATAATCACTAAATAACATTATGAGAACCACTGTTGATCTGATGATGTTTTTTCTTCTTTTATTTGAGTTTGGTATGAATTGGTGTAACGAGAGGAGACTGGCCGAGCGGCTCTCGAGGGCTTAAATTAAGTTGTTTCTCGTGTCTTGTCAGAGTGAGCATGGCGGTGTGGTGTAATTAAATTAAAAGTTGGCTCATCCTCTTTGATCACACTACAAATCCCCACCGTTTGGAGATAGCCAGGAGCAATTTCGCAAACATTTTTTAACACAGGGGAAGTCACTCGAGCAAGGTGACCACGGCACAGATCACAACACTGAGTGAGTTAATGTGGACCGTAAAGATCAGATTTGTTTCCTTTATTATTTCTAAAGATTATAGATATATGCATACGTAACCCTCCCCCCCCTCTCTCTCTCTCTCTCTCTCTCTCTCTCTCTCTCTCTCTCTTCCCCCCACCCCACCCCTCTGTGGTCCTCTCCCATGCCCTCTGTTTTTTCTGTCTCTTTATTTCTATCTCTAATTTTTTATTTTTCGTTCTCTCCTTTTATCTTTCTTACCCCTCTCCTCTCCTCTCTATCTCTATCTCTCACACACATTCATTCTCTTCCTCTCCGTCTTTCTTTCTCCTCTGTCATGAGCCTCTCGGAATTGCAAACAAATGAAACATGAGGGACAATCACTTGGTTCTTAAGTCCATTAAGTTTTGAAGAGCATGACAGCAACAGGTGTTGACTGAATGAAAGGTAAATAATATAAAACCGCGGTCTCTCTAAAACTTGGATACGCAGGGAAGTGATTGTCACAGATGCATATGTCACATAATGATAGTACCATCTTTTCAACGTTAAAGCTCAGGACCAGTTATTAAGTAATTAGCCACTTTATATTTTTGTATCCTATTTCAACCTTCTCTAAGGTTGGCATCGGGAGCAAAACTATAGGGCAAATTCTATTTAGATGGGTTAAAAAAACCGCCAATACAGTATTCCCTCGCTAAACGCGGCTTTTTTTTAAAATGACGTCACGCAACTAGGGGGAGGGGGTCCCCACATATGTGACGATGTGTAACGAGGGGGAGTGGGGAGTTTAAGAATTGTGACGTCACGGGAAAACACACTACTTTAAATCAAAGTTCCACTTAAATATTCGATTTCTTACTATTTATTTTATGACGTTTCACATGGATTCAAGCGTTTTACGATATTAGAGTACACTCTTACACTAAATAATATTAAAATGACAATAAATTTATTTGAAGCATGCTCATTTTCAAATAGAAAATCCTACTTTTAGGGGGGGGGGTGTCACAGCTTTGTGACGTCATATTGGAAGGGAGGTCTAAGTTTTTGTGACGAAGTGTGACGATGGGGGTGGGGGTTACAAATTTGCCAAAATCGCGTGACGTCATTTATAAAGATAGTCTTCATTACAAAGTAATAATAAGGACACAACACATTTTAATGTTATAAATAAAGAGAAAAGCTTCATTTCTTAATTAAAATTGAAGTTTTATGTTTTTCCTCATTGCACAATCTTTCATGTATCAATGTTTTCAGCCAAACCATGCCCAATACCCAAAATAACTATTGATTAGATAATCTTGGTGCATACGTTATTGATCTTAATTAATTTTTTATTAACTTAATATTAGAGAAGCTATATTTACACATTGCATTATTTAAGATAATGTTCGAATTAATGATAATGATAATATTTCAGGCAGGGTAACTTCCAGCCTAAACTTGAATAAATTAACTGGTCTTGAGTTCATTTATTCTCTTTTTTTACCCGTGGTGTTAAAATATTCCTTGTTTGACAATGACACGTGAGATATTTTGTAAACTCTAATTTGAAGGCAAAATTTCAAAGTCCAGTATATAAGCTGGTGTAAGAAAATCATATCTGTTTTCTAAATTTGATATAACTGCCAAAAACTCACATGAATTTCTACAGTAATCTCATATTATTATTATGAAGAATAAAAATTTCTTCTCAACAGTTTTTTTTCACAGCATGAATTCATATTCGCTTCGATCACCAAACATTTGCTCTTTCGTTCTTTGATTTGAAGATTCCATTAAAACAATGAGGTTTCCACATGAAATTTTATTAAATGTCAAAGCATCCTTTAGTATTCCATTAGTTTCTCTGTGAGAAGCCTCTGTTAAGCATTAACACTATACGTTTGTAAATAATTTCGGGCATCTCTGATAAAAATTAGAAAATAATAATATTTCATGATGACTATCAAAGTTCCTGCGTCTGTTCGTGTGTTGAGCTTTTTGTCTTCATCTATCAATTCTTCTATAGCTTTAAAAATAACTTCAAAATGGTTCCATTGGTATATTCACTATTTTGTATCCTGAATTCTGTTTAATGCCTTGCTTGTAGAAGCAATTTGATATTCCAAACGAATTATGGACATTGAAAGGAATGCGTAACAACGTTCTAGTATACTAAAACAGTTAGAGTTAGAGAGTTCGTTTCCGTAGGAGTATCATGTAAACAAATTTGAAAATGAACTTTTTGAATCAGATTTGACATTGACAATAATTGACATGTAATTTATTGCGTCTTCTGTTTAAAACTCCTGCATACTTTTCAGTCATGAAGAAGTATTAACACACGTTTGGCCTCTGCACTCCATTATTTTAAGATCATCATTTATTTAAAATCATTTCAGAAATGTCGTAAGAACCTCTTGCCACATTGTTTTGCTCTTTATTAATAGTCTATTCTTTTTATCTAATTTCTGATTCTTTCCCATTGCAAAAAACTTTGGCAATGTTGACCTCTTGTTCATGAGTGGCAATTTTTGTGTTTATCATTATGTGTGCCAAGTTTTAATTCCATTAGATAAGCAATTTTATCCATTATTTTTATTTATTCCACACTATAAAGATATTAACATTAAAATAATTTTGCATTAAAAGAACAGACAATATAAGTACGCCAGTAACTTTGTACCAGTAGTTTACCCACGTTAAAATCGATTAAATGTACCAGCACATAATTGTCATGTTGGTACATTACTTCAGCCCCGATGTTTTTCAGCTCAGTAGCATTAGTTTTAGAAGTCTTTAGATTAATAAAAGAATAGGAGTTTGAAATTTTGGCATTAGAAACGTCCACGTATTTTAATATAGTTTCTTCATTTTAAAAAAAAACTATCTTGTTTTTTCTTTTATTTTGTTAAACTTTATTATAGTGTTATCTATTTTTAGAAGCTAATTAACAACGAGTAATGTGACGCCCGCCCCCCCCCCAAATGTGCCGCTCGGAGAATACGATTCGCTCATGTTTCAAATTGATATAGGGTACAAGTAAGATTTGCTTTTACAACAGGGAGAGAGTGAGAGAGAAAGAAAGAAAGAAAAAAAGAAACAAACAAACAAACAAACAAACAAAGAAACAAAGAAACAAATAAAGAAAAAGAGACAGTGGCGTTGCGAGAGGAGGGCAAGGGGGCAAATGCCCCGGGCAGCACTTTGTTAGGGGCGGCAAATTCCTCGTCTTTAATTAACTTCAAAGAAATACAATTTTAAAAGAAAGTGTAATTTTATTATGCAAATAAAATAAAAACCAAATAAGAAATTAATGAAAGAAATAAAGAAATAAAGAATAAAGAAATTAAATGACTTTTGCTAAAATTGTATGTGTATACCTTATCATTTTACTGGAAACCTCCAGTCTAGGAACGAGTGAGCAAATTTGTGGTGATCAAAGAGAATATTTTGCAATGTTATTAGAAAAACAGTAGAGAAGAATTCTGTTACTGTAGATATTCATTTGAGGTTTTAGCAGTTACAGAAGTTGTAAAACAATGATAATCTACTGGACTTCGAAATTCGCCTTCAAATTTGAGTATTCAAATTCTAAGTATCTCACATGGCATTGTCAAGCAAAGACTATTTTACCTCACGGGTAAAAAATTGAATTAATGAATTCAAGCCTACTTGATTTGTCCAGGTTTATTAAGATATTTCGGGTCCATGTTAAACTGCCTATTAAAATATAATTAATTCGAACATTTCTTACAACTGTGAGAGAAGCTTCTATACAATTTAGTTAATGAACAATTAACTACAATCAATAATAAGTACACCAAGGTGGACTAATCTATATCTATTTTGGCTAGTGAGCACGGCAACGCTGACAACAGTGATACATCAAAGATTGTGCCATGAGGAAAAGCAGAAAACGTGAATTTTATCAACGAAATGAAAGCTTTTCTGTATCTTTTTTAAAAAATATTTATTTCACATGTCCTTACAATAAAATTACTTTCTAATAAAGTTATATTTTCTCTATAACATCAAAATATTTTTCGGAGGAGGGGGTGGGGTAGCAACAGTGGCCTAACAATGGGTTGGCATCGGGGCAGTTGCCAAGGGCGCTAGCTCAAAAGGGCGCCTCAAAATCGCTAATTTTTAAATTTTTATTTAAATAAATACAATCGGACCGCTCTAAGTCGAACTCAAAAGGACCCGAAAAGAAAATCGACTTAACGGAGTTTTCGAGTTAGGGAAAATGGCGTAATAGGCGCTGATTAATCAAGGACAATGTAGATATTGAGAGGTGGGGGGTACAGCCATACCGGCTAGTAGACTTGACAGGAAGGAGAGGCGATGTCTATGTTTTAAAGGAATGGTAACTAGAAAATATAATTCGCGTCCCTTTGCTGCATGCTGTGACTCTTTTTAAAAAGAAAAATCTTACTATCCCCATCCCACTGTCTATGGAGTAAAGTGGGGGAGGGAAGGTGTCTCCTCTCACGGGCTTGTGTCGGCATGTCAAAGCAAACTGGTTCCTTCATATGAAACATCAGACACCGCCTCTCTTTCCTGTCAAGCCCTCTAGCCCCTATGGCTGTCTCTCCCCCCCCCCTCTCAATATCAAAATTGTCCTTGACTAATCTGCGCCTATTACGCCAGTTTCCGTAACTCGAAAACTGAAATAAATAAAGAGCAATTTATAATTTTAAAAAATGCTTTAACACCAAATGATTGAACTATTGAAAAAACAAAAAATCACGATGACATGACAATGTTTCATTTAGATCTTCTAAATGTTCTTGCTACATGGGAATTGTAAGAATCGTACCCGAATATCAAAATAGCTCTGACAACATTTCTTACAATGCCAACCACAGTAGCCACTGCTGAAAGGAGTTTCAGCAAACTAAAAATTATCAAAAATTACTTGAGATCGACTTCGGGTCAACAACGCACATCATCTCTAGCTCTTCTTTCCATCAAAAGTGAACTTACCAGTCAAATAAACTTCGATGAAATAACCACTAATTTTGCAAACATTAAAAAGCAAGAAAAGTTAAGCTTTGAACCTTTGATATAGGACATAGGAGTGGATCGGTGGAGTGTTACTTAAAATTACTTTTTATTGTGAGTTTATATCGTTATGTATGAGATAATGAGTATGACACATTGACACTATTGTTTTTATTTATAATACATGATACTTCAAGTTTTGCTGTAGTCTTTATTAACGCAACAATATCCCGTTTTATCCACCAATTTATTTGGTCTTATTTAGTAAATAATAAACTGCAAATTAGTATTGTTCCTGTCTTGTGTATTTTTTATATTCACTTTGTATTACTGTCACTGTCAGACTTCGTAATTATTGTCATAAATAAAATAAGAAAAATCCAATTATTGTTCCTAAAAAATTAAACAATTGCAAAAACCTGAAATTTGTCAATTCATTAAGGGCGCAAAAATTAAATTAGCCAAGCGCGCAGAAATCCTAGTTACGCCTCTGGTTGGCAAATCTGATTTCTGCCCCGGGCGGCATATACCCACGCTTCGCCGCTGAAGAGAGATGATATCACGGAAAAACAAACCACACATTGTTAATATACCTTCAACGCTCGCATATAGTTCTAAAGAGAGTATTCTTTTCCGAAGTCCTGTATATCAATCAGTAACACATAGACTCAGTAAGATATTGGCCGGATAAAAACCATCACCTGAGTGACAGGTGCAAATTTCTCTAACTTTTCAACGAATGGCGCTCGGTACGGAGCTTAGTAGTTTGTCGCAGAGATGGTGCTAACATAAAGTAGTGTGTAGCTGAGATGGTGCTAACATAAAGTAGTGTGTAGCTAAGATGGTGATAACATAAAGTAGTATGTACCTGAGATAGTGATAACATAAAGTAGTGTGTTGCTGAGATAGTGCTAACATAAAGTAGTGTGTAGATGAGATGGTACTAACATAAAGTAGTATGTACCTGAGATTAGTGCTAGCATAAAGTTATATGTACCTGAGATAGTGCTAACATAAAGTAGTGTGTTGCTGAGATGGTGCTAACATAAAGTAGTGTGTAGCTGAGATGGTGCTAACATAAAGTAATGTGTAGCTGAGATGATGCTAACATAAAGTTGTATGTACGTGAGATAGTGCTAACATAAAGTAGTGTGTTGCTGAGATGGTGCTAACATAAAGTAGTATGTACCTGAGATAGTGCTAACATAAAGAAGTATGTACCTGAGATAGTGCTAACATAAAGAAGTATGTACCTGAGATAGTGCTAACATAAAGTAGTGTGTTGCTGAGTTGGTGCTAACATAAAGTAGTGTGTAGCAGAGATGATGCTAACATAAAGAAGGGTGTAGCTGAGATGGTAGTAACATAAAGTAGTGTTTAGGAGAGATGGTGCTAACATAAAGTAGTGTGTAGCAGACATGGTGCTAACATAAAGTAGTGTGTAGCTGAGATGGTGGTAACATAAAGTAGTGCGTAGCTGAGATGGTGGTAACATAAAGTAGTGTGTAGCTGAGATGGTGGTAACATGAAGCTGTGTGTTGCTGAGTTTGTGGTAACATAAAGTAGTTTGTACCTGAGATGGTGGTAACATAAAGTAGTGCGTAGCTGAGATGGTGGTAACATAAAGTAGTGTGTAGCTGAGATGGTGGTAACATAAAGCAGTGTGTTGCTGAGTTTGTGGTAACATAAAGTAGTTTGTAGCTGAGATGGGGCTAACATAAAGTAGTGTGTACCTTAGATCGTGCTAACATAAAGTAGTGTGTAGTTGATATGGTGCTAACATAAAGTAGTGTGTAGCTGTGATGGTGCTAACATAAAGTAGTGTGTAGCTGATATGGTGCTAACATAAAGTAGTGTGTAGCTGATAACGTGATAACATAAAGTAGTGTGTAGCTGAGATGGTGGTAACATAAAGTAGTGTGTAGCTGATATGGTGCTAACATAAAGTAGTGTGTAGCTGATATGGTGCTAACATAAAGTAGTGTGTAGCTGAGATGGTGGTAACATAAAGTAGTGTGTAGCTGATATGGTGCTAACATAAAGTAGTGTGTAGCTGATATGGTGCTAACATAAAGTAGTGTGTAGCTGATATGGTGCTAACATAAAGTAGTGTGTAGCTGAGATGGTGGTAACATAAAGTAGTGTGTAGCTGATATGGTGCTAACATAAAGTAGTGTGTAGCTGATATGGTGCTAACATAAAGTAGTGTGTAGCTGATATGGGGCTTACATAATGTTATTGTTAGCATTGATTTAACGAATCTGGAAGAACAAGTTTCAGCAAGGTATGTTCAAAACTCTTGCAACTAAACCACATGAACTCCTTTACTTGTGTTACAAAAATTATATGATGCTAAAATAAACCAAATCAAATTTATTAATAAAAAAAGATAAATAAAAGTACCAAAAATAAAAACTGAACACTTTCAGGGCAGTTGTTTGATATCAAAATAATGTTTCTTGGAATAGTGGCGCCACAAAGCGCGATGTCCATGAGGTCAAGTCATAAGTTCCGAGAAGTCACGTGATTTAGTAAGCTACTATCGATTGTGTTCTCCCCCTTGAAAGACACCCATAAACATAGTAGATTCGTGTTTTCTCTTCACGGTCAGATCGATGCGAGAATGTGTACGTTTCCACCAATTTTTGTCTACTCGCCTCCACGAGATGTTTGTACAACTAATGCTCCCGGATGAACGCAAATCGAGGGCAAGATGTTGTCCGACACTTAATGTTGGGAGGGAGAAAAAACGATAATGATGAGGCTTAATGATTTTTAAACTTTATTTTTTGGGCAGAATTTTAGAAGATTTTTAAAAAGGGAAATCCCTTATCAAATGTTTAAAGAAACCAATTTAGTGCAGGCTCTAGTTGACTGGTAAAACAGTGGAATTAAGAGGATAAAAGTTGATAGGAAAGCGCTCAGTCTTAATGTTGTTGATTCAGATTTACTTTACATAGAGAATACAATTCAATAACTAAATAAATACGCATACTTTAAGAATGGTGGCCTGTAAAATATTTCATTACAATGGAGAATTTCTTATCAATTAAACATACACACATCAGGTGTACACACAAAGTGAATGACGTCACGCAACTATACACAGTCACGTGTACAATTAGTGACACAGCAAACATTGACACTGGGGGAATATTGACATTAAAATCATTGACACTTACTATTTTTTATGTGAAGTACCGTGAGGCCAGTTGCTTGTTGTGGTACTACGCTACATAAATAATTATCAGATTATTATTATTATTATTATTATTATTACTTAATGAACATAGACACTGAATGAAGGATGACATGCAAAGAATATTAACATTCAAAGAACATTACACAAGAAGACAGGGACACATAATATCGCTAATGAAATAACTTTAAAAAATAAGATTTAAAAAAAAACCACATAAAAGTAAAACTCCAAATAAATTATTGTGTAGGAAAAAAAATAGAACGAAAGTAAGTTTTAGAAGAAAAGAAAAAAAAACTAGAATCGAAATAACATAAATCCAGTTGAACAACGGGCGAGACAGCCCTTGACTAATGCCCGCTCAGATAAAGGTTTCGTGTTTCACGAGGATGACTCGCGTCCGTCCCCTAATAACCCGAGCACACGGCGAGGTAAGTGTAATCATTGCTCCATTGTGTCCCATCAAAAGCCGTCTTCGGGAGACCTCCTCTGGCCCTGGTGCCGGGCAGGAACACAGAAATGATGGTGTTATGTCGGTGAAATTTGCAGGGCAAGACACTGGGGGATGATAAAACGAAATGCCTCCGATAAAAAAAAATGGAGAACAAAAATACTGAGGTCCGCAGGAAGATCAATGCATCGACAGAGTTATGCCCCTCGAGATTTCTTAAACCCAATCATGGCTTGCAAGGGACGTAACTTCATCGTGTATTACCTCCCCTGGAAATATCGGTTTAAGAAAACATGGCGGCCACGTGTTGGCAGACTTGATCTTTATTTTTATTTTATCAAACACTATTTCATTCTAGCAAATTATGTCAACACAGTTATTCGGTAGGAGCACGACTTTCTGTAATGCTCTTTTTGAAACGCGAGCGTTTTGGTAGGATTTGGTAGAGTGGTGAATTTGGATGTAGAGATTTTTGGGGGGAAAACAGTCAGCGGAGATTAGAGTAGAGGAATCTAGGATACGGACATCAATCAATAGGACTTTATTTCTTGGAATATTTGTCTAAAAAATTAATAATGAACGCTATCCCCTGAGGTTTTTCTACAACGGCTAAATGGGGGATAAGGAAATCTAATGTATAACCTCAATGTTGGGATGCAGATATCGACGACTATGTTCAAATAAAGAGAGTGTAAGTGGCAGAGGCGTCATACTTAGAAAAATCATGGTGAGGACACGAAGAAGTGTCCCTCCTGTTTTACCACAGACGATAGTAGCAGTTGTGCCCTGTTTTATATTGTTTGTGTACATTTCTAAATTGATATTATATCTTTGATGCCATCCCATTTCTCAACACATTGTGTGTTTTTGTCATCTGTTCCTCGTTCTCTCTCGTTCCCTCTCCCCTCTAGTTTCTCCTTGTTCCCTTTCGTTCCCTATCGTTCTCCCTCATTCCCTCTCGTTCTCTCTCTTTCTCTCTTTTACTCTCGTTCCCTCTAATTCCCCCACATTTCCTCTAGCTCCCTCTTGCTTCATCTCGTTCCTGTCGTTCTCTCTCTTTCACTCTCGTTCCAACTCGTTTCCTCTTGTTCTCTCTCTTTCATTCTCGTTTCCTCTCGTTTCAACTCGTACACTCTCGTTTTTTTCACCAAATCATCAGCGGTTCAATTTTTTTTCTATGCACTCTAACGGCACGCGATTTCAAAAATTGTGATGTAAGGTAATCTCCAGTCCCATGAGATCGAGAGAAGGATGACGCTTGTGTATTTCTGTCTTTAAAACCGTTTTATTTTCGTTTTTTAAATTATTTATTCATTTTTGTTAGTTCGTTTATTTTTTTATTATTTATTCATGTTTATTATATTACTTTATTATTATTATATTATGTTTTGATGTGAAGTTCTTGTTGTCATATAGTCGTAGAGAGTAGGGTTCTAATGAGTGAAAAGTAGAAATAATGTTAAGTTTAGATTCTTTGGTGTATGTGGAACACATGGAGAGCAATGTGGTTAGTGTGGCTGAAAGCTGTGGTTGATTGTGTGGGTAAACAATGTGGGTCTGAGACAGGTTATTTTGATTATCGAAACGGTGGGTCGCTGTGTGGGTCAACAATGTGCTCACTGTGTGGGTAAATGTGTGGGTCAGTGTGTGGGACACTGTGTGGGTCAATGTGTGGGTCATTGTGTGAGTCACTATGTGGGTCACTATGTGGGTCACTATGTGGGTAACTGTGTGGGTCACTGTGTGGGTCACTGTGTGGGTCACTGTGTGGGTCACTATGTGGGTCATTGTGTGGGTCAACAATGTGGGTCTCAAATACAGTGAACGTGCTCAGCAATGATTCCATGTTATAGGAGCTTCTTTCCCCCTTTTCCCCTCTCTCACATAGCTCAAGGGTGTGATTAGATGCCTCTCCAAATAACACTGGAAGGAGAAGATAATTATTAGCGCCGGTGATTAACGGAAGACAATGGGCGTCTAGTGTTGGAAGAGTTGAGGCCATTCTCTCGTATGGCGATTTGCAGTTTTGTTGTAGCGGTGGTGGTAGAAGAGTTAAGGCCCTTCTGTCGTGTGGTGAGTTGCAGTTTTGTTGTAGTGTGTGTGGTAGAAGAGTTGAGGCCCTTCTGTCGTATGGCGAGTTGCAGTTTTGTTGTAGCGGGAGTGGTAGAAGTTCTGTCGTATAGCGAGTTGCAGTTTTATTGTAGCGGTGGTGGTAGAAGTTCTGTCGTATAGCGAGTTGCAGTTTTGTTGTAGCGGGAGTGGTAGAAGTTCTGTCATATGGCGAGTTGCAGTTTTGTTGTAGCGGTGGTAGTAGAAGTTCTGTCGTATAGCGAGTTGCAGTTTTGTTGTAGCGGGAGTGGTAGAAGTTCTGTCATATGGCGAGTTGCAGTTTTATTGTAGCGGTGGTAGTAGAAGTTCTGTCGTATAGCGAGTTGCAGTTTTGTTGTAGCGGGAGTGGTAGAAGTTCTGTCATATGGCGAGTTGCAGTTTTGTTGTAGCGGTGGTAGTAGAAGTTCTGTCGTATAGCGAGTTGCAGTTTTGTTGTAGCGGGAGTGGTATAAGTTCTGTCGTATAGCGAGTTGCAGTTTTATTGTAGCGGTGGTAGTAGAAGTTCTGTCGTATAGCGAGTTGCAGTTTTGTTGTAGCGGGAGTGGTAGAAGTTCTGTCATATGGCGAGTTGCAGTTTTGTTGTAGCGGTGGTAGTAGAAGTTCTGTCGTATAGCGAGCTGCAGTTTTGTTGTAGTGGGAGTGGTAGAAGTTCTGTCATATGGCGAGTTGCAGTTTTGTTGTAGCGGTGGTAGTAGAAGTTCTGTCGTATAGCGAGTTGCAGTTTTGTTGTAGCGGGAGTGGTAGAAGTTCTGTCATATGGCGAGTTGCAGTTTTGTTGTAGCGGGAGTGGTAGAAGTTCTGTCGTATAGCGAGTTGCAGTTTTATTGTAGCGGTGGTAGTAGAAGTTCTGTCGTATAGCGAGTTGCAGTTTTGTTGTAGCGGGAGTGGTAGAAGTTCTGTCATATGGCGAGTTGCAGTTTTGTTGTAGCGGTGGTGGTAGAAGTTCTGTCGTATGGCGAGTTGCAGTTTTGTTGTAGCGGTGGTGGTAGACGTTCTGTCGTATAGCGAGTTGCAGTTTTGTTGTAGCGGTGGTGGTAGACGTTCGACTGACAGAATTGAAGGGTGGGTGGAGAAGTGGTTGGAGGTGGAGTTGGGAAATGTATGCTGCTGTCAATGTTCCCTTTAATCTGCGCAGCTATGTGGCCACGCAGATATCTGACTGACGTCGCGAAGTAGTTTAGAATAACCGTGCAGCAACTTTTGGAAAATATTGCGGGGAAAAAAATTGATGCTGTGCAACTTCGCACACGAGTTTTTTTTTCTTTGCTCACTGACCAACGAACCTTAGATGGAACATTGGCTTCAGTGACATTGATTCCTTCTAGATGGTGGTTGTTTGGCGAAGTGATTGTGGTTGGAGAATGGTGAGAGATGGTTGTTTGGCGAAGTGATTGTGGTTGGAGAATGGTGAGAGGTGGTTGTTTGGCGAAGTGATTGTGGTTGGAGAATGGTGAGAGGTGGTTGTTTGGCGAAGTGATTGTGGTTGGAGAATGGTGAGAGGTGGTTGTTTGGCGAAGTGATTGTGGTTGGAGAATGGTGAGAGGTGGTTGTTTGGCGAAGTGATTGCGGTTGGAGAATGGTGAGAGGTGGTTGTTTGGCGAAGTGATTGCGGTTGGAGAATGGTGAGAGGTGGTTGTTTGGCGAAGTGATTGTGGTTGGAGAATGGTGAGAGGTGGTTGTTTGGCGAAGTGATTGTGGTTGGAGAATGGTGAGAGGTGGTTGTTTGGCGAAGTGATTGCGGTTGGAGAATGGTGAGAGGTGGTTGTTTGGCGAAGTGATTGCGGTTGGAGAATGGTGAGAGGTGGTTGTTTGGCGAAGTGATTGTGGTTGGAGAATGGTGAGAGGTGGTTGTTTGGCGAAGTGATTGTGGTTGGAGAATGGTGAGAGGTGGTTGTTTGGCGAAGTGATTGTGGTTGGAGAATGGTGAGAGGTGGTTGTTTGGCGAAGTGATTGTGGTTGGAGAATGGTGAGAGGTGGTTGTTTGGCGAAGTGATTGTGGTTGGAGAATGGTGAGAGGTGGTTGTTTGGCGAAGTGATTGTAGTTGGAGAATGGTGAGAGGTGGTTGTTTGGCGAAGTGAATGCGGTTGGAGAATGGTGAGAGGTGGTTGTTTGGCGAAGTGATTGTGGTTGGAGAATGGTGAGAGGTGGTTGTTTGGCGAAGTGATTGTGGTTGGAGAATGGTGAGAGGTGGTTGTTTGGCGAAGTGATTGTAGTTGGAGAATGGTGAGAGGTGGTTGTTTGGCGAAGTGATTGCGGTTGGAGAATGGTGAGAGGTGGTTGTTTGGCGAAGTGATTGCGGTTGGAGAATGGTGAGAGGTGGTTGTTTGGCGAAGTGATTGCGGTTGGAGAATGGTGAGAGGTGGTTGTTTGGCGAAGTGATTGTGGTTGGAGAATGGTGAGAGGTGGTTGTTTGGCGAAGTGATTGTGGTTGGAGAATGGTGAGAGGTGGTTGTTTGGCGAAGTGATTGTGGTTGGAGAATGGTGAGAGGTGGTTGTTTGGCGAAGTGATTGTGGTTGGAGAATGGTGAGAGGTGGTTGTTTGGCGAAGTGATTGTGGTTGGAGAATGGTGAGAGGTGGTTGTTTGGCGAAGTGATTGCGGTTGGAGAATGGTGAGAGGTGGTTGTTTGGCGAAGTGATGCGGTTGGAGAATGGTGAGAGGTGGTTGTTTGGCGAAGTGATTGTGGTTGGAGAATGGTGAGAGGTGGTTGTTTGGCGAAGTGATTGTGGTTGGAGAATGGTGAGAGGTGGTTGTTTGGCGAAGTGATTGCGGTTGGAGAATGGTGAGAGGTGGTTGTTTGGCGAAGTGATTGCGGTTGGAGAATGGTGAGAGGTGGTTGTTTGGCGAAGTGATTGTGGTTGGAGAATGGTGAGAGGTGGTTGTTTGGCGAAGTGATTGTGGTTGGAGAATGGTGAGAGGTGGTTGTTTGGCGAAGTGATTGTGGTTGGAGAATGGTGAGAGGTGGTTGTTTGGCGAAGTGATTGTGGTTGGAGAATGGTGAGAGATGGTTGTTGATGTTTTTTCCTGTTAAATACATAACATATTTTTTTTATGGGAAATCAACAAAATTTTGCCAATGTTTTTACTCCCTATGTTGAAACAAAAGCCTGAGCATATCTGTGTGAGGGAATGTTAGAACAGTTTGTGTACATCTATGAGAGAAGTCGTTCTGATTTCAAAGCCATTGATGACTCTTCACTATGTAGTCGTTCTTAGATCACTTCATGGTTTCACAGTGGCCGAGGAAACTTGCAGTCCCTGGCGAAGGTAAAGGCCATCCCATGAACAGATCAAGGTCTTTGATGGTCCACTCTAAACGATTTTAGCAAAATGTGAACAAAATCGATGGACGGTCGACCGTCCGGCTGCTTAGAGGCCCCGGTCTAATGTAACATCGTTACGGGATTTGAAGGGAAAGATTTATGTCAGAAAATTTTACACTCAGGATTGCACTGTCTCATAGAGTACTTAACTCAAGATGGCACTGTCTCATAGAGTACTTAACTCAAGATGGCACTGTCTCATAGAGTACTTAACTCAAGATGGCACTGTCTCATAGAGTACTTAACTCAAGATGGCACTGTCTCATAGAGTACTTAACTCAAGATGGCACTGTCTCATAGAGTACTTAACTCAAGATGGCACTGTCTCATAGAGTACTTAACTCAAGATGGCACTGTCTCATAGAGTACTTAATTCAAGATGGCACTGTCTCACAGTTGTCTTGAAAAGTGTGACAGTAATCATGACACTCTACTGCGCCTGTAACTTAAGCTACGAAGGAAAAAAATGTGTTCATTTCTTTGAAAAATGTAATCATTAAAATTAAATTTTGAAAAAAATATGTATTTGGTTACCAATTGTGTTTACAATATTTTACGAACACCTGCCAACTTTGGCAGTGAAGATGGATTAGAACTTTGCATGTCAGGTTTACACGGAGACCGTGAATATTGTACACTTGACGTCCGTCCATCTCTGTGTGGACGTGATGCAGACGTCACCAATGAGATAAGAAGATGTTACGCTGGGTTCCTTTTTTTTTCCAATCACCTCTCTCACCCAATCTAGTGAACCAAAGTGGGCGTCAAGTTTCTGGGTACAGAGAGTGGTACCGGTGGCATCACATGAGATCTTATCTTATCTTATCTTATCTGTTTACAGACGATCCTTCTATACAGAAGATTATTGCGTCCTACGCTTATCTATGGTTTGTGTTTAGTCCTGCATTTTTATTAGAGATTTAAATGTTGATAAAGTGTTGGTTTTCCTGCATTCTTCAGGCAACCCATTCCACGCCCGAATTCCGGACGGGAAGAATGAAAACTTGTATGTGTTTATTCTTGCATACGGAATAAGAAAGGTGTTTTTATCCTTATGTCTATCTGAGGGTTGTATTAAGTTTATCTTTGTGTTGTATTTCTATATTAGAATTAATTGCTTTATGTATGATTACTACTTTGCTCTTGGTTCTTCTATCCTCTAGTGTTTCAAGGTTTAATGATTTAACTAATGGTGTTATTCTTGTCAGTTTTGAATATTCTCCAGTCATGAATCTGGCAGCTCTTTTTTGAATTTGTTCTAGTTTATCAATGCTTTCTTTGGTGGATGGGTCCCATACAGAAGATGCATATTCTAGTACAGGTCTCACCAAAGTGAGGTAGCATTTTAGTTTTATATCTCTATTACATTTGTTAAAGTTCCTTTTTATAAAGCCTAAGGTTTTGTTTGATTTTTAATAACTTCATTGACATGGGGATTCCATGATAGTTTCTCATTTGATGTAGATGATGGAGTAAGAGTTTGTGGCACTTTACCTACGGGCCTCCAAATCAACATTTGCAATTCAGACCTGTCTACAGCTGATGCTTGGCATTTTACTGCCTCTAAGTCTCTTACTAAACTTGATGCTGGGATTTATCTGTCTCTAACTACACCTGATGCTGGGGATTTTTCTGTCTCTAACTACACCTGATGCTGGGGATTTTTAAGCGCTTTTATTCTGTTTCTAACTACACCTGATGCTGGGGATTTTTAAGCGCTTTTATTCAGTTTCTAACTACACCTGATGCTGGGATTTTTCTGTCTCTAACTACACCTGATGCTGGTGATTTGGGGATTTTTCTGTCTCTAACTACACCTGATGCTGGGGATTTTTCTGTCTCTAACTACACCTGATGCTGGGGATTTTTCTGTCTCTAACTACACCTGATGATGGGGATTTTTAAGCGCTTTTATTCTGTTTCTAACTACACCTGATGCTGGGGATTTTTAAGCGCTTTTATTCTGTCTCTAACTACACTTGATGCTGGGGATTTTTCTGTCTCTAACTACACCTGATGCTGGGGATTTTTCTGTCTCTAACTACACCTGATGCTGGGGATTTTTCTATCACACAATTTGTATGTGTATTTTGTATTTTATTTAAAAGATTTATCGCAGTCCTATTCTATATGATATATATATAAGAGACATATTAGCCCCTCATACCATTAAGACCACACAGTCATCGGGATTCATGGATGCACTATAGACGTATAAGGACGACTCACCATCAGGACAATGGTCCAGTATAAACATCGCTGTCGACGACTTTTCGATTAAATGTTTAGGAAGACAATTTTTCTTTGACGCGTAAATCTAAGGCAGAAACATAGAGAAGAAACATCACACCATCTTTATTCAACATTTCTAAGAGATTACATTTGTTATCCAATATGTCGTAATTCACCAGCTTGCCTTCCCAGGTATTGGAGATGGAAATACACGTAAAAACTCCACAATTTTAAATTGTCAACATGGGACGGAGATTCTGACGGCCGAGTTTTTTTTTGTTTTTTTTTCAATTTTTTTTTCAATTTTTTTTTAAATAATTTTTTTGGGCAAAGGTATAAATTTAAGTTTACGAAAGTAAAAAAAGAAATGCCTTAAATTAAAAAAAAATACAAAACCTAGTTATTTAAAAAATCCAACCTCCGACAAAGGGCATAGAGAAAAAACAACATTACTTCTAATTTGAATACAATGTTTTTGTTCAAGTTATTTTTATTGAATGGTCTAAAGGAAATAATGGCACGCAGTTCAGAGGCGTCAGCGGTTGCCTATCTAACGAATTCTGTGGCACCTTTCCCCTATAGCCACATGTCCCTATGGCTACATTATTCAATGGCCACATGCTATGGTGGACTAAAAAAAGGGGGGGGGGCTGAACGGACTAAAGCCAGGGGCCTTCAAAGATTTAAGGGCCCCCAAAATTATTATATTGTATAATAAAGGTGGTCAAATGTTTGCATGAATCCCTGAAAATATCATAATTAAATTAATAAAATCTCATCTATTTATCACGATAAGTTTAAATATTTGATCTACTGAGTCAGTTTGACACATTTCTTGCTGAACATATCTGCCAACATGGAAACAAAGGACGTGGAAACACGTCTTATATTTCCTCTACTATCTGTGAAGAGTTGATTGAACAGATGGGTCAAAAAGTATTGTCTATTATTATTGTTGCTGAAATAAAATCTGCAAAGTACTTCTCGATATCTGCAGACTCCACGCTAGATGTTATACATGTGGACCAGTTGATATTGATCACCCGATATGTTGTACAATCTGGACCCGTTGAGCGATTCATTAAGTTCGTACCCATTTATTCCCAGACTGGATCAGAAATATCCAAAATTAGTCTTATTTTTTTGGAAGAAAATTATATTCAAATTCAAGATTGCCATGGACAGTCATACGAGAATGCTGCATATATGAGTGGAAAGTAAAGGCTATCCTTCGTGAGAAGTGAAGTGTTGCTCATTATGTGCCGTGCACAGCTCATTCCCTTAATTTGGTTGGGAAAAGTGCAGCAGAATGTCGTCCTGCTGCAGCCAGATTTTTTTTTGGACTTCAGTAAAATCTTTATGACTTGTTTCATCTACTCATCTTTTGCAGGTACTTCAAAAACACCTGAAAAGTTTACCTGTTAATAAAGCCTTGTCTGACACAAGATGGTCAGCCTGACGTGATGCTGTGTCTGACACAAGATGGTCAGACCGGCATGATGCTGTAATGTCTGTTAAGAAATCATACCATGAGAATATTGCAGCAGTGGAAGAATTGGCAACTGACGAAAATCAGCCGCTTGATTGTCGATTTTAAGTAGAAGAATTTCGGAGGGAACTTGAACAACGGGAAGTCTCTATTTTAATAGAAATTCGGGACACAATTTTAGACAGATTTCAGAAAAAGAATGTATCGCTTTAAGAGCGGGGAATTCTGCCATGCATTTGATGAATTCTTTCTTTGAGTTTGTTAAAAGACAGCGTTCTGAATTTGATTCTTATGAAGACAACGGAAAGGGCAAGTCCGTGGAGAAAGATTATAACCAATCTTCAATACGATCAAAAAAGAGAAAGTGTCAGTTTGATGAAGTGCTATTATCCTAAACAGTATTTTCCCCGGGACAAAAATTCAAGGTTGAGGTATTTCTGGATATCATTGACAAACTTTCTCCAGCCCTACAACATCGGTTAGACGCACAGAAAGACATCCATGAGAAATTTGGCTTTCTTACAAACCTAACTGAGCTCAGCAATGACGCCATCTGAGAGGCAGCAGCCACACTAATGGAAGAATATTCAAGCGATTTCGAAGACTGCTTTCCTTCAGAATTAGTTCAATTTTCAGTACTCTTCAAAACAGTTACTGTCCAGCCCCAGACTCAGGGTCAGGAACAGGAAGTAGCCCAATGCGAAACTCAAAACACATGCACAGAGCTAAAAAATGTTTCTGTTTTTGAATGAGAAAAATTTTGCACAGTCCTTTCCAAATGTACACATCACACTTCGCATCTATCTCTCAATGATGACATCAAAAAGTTAAAAAGAATTTTAAAAATGAAATTAGAAGTTGCATGGGACAACAAAGACTGAGTCTGCTCTCTCTAATGAGCATTGAAAAAGAACGCGTAAGCTCACTTAGCTTTACTGACTTGATTGATAAATTCGCCAAGAGAAAAGTTCGCAAAGGTAAATTCTAGACATAGCTTAAATGAAATAAATAATAATATATATTTTAATGAATGTTGGATTCTTATAATAACTTTATGTTAACTAAATTGACTTCTATTTAGTGGTGTGTCTTATTACACTCTACCTTACAAGCTACAGTATTATATTAGCTGATATAGCATCAATTTATTGAAATGGACGCTGGCTGGACCTGGCCCCAGTTTGAATTGCAGCCAGGGGCCCATGCAGTCTTAATCCGCCCCTGGCCACATGCAAATATGACTCCATTTCCCCATTGCCACATCCCAATATTGCCACATGCCCTTATGGCCACATTCCCCGATGGCCACATGCCCCTATAGTCACATGCCCCTATGGCCACATGCCCCTATGGCCACATGCCCCTATGGCCAAATGGCACTAAGGCCACATGCCCCTATGGCCACATGCCCCTATGGTCAATTGCCCCTATGGCCACATGCCCCTAGGCCACATGCCCCTATGGCTACATTCTTCAATGGCCACATGCCACCTAGACAACATTTCCCCATGGCCACATCCTACTATAGCCACGTGCCTCAATAGCCACACATGGCACATTGAATAAAATCAATTCGCCATTTAACATTATGCATTCACTTTATTTTATTTATTGTGTTTATTATTATTCCTTGTCTGCGACCACCACTACATTGCCTCATATATTTGATTAAAAATTCGCTTTTCTTCACCAAAATTATTTGCTGACAACTTGACAAAAATTATTTTGAATTTTTAAATTAATTTTTAATTTAAGAAAAAAAAACTTTTTAAAATTTCAACTTACAAATACATGTACCGTGTTAATTAAAGAACATGCTACTAGCTCTCCATGTTCCGCTAATAAATGACAAATGTTATTATATTAGTTTTAATAGAAAAAGATCAAAATACAATAAAAGGTCGAGTATTATTTATTAGGTCAATAACGACACATTAATGTCCATGCATCTCTTTCTGTCCTTTTCTAACACCCTTTCTTTCTCTAACGCTTATCTCTCTCTTTCTCTCTCCCTCTCTATTTCTCTACCCCCTCTCTATCTCTCTCTCTCTCTCTCTGTCTCCCTCTCTCAAGCTCTTATTCTCTATAACTAATGTATTTTGCTGACCAAGATGAACCCTTCCAACTTATCCCCCTCTGTGTGCATCTCTCTCTCATTCCTAAAATCAATATTTCATTCTTCCTCATTCTCCTATTGTCTCCCTCCCACCGTCTTTGTTTGTGTCCTTGCGTCTCTCCGCTATCCCTCTATAGAAATCGTTGCTTTTCTTCCTCTGTATAATAAACTACCGACAATGAAAAGAGAGTTTAAACTACGTCAGCTACTTCCCCCACCCCACCTGCCACCCCCGCCCCAAGGGTTATCCAGGAGAAGACAACCTGTGACAGCCGTATAGAACTCACTCACCCGGGACCTGAAGTTGTGGATGCCGTGAATTATTGAGTTCCGAAACAGGGCTAAATCGATCACAATGTCAATTACTGCAGCGAGAAACCATCATAAACAATAACCGATGGCGTAATGGCGTGCTCTAGGAGTAAGGAAATAGCGATACAGACTTTTGAAGCGCGTTTGGGGGGTGGGGGAGGGGGGATTGGTAAAGACAATCAGGGATTTGGTTGGGGGGGGGGTATTTCAGAGCACTATGAAGTATCTTAGAACATTAGGTTGATGGTTTATAGAGAATATTTGGGTTTATAAAGACTCGGAGCTAATGAGATACTACATTTTGGTGACTATCAAAGTATGTGCTGTGGGTATATGAAAGCTTTAGTGCACGGGAATTTGTGTATAGCGAGACTCGAAGCAACGGGGAGGGCAAATGATAAATACAGGCCATTATAGCATGTATAGAGACTCGTATAGCATATATAGAGACTCTTATAGCGTATATAGAGTATAGAGACTCATAGAATATATACAGACTCTTGTCGCATGTATAGAGATACTTTAAGCATATAGATAGTCTCTCGGAGAACATATACAGACACTTATAGCACGGTAAACGACATTATTAGAATGGACAGAGTGGGGGTGAGAGAGGCTGAAATGAGTGTGGAAAGAGGAAGTCCTAAACTAGAAGCGAATGTAAAGAGAGGCAGATTGTGACACGGACCAGCCACAATATTCAAGGTAAATCAGGATTAAGAGCTGTTGATAAGCAATCAGTGATCTCGACAGCGGTTCTCAAAAATTGGTGGGAAGGGCGAAAAAAAAANAAAGGGGGGGGGGTGAGTTGTCATTCAATGATTTTCACTAAAAAGCTTTTTGCTTTCACTCAATATTAATTACGAGATACGACCCACGGCGTAGCATACGCCGCAGACATACTCATCATAGATGGTGCAAATATAAGGGGGGGGGTGAGGGAAAGGACACAAATAACAGCACGAAGTAATGGGAAAAAAGCAGAAACAAAGATTTTTAAAAAGTTAAAAAAATAAAATGTTCACGCTGGGGGTTGAACTCATGACTTTCCGCGTGCAAGGTGGACGTGATAACCACTACACTACGAATCATATGTTATTCTGCGAAGGAACAACGCAAGTGAACGCAAGAGGCATCGTTGCCACCCCCCCCCCTTACCTTTATTTTCTTCTTTCTTTTCATCCCACAACGGTTGCCAACTGTGATTGTCGACCCTATCACATTCGTCATGCTTATTTGCACATACCCGTTGAGGTGAAACATATATTTAAAAGATATTGTGGTCGTGCAAGATATTTATTTTTATTAAAGAGTACAATGTTACAAGTTTTTGTTGGTTTGCTTGTTTGTTTTTGAATAGAGGTCTTCCAAGAATTTTCAGAAAGTAAAAATGTATGTCCTGCATTCACTTTGAAATTTCATAATGAATTTGGAGAAGAAGGAATACTGTTTAAATAGCTTCTAGGCAGACAATCCGTTATTACGTCAATAACATTATTCACACCGGCAATGCTCCACGCCGATGGGAAAAACTGCCTGAAAGTGCTAAATGTAGGGGGTAGGGGGGAGTAATTTCTGCAGTCTAATCTGTGGCCAATTGTTACACAGAGATTGGATTCTGTCTTGTGTGGGAAAGAAACGAAATTTGTATATTGATTTTTGAGTGTTTTTATTTTATAAAGCGATCTGATGTATGGCCACTCCTATAAGTCGAGAACTGGTGATGGATGAGATTATAGCGTGTTATAGCACGATCCACACTCCAGATTATTGCCCCCTGATTTGATGCAGATTATTGCCCCTGATTTGATGCAGATTACGGCGTGATTAAGTCAGTTCGGGTAATAGATTGCAACAATAAACAGAGATAAATATATAAGACACATACAAACTGCACACTATCTTATCTTATCTGTTACAGACGCTCCATGATCTATACAGAAGATTATTGCGTCCACGCTTATCCACGGTTTATGTCTAGACTTGCATTTTTATTAGAGTTTTTAAATGTTTTATAGAGCGTTGGTTTTCCTGGTTTCCTCAGGCAACCCATTCCACGTCCGAATTCCAGACGCGAAGAACGAGAATATGTATGTCTTTGTACTTGCGTACGGAATAAGAAAGGTGTTTTTATCCTATGTCCACATGGAGGTTGTACTATATTATCTTTGTGTTGCATTTCAAAGATAAAATTAATTGCCTTATGTATTATTACTACTTTGCTCTTTGTTCCTCTATCATATGGTGTTTTAAGGTTTAATGATTTAACTAGTGGTGTTACTCTTGTCAGTTTAAAAAACCAACACAATATAATACTCTGTACTATTGCGCTGGTAAAAATTCATACAAAATTCCCATGAGAGCATTTAAAAAAAAATTATAATGCCTAAAGGAGGAAGTTATACTGAAAGCAGAGGCGTCACTAGGAGGGGTGTCACCCAGTGCGGTAGCTCATGGCGTCACCCCCTCACGACTTACCCCTTAGACCTCCCCACATGCAGAATATTACGCATTGGGGTCCACCTTTGTTATGGTGTCACCCGGTGCGTTCGGCACCACAACTCCCCCCTTCCTTAGTGACGCCTCTGACTGAAATTCCAATAACATGGAAACATCATCACTAGGAATGGTGGTTAATTTCAGCAAATACCTGATTTATATTTACAATATTTACCCTTCCCACTCTTAAATGACTCTCTCTTCCCCTCTCTCTCCACTCTCTCCCTCTCTTTCTCTCTATCCCCCCTCTCTCTCTATCCCCCCTCTCTCTCTCACTCTCTCCAACTTTCTAATAATAGTTTCTTTCCTCTTGCATTTGCTTTAATCCATAGTTCTTTTTCTATTTTATACCCTCACTCCATTCTAACTTTATTTTATACCCTCACTCCATTCTAACTTTATTTTATACCCTCACTCCATTCTAACTTTATTTTATACCCTCACTCCATTCTAACTTTATTTTATACCCTCACTCCATTCTAACTTTATTTTATACCCTCACTCCATTCTAACTTTATTTTATACCCTCACTCCATTCTAACTTTATTTTATACCTTCACTCCATTCTAACTTTATTTTATACCCTCACTCCATTCTAACTTTATTTTATACCCTCACTCCATTCTAACTTTATTTTATACCCTCACTCCATTCTAACTTTATTTTATACCCTCACTCCATTCTAACTTAATTTTAAACCCTCACTCCATTCTAACTTTATTTTATACCCTCACTCCATTCTAACTCTATTTTATACCCTCACTCCATTCTAACTTTATTTTATACCCTCACTCCATTCTAACTTTATTTTATACCCTCACTCCATTCTAACTTTATTTTATACCCTCACTCCATTCTAACTTTATTTTATACCCTCACTCCATTCTAACTTTATTTTATACCCTCACTCCATTCTAACTTTATTTTATACCCTCACTCCATTCTAACTTTATTTTATACCCTCACTCCATTCTAACTTTATTTTATACCCTCACTCCATTCTAACTTTATTTTATACCTTCACTCCATTCTAACTTAATTTTATACCCTCACTCCATTCTAACTTTATTTTATACCCTCACTCCATTCTAACTCTATTTTATACCCTCACTCCATTCTAACTTTATTTTATACCCTCACTCCATTCTAACTTTATTTTATACCCTCACTCCATTCTAACTTTATTTTATACCCTCACTCCATTCTAACTTTATTTTATACCCTCACTCCATTCTAACTTTATTTTATACCCTAACTCCATTCTAACTTTATTTTATACCCTCACTCCATTCTAACTTTATTTTATACCCTCACTCCATTCTAACTTTTTTTTATACCCTCACTCCATTCTAACTTTTTTTATACCCTCACTCCATTCTAACTTTATTTTATACCCTAACTCCATTCTAACTTTATTTTATACCCTCACTCCATTCTAACTTTATTTTATACCCTCACTCCATTCTAACTTTATTTTATACCCTCACTCCATTCTAACTTTATTTTTATACCCTCACTCCATTCTAACTTTATTTTATACCCTCACTCCATTCTAACTTAATTTTATACCCTCACTCCATTCTAACTTTATTTTATACCCTCACTCCATTCTAACTTAATTTTATACTCTCACTCCATTATAACTTTATTTTATACCCTCACTCCATTCTAACTTTATTTAAATACCCTCACTCAAATTCTAACTTTATTTTTCTCTCATTCCATCTTTATTTTGAACTTTCCGATACTTCCTATCGCTCCCTTTGCTTCCTTTCGTGTCTAACTCTCTCTCTCTCTCTCTCTCTCTCTCTCTCTCTCTCTCTCTCTCTCTCTCTCTCTCTCTCTCTCTCTCTCTCTCTCTCTCTCTCTCTTTCTTATCAACATCTCCCCGCCCCATCCCTGGGGCACAACATATTGTATGTGAAGACATTTCTTGCAATCTTCTCATTTTAAAATACACCCCCACCTCCCTCCCCCCCACACCCCGTATTTCCTCATTTCAGCAATAATCATGCATTTTAATCGTGGCCAGGTTTCAGTTGCGTCACTCAAAACTTGGCGTCCATTAGACAGGGTTGACAGCTGGTAATTAATGGGACACTTGAAGAAATGGAACTCAGCGGTTCTAAGTTCGATCAGTTGGTCCTGTGATGACTTCAAGGGGAGAGCGAGTCATAAGGCAATACATTAAAAAAAACTGTCTCAATTCTAGTTTTCTTTATCTATTGAAATCTCATCAACGTATTTTAGTTGTCTTCTGTGCTCGAATGTGTTCCGTGTTAAATAAATAGGTGGAGAAGCGCTGATCTAAATCCATCCGAAGGCCAAGGATTATCCCCCCCCCCTTACAAAGTTGTCTATTCCGTTATCCAGGATATTTTTTTTTATATATTACATGAAAAACAAATTCTGCGAGGAGTTTCCACGCCCACTAACATGACAGGGGACATCTGCACATTTCCCTTATCCTCTTACTCCGCACTCACATGACTTGTGACATCTGCACAATTTCCTTAACCTCTTACTCCGCACTCACTTGACATGTGACATCTGCACATTTCCGTTAACCTCTTACTCCGTACTCACTTGACATGTGTCAACTGCACATTTCCGTTAACCTCTTACTCCGTACTCACTTGACATGTGTCATCTGAACTGCTCCATTAGCTTCATAGAACAAAATTACCCGTTGATATTCTACACCTACTCAAATGACATTTTTCATCTAAACCATGACATGAGTTTCCTACGTTACGCATGTCATCCTTTATCAATTTAAACACTCACTCACATATCATATGTCATCTGAACAATGACATTCGTCACCTGAAAAATTGCATACGCTTTTTTCATTACTCAGATCACCATGTAACCTTTAACAAATACTCATATGACATTTGTCATCTAAACCATGACATGTGTTATTTGAACAATTCCATCAGCTTAAAACGAAGCATCTTTTTTTCAATGGCATATTCATCAGCACACTGACCCACTCCACTTGCTTGTCATATGTCATCTGCACACGTTAAAGTCCATCCTCCTGAAATCTGACATCAGAGAGGACGATGTATCTCACTCCCACAGTGACCATCGTTATCTGATGGACTCGCGTAATTAAATTTAAACCTTTTGCATCGTCCGCAAATATCCCAAAATGTTAAACGTAAATTGATTCTATCTCTGTCGTTTATCTTCGGTAACATGTGTTATTATCTTGGCGATGGAATGCTTGGGAAGAGTGGGGCTGTAGGAAGGTGAGACGAGGCAAAGTGGGACGATGGGACGGAGGGGCGGAGGAACAATGGGGTGGTGGGGCGGTGTGGTGGGGTTGGAGGGGCGGTGGGTTGGTGGGACGGTCCACCAATGCCTCTTACCTTACCTTGCTGTTCTGGAGTGGCATTTATACCACCGAGAGAGTTTCTTTTTTTCCAGATGGGGTGTCAAAATGCTTAATCCACCTTAGGCTGCACTAACGCTGGCTACTTCCCTTATTGAAAATCAAAGATTCACATGTAAAACAAGTAATAAAAAACTCGAATGAGTTTTTATACGCAATTTCCAACAAAGAATTTCCGATTTGTTTATTCATGGGAAAACATTCTATATTATTTTTAAAGTCATTTCAAATCAGTAATTTTGAAACTAATAATTGCTATCTACAAATTGCTGCTAAAATTACGGGAGTCGAACGAAAAGAGATTTTTCAAAAATTCCTTCTCCAACATTGTTCTAAATATTATTAGCTATCTTTTGGCGTTTGTTTCAACCCGATAGATATTATGGTTGCCGAGAAATTGACAAAATATTGATATTTTTTCGTTTTTTAAAAAAAAATTCCGGGAAATCCAGTAAGCCTTTTCTGTAATTTTTTGGGCCCATGCACATCCTAGTGACCTCTTAAACATATTTGCAAAATACACGAACCCTCTATCTGGTATGGTTCAGGGGGAGTTGCATGATCAATCTCGAACAGACAGCTCAGACATTTCAAATATATAAACGCAATTTTTTCCCATATGGAAATTGCGTTAAAATTTTTAGTTGATGCGTGCAAAGATTTCACATTCTGAATGAAATTTACTTTCGCTTCTTGTGTTTGTTCTATTAAAGGTTCTGGAACAAACACCGTGTCGTTGTGTCATAGTTCACACATTATTTACATGTACGAGTGTAGCCGTTATTAAAACGATCACTTTCATACCTTTACCCTTGATCTGGGATTGTCTAATGTTAAGATGCAACATCTGAATAAAAAACAAACAGGCTGAAAATGAAGTTTAACATCTTAAGTTAATTATTCCCCAGAGACGTATTGCTTTTTTATGTGGTTTATTCAAAAGTTGGAAACTCTCGAGCAAGGACGGGTTGGGCCAATCAGAAGTTTCGGGCTCGTGGGAGCAAGGGGGGGGGGCAGAACAGAATCAGACTGTGATTGCGATCAGTTGTTGTCGCTCTGTTTAATGGAATGTAAATTTCTGGCTTTGGTTTTTTTTTAAATGTCGAGTTACAATTTTAGTCCTAAATTTAAATGCTGGACATTAACAGTGAGGTGTGCTTTAAAATAACTTGATTTGCACAGCGTCTCTATATTCTCTTTTACTTTTTTTTCCAATGCTGGTATATTTAACAAATCAACGTTTTCAAATATAGCTGCTAACACGCAAGTATGAAAACGGAAAATGAAAACATTTTAAAACACGCTTAAAGTTTCACAAACATCCTATATATATAATTCTCTTCGTGGTCGGACCCGGCGAGACAAGCTGCAAGTATGTTCAACAGATACTAATTTTAGAAAGCAGCGCACCAAATTACTCCACCAATGCATCAAAAGGTGTGCAAATTAAATATGCGCTGTAAAAAAAAATTATATGACGTCATTGTTTTTGCTGATATTTTAATTTTGTAAAAAGGGAACAATGTAAAAAGTTATAAAATACTTTGTGTACATTTCAGAAAGTTTAATATTTCGTATTGATCAAACGAGGACAAGTTAGTTGGGATTTTGAAAAAGGTGGGCGCCGTAGGCACCCTTAAAAATGCATTTTTTCAAATAAATAGATTTCAGCTGAACACTTCCGTCATTTTTTACGGGTGATACGCCGCGGGTCTCTCCAGAGTTCCTTCTTTTCATTCACTCACAGTCGTTTGCCTAAACCAGCCCCATTTTGACGACCGTGTCTTTCAGGAAGTCTTCACCCGTCACTAAATCATTGGTGGCGTATGCTACGCCGCGGGTCAGCTAGTATCTTTATATATTGCATCTTCTTTTTGTTGAAATTATGATAAAATATATACAGAATCTGCAAAACCACTGACGCATATTTTTAAATCCTTTATATTAACTCGTGGCGTCTGCTTGATGCCTTCCTTGTTTGTTTGCCGCAAAAACTTTGGATCAATTTTTAACCCACTTCCTCGTATGCTGGCGAGCTGAAATTTTGCAGGCAGACTCGTGCCGACGATCAAAATGATCTATCAAAATTTTAGATCGATCGACTCTACTATTATTAATTTAATGCATTTTTTCGATTATGTCGATTTATCTCTATATATAATATGTTAATTTTTGTCCTAGAGTGTTGCGGTGCGTATTATATCGAACAACCTTTTTAATACTTTCCTGTCGCGCGGTGCGCTGCGGTGCGTATTATATTAACGATACTTGTTTAAAATACATTCCCGATCTGTAAATGTAAATGCTAGTAATTGTCTCGCGGTGCGCACTATATTAAACATGTTTTTATATCCCCTTTCCCGAGATGAAATCCAACTGAAAATTAGCAGGCAGACTGTAGTAGTTTTTGTTTACTATAAATCCTTTATATATGAGACATAACTACAATTTTGGATTTTTGGATTGTCGTGCGAATGTTATGTCTCGTAAATAAAGGATTTATAGTCACATACTCTGTTTTTACGGGGTTTTTTTATTTTGTCTTTGCTAAGAATATATAGAAGATTTAAGGGTAGCTCAGAATCAAACTAACATAGCCACCCTGAGACAAAACTTGATGATAGAGAAACCAACTGGACAAACACATAGAAACCAACTGGACAAACACATAGAAACCAACTGGACAAACACATAGAAACCAACTGGACAAACACATAGAAAATAACTGGACAAACACATAGAAAACCACCTGGACAAACACATAGAAACCAACTGGACAAACACATAGACACCACCTGGACAAACACATAGAAACCAACTGGACAAACACATAGAAACCAACTGGACAAACACATAGAAACCAACTGACAGATAACTAACTAATAGACCAACGTTAAGATGGCTTGATGGTGTAGAGACAGACGTGTTTTCTGTTTGTGTGAAATGTATACAGCAGGCCAGTGTCAGTGTAAATATTGGGTTACAGCAGGCCAGTGTCAGTGTAAATATTGGGTTACAGCAGGCCAGTGTCAGTGTAAATATTGGGTTACAGCACGCCAGTGTCAGTGTAAATATTGGGTTACAGCAGGCCAGTGTCAGTGTAAATATTGGGTTACAGCACGCCAGTGTCAGTGTAAATATTGGGTTACAGCACGCCAGTGTCAGTGTAAATATTGGGTTACAGCAGGCCAGTGTCAGTGTAAATATTGGGTTACAGCAGGCCAGTGTCAGTGTAAATATTGGGTTACAGCAGGCCAGTGTCAGTGTAAATATTGGGTTACAGCAGGCCAGTGTCAGTGTAAATATTGGGTTACAGCAGGCCAGTGTCAGTGTAAATATTGGGTTACAGCAGGCCAGTGTCAGTGTAAATATTGGGTTACAGCAGGCCAGTGTCAGTGTAAATATTGGGTTACAGCAGGCCAGTGTCAGTGTAAATATTGGGTTACAGCAGGCCAGTGTCAGTGTAAATATTGGGTTACAGCAGGCCAGTGTCAGTGTAAATATTGGGTTACAGCAGGCCAGTGTCAGTGTAAATATTGGGTTACAGCAGGCCAGTGTCAGTGTAAATATTGGGTTACAGCAGGCCAGTGTCAGTGTAAATATTGGGTTACAGCAGGCCAGTGTCAGTGTAAATATTGGGTTACAGCAGGCCAGTGTCAGTGTAAATATTGGGTTACAGCAGGCCAGTGTCAGTGTAAATATTGGGTTACAGCAGGCCAGTGTCAGTGTAAATATTGGGTTACAGCAGGCCAGTGTCAGTGTAAATATTGGGTTACAGCAGGCCAGTGTCAGTGTAAATATTGGGTTACAGCAGGCCAGTGTCAGTGTAAATATTGGGTTACAGCAGGCCAGTGTCAGTGTAAATATTGGGTTACAGCAGGCCAGTGTCAGTGTAAATATTGGGTTACAGCAGGCCAGTGTCAGTGTAAATATTGGGTTACAGCAGGCCAGTGTCAGTGTAAATATTGGGTTACAGCAGGCCAGTGTCAGTGTAAATATTGGGTTACAGCAGGCCAGTGTCAGTGTAAATATTGGGTTACAGCAGGCCAGTGTCAGTGTAAATATTGGGTTACAGCAGGCCAGTGTCAGTGTAAATATTGGGTTACAGCAGGCCAGTGTCAGTGTAAATATTGGGTTACAGCAGGCCAGTGTCAGTGTAAATATTGGGTTACAGCAGGCCAGTGTCAGTGTAAATATTGGGTTACAGCAGGCCAGTGTCAGTGTAAATATTGGGTTACAGCAGGCCAGTGTCAGTGTAAATATTGGGTTACAGCAGGCCAGTGTCAGTGTAAATATTGGGTTACAGCAGGCCAGTGTCAGTGTAAATATTGGGTTACAGCAGGCCAGTGTCAGTGTAAATATTGGGTTACAGCAGGCCAGTGTCAGTGTAAATATTGGGTTACAGCAGGCCAGTGTCAGTGTAAATATTGGGTTACAGCAGGCCAGTGTCAGTGTAAATATTGGGTTACAGCAGGCCAGTGTCAGTGTAAATATTGGGTTACAGCAGGCCAGTGTCAGTGTAAATATTGGGTTACAGCAGGCCAGTGTCAGTGTAAATATTGGGTTACAGCAGGCCAGTGTCAGTGTAAATATTGGGTTACAGCAGGCCAGTGTCAGTGTAAATATTGGGTTACAGCAGGCCAGTGTCAGTGTAAATATTGGGTTACAGCAGGCCAGTGTCAGTGTAAATATTGGGTTACAGCAGGCCAGTGTCAGTGTAAATATTGGGTTACAGCAGGCCAGTGTCAGTGTAAATATTGGGTTACAGCAGGCCAGTGTCAGTGTAAATATTGGGTTACAGCAGGCCAGTGTCAGTGTAAATATTGGGTTACAGCAGGCCAGTGTCAGTGTAAATATTGGGTTACAGCAGGCCAGTGTCAGTGTAAATATTGGGTTACAGCAGGCCAGTGTCAGTGTAAATATTGGGTTACAGCAGGCCAGTGTCAGTGTAAATATTGGGTTACGGCAGGCCAGTGTCAGTGTAAATATTGGGTTACAGCAGGCCAGTGTCAGTGTAAATATTGGGTTACAGCAGGCCAGTGTCAGTGTAAATATTAGGTTACAGCAGGCCAGTGTCAGTGTAAATATTGGGTTACAGCAGGCCAGTGTCAGTGTAAATATTGGGTTACAGCAGGCCAGTGTCAGTGTAAATATTGGGTTACAGCAGGCCAGTGTCAGTGTAAATATTGGGTTACAGCAGGCCAGTGTCAGTGTAAATATTGGGTTACAGCAGGCCAGTGTCAGTGTAAATATTGGGTTACAGCAGGCCAGTGTCAGTGTAAATATTGGGTTACAGCAGGCCAGTGTCAGTGTAAATATTGGGTTACAGCAGGCCAGTGTCAGTGTAAATATTGGGTTACAGCAGGCCAGTGTCAGTGTAAATATTAGGTTACAGCAGGCCAGTGTCAGTGTAAATATTGGGTTACAGCAGGCCAGTGTCAGTGTAAATATTGGGTTACAGCAGGCCAGTGTCAGTGTAAATATTAGGTTACAGCAGGCCAGTGTCAGTGTAAATATTGGGTTACAGCAGGCCAGTGTCAGTGTAAATATTGGGTTACAGCAGGCCAGTGTCAGTGTAAATATTGGGTTACAGCAGGCCAGTGTCAGTGTAAATATTGGGTTACAGCAGGCCAGTGTCAGTGTAAATATTGGGTTACAGCAGGCCAGTGTCAGTGTAAATATTAGGTTACAGCAGGCCAGTGTCAGTGTAAAAATTGGGTTACAGCAGGCCAGTGTCAGTGTAAATATTGGGTTACAGCAGGCCAGTGTCAGTGTAAATATTGGGTTACAGCAGGCCAGTGTCAGTGTAAATATTGGGGCACACAGAGCCACTAGCCATGCAAAGATGAGTCCTACATTGAAACGGCCCGTGAATACGGCCATAGCCTCCTACTTCAGCAAAGATCAGGGGTATTTCAGAACGACTTGTGCGTAGAGAAGTTCAATGCTCGGTACCCGAAATTCGCTTGGCTCTTAATTTATGTTTGCTATTGTCCGTGATACATCACCAGCAGCTGAGTTAAAACAAGTTTTTTTAAAGGAATATTCTCGACTTGGATGCATTAGACTAGTTCAACGTAGGCCAGAATTCTATAGGACTACTCTCGCCTAGACAGCTAGTCTGACAGCTAGAGGCAGAGGCTATTTCAGTGTAGACCAGAAGTCTATGGGAATATCCTCGCCTAGACTAGTATAGAGTAGTTCAGTAGTGACCAGGAATCTGCGCCAACTTTTCAGTAAAGAATCGTTTTTAAATTACCAAAGTAGCTCATGATTTATTTTCGGCACTCACAGATCCGGAGCCCTGGGTCGTCGACCTTTAACCTAGACGGAGGTCGCTATGTTTATTACGGACATCCTCGTGGCGGGGGCGAGCATTCAACGACGTATCTGCACATGTGGCCCAAAATATGACAGTCCTTAATTAAAATCCAAAAGAGAATCACTCGAGTTATCTTCACTGTCCTGTCGGTTGTCTCGCTTGATTAGTCAAGGAGAAAAAAAAGACGTTCAATGTATGTAAGCTTCTCAGGATACATTTCCCGACAGGCCTCCTCGTCTGATAAAGCAGTGATTCTCAAACTTTTTAGTATGGCGGACCGGCAGGAATTTTTTTTCCATTGCACCAGGGACCGGTCACCGGTGCACTATTTTTCCAGCATTGACAATTTTTTTCTGTCCTTTTTTGAGAACTTCTGCGGACCGGCGGCGGATGGCCCACGGACCGGCACCGGTCCGCGGACCACCATTTTGAGAAGCACAGAGATAAAGGGTGTCGGGTAGAAGAAGTATCGTGGCTACTATACTACACGGGCGAATGCTCCCCTCCGCCATTTCTTTCATTGTTCACGTGCTGAAAGGTGGCTCCACGCTCGAGTGGTTATCCTGAATGTCCTCTGAAAGTCGCTGAGGCATCTTGTTACACGGCCAACAACTAGAATAACCCGAGCTTGAATCTCTTGAATCTCACGGCGGCTAACATTTACGGTAGATGGTGGGGATATTCTGGGTCAACGGAATCACTGACATGTTCAAGTTAAGTTAAGGTCAGCCTGCTATCCGCACGTCGCATACATTTGCCTCTCTAAATTTCTTATCATGATAGGTACGTACGCAACTGTGGCTCCACTGAAGAGGAAGTAAATCGTGTTATCTTAAAACCTAGATACTCACGGAATTGATCACCGCCAAAACATCCTCTTGGCTCTTGGAGAACATAACATGATCACCGCCAAAACATGCTCTTGGCTCTTGGAGAACATAACATGATCACCGCCAAAACATGCTCTTGGCTCTTGGAGAACATAACATGATCACCGCCAAAACATGCTCTTGGCTCTTGGAGAACATAACATGATCACCGCCAAAACATGCTCTTGGCTCTTGGAGAACATAACATGATCACCGCCAAAACATGCTCTTGGCTCTTGGAGAACATAACATGATCACCGCCAAAACATGCTCTTGGCTCTTGGAGAACATAACATGATCGCCGCCAAAACATGCTCTTGGCTCTTGGAGAACATAACATGATCACCGCCAAAACATGCTCTTGGAGAACATAACATGATCACCGCCAAAACATGCTCTTGGAGAACATAACATGATCACGCCAAAACATGTCTTGGAGAACATAACATGATCACCGCCAAAACATGCTCTTGGAGAACATAACATGATCACCGCCAAAACATGCTCTTGGAGAACATAACATGATCACCGCCAAAACATGTTCTTGGAGAACATAACATGATCACCGCCAAACATGCTCTTGGAGAACATAACATGATCACCGCCAAAACATGCTCTTGGCTCTTGGAGAACATAACATGATCACCGCCAAAACATGCTCTTGGCTCTTGGAGAACATAACATGATCACCGCCAAAACATGCTCTTGGGGAACATAACATGATCACCGCCAAAACATGCTCTTGGAGAACATAACATGATCACCGCCAAAACATGCTCTTGGAGAACATAACATGTTCACCGCCAAAACATGCTCTTGGAGAACATAACATGATCACCGCCAAAACATGCTCTTGGCTCTTGGAGAAAATAACACAGCTTATCACCTAATCACAAACATTTTTGGCACTGAGGATGTCATAATTCAAAATGTATGAACGGTGTGTCATTTCCAAGAATTGTAGAAAGGTAATAACTGAACTTTGAAACAGATTATGAAGATGGTTCCCAACGGCATCTTATCAGACTGAATGATGTAAAGATCAATTAATTTTAAACAAGATACCGAAATCTGACCCAAAAAAAACAAACAACGAAGATGATCTACAGAAATAGGAAATCTAGGAGTATTCCTTCCACCCAAAAAAATCAACGGATAAACTGTTGCTATTACACGTATTGCTATGTTTTGGCGTTAATAATTTCCTTTAGAATATGCACTGTCAAGGATGGTCTCACTTCAACAACATGATACACGACATACCTTGAAAATTGTGCGAGGAATCGTAAGCCGTGCAGATAGGTCGTGATCAGTTAGACTGTTTTACCTTTGATTTTAAGTTTACAAGAAGGAGCTTTATCTAAACACCGTAATAATTTTAATCAAAATGGTGTCTTATAGATTTAGATTACTGTAACCGAATTGATATGAACTTATATGAATAAAAAATATGTGCATTGACTTCATATTTATGTATCGTATTCACAAAGTTACACATTTTCAAAAACTAGGGACGTTTTTTTTGGATGAGCTCAGTTTAAAGTACTCTCTCCCACAGCCCCCACCACACACACTTTCCCATCTTTCTTTCTGTATTTGTTAGGGTCATCTGAGTACACATTCTTATTTTCTTCTTCTTGTTTAAGGAGTATATTCACAGCTTGAACAAGAACTCTCAAGGGCATTATGACAGTGTTATACAAATGCTATTTTAATTTAGTTGCATTCGAGAGTTAGTTTTCTTGACACACTCTTTTGGGTTGAAGATTACTTGTGTTCAATGTTCCCTCTTCGGTTCATTGGTCCGTGTGCAAAGTAATAAAACTCGTCTGCAAAGTTGCACAGCATTCATTTTTTTCGCAATATTTTACCCAATTTGGCTGCGCATTAATTCTAAACAGCTGCGCGGCTTCGGTTAAATATCTGCGTGGTCGCGCAGCTTGAAAGGAACATCGCCTGTGTATCTCTTTCCCTTTTGTAAAGACGAAGCTCTATAGAACTGAGCGTCTGTCCGGCTCTGTCAAGTTCTAAATTATTCCAAACATTTCTGTTTCTGTTGCGCTCTATGCATATCTTTATAGGGACACCGGTGTATTGTGAATTGTCGGAATGACGCATTTCCTGTAATGTTATTATGTGTACTACTAGTTATCACTTATCACCCTCTCTTGTAAAAAGATCTGCATGCTACATTTGTATTTCCAGCTTCAAAAATAACATTACATTAAAACTTGTATCAAGTGTGTACAAATTACAAATGAACATGACCCCTATATTGTTACAAATGACCATGACCCCTATATTGTTGCAAATGAACATGACCCCTATGTTGTTACAAATGAACATGACCCCTATATTGTTACAAAACAACATGACCGCTATATTGCTACAAATGAACATGACCCCTATATTGTTACAAATGAATATGACCCCTATATTGTTACAAATGAATATGACCCCTATATTGTTACAAAAGAATATGACCCCTATATTGTTACAAATGAATATGACCCCTATATTGTTACAAAAAGAACATGACCCCTATATTGTTACAAATGAATATGACCCCTATATTGTTACAAATGAATATGACCCATATATTGTTACAAAAACATGACCCCTATATTGTTACAAAGAATATGACCCCTATATTGTTACAAAAAAACATGACCCCTATATTGTTACAAATGAATATGACCACTATATTGTCACAAATTAACATGAGCCATATATAGTTAACCTAACCCCATAACCCTTAAACCGTGACAACGTTGATAAAAACGAACCTCCAACATTCTCTGGCCTGCCATTGGTGTCAAGTTGAACCTCCATCATTCTCTGGCCTGCCATTGGTGTCAAGTTGAACCTCCAACATTCATTGGCCTGCCATTGGTGTCAAGTTGAACCTCCAACATTCTCTGGCCTGCCATTGGTGTCATGTTGAACCTCCAACATTCTCTGGCCTGCCATTGGTGTCAAGTTGAACCTCCAACATTCTCTGGCCTGCCATTGGTGTTAAGTTGAACCTCCAACATTCTCTGGCCTGCCATTGGTGTCAAGTTGAACCTCCAACATTCTCTGGCCTGCCATTGGTGTCAAGTTGAACCTCCAACAGTCTCTGGCCTGCCATTGGTGTCAAGTTGAACCTCCAACATTCTCTGGCCTGCCATTGGTGTCAAGTTGAACCTCCAACATTCTCTGGCCTGCCATTGGTGTCAAGTTGAACCTTCAACATTCTCTGGCCTGCCATTGGTGTCAAGTTGAACCTCCAAAATTCTCTGGGCTGCCATTGGTGTCAAGTTGAACCTCAAAACATTCTCTGGGGCCTGCCATTGGTGTCAAGTTGAACCTCCAACATTCTCTGGCCTGCCATTGGTGTCAAGTTGAACCTCCAACATTCTCTGGCCTGCCATTGGTGTCAAGTTGAACCTCCAAACATTCTCTGGGCTGCCATTGGTGTCAAGTTGAACCTCAAAACATTCTCTGGCCTGCCATTGGTGTCAAGTTGAACCTCCAACATTCTCTGGCCTGCCATTGGTGTCAAGTTGAACCTCCAACATTCTCTGGCCTGCCATTGGTGTCAAGTTGAACCTCCAACATTCTCTGGCCTGCCATTGGTGTCAAGTTGAACCTCCAACATTCTCTGGCCTGCCATTGGTGTCAAGTTGAACCTCCAACATTCTCTGGCCTGCCATTGGTGTCAAGTTGAACCTCCAACATTCTCTGGCCTGCCATTGGTGTCAAGTTGAACCTCCAACATTCTCTGGCCTGCCATTGGTGTCAAGTTGAACCTCCAACATTCTCTGGCCTGCCATTGGTGTCGAAGTTGAACCTCCAACATTCTCTGGCCTGCCATTGGTGTCAAGTTGAACCTCCAACATTCTCTGGCCTGCCATTGGTGTCAAGTTGAACCTCCAACATTCTCTGGCCTGCCATTGGTGTCAAGTTGAACCTCCAACATTCTCTGGCCTGCCATTGGTGTCAAGTTGAACCTCCAACATTCTCTGGCCTGCCATTGGTGTCAAGTTGAACCTCCAACATTCTCTGGCTGCCATTGGTGTCAAGTTGAACCTCCAACATTCTCTGGCTGCCATTGGTGTCAAGTTGAACCTCCAACATTCTCTGGCCTGCCATTGGTGTCAAGTTGAACCTCCAACATTCTCTGGCCTGCCATTGGTGTCAAGTTGAACCTCCAACATTCTCTGGCCTGCCATTGGTGTCAAGTTGAACCTCCAACATTCTCTGGCCTGCCATTGGTGTCAAGTTGAACCTCCAACATTCTCTGGCCTGCCATTGGTGTCAAGTTGAACCTCCAACATTCTCTGGCCTGCCATTGGTGTCAAGTTGAACCTCCAACATTCTCTGGCCTGCCATTGGTGTCAAGTTGAACCTCCAACATTCTCTGGCCTGCCATTGGTATCGAAGTTGAACCTCCAACATTCTCTGGCCTGCCATTGGTGTCAAGTTGAACCTCCAACATTCTCTGGCCTGCCATTGGTGTCAAGTTAAACCTCCAACATTCTCTGGCTGCCATTGGTGTCAAGTTGAACCTCGAACATTCTCTGGCTGCCATTGGTGTCAAGTTGAACCTCCAACATTCTCTGGCTGCCATTGGTGTCAAGTTGAACCTCCAACATTCTCTGGCCTGCCATTGGTGTCAAGTTGAACCTCCAACATTCTCTGGCCTGCCTTTGGTGTCAAGTGGAACCTCCAACATTCTCTGGCCTGCCATTGGTGTCAATTTGAACCTCCAACTTTCTCTGGACTGCCATTGGTGTCAAGTTGAACCTCCGACATTCTCTGGCCTGCCATTGGTGTCAAGTTGAACCTCCAACATTCTCTGGCCTGCCATTGGTGTCAAGTTGAACCTCCAACATTCTCTGGACTGCCATTTGTGTCAAGTTGAACCTCCAACATTCTCTGGCTGCCATTGGTGTCAAGTTGAACCTCCAACATTCTCTGGCCTGCCATTGCTGTCAAGTTGAACCTCCAACATTCTCTGGCCTGCCATTGGTGTCAAGTTGAACCTCCAACATTCTCTGGCCTGCCATTGGTGTCAAGTTGAACCTCCAACATTCTCTGGCCTGCCATTGGTGTCAAGTTGAACCTCCAACATTCTCTGGCCTGCCATTGGTGTCAAGTTGAACCTCCAACATTCTCTGGCCTGCCATTGGTGTCAAGTTGAACCTCCAACATTCTCTGGCCTGCCATTGGTGTCAAGTTGAACCTCCAACATTCTCTGGCCTGCCATTGGTGTCAAGTTGAACCTCCAACATTCTCTGGCCTGCCATTGGTGTCAAGTTGAACCTCCAACATTCTCTGGCCTGCCATTGGTGTCAAGTTGAACCTCCAACATTCTCTGGCCTGCCATTGGTGTCAAGTTGAACCTCCAACATTCTCTGGCCTGCCATTGGTGTCAAGTTGAACCTCCAACATTCTCTGGCCTGCCATTGGTGTCAAGTTGAACCTCCAACATTCTCTGGCCTGCCATTGGTGTCAAGTTGAACCTCCAACATTCTCTGGCCTGCCATTGGTGTCAAGTTGAACCTCCAACATTCTCTGGCCTGCCATTGGTGTCAAGTTGAACCTCCAACATTCTCTGGCCTGCCATTGGTGTCAAGTTGAACCTCCAACATTCTCTGGCCTGCCATTGGTGTCAAGTTGAACCTCCAACATTCTCTGGCCTGCCATTGGTGTCAAGTTGAACCTCCAACATTCTCTGGCCTGCCATTGGTGTCAAGTTGAACCTCCAACATTCTCTGGCCTGCCATTGGTGTCAAGTTGAACCTCCAACATTCTCTGGCCTGCCATTGGTGTCAAGTTGAACCTCCAACATTCTCTGGCCTGCCATTGGTGTCAAGTTGAACCTCCAACATTCTCTGGCCTGCCATTGGTGTCAAGTTGAACCTCCAACATTCTCTGGCCTGCCATTGGTGTCAAGTTGAACCTCCAACATTCTCTGGCCTGCCATTGGTGTCAAGTTGAACCTCCAACATTCTCTGGCCTGCCATTGGTGTCAAGTTGAACCTCCAACATTCTCTGGCCTGCCATTGGTGTCAAGTTGAACCTCCAACATTCTCTGGCCTGCCATTGGTGTCAAGTTGAACCTCCAACATTCTCTGGCCTGCCATTGGTGTCAAGTTGAACCTCCAACATTCTCTGGCCTGCCATTGGTGTCAAGTTGAACCTCCAACATTCTCTGGCCTGCCATTGGTGTCAAGTTGAACCTCCAACATTCTCTGGCCTGCCATTGGTGTCAAGTTGAACCTCCAACATTCTCTGGCCTGCCATTGGTGTCAAAGTTGAACCTCCAACATTCTCTGGCCTGCCATTGGTGTCAAGTTGAACCTCCAACATTCTCTGGCCTGCCATTGGTGTCAAGTTGAACCTCCAACATTCTCTGGCCTGCCATTGGTGTCAAATTGAACCTCCAACATTCTCTGGCCTGCCATTGGTGTCAAGTTGAACCTCCAACATTCTCTGGCCTGCCATTGGTGTCAAGTTGAACCTCCAACATTCTCTGGCCTGCCATTGGTGTCAAATTGAACCTCCAACATTCTCTGGCCTGCCATTGGTGTCAAGTTGAACCTCCAACATTCTCTGGCCTGCCATTGGTGTCAAGTTGAACCTCCAACATTCTCTGGACTGCCATTGGTGTCAAGTTGAACCTCCAACATTCTCTGGCCTGCCATTGGTGTCAAGTTGAACCTCCAACATTCTCTGGCCTGCCATTGGTGTCAAGTTGAACCTCCAACATTCTCTGGCCTGCCATTGGTGTCAAATTGAACCTCCAACATTCTCTGGCCTGCCATTGGTGTCAAAGTTGAACCTCCAACATTCTCTGGCCTGCCATTGGTGTCAAGTTGAACCTCCAACATTCTCTGGCCTGCCATTGGTGTCAAATTGAACCTCCAACATTCTCTGGCCTGCCATTGGTGTCAAGTTGAACCTCCAACATTCTCTGGCCTGCCATTGGTGTCAAGTTGAACCTCCAACATTCTCTGGCCTGCCATTGGTGTCAAATTGAACCTCCAACATTCTCTGGCCTGCCATTGGTGTCAAGTTGAACCTCCAACATTCTCTGGCCTGCCATTGGTGTCAAGTTGAACCTCCAACATTCTCTGGCCTGCCATTGGTGTCAAAGTTGAACCTCCAACATTCTCTGGCCTGCCATTGGTGTCAAGTTGAACCTCCAACATTCTCTGGCCTGCCATTGGTGTCAAGTTGAACCTCCAACATTCTCTGGCCTGCCATTGGTGTCAAGTTGAACCTCCAACATTCTCTGGCCTGCCATTGGTGTCAAGTTGAACCTCCAACATTCTCTGGCCTGCCATTGGTGTCAAGTTGAACCTCCAACATTCTCTGCCTGCCATTGGTGTCAAGTTGAACCTCCAACATTCTCTGGCCTGCCATTGGTGTCAAGTTGAACCTCCAACATTCTCTGGCCTGCCATTGGTGTCAAGTTGAACCTCCAACATTCTCTGGCCTGCCATTGGTGTCAAGTTGAACCTCCAACATTCTCTGGCCTGCCATTGGTGTCAAGTTGAACCTCCAACATTCTCTGGCCTGCCATTGGTGTCAAGTTGAACCTCCAACATTCTCTGGCCTGCCATTGGTGTCAAGTTGAACCTCCAACATTCTCTGGCCTGCCATTGGTGTCAAGTTGAACCTCCAACATTCTCTGGCCTGCCATTGGTGTCAAGTTGAACCTCCAACATTCTCTGGCCTGCCATTGGTGTCAAGTTGAACCTCCAACATTCTCTGGCCTGCCATTGGTGTCAAGTTGAACCTCCAACATTCTCTGGCCTGCCATTGGTGTCAAGTTGAACCTCCAACATTCTCTGGCCTGCCATTGGTGTCAAGTTGAACCTCCAACATTCTCTGGCCTGCCATTGGTGTCAAGTTGAACCTCCAACATTCTCTGGCCTGCCATTGGTGTCAAGTTGAACCTCCAACATTCTCTGGCCTGCCATTGGTGTCAAGTTTTATATCAACACAAGATACTTCCATGGTTTATCTACATTCGTGGAGAGACTTCATTTACTGACTTTGTATCCATTCCTTATAATTTGGATTCGTTTCAAGGCAAAATAACAAGTCTTTAAATTATTATTTTTATTTTTATTATTATTATTATTATTATTATTATTATTATTATTATTATTATTGGAAGATAAGCAGAATTCCTACACAGCAAATTATAGCTTTCCACGCGCCTGGATAACCTTCAGGAATAAAAATCCAATTAGTTTGAAATTTTAATTTTGATAAAAGACTGAGATTCCAGTCATGTTCTAGGTGGTCTAGCCTAATATTTTACGGAGAACTGAGGTAAATTCACAATCTATGATCATCATTATTTAAACATATCAGCCCGTTGTTCGCTGACGAACCCAATTTAACCTCGCACAAAGAAGAAGGTCTTTAGTTGTTAAACTGACCTGTTGATTTGCAGACAAGCAAATATTTTGACGCACGAAGCACGGTCTCAGAAAACTATATAATTTGCAATTGTCACGCAAGTCAGTCGGTCTGTCCTGGCGCTACTAATTTTAGAAAGCAGGGAAAACCAAATTACTGCACCAATGCATCAAAAGGTGTGCAAATTAAAGATACGCTGTAAAACATATTATATGACGTCATTGATTTAGATCATATAGTAATTTTGGAAAAGGGAACAATGTAAAAAGAGAATTTGATGATGGTTAATTATAAAATAAAAAGAACTGCAACCCCTATTATAAAATACTTTGTGTACATTTCAGAAAGTTTAATATTTCGTATTTATCAAACAAGGACAAGTTAGTTGGGCTTTTGAAAAAGCGTTATAAAATAAATAGATTTTAGTTGAAAACTTCCGCAATTTTTGACGGGTGTACGCTAGTTGAAATATAATTTATGATGGCCACGATGTGTCTGTAGTCAATGGATAAACACACATATAAAAACATATATAAAACATATAAACACATTTATAAAAACATATAAACACACACATAAAAACATTTATAACATATAAAGACACGTATAAAAACATATAAAATAATGTAAAAACATACCTATAGGATTTGATTGCTCTAGTTTAACGCTCCATTGACGAACATGTTAACATCAGAATTTGAAATAAAGCGTTGGCTGTGAAGAATGGAAAGAAGAAACTGGTGTAAGACAAATACAATCTCATTGACATTACGTACAAAACTAACACGTATATGAGTGTCCAGTTCTTTCCTAGAAGACAGTGAAGCGTGAAACACACATTGAAGACACACATTGTGAGGTAGGTTAAGCAGATTCAATCAGAGATTATTCGATGACATAAGGACGAAATGCTAAACTCAAATATCTTACAGGATGCTAATTGTATGCCATGTTCTCTGACCTAAGCTAGAAGTGACCTCACTGGTAGGCCATCCTCTAGGGCAGGGGTCTCCAAACTACGGCCCACGGGCCAGATAGGCCCGCGAGGCCCTCTCATGCGGCCCCTGGAGACCTTTTAATCTCCAAAAAAAGATACTATTTTCACCTGTAATTTAATACAAAACTGTGCGTAGTCGGCCCCCAGATGCTGTTTGACAGTTAATGCGGCCCTCCGGCAGAAAAGTTTGGAGACCCCTGCTCTAGGGAATCTGATATAAGGAGATTTGCAGTAGTGGCAAATCCCCAATTTCAGAAAGTTTGCAATAAGAAACAGGAAGGACTTCAAGACATGTCAATGAATGGGAGAGCACGGCTGAGCATCGTTGATGGAATGTGTGAGTTGTTGACGTAAATGAAGATGTGAGAAACAAAGTGCCTACAACAGAATGAGCATAACGGACCCCATTTTAACAACCAGCCTTACTCCTCTAACAAGAAGTGAAGACCAGAATGTCATTTCAGGATGTGCCTGATATGACGTTTGACCAAGTTTCAATGTTGCTACTCAATCGGCTTCAGATGTTAGTGAATGTTTTCTGTAAAATCTACTGACGCCTAAATGATTTTTTTGTTCTTTTCTAAAAAAAAGTCTTAAGGGAAGTGATCTAAACTTTATTTCATTTTTTATTATATTCTTTTTTTAAATCTAGTACTCCATTCCTAAATCTTTGAATGATTTTGTACAAGTGCATATGCTCGGCATTTTAAGTCATGCTGTTGTTACCAATCTCGCAGCCAAAGAGAAGTGAATATAGAGGACCGTGTCGACTATGAGGCGAACTACTGACTTTGTCTGACATGGGTGTAAACAATGCTAAATGGCAATTTTCTTTCATGGTCTTGAGATTGTGACAATATACACCTCTCTCTCTCTCTCTCTCTCCTCTCTCTCTCTCTCTCTCTCTCTCTCTCTCTCTCTCTCTCTCTCTCTCTCTCCCTCTCTCTCTGCAATTTGAGCAGAGTGGGTCTCAATAACTAGCCAATAGTACTTGGATTGTGCCCTTTATTACATTTACTATTAATTTTATTAAATTGAATAACAAATACAACTCCTCTAAGAAAGAAAAAACAAATCCGAGTTACTAATCAATACTCAGGAATGTTTAGCCCGTACAAATTATTCCGACTATTACCTTTTAAAAAAAAGTGCTGCTACAATTGAATAGAATCAAGAACTCGATTCCATGGGCCATTGAAATTCTGTCGTGACTTGGGGAATGGGTAGCGGAGGGTTGAGAAATGGGTAGGGAATGTGGGGAGTTACCACGGAAAGTGAGAGTCGTAAAACAGGGGGAGATCACTAGGTGAGGAGAAATTGTATGATCCATTCATTCCATGGATCAATCAATCGTCTTAAGGGGGATCGTATCGATGAGATCAATAACCTTTGGTGGCTAATTAGAGGACCAGCGGAAGGCTGGAGTTTAATGTATCGGTCGTCAAGCTCCGGGGCTAAGTTATGAGAGTGGTTCTCAACCTTTAGTTTACAGCCACATGCTTCTATCACTGTGTCAAATCGATGAGGAGCATTTGTAAATTTGAAAAAGAGATAATACTGTTGAGTTGTTGAGCCATCTCGTCCACGAGGGGCATTCGCCAATCATCGTCGGCGTCTGCGAATCCTCCATACTGTTAAGTTACAGCCACAATTTTGACAATGTTTTTTTTTCTTTCAATGTTTATTCCTTTACTTCCATGTGCATTGTTTATCATTGTGCTGTTATAAATTTAATTCATAAATATATTAGCTGAGTAGCCTATTTAAATTCACTAGAAACAAGAGAGTTCAAAGAAATTATAAGTAAGTTCAGTATTAATGTGATTTGTTAACATATTTCATGCAGCATAGAGTATGTTTTCTGATTTTTGTTAAACAAATAATATTGTTTAGATAGAGGGGACGCTTTCGTTCTTCCTTTCGCTCATTTAACTTTGTAAACCATTTGTGTCTCTTTCATTCATTGGTAAGAATCACATACGAGTGCAATACTTAAAGTAGTTCTGCTCTTAGTTGAATATTTAAGACGGCTTCTTGGTTTCAGGTGACGTGACCAAAAACAAAAAGACTTCAAACTGGAACTAACGAGCCACAAAATAATAATAATAATAATAATAATAATAATAATAATAATAATAATAATAATAATAATAATAATAATAATAATAATAATAATAATAATAATAATAATAATAATAATAATAATAATTTTTAAAAAGAGCAAACTGTTCTTTCATCTCAAACTTGAAACGATATTGTATGCGAAATAAAAATTGGGGAAAATGTATATTTCATTAATCCTCAGAATGTTGCTCAACCAAGGGTTAACTCATCAATTGTTAACATAATTTCATCTTAATACGCAGACATGTTAATCGCAGTTATAAAAAAAGAAATTGAATTTGATTGCTATTGCTTGGTGCCACATAGCTGCCACAATCAAACTTTAAATGCCGTTTCACACTCAAAAAAATCAATCGATGTTGAAGTCTATTTTCTGAAAGCGCTCCTTATAACACAGAGATGATAGGATCAAAGAACTTTGCTCTTAACTCTTTTAAGTTCTAAATTACAAACCGAGTGCTACAGTAATGTACTTAAAGATTCTTTACCACCCCTCAAACCACAACAACGCGCACAGACAAATACTCTTATGTATGCAGGATGGCAATACTCTGAAGCGAATAAGCCTTTTATTTTAAAAAGCATGCGGGAATCATCGGAGTCATTGGGTTTATTGGAATCATGGGAGTCATAGGGTTTATTGGAATCATGGGAGTCATAGGGTTTATTGGAATCATGGGAGTCATAGGGTTTATTGGAATCATGGGAGTCATAGGGGTTTATTGGAATCATGGGAGTCATAGGGGTTTATTGGAATCATCGGAGTCAAGGGGTTTATTGGAATCATGGGAGTCATAGGGGTTTATTGGAATCATGGGAGTCATAGGGGTTTATTGGAATCATGGGAGTCATAGGGTTTATTGGAATCATGGGAGTCATAGGGGTTATTGGAATCATGGGACTCATGGGAATTATGGGAGCAATAAGAATTATACGATTCATAAAAGTTGTTGTAGGGTCGAGAGTGATGGGAGGTTTGGAGTCATCATGGGAGGTTGATCAGTCATGGGAGGTACATCAGTCATGGGAGGTACATCAGTCATGGGAGGTACATCAGTCATGGGAGGTACATCAGTCATGGGAGGTACATCAGTCATGGGAGGTACAACAGCCAACAAGGTACAGCAGCCAACAAGGTACAGCAGCCAACAAGGTACAGCAGCCAACAAGGTACAGCAGCCAACAAGGTACAGCAGCCAACAAGGTAGAGCAGCCAACAAGGTACAGCAGCCAACAAATTACAGCAGCCAACAAGGTAAAACAGCCAACAAGGTACAGCAGCCAACAAGGTACAACAGCCAACAAGGTAGAGCAGCCAACAAGCTACAGCAACCAACAAGGTACAGCAGCCATCAAGGTACAGCAGCCAACAAGGTACAGCAGCCAACAAGGTACAGCAGCCAACAAGGTTCAGCAGCCAACAAGGTACAACAGCCAACAAGGTACAGCAGCCATAGAAGTTACAACAGCCAACAAGGTGCAGCAGCCAACAAGGTAAAACAACCAACAAGGTACAGCAGCCAACAAGGTACAGCAGCCAACAAGGTACAACAGCCATAGAAGTTACAACAGCCAACAAGGTACAGCAGCCAACAAGGTACAACAGCCACCAAGGTACAACAGCCAACAAGGTACAGCAGCCATAGAAGGTATAGGAGACATGGGAGGTATAGTAGCCATAGGAGGCATAGCAGCCATAAGAGGTATAGCAGCCATAAGAGGTATAGCAGCAATTCGAGGTATAGCAGCCATAAGAGGTATAGCAGCCATAAGAGGTATAGCAGCCATAAGAGGTATAGCAGCCATAAGAGGTATAGCAGCCATAGAAGGTATAGGAGACATCGGAGGTATCGCAGCAACGGGAGGTACCGCAGCCATGGGAGGTACAACAGCCATAGAAGGTATAGGAGACATGGGAGGTGCAACAGCCATAGAAGGTATATGAGACATGGGAGGTACAACAGCCATAGAAGGTATAGGAGACATGGGAGGTATCGCAGCAACGGGAACTACCGCAGCCATGGGAGGTACAACAGCCATAGAAGGTATAGGAGACATGGGAGGTACAAACAGCCATAGAAGGTATAGGAGATATGGGAGGTACAAACAGCCATAGAAGGTATAGGAGACATGGGAGGTACAACAGCCATAGAAGGTATAGGAGACATGGGAGGTACAAACAGCCATAGAAGGTATAGGAGACATGGGAGGTACAAACAGCCATAGAAGGTATAGGAGACATGGGAGGTACAACAGCCACAGAAGGTATAGGAGACATGGGAGGTACAAACAGCCATAGAAGGTATAGGAGACATGGGAGGTACAAACAGCCATAGAAGGTATAGGAGACATGGGAGGTACAACAGCCACAGAAGGTATAGGAGACATGGGAGGTACAAACAGCCATAGAAGGTATAGAAGACATGGGAGGTACAAACAGCCACAGAAGGTATAGGAGACATGGGAGGTACAACAGCCACAGAAGGTATAGGAGACATGGGAGGTACAAACAGCCATATAAGGTATAGGAGACATGGGAGGTACAAACAGCCATAGAAGGTATAGGAGACATGGGAGGTACAACAGACACAGAAGGTATAGGAGACATGGGAGGTACAAACAGCCATAGAAGGTATAGGAGACATGGGAGGTACAAACAGCCATAGAAGGTATAGGAGACATGGGAGGTACAAACAGCCATAGAAGGTATAGGAGACATGGGAGGTACAAACAGCCATAGAAGGTATAGGAGACATGGGAGGTACAACAGCCATAGAAGGTATAGGAGACATGGGAGGTATAACACCCACAGAAGGTATAGGAGACATGGGAGGTGCAACAGCCATAGAAGGTATATGAGACATGGGAGGTATCGCAGCAACGGGAGGTACCGCAGCCATGGGAGGTACAACAGCCATAGAAGGTATATGAGACATGGGAGGTACAACAGCCATAGAAGGTATAGGAGACATGGGAGGTACAACAGCCATAGAAGGTATAGGAGACATGGGAGGTACAACAGCCATAGAAGGTATATGAGACATGGGAGGTACAACAGCCATAGAAGGTATAGGAGACATGGGAGGTACAACAGCCATAGAAGGTATAGGAGACATGGGAGGTACAACAGCCATAGAAGGTATAGGAGACATGGGAGGTACAAACAGCCATAGAAGGTATAGGAGACATGGGAGGTACAAACAGCCATAGAAGGTATAGGAGATATGGGAGGTAAAAAGAGCCATAGAAGGTATAGGAGACATGGGAGGTACAACAGCCATAGAAGGTATAGGAGACATGGGAGGTATAACACCCACAGAAGGTATAGGAGACATGGGAGGTGCAACAGCCATAGAAGGTATATGAGACATGGGAGGTATCGCAGCAACGGGAGGTACCGCAGCCATGGGAGGTACAACAGCCATAGAACGTATAGGAGACATGGGAGGTACAACAGCCATAGAAGGTATAGGAGACATGGGAGGTACAACAGCCATAGAAGTTATAGGAGACATGGGAGGTACAACAGCCACAGAAGGCATAGGAGACATGGGAGGTACAACAGCCACAGAAGGCATAGGAGACATGGGAGGTACAACAGCCATAGATGGTATTGGAGACATTTGAGGTACAACAGCCATAGAAGGTATAGGAGAAATGGGAGGTACAACAGCCATAGAAGTTATAGGAGACATGGGAGGTACAACAGCCACAGAAGGCATAGGAGACATGGGAGGTACAACAGCCACAGAAGGCATAGGAGACATGGGAGGTACAACAGCCATAGAAGGTATTGGAGACATTTGAGGTACAACAGCCATAGAAGGTATAGGAGACATGGGAGGTACAACAGCCATAGAACGTATAGGAGACATGGGATGTACACCAGCCATAGAAGGTATAGCAGCCTTAGGAGGTATGGGAGACACAGTCGTTAAAGTCCTAATCCTCACATATTGGCGTTGCATTAAACTAAATGAACGATATATTATCACAATTTATACAGTTCAAATAACTTTACCAACGGACGCACAGGTGCAATGTCCAGTTCGAGGTTTCTTAACTTTAACAAAAGAACACTAAAATAATATAGTTATGAACTTTTAAACTATGTATGTCATAATATGCTTAGAAGTCCATTTCATCTTGATGGGATCTAGTGTACATCTTTTGTCAGTTAATTTTAGATTCTGACAAGTTTCAGCGCTGCCGCCACTACTATATTGTGGAAAATTTCCTCTCGTATATTTTTTTTTACAATTATCTCTAAAACTACATGATAACAATTCTTGTGCGCTACAGTTAAGCTTTCCATCCTCGTTTTCTGAAAATTGTCTTGCAATGCTTAAAATATCCGAAAGAGAAAAGGTCATTGGGTCCACGGGGTCATTCCCAAGTCGTAATTTGATTTCTTGCGTGACCCTTGCGTTAAGTGGTACGACCTATGCCGTTAGCATGCCTCACTTGTCTTTGATGTATCCATGGGGTGTGTAGAGAGAGGTGTCTTTGATCTTAGATGCATCGATGGGGTGTGTCGAGAGAGCTGTCATAAGTCTTAGATGTATCCATGGGATGTGTAGAGAAATGTGTCATTGGGTCTTAGATGTATCCATTTGATATGTGGAGAGAGGTGTCATTTGGCTTAGATCTATCCATATGGATGTGTTGACAGAGAAATGGGCTGTTTGTTGGCGGATGCTGTAAGAATGAAATCAGGATACAGCACTAGATACAATGTTGGAATATATATATTTATATATATATGAGCAATGACATGTAATTTGTGCATATAGACCTCAAACCGCAAATACATGTACAGTAGAACCTCCCATAACGAGCATCTCTCATAACGAGTAATTCGCATAACGGGCAAAAAATATGCGAAGAAATTGCTCCCATAACGAGCGAAGATTCGCCTAACGAGTGAAGCAGAAATGTGAAGTCCCTTTTTCCTCGAAATTCATTAGTGAGTCGGCACTTCAGCCCTGACGTATTATTCTGTGATCAACCGTTTTTACAAAGTTTGTGTTCAGACAGTATTCGTAATTATTTTATGTGCAAAGTGTAATAACCTGTGCTAAAATCTCTTCGGGAAAAAAAACACAAGAAGATAATCATAAGAGATTTTTAAAAAAAAACTGTTAAAATGAAATGAAAAACCATTGCAAAGCGAGAACAAGGTGGCTAATCTAGCACGCAACTACAATCGGCCAACATCAGCGATCTGCACTATTCTCAAGAACAATTAAGGAGATGGATGCTTCAAATGGAGTGTCAAGAATGTCTACGAAACGGTTACGACACATTTTCGTCAAATTTTGAAGCATCGGCAAAAACAAATGTGTTCAGACAGTTTTCTAGTTAAAAAGGAATAGTTATTTGTAGGGCTGCGGATATTAACGATAAATTTCTCGATAAATCGTTAAAAATTGTCTCGATTACAATTTTTTTAACGATTTATCGACCCACCACTTAAGAATGTAGTGGAAGTCAAAAAGTAAAATATTTCGGCCGATAAATATATACTAATTTCCGGAGGATTACGCGAACATTTTTGTTTTAAACTATTGACTGACGTGAATGTTCAAAATGTTGATAAAGGTTATTGTCTCCATTGACAGAAATGGTTGGCCTAACATGCAATGTTCCCTCTAAGTCTAAGCATCGTTGGTCCGGTGGCTAAGTTTAGAACTCGTGTGCAAAGTTGCGCAACGTCCATTTTTGTGCAATATTTTACAAATTTTGCTGCGCGGTGATTCTAAACTCCTGCGTGGCGTTGGTCAAATATCTGCGCAGCCGCTCTGCTTAAAGTGAAAATTGCTTCCATGGTTCCACCACTTCGCTTACATATCACCTGCAAACCAAACATCCACTACAATATCGGAAACTTCAGCTGAGACGATCTAAGGCGATTGTTCAGCTCGGCTGGTTATGTTGTCAATAAGACCCGCTCATCACTTGAACCAAATAATGTCAATACACTTGTCTGTTTGCGTTGTTGGTTAAAAGATGTCATTTAAAGAAGACATTACAGTATTATTTCGATTTTCGACAAGTATTTTTTTTACCACGTTTTTATTAACTTGCTTTCGTTGGGCATTGTTTGTTTGTCCAAGATTTTTTCAAATCTGCCAACGTAAAATTGAACCACTTCTGATGGTCCTAGAGATCTGAAAATTTTACCACTGATAGATCTTGGATGACAATGCATTGTATCAAAATTTCAGATCGATCAAATGTACCGTTATTAAATTATTGAACTTTTAAGTTTATCTATAGTCTATATAAAAGCATCTGTACCGTCGGCTTTTGTTGACATCTGTGAGTTCGCCCCGTGACCACATCACAATGTTTTTAAAACGTTGGGCGGGCGCTTGTGAGGTGTTTGGTAAAATAAATAGAGGTAAAAAAATATTTTTAAAAAACCAGGTTGTTATAAGTGGACTAAAAAGAATAAAATAAATAGAAGTAAAAAAAAGATTTTTAAAAACCACGTTTTTATAAGCGGACTAAAAAGAAGAAAATAATTTAAAACTTATTAGTTCAAGTACTTCGATTTAATATGACTAAAAACGTGGGGTGGGTGTTTGGTATAAAAATTAAAGATTTCTAATTTAGAAGGCAAAAGAGAGATCTATAAGTGAGAGAATGAGTGAACCGCATATGTTAAACCTCATAAGCGCCCGCCCCACGTTTTTAGTCATATTAAATCGAAATACTTGAACTAATAAGTTTTAAATTATTTTCTTCTTTTTAGTCCGCTTATAAAAACGTGGTTTTTAAAAATCTTTTTTTACTTCTATTTATAATAAATGTTACTTATGACAACATAAATTTCAATTTTTGGCTTTAATTGAAATTAACGATTAATTAATCGTTAATTTATCAAAAGTTACCGATTAAATTTAAATTAATCCTTAACAGCCCTAATTATTTGTCATAAATTAATATTTTTACTTACGTTTTTTTTTGTTGTTTCAAATCTAAATTGCATTCTAGTTGTTTCACTCTTTAACAATTCATAAGTAATTTTATTTGAATGAATGTTAATACATTTTTAGCAAAATGAGTTTTTTTTTCAGCATGTAACGGATTATTGTATTTTACATTGATTTATATGGAAAAAAATTGTTTCATATAATATTAACAAGTGTTTCGCTTAACGAGCAAGACTCTGGAACGAATTAATCTCGTTATGAGAGGTATGACTGTATTCGTAATTATTTTGATGTGCAAAGTGTCATAACCTGTGCTTAAATGTCTTCGAGGAAAAAAACACAAGAAGACAGTCATAAGAGAGAAAAAATAACTGTTGAAATGAAACGTAAAATAATTGAAAAGCGACAAGGTGTGAGCGTGGCTGATCTAGCGCACAGATACAATCGGCCAACATCAACGATCTACACTATTCTCAAGATCAAGAATAAAATTAAGGGAGATATATGCTTCAAAGGGAGTGTCAAGAATGTCTACGTAACAGTTAAGTATTCTTGATGATGTTGAGAGGTTGCTTCTAATATGGATAAACGGGAAGCGATTACAAGGCGACTACTAGTTTAAAAAGGTTAATTATTAGTCATAAATTCACATTTTTATTTACGTTTTTTTTTCAAATCTAAATTGTATTCCAAGTTTTTACACTCCTTAACAATTCATAAGTAATTTATTTGAATAAACGTTAATACATTTTTTTTTAGTGAATATTTGTTCAGCATGGAACTCAGTATCGTATTTTACATTGGTTTGTATGGAAACAATTGTTTAGTTTAACGAGTGTTTCGCTTAACAAATAAGATTCTGGTTCGAATTATGCTCGTTATAATACGTTCCACTGTAGACATATGATTTGGGCGTCTGAATACAAAGAAATAGTTTGTGTGTGCATGTGTGTGTAAATTGTAAAGTTACATGAAACATATCAAACAATTTTATAGTTACATTAAACATATCAAACAATTGTATAGTTACATTAAACATATCAAACAATTGTAAAGTTACATTAAACATATCAAACAATTGTATAGTTACATGAAACATATCAAACAATTTTATAGTTACATGAAACATATCAAACAATTGTATAGTTACATGAAACATATCAAACATTTGTAAAGTTACATGAAACATATCAAACAATTGTATAGTTACATGAAACAGAACAAACAATTTTATAGTTATATACATGAAACAGAACAAACAATTGTATAGTTACATGAAACAGAACAAACAATAGTATAGATACATGAAACAGAACAAACAATTGTATAGTTACATGAAACAGATCAAACAATTGTAAAGAAATATGAAACAGATCAAACAATAATTATTGTATTGTAACAATTCATTCTTTTTGTGTAATTATTTTAAAAATCTTTCATGAAGAAAACTTCTTATGTTATTAGAAAGTATGTTGCAGTGTAGAAATTAAGATAACTCTTCACACAGACTTTGTATCTTGGTATAGGTATATACTATATTTTATTATATATATATATATACAAAACATTCATATCATAACTAAATAAAAAATGTAATAAACATATGGATGGAACACATATTTTACGTTTACTAATCAAAGAAATGGCGGCGTGCCAGGTAGGAAAGTAAAGTTTGAAAATATAATTAATGACTTCAGTTTTGAAGGCATTAATACTAAGAATATTACGATTGTTTAAAGGTAGACAAGTCAATTGTTTCGTAGCACAAAAAAGGAAGGACTTTTGCCGAATGTTTTAGAGCGTTTCCTGGGAATAGAAAGAATAATTTGTCTGGATAAGAGAGTAGCTAACGAGAGAATGAAAAGTATGAGAGAAGTGCAGTGAGTTATGAAGAGCAGACGTCGGGAAAGGTGTTGTGGCAGAGAACGGAGAATTGTTATTCAAAGCGTGCTAGTACCAAGAGCCTATGAAGTGAAGCTGTGGATATATAAAGATTTATATGGAGACTTTGCAATAAATTAGACATGGACCAATATGGGTAGTGGCGGACTGAGCTGATCTGACGGATGGTGGTGTAGGCAGAGCGGCAGATGCGAAAGATAAAGTTATTTGCAGGCATGTTGTCAGAAATAAAGTATCCAAGATTCCGAGTCGATGATGTGCACTGTATATCGGAGCCAGCTACCTGAAGAGAAATACGAAGAGACAAAGTAGAGGGTGATTCACTATAGGAGTGTTTGGCTCTGGTCATCATTCAGCTTCCACTTGTTGAGACTCAGCCGTTACTCGACCTCACAAATTCACTCCTACAAGACCTGGACAGTGGAGACAACAAGAGAACGATGGCTGTCATATGCTATCTATATTTGTAACAATATAAATTTTGAAGAAGAATTTTAAAAAACAAAAACGTTTAGTGCTAAACTTATAAGATAAGAATTCTAAATATCGGAAGGATATTTACTTTATTCTTTACTTCTTTGGGGCCGTCCATAAAGTACGTCACGCTCCAGAGGGGGGGAGGGGGTGTAAGAAAGTGTGACAGTTTGTATCAGGTGGGAGGGGGGGGGTCCGGCCATGTGTGACGTCACGCTGTTTTAAATTAAATTTTGATTATTTTGTTAATAAAAAAACAACATTTTTGTTCGAAAGTGTGACGTACTTTAGGGGGGGGGGTCCGAGATGTGTGACAGGGGGGAGGGGGGGGGGTAAAATGGTAAAAAAATAGGGTGACGTACTTTATGGACGGCCCCTTTTTAAAAAAAAATATTTACAAATTTGGTAGTATTATATGTCTTTATTACCACATAGGGCCATACAATTTAGCAACGCCATTTCCAACATCTATCTGCCTTTTCGCACTGCAATCATCCTCTAAATATTTAGGGCAGCACTAATTTTTACTCCCCTACTCTGCCTAACACTTCAACCGTTTGATAAAAAAATATGTTTTTTCGCTTCAAGTTGTCATTGTTAATCTATTACGTAATGATATATAGATATAAATAACAAGTTGTATTGGTCAATTTAAAAAGCTTTAATTTATTGTTTTGATCACACAATTCGTTTGTGTAATGGAACTGGACGTGTCTATTAGTCCGTTTTGATGACGTCATTTTACAGAGAATCTCAGCCTCCCATCCCCACTTTGCCCCACCTCATAATGAGTAACAAGTCCTCCGTCCGCGCGTGAGCGGCCTTGCCGTGACCTTTGACACACTTACACCTGACATTAGAAGCTTATGAAATTTAGAAAATGACTTACAACTTTATAAATACAAAAGTACACTGACATTACAGCAGGCAGTAGACTAGGCATCATTGTAAGTGTAGGGTATGTGTAGTTTTTCCCGAATACCACATAACTATGTTAAACCCACATACATGAAGTGTAAATAAATGTGTGTCTTGTAATAAGTAATCTATAAAGTAATATGTAAATAAATATATAAATATTTCTATAAAGTATAAAGTATATCTATAAAGTACAAGTATGAAGTATATCTATTGGTCCCGTGCCTCTGGTTCCTCTTCAGAAGCTGGCAAACGATAAGAGAAGTGGGTCCCACTAGAAATCTCTGTGATGTGTTGTAGGAATCGGGGCGGTAAGGACATCTAAATTTAGATAACCAAATTCTCTTTTTAAAGTCTGGCTAGTAAATTAAATTTTCCCAGAGATTCTGGGCCTAAAGCCAATTTGTCGGGACTATTATAAATCTCAGCTCTATACTACGGCCTGAGGCACGGGGGAACGCGCCGCTGGTTGAACATGATGTCAGAAAAGTGACTTTATTATAGGACCACTATGAAATGATGATGTAAGAGAATGTTCACTATCACCTTATCACCTTAGTGTTTAATGTAAGGTGATGGTAAGTTAGTGTTTAATGTAAGGTGATGGTAAGTTAGTGTTTGATGTAAGGTGATGGTAAGTTAGTGTTTAATGTAAGGTGATGGCAAGTTAGTGTTTAATGTAAGGTGATGGTAAGTTAGTGTTTAATGTAAGGTGATGGTAAGTTAGTGATTAATGTAAGGTGATGGTAGGTTAGTGTTAAATGTAAGGTGATGGTAAGTTAGTGTTTAATGTAAGGTGATGGTAAGTTAGTGTTTAATGTAAGGTGATGGTAAGTAAGTGTTTAATGTAAGGTGATGGTAAGTAAGTGTTTAATGTAAGGTGATGGTAAGTTAGTGTGGTAAGTTAGTGTTTAATGTAAGGTGGTGGTAAGTTAGTGTTTAATGTAAGGTGATGGTAAGTTAGTGTTTAATGTAAGGTGATGGTAAGTTAGTGTTTAATGTAAGGTGATGGTAAGTAAGTGTTTAATGTAAGGTGATGGTAAGTTAGTGTGGTAAGTTAGTGTTTAATGTAAGGTGGTGGTAAGTTAGTGTTTAATGTAAGGTGATGGTAAGTTAGTGTTTAATGTAAGGTGATGGTAAGTTAGTGTTTAATGTAAGGTGATGGTGAGTTAGTGTTTGATGTAAGGTGATGGTAAGTTAGTGTTTAATGTAAGGTGATGGCAAGTTAGTGTTTAATGTAAGGTGATGGCAAGTTAGTGTTTAATGTAAGGTGATGGTAAGTTAGTGTTGATAGGGACAATCTTGATGTCAATTGACAAGGACAATCTTGATGTCTATTGATAGGGACAATCTGGATGTCAATTGACAAGGACAATGATGATGTCCATTGATAGGGACAATCTTGATGTCTATTGATAGGGACAATCTTGATGTCTATTGACAGGAACAGTCTTGATGTCTATTGATAGGGACAATCTTGATGTCTATTGACAGGGACAGTCTTGATGTCTATTGACAGGGACAATCTTGATTTTTTTTGACAAGGACAATCTTGATGTCCATTGATAGGGACAATCTTGATGTTTTGTGATAGGGACAATCTTGATGTCTATTGACAGGGACAATCTTGATGTCCATTGGGACAATCTTGATGTCTATTGACAGGGACAATCTTGATGTCCATTGACAGGGACAATCTTGATGTCAATTGACAGGGACAATCTTGATGTCTATTGACAAGGACAATCTTGATGTCCATTGATAGTAGGGATGTACCGGATTCAAATTTTTTAAAAACGACTGGAGTCGGATTAGGCCGGATTTATGAAGTGAAATCGTGCCGGAGCCGGATTTGTAAAAATGGCAGGATTCCGGATTTGCCAGAACCGGAGCCAAAATCCGGTACTCCCCTATTTGATATGGGCATTATTGGTAGTTTTAAAAGGTGGTTTGGGCCCTGTTAGTAGGAGGGGGCGTACGCAATAAGTCACACTTTGTGTCCATCCGTCAAATCTTGTAACGTAAAATTAAAACACTTCTGATGGTCCTTGAGATCTCACAATTTTACCACAGATAGATATTGGATGACAATGCATTGTTTCAAAATTTCAGATTGATCGAATATACTGTAATTAAATAAATGAATTTTTAGTTTATCTCAATATATGTTTGTGTTTTTATCACTCACATCAATGAACCACACCTCATTTCGCCCTAGAGGAATACGAGTAATTTCAATGTGTTGACGTCAGAAGTGGATTGCGGGATAGGCGATAATATTAAAGAGTTTTTATCATAAGTTTAAAAACAACAAAATCTTCAAGAATTCCTGGTCGAATGGTTAGTGTGATCGTTTGCCGACCTGGAGGTACGGGGTTCAATTTTCAGTTGGGGAAACAATTTTGTAAATTTGTAAATTAATGATCTATAGTTTTACCACTAACACATTTAAATTATTGACTATGAAGTTTAACTAATTACATTGAATTGATAAGGTCGAAAAATCGATAAAAAATATTTTGAGACAAAAAAGTAGTAAATAAAATACTTTTAAAAAAATCTTTTTTTTTAAAGACACGCTTTTATATACATATAGAAAATGCACTAAAAAGAAGAAAATAAATTTTCTATATTTACAGGTGAAATCCGTGAACCTATCCACAGTACATAAAAGCGTGGGGTGCCCATCACAACTCATTTCTCTTTGCACCTATTCTTTTGCATGTAGATAAATATTTCTAATAAATATGATAGTATCATGTACATGATCCAATTTTGTGAAACTTTTAATGTTTATTAACATTTATACAAATTTGTATTTATGTTTCGCAGCCTTGTACATGATAGAGAGTTGTGATGGGCGCCCCACGCTTTTATGTGCAATGGTTAGGTTCAACTGTAAATATAGAAAATTCTTCTTTTTAGTGTACTTTCTATAGGTAAATAGAAGCGTGTCCTTTTTTAAAAAAAAAGATTTTTTTACAAGTATTTTATTACCTCTTGTACTTTCCTTTACCCAGGATAACATTAGAGGTATATTTACCCAGGATAACATTAGAGGTATATTTACCCAGGATAACATTAGAGGTATATTTACCCAGGATAACATTAGAGGTATATTTACCCAGGATAACATTAGAGGTATATTTACCCAGGATAACATTAGAGGTATATTTACCCAGGATAACATTAGAGGTATATTTACCCAGGATAACATTAGAGGTATATTTACCCAGGATAACATTAGAGGTATATTTACCCAGGATAACATTAGAGGTATATTTACCCAGGATAACATTAGAGGTATATTTACCCAGGATAACATTAGAGGTATATTTACCCAGGATAACATTAGAGGTATATTTACCCAGGATAACATTAGAGGTATATTTACCCAGGATAACATTAGAGGTATATTTACCCAGGATAACATTAGAGGTATATTTTCAGTAAGTCCGAGGATCCAGGAGTTCTTAGAAAACTCGGTTATATTGTAATGGACTCCAACGTATCTTAATACATAAAAAAATTGAACTTAAAACTTTAATAAATCTATTTGCAAAATTATTTGCTATTTTTGTGTAATATTTTTTAAAAAAGTTATTGGTGTCATATAGTTCAAGTGCTACTCCCTGTTATTGGTGTCATATAGTTCAAGTGCTACTCCCTGTTATTGGTGTCATATAGTTTAAGTGCTACTCCCTGTTATTGGTGTCATATAGTTCAAGTGCTACTCCCTGTTATTGGTGTCATATAGTTCAAGTGCTACTCCCTGTTATTGGTGTCATATAGTTCAAGTGCTACTCCCTGTTATTGGTGTCATATAGTTCAAGTGCTACTCCCTGTTATTGGTGTCATATAGTTCAAGTGCTACTCCCTGTTATTGGTGTCATATAGTTCAAGTGCTACTCCCTGTTATTGGTGTCATATAGTTCAAGTGCTACTCCCTGTTATTGGTGTCATATAGTTCAAGTGCTACTCCCTGTTATTGGTGTCATATAGTTCAAGTGCTACTCCCTGTTATTGGTGTCATATAGTTCAATTGCTACTCCCTGTTATTGGTGTCATATAGTTCAAGTGCTACTCCCTGTTATTGGTGTCATATAGTTCAAGTGCTACTCCCTGTTATTGGTGTCATATAGTTCAAGTGCTACTCCCTGTTATTGGTGTCATATAGTTCAAGTGCTACTCCCTGTTATTGGTGTCATATAGTTCAAGTGCTACTCCCTGTTATTGGTGTCATATAGTTCAAGTGCTACTCCCTGTTTCATTTTCTACAGCTCATCTACACCAACAGAAGAGCAGGTAATAAGTAATAATATTTGTGTTATGCATACGTTTTGTTATAAGCTACACATCTAATTAATTGAACACATTTCTTGTCGTTTTCTATTAACAACTATTCCTTTATGTGTAAAAGTTTTGCTAAATTGATTGTATAACCAAATAAATATCCGTAATCTTAAGCCTGTCAAAAGGTAGTCACGTGAAGTCTTGAGATGATCAAGTCACAGCCACACATGTCTCCTGGCCAGGGGAAGTTTTCTCTACAGCGGTTTCAAAGATAATGTACCTCTGGATGTTTTAAAAAAGTATCTTTATTGGAATTGTTGTATTAAATATCTACCGCATTAAATTTGATAATTAAATTTTATACTGCTCTTTTCCACACAAATTCGTTTTGTTTGTACATGAGTGGTGTCGTAGTGATGCTAATTAAGCTTTCTTATTCAGCGCAGTTATTTACATTACAGTCTCTTTTAATAACAATTGCCGTTGATCACTGGTCTATAAAAAAAAATCAAACGTATTCTAACACTGCACTTGGGATTTCCCGAGATGGGAAAATTTCCTGGGAAGTCTTTAATTTAATGCGTGATCGTAGATGTGGAATACTGGTGCAACCAGGAAACAAGAAGTGATGGGTAAGTGGTGGTATGACATCAGCAAAATTGGACAATCAGCAGTAGTTCACTGTGCAGCGGAAGACTTCAAATATAGGGCAAAACAAATTCTAACAGATTGCCTGGGACGAACGTATTCGCTCCTAAATTTTTGTCCAAGTCATATTCATTGGGGCATGGAAGAGGGACGCAAGTCATGTTCATTGGGGCATGGAAGAGGGACGCAAGTCATATTCATTGGGACATGGAAGAGGGACGTATCTTCTCAGTCTCACCTCCCAGATCCTTGTTGAATACAATTGTTGAGGTGACAATTAGAGCGTGTCCATTTTTTATTGAGAAGAGAGTAGACATTCAGTGGATTTCAATAGCAGTATGGTAGTTAATTATAACTAACTAGAACACAATATATAATATATGTAAGTAACACCAGTCACCTTTAACGCATAATTCTTTAAAGTACATATTAAATATTTTCAACACCTATCTGCACTTAATCGGAAACCCACACACGAGATGCTGTTTTAGACCCTCTGGAAAGCCATTTATCAAGGTTGAGTTAATCTGAAAATACATCTCACTTTTAGACTATCAGGGAAGGTGAAGTTGTGTTGTCGGACATCGGTTAGCAAAGAAAATATTTTCGAGTTTTTAAAGTCTAAATCATATTGCCATCCACGATTATTTTCCTTTCAAAATATAAGTATGCAAACCTGTTTCCCTTTTCACTCCCTTGCGAATTCCCCCTCTTCGATGTAGTGAGTTTCCTTTTCTCTGTAGTGTTGCCTTAACCTTCCGAAAGTGCCCCATTCGTTCTTTGGAAATGCGTCATTTTCACAAAAGCATGTCTGGCTTCAGCAGTGCATACGTCCATTACTGGGGATTTCTTTTATAATAACATATCCATCTAGCAGCTGATCTTAACATATTGTTAATAATATTTTTTATTGACTTTTATAAACTCGCAGATAAATGGAATCACCATAACTGATCGCGCACTTGAGGACTTATCAATGTCCTTACCCCTCTAACCACTCTTGATGACCTATTGATACCCTTAACCCACCCCTACCCACGCTTGATGACCTATTGATACCCTTAACCCACCCCTACCCACGCTAGATGACCTATTGATACCATTAACCCACCCCTACCCACGCTTGATGACCTATTGATACCCTTAACCCACCCCTACCCACGCTTGATGACCTATTGATACCCTTAAAAAGGTAAATGCATAAAATAAAAACAGGGTATTAGTAGGCCTGACAGGACGTAACACAACAGCGAACGTTTCGGCAAAGAGCCTTCTTCAACGGACAAAAAGTACACAAATGAAACGAATAAAACGAAATAATAGAAAAAAAACACTTAGCTGCGGTGAAATCCAAGTAGTCCAGTAGAGATGGACCTGTAGATACCATTAACCCACCCCTACCCACGCTTGATGACCTATTGATACCCTTAACCCACCCCTACCCACGCTTGATGACCTATAGATACCATTAACCCACCCCTACCCACGCTTGATGACCTATAGATACCATTAACCCACCCCTACCCACGCTTGATGACCTATAGATACCATTAACCCACCCCTACCCACGCTTGATGACCTATTGATACCCTTAACCCACCCCTACCCACGCTTGATGACCTATAGATACCATTAACCCACCGCTTCCCAATATTTTTTTACGACACACCCGTAAAATATTACCAGTTTTATTAACAAGAACTCTATTCCTGGCAACTCTTGGCTCCTGTGTTTGTCATCACACTGATACATCAAGAAACATCCTCACCACCAACCGGCACTAACAACTGATTTTTTTTTAACGCCGCTTGCTTCAACGACAAAACCATAAGCCATAAGCTGTAGAGGAGGAGGGAAAAGCCATGAAGATTCCCAATTTACACTGGTGAAGAAACAAACAAATACAAAACAGCTAAAGAAATAAATAATCTACGTGAAGCAAGATGAAAAATAAATATGTTTAAAAAAAATTAAACTCAAAACAGCTACTGGGAAAATTCTCAAATTGCAACGCTTTTAGCCTACAAAGATTGCTGGGGAGTGGGGATGTGTGTGTGTGTGTGTGGGGGGGGGGTGGCTCCATCAACCTACGCTACACTCAACCCGCTAGTGCTGAAAAGATAGTTTTTCCTTCTACCACTTGTGCTCTCGCATAACTAACTACAGACCGGGGCTCCTGGAGGGAGAGGTCCTCAAACGTGCAAGATATGGGGGACACTGCAATCAGGCGCATGGATAAGTAGATAAATGCCATGCAAACAGGGTTTGTATAATCTCTGAACTCTGAACTACCCTCTTCCTCCTATTGCTCTCTTCGGCTCTGGATTTCACCGGAGCTAAGTTTTTTAAACTAAAAAACAGGACTAAACACAAACCATAGATAAGCGTAGGACGCAATAATCTTCTGTATAGAAGGAGCGTCTGTAAACAGATAAGATAAGATAAGATAAGATAAGATAAGAAGGCTCTTTGCCGAAACGTTCGTTGTTTAGTGACGTCGTGTCAGGCTCATACACACCCTGTTTGTTGTGTCAGGCTCATACACACCCTGTTTGTTGTGTCAGGCTCATACACACCCTGTTTGTTGTGTCAGGCTCATACACACCCTGTTTGTTGTGTCAGGCTCATACACACCCTGTTTGTTGTGTCAGGCTCATACACACCCTGTTTGTTGTGTCAGGCTCATACACACCCTGTTTGTTGTGTCAGGCTCATACACACCCTGTTTGTTGTGTCAGGCTCATACACACCCTGTTTGTTGTGTCAGGCTCATACACACCCTGTTTGTTGTGTCAGGCTCATACACACCCTGTTTGTTGTGTCAGGCTCATACACACCCTGTTTGTTGTGTCAGGCTCATACACACCCTGTTTGTTGTGTCAGGCTCATACACACCCTGTTTGTTGTGTCAGGCTCATACACACCCTGTTTGCATGACGTCTATCTACTTCTCAAACATGCTCCACGGCACAGGGGTTGAGTTTTCTACACGTCTCCCCATCTCTCCCCCCCACCACAATTATCCCCCCTCACACCCCCCCCCTCAGACCGTCTGAGAAACTATCCCCCGAACGTCCGTGAAGATAAGATAAATAGTGTAATATCCTGGCCGGCCGCTCCTCAAACTAAACGTGATTCACAACATGAGATTCCCTGGTCTATATGAAGACGATCTCTGCGCTCCAGTAACTGCCAAAGAAGAATTCCGTCCGACGACGAATGCATGGTTTGTGTGTGTGTGTGTGTCTGCATGTGAATGCGTATGTCCGTATGTGTGAGTGATTAATTTATTTATTTTTCATCTTGGTCGGGTGTGGTGGGGAGGGGTGTAGGTGAAGAGCTTCTATCTAACGTGCATGGTTTTAGAAGAACTTTGTGCCAACGGATGTTTGAGTTTTGATGAAAAAGTTCATAATATGAACCAGGTTGTTGAGAGGGGCTGTGGGGTTCGTCGTTGTGGTCTCATACTAATCTCAACGTCCGCACTTCGGGGCCGTCCTCAAATGATGTCACGCGATTTTGGCAGATACGGATAAAAAAAAAGTTAGGCCCCCCTCAAATATGAAGTCATAAAGCTTTGCGCCCCACTCTCATAAAAACGTATTTCCGATTAGAAAATGAGTACGTTTCAAATCACTTTATTGTCATTTAAATATGTAATTAGTATAAGTCTGCAGTCTAATATCATAACACCCATTAAGCCATTTAAAACGTCCTTAAATAAATTTGTAGGCAATCAAATATTTAAGTGGAGATTTTATTTTAAAGTTGCTCGTTTTGATGTGACGTCACTGTTCTAAAACACCCCCACCTCCTCGTTACAAATGTGCGACCCCCCTCCCCCCTAGGTGCGTGACGTCATTTATGGACGACCCCATCCCTTCAGACGCCTGGTGGTCAACCAACTGTAGGTCAGGCCCTGGCCACCACCACCCACAAGCCCTTCGTTTGACAAATCAATGATGTGTGAAGAAAGTGGCCCCAGGCCATTACGTGGGAGGCTAGAAAGTGAAAGTATGGGACGAGGCTTATGTCGTGTCCAATCCGACTGAATGCCTTGACCTTTATCTAGTTAACAATCTACCCCCCCCCACCCTTTTTCCCCTTAAAGATGAAAGCCACGTTTTACTTTCGGTAGGCAGGAGTGTAGGGGAGATGTCCATTTGTATCGACGAACAAGGCATGAAAGGCCGATAAACGAAACAATGGCACGGTAGATCGTTTCAAAGTAGTAGTATTAGTAGTAGTAGTAGTAATAGTATCCTCACTATTCCTCACAGCCTTCATCTAGGACACTTTGTTTGAAGTAATAAAAAAAAATCACGAATCTGTATTATTATGCTGGCATGAGACAGTGTAGCTTATATGACGTCACAAAATCTTGGTCTATCAGCTTGTCTATCTTGAACACCCAACTTTCACCTTCCACTTCTCCTTTTCTTTGCGTGACCGTATTGTGAATCTCTCACTCCCGCCTTCATCCGAACTATATGCATATATTCATATATTTTTTTATTTGTTAATGACTCACAGAGTCTGAAAATATATAGTGTCTTAAGTGAATATTATTTAAAACTAAAAAATGTCAATAAGTGCAATTAGTATTAAAGATATTTAACATAAATAAGTAACTTTCGTTTTTTGAAAACATTATATCTGTTACAAAAGATATAATGGACAATACGTTACGAAAACTGCCCCTCTGCCTACTTCAGGTGCGTGAACAACAAACGCCTTGGCCGAACGAGTCCTTAAAACGAACCATTCCGCCACTGATAATAACACGAAACCCAAAACCAGCCCTCTCCGCGTCTTCCAGACAGGTCTTACCCCCCCCCCTCTCCCTCCTCCTACAGAAGCAACTGTTGCGCTTGAGCGATTACAACTCGTGGAAGCAAGAAGAGTTTGGGACGAGCCAAAATACAAGGGGAAAAGGGGTGTTAAGTAGAAATAATAATTCCTTATAACTTGTTATAAAACTTCCCTTGAAATTGACGAATAATAATCTATGAATTTGTTTTTATTGACAATGTAGTGTACATTCGTGTAAATTCCGATTCCACTTGTGGAAATCTCGGGACCACTTTGAACTTTCGCCCCTCGTTTCATTTGTTGTCTGCTCGCAGCCACGTCCACGCATGCGCAGTGACCCCACGTGTTCATAAACAAAAAAAGTTTGGTGGAGAGCGAAGGGGTTTGCCTTAGTGTGACTTGTGGTTTGTACGCTTGGGAAGTTCTCTAACATTTTCTTAACTCGGGGTAGTTCTAATATTTTTGACACAACTCAAACAAAAAACTTAAAAGCTTGCTAACATGGGGACTGAGACTAACAAAGATGATCGTAACACGCCTGAGTATCTAGCACAGTTACTAAAAGATAAAAAACAAATTCAAGCCCTACCAAATGTTTTCATTCATACGGAGAAAATTTTAGACGAAGGTAAGTTGAGTCAGAATTTTTGAAAACAATTGTACGATTTTAAATCTCAAAATTTAAGTTTTGGATAATTCGAAGACAAAAAAAAATCACCTACGCGATGGATAACATTTTGTTTCTAGTCTTCTGTTTAGTTGTGAGTAAGGATCCCGAGGAGTATAACTATAACTTATTTTATTGTTTGTGCACTGTAATCAATGGCTGAGCTGACAAACTTTTTCCGAGGCTGCCCAGGTCGAGGGTTTAACCAGTGATAAAAGTTATTTAGGGTACATTTATGTAACATTTTTTACTGAATATCGAAAGAAAAAATGTTCCTGCCCCGGGGAGTTGTGCCAATAGTTTTTAAAAGTTAGTCTTGGCCAAAATATAGTCGCATTCCTATACTCTTGGAAGCCTAAAATCGGGCAGCCATCTTGAACTAATCTAGGCCGGACCAGGAGGGCTTGGGGCTGGGGAAGAGGCACAGCACCTTTCTAAAGGAGGAAACAGTGATTACACTTGTTGAAAGAAATGATGGAGCATTTTATAATTAATTTAAAAATAATCGTTTATGAAGCCTAAAATTAACTATTCTGTACATAATTTAAGCAAGCGTTTGTGTGTGAATAGGCTTAATTAATAGATTTTAAATCAGACTGATGTTTAAAAATTAAAAAGCCAAATTAAATTAAAATTAATAGATAATAATTTAATATTAAATTAAAAATATCAGTAAAAAACTAAAATAGTATGGTCCATTCTATGGTCACTATGGACCAGGACCTAGACTTACAATACTACAATATGTCTGAGAAAGATTTCTGTCCAGATACCTGTAAATTTAGAGTTAAGAAATTGAAAAGTAAGTTGGGTTTCATTTCCCAATCTGCAAATAATTTATTGTTATAGTCTATAGTATATTTTAAGTTAAAGCTTTGACTTTGTCAACAATCAATACAAAGTAAGTAGACTCATTATTCCTGGACTTAGACCAGATTTAAAATCTATTACAGTATAGCTTCTTTGAATTTCAAAGAAGCTACATGTTACATATCTTACTTCAGTACCCGTCCATGATATTTTACTTTAATTTGGGATCTATGGACCTATTTTTCCTCGCCATATTATTTGAACTATCAATAGGATTAAATTACTAGTGATTAGACAAAAAATATGACATCTGATCATTCAAGTTAAAGATATAAGTCTATCTAGTAAAATATTGACTAAAACTGAAGTATATAAACAGATTTGTCAATATTAAACAATTTTTTTGTTCATATTTTAAGTTCTGCTACTGGGAGCAGTGTTTTCTCATCTGGAAAATGGAGGCTTATTATGCCATGCAATGAAAGTATTAGTATTTTTAAGTATTTAAAATTTTTTTAGCATTTTTTAATTTTAAACATTTCGGTTCAAATGTAAATAAAGAATAATTTTTAAACAAATCAAATATTCTCTTTTGATGATGAATTAAAGAGTAGAGCTAACTGGTCGCAACATTTTTCAATTCTGAAGAAAAATAGCATAACTCATGAAGACAGATGATTGATTTAGGAGAAGTCGTCTATTTCTTAAGTTATTTTTTTATATTGAGAACTCAGGCTTAAATAGGTTTATAGAAATGATTTAATTAAGATTTTTTTTATTGCCTAGGACAATGTAAAGGTATCATTTCAGTGGATTTTGCATTTGGCTTGCTGTCCAGCAAAGACTTGGTCAGCTTTGTATCAGTATAGCAAAATCTGATAAAAATTGGATTAAGCCGTACCTTGAAGTGGCCCTTAACTGGACACCCCAGTAGGCTCTTATCAAGGGTTCTCAAAACGTTGGTGAAAGCAAAGGGTACTCCAGTTGCACACACTGATGTGATAAGACTGGGCGACTAAATTGGTCTTATCGGAGATCCTCAGTGAAAGCTAAGGGTGCCCTTTTTGCAGTGTAAGAGATAACATTCTCTTCAAAACACCCCCCCCCACAATAGCTAACAAAAATAATAATGAAAACATAGGAGGTTATTGTTTAAAGTCAGTGACAGGTGATTTGTTTTTAAAGTATCGACTATTTCCGCAACTAGTTTCTGGTCAGATTGCATACTTTTTTTTTCCATTGACAGCTCAGCCATGATCCATCCTTTAGTTTAACGTTCTAATATGTAACATGTTGTCTGCTTGACTAATGAATATTATCTACACTTATAGAGAGGTCAGGGGTCATTTCTGATAATTTAGTTTCCTCTTTGCATGCCAAACTTTTTGTGTTACTATTTCAAAGTGTCAAGTTGCAATTTCATGCAAACATACATTTTCTCCTCTGTTTAAATGCACAATTTTAACTTGTAGATTACAAGAGACCCCAACAACTAGTGTAAATAAAGCAATAAATGTTAAGTTGAAAATATAGATGATTTTCAAATTTAAAAACTTCTGTAAATTCCTTTATAAGTACGAATGAATAATATTTTGAATTGACATAAGTCCCCTATCTATGGAATCGTGATAAAATAAAAATAATGGGCACAGTTATAAAGCTCAGAAGAATAGAAATATAGAAAGGTAGTACACTATATTATTTGTCATTTTGCTCATCCGCACAAAATTTTAATATTATATAAGTATAAGTAGGTGCAAAAGCCTTTTGAAACCTTTAACTTTAGTATACTTAAAAAGTGTATGGCATTGCTACTGTGCCCATTTTATTTTGAGTACAATAATGTGTTGTCCCTTTCCTTTGTTTCTTAGTTTTAACAGTAAACTGTTGGCAAATATTAAGATATTTTGATAGATTTTTGTTAAATAGTTAAAAATTTCAAACTGGCATTAACAATTGACTGAGACAATCTCACCATTTACCTTGGTGACCTGCTAATCTCATTTAATGTCTTTTTGAAGTTTCTGTAAGTTTGTTTGCTCTATGTTCAATCGCTGTATTATTTTAATTTTAACACTATTTAATTATCCAGTAAGCATCATAGCATAAGGTTGTTTGTTTTTCTTCTTTTCTTTTTTTTTCTTCCACAATTTTTTAATACATGTACTAATTTAATCATACATAGTTTGCCTAATATTTGCTCATAGCACTGGATAATCTTTATCACATCTATTAATATTGATAAAATAACACTGGTAAAAATATAATCGCAATAATTTTGTTTAACCCTTCAAATACCAACAATTTTTTAATATCTAGTTAACCCTTTAAACGCCAAAATTATTAATGTTAGTATGTAACATGGGTGTGTTTATGATGTCTATGAATAGTCTTGTGCAACAAAGTGAACCCAGATAAATACAAATACACACAAAGTTAATGGGTAAAATGTCAACATTCTGTTCTGAACCAATGACAGTTCTAGCTGGATTTTCAAACATCTGTCACAGGTAAAAATAAATAATGTTTGTATTTTTTTATACTTTAAATGTTAAATGACATATTACGGATTATTACGTTGTGTTACTTCATCAATTAGTTTTTACATTTCGTTTTTATAGGTTTTTTAAGACACTCTCATTCCCACTAATAAAGCATAGACTTAGATTTCCAATGCTAAATTTAAAGGTTTTCATCGATTTTCAAATGTTTAGAGTTCAGAGAAAAAAAGAACACCCTTCTGTCTCACCATCTGGTGTGGTCATTTGAACTCATTTGGTTACTTTCCACTTAAATTACTTTGCTTTTCAAACTTCATATTGTGGCTTTCTCCACAAAACAATTGACTACATCTTTACTTCCATATCGAAATTCCTCCCATGTCCTTTTTTAAAGAACCAAAATGTGGTTTTCTATTTATCCATTGGTTCTGTCCAAGGAAACTTATTTCCTGTGAGTTTTCTTGTTGCTCCGGGGGAACATCCTTATTGAGAATATAAATAATTGCTTCTGTGTAATATTTAATCGTGGATATAGAAACACGAGGACGCGCTCATCCCTGCCCCCTCCCCCTTTTTCCCTTACGCCCCCTTCCCCAATTGTTGGTGCACTTGTGGAAATGTCCACTACTTTGGACCAGGCTGTTTCCTCATAGCTTGAAACATATGTACATGTATTTATTTGAGTAACCCAACCCCCCTTTCCCTTTACGTTGATGACAAATATATTTCATTGATTAATTTTGGTATTGATTAATTGTGGCATCGGATCGTGCGAGTGTGTGTGCATGAGGGCAATGTGTGTTATGCTGAAGTACTGTGTCCTGTTCAAAAGTTATTGATTGTCCTTGGTAGACTCGATCAAATCCGTAAATATGAAATGGTTCATCACTGGAAACCCATGCCATCGCTTCGCTGCTAAATTTTAGATAGTAGTTGTGTCACCACTAATCAAGTTGTGTTATAAATCCATAATGATCCGTCACCGCTACCTAATATTCAGAGAATTTATATAGCAATCTCATGAGCTTAGAAAATGCCTTAAAATATGGGATGGTGAAAGGTAGTGGCCAATATTTATATACACCGGACAGAATCGGCACTGACCGAACAGAATCGGCACTGACCGAACAGAATCGGCACTGACCGAACAGAATCGGCACTGACCGCGGTATTATAGAGATGCTTCTCCTAACCTTTGCATACAAATGATCTCTGCCAGCGTGGATGGGGAGTGGTGTTTGTGAGTGGTGTTTGTGAGTGGTGGCTTTAGCGTGTGAGGGTTTGATACATAGATCTGATATCTGACCAGGGATAGTGTTTTAAAATAGACAGGCCTCGTGTTTAACAAAAACATTGGTGAGATCTTACATAAACAACACAAGTTGCGTGTAGAGGAAGAGAGTGTAGAGGAAGAGAGTGTATAGGCGACCACAACATGCCAAAAAGATCCCACAATTTCTTCTAACAATATATTTTGGCATGGAAATGTACATACCAACTCTTTCAGCCTTGGAACTTAATTTGAAGATATGCTTCACTTCAGAAGAGTGTCACGTAAAGGCAATAGGACCAAAGGACGGCCAATTCTCATTCACTTATTGCTTTGTTTACATAGCTTTTTTTCTTGAGGGAGAGTGGGGTGGGAGGTGCCGTGGAGGGGGGAAGTAGGCTTTTATATAGAAGCGTTTGTCTTAACTCGCCTGTGTCCCCCCGCCCCCAACATTTTCCGTGTTCCTCTCTGTTTTCACGAGGACTATGTTTTTATAGATGTTAAATGTTGTCTTAAAGGGTTTGCCTTAGCGAACCCGATTTTAAATAGGTTCTGCAACAGGATTTCACTTGGTTGTCCCAACGATGGAAATTTGTATTGTGCAGGCGCCATTCGGGCCTTTCGCATTTTTAATTTTTCTCAAGTTTAATTCTACAACTTTCAGTCGCCGGCTCTGGTCCGAGCATGTCATAAATGCATCCCGCGTGTACCGCCTGAAAACACGTTTTCCGTGGAAGTTGTCCGCAGATCGTTCTCAGCCACTCTATAACTTTCTCTCGGGGCCATTTTTATTCATGGGCTCCGTTGCTTCCCTTTTAATCCTTTTCGATCTCAGATTTGCATTGATGGCTATTGATCAAATTACCGCCCCTGGAATGGGCTGAGTTCTAGTCGGAAGCACAACGTGAGAAAAAGGGAGGCGGCGGCTCATTCGAGACTTAGACGTCAATTAGGGCAAGGTGCCCCACCGCCCCCCCCCCACGTCCCTTGGCACCAACTTGCCGTCTAAATGGGCATGAGATCCAAGAGTCCCAGCTTATCTTGATTGTGTTACGTCTTCGTATTTCAAGCTGGGAATTGAAATTAGTAACTTTCTATATTCTATATCCTTCCTATAATTTCGGGCATTTGAATCTAGACGTTTGGTAAAATATTCACTTATTGGTATGAAGTTACTAGTTGCTCAATGGCGGCGTAACTTGTAATTTGCATACGTTTTGAGATATCATTTCTCTTCTTATTCTATTTTTAGCCCTGGCGACTACACTTCTTTATTAGCATAGCTTTATATTACATCACGTGGTTACAGTGTCCTTGTTTCTTTACACGTGTATAAATCATAGTTGAAATTTGTAGCTTTCTATATCGTGTCTATAATTTCAGGCGTTTCAATACAGAGCCATTTTTTTAAAAATATTTAACTCATCGGCGCGAGGGAAGTTACTAGTTGTGGTGGTCGAAGTTGTGTTGCTATTTTCATTTGGACAACCTCGCCGTCCCAAGACTGACCCAAACTATCAGTCCAAGACTTAGATGTTATAGCTGAGCTAATAAGTACATTGGGGAAAAGGGCATATGATTGTTGATCACATGATTGTTGATCACATGATTGTTGATCACATGATTGTTGATCACATGATTGTTGATCACATGATTGTTGATGACATGACTGTTGATGACATGACTGTTTATCACATGATTGTTGATCACATGATTGTTGATCACATGATTGTTAATCACATGATTGTTGATCACATGATTGTTAATCACCAGTATAAATACCAATAATGTATTAGATATAATTGATATCTTTATCCAATTTCACTCCATCATTGAATGTGATTTCCAAGTTTGATGCCCTTTGCCAATGTTCTCTATGTGCTATCATCTATAATGATATAAATTAAGGCTACATCGAGTTTTTCAAAACCGATAGAAAACACCAGTGGGAGTTAGTGCTACTTTGTAAGTAGACATTCGAACTCCTAAAGGTGTGTGTATGATTATTGTACAACAATGACAACCTTAGGCCACTACACACTGTCACTGTGACAGTGCCATGTTGGCGTCCAGTTAAATAGATACATTACTGTTTGATTTTACTGAAACTATTTTCACGGCAACAAATGTGCGTGTATATATTATACGTATATTATTATATATATATTAAATATATATGTATACATACGCATACAAAACAGCACGCCCTGCCGACATTGCTGGTGCTAATGTCTGATAGTGAAGTTTTACAAGAAGTACGTTAAAGCCGCTTGTTGTCGTGTCTCATAAGTGAATTTAATCGTGTTGTTCTGTACATTATTGTACATCGCCGTGACCTTGACCTCTGCGTGCTTTGATGCGAAAAGTCTCGTGACATTCAAATATGCAAATTGTAGCATTTCTCCGCTGTCCGACACGCCAACGAGCCGTGACCATTAAAGGGAGATTTTTTTAAAATACAAAAGCTGACCTCGTTTGACGATTGTTATGGCTCATTGGTTAACATGGGCAGGCTGTGTGTGTGCCCTTGTTGGCTCCATGTTCGCCATTTTAGGGGTCATTTTGTAATGACGCACTCAGCTCTGTCACGTGTCCAGTTTGTTGTTGTCTGTGGCCAACATAACCTCCTGCTTGTCAAGACAAGCGATACGTTGCATGTTTAAATATGAATAAATAAAGGTAAAAAAATGATTTTTAAAAACCACGTTTTTACAAGCAGACTAAAAAGAAGAAAATAAAACTGGTAAGTTCAAGTACTTTCATTTCATATGATTATAAACGTGGGACGGGCGCTTATGAGGTTTAACATATGCGGCTCACTCATACTCTCAATAATAGATATCTCTTTTGCCTTCTAAATTAGAAATCTTTAATTTTTATACCAAACACCCGCCCCACGTTTTTAGTCATATTAAATGAAAGTACTTGAACTTACCAGTTTTAAATTATTTTCTTCTTTTTAGACCGCTTGTAAAAACGTGGTTTTTAAAAATCATTTTTTTACCTTTATTTATTTTATTCTTTTTAGTCCACTAATAAAAACTTGGGTTTTTAACAATATTTTTTTTACCTCTATTTATTTTACCAAACACCTCACAAGCACCCGCCAAACGTTTTAAAAACATTGTGATTGTGGTCACGGGGGGAACTCACGGATGTCAACAAAAGCCGACGGTACAGTTTCTTATATATAGACTATAGATAAACTAAAAAGTTCAATAATTTAATAACGGTACATTCGATCGATCTGAAATTTTAATACAATGCATTGTCATCCAAGATCTATCTGTGGTAAAATTTTCAGATATCTAGGACCATCAGAAGTGGTTCAATTTTACGTTGGCAGATTTGAAAAAATCTTGGACAAACAAACAAACAATGCCCAACGAAAGCGAGTTAATAAACACGTGGTAAAAATATGAATTTCAAAGAGTAAATTTAAGCAAAAAATAACAAGCTGTCGGCATTTTGCCAGTAGTAGTCCTTGCTCTTTTATTTAAGACATCCTATACACTTTTCACGTATGTTCAGAGTTTTAAGTAAAATAACGTACTTGGATGCGGCGGTCTAGATATGGGAGGGACTAGATTGATGTGACAGGTGAAGAAGAGCACAATTCTTGAAATAGCCGTGCTCCAGGCTCAACAATCTAGGCTAGGCTATCCCTTGTCAGCCCCTTCCGAGGCGTAGCTCGTAATTGTCAGACATTTTCAGCCATCCTTTCTCTTCTTATTCTATTTTAAACCCTGGCGACTACACTTCTTTATCAGCTTTGCTTTATTATATTTTACCACCTGGCCTTGATTCTTTACACATGTATGGTTATCAAAACTCGCGAATTCTGTTTTCCAAAATATTTTACACTCTTGAATACCGGTATTATCTTGCTGATAAAAGCAACAGTTCCAAACATCGCCAATCTCCTTTCAGTTACCACCGCCGACTGCATCGGGTGATTAAATTGTTTCTGTCCCGTGTTTGCCAAGGGAAACCTTCTCTTCCCTTAATATTATTATTTATTTAGCTGTGACGTGCGAGAAACCGCGAGAATGTTTCCGTGCGCTAAATACTGATTTTTTTTTATACTGGAGGAGTTAACTTGATATGGATGAGAGTTAACTTGATATGGATGAGAGTTAACTTGATATGGATGAGAGTTAACTTGATATGGATGAGAGTTAACTTTGGTGTGAGTTGACTTCTGGAGGAGTTAACTTTTAACGGGTGCTAAATTAGTTTTAGTGTCGGTGCTGAGTGCTGGCAACGATAATGCGTTGTTGTTTGTTTTGTTCTCCAGCGCTCAATCAAGCAGTAAATACAATATAAAAATACATGGTCACTGTCTGGACACTACCCAACACTAATCACGAAGTGACCGTTCAAGTTCAAAACAATAATGGTCGCTTTTTAGACCTGGTCCTGGTATTACTAAGGATTTCAACAGCATTAGCAATCTAACAGAACAAGAGCAATCGTATACTGTGTTAGCCTTTAACTGCTGGCACAAGGAAGCTTTCTCAGCGTTGCCATCCGTTGTTTTTAAAAAAAAAGTTTGTTTCAGAAACAATCCTATACTTAGTGTTACTAATTACTTTCTAATTAACGGCGGATTTGTATCGTTATGTGTGCTAGAGACGGTGCTAACGACATTGCACGGGGGAAGATTGACGTTGGTATGCGATATACTTTTGGATTGTCGTTGTGGGTTGCTGGAAGTATTTTAGGTCGGTAATAGTTTTGTTAAACTCTGGTAGACATGACATAGGTTTAAAATATATATATATATAGAGATTTTTTTTTCCAAAGAGAATAATCTGGTGTATTTGACGGGGTCAGAAAAAGAGCGTGATGCTTTTTGATTACACTTAGGTCTATTTTTGTATTTAAAGAAAACATTTGCCATGTTAAGAAAGCCGGAAGAATCTTTGCATAAAATAGCCACGGCCATCCATCCACTGGTTTCCAGCGGCTGCTACAGCTTCATCCGCTCTTTTCAAATTCACACGGCCAGTTAGAACGTGTCTATAAGCCCCCTCCTCTACCCCTCTTCGGTTCGCCTTAACAAAAGGGCTTTTTTGTGTGCTCCTTCTACTCCTACGGAGTAGTGTTGGAATGTGTTATTCATGACCAACCGACCGTAACGAGAAGATTTCAAAGGTATCGTTATGTTGAGTGTGTAGGCTACCTTCAGGCCTATGGGCGTGTTAGTTGATCTACTACTGATGCGCCAAAGGGTCCTCACAATTTAAAAAAAAATGATTTAAAAATGATTTCATTGCAGACATGAGTTTCGACTCAGGGTAAACGCACGACATTTTGGGAATCAGTTTGATTCATTTTTAGTGTCAAGATTATTTGCTCTAACTCTAAGCGTAGCCTCGTCTTCGCTACCCACCATCTATACATTGCAGAATTTTTGTATTAATTATTAGTCATTTTGTTTGCCAGCATTCTCTCCGCGTTCAGTGTGTAAGATCTTGGGGTTCTACAGCCTGTTGGTAAGGGAACCGCAACACGAGAATTTTATTAGTTAGTCCTTAGAAAGCGTTACTCATATGTAGTAATGTTTTCACTTAAGGGCATGCATCATCAATGTGTTAATACCAGTGCTTTTCAAAATGAACTGCGTCGAAGCAGTGTGTCTACATAGAATAGGTCCCCCCAAAATATGCCATTAAAATATTTAAAATAAAATTTAATTAGACAATGCCAGTAAATAAAGGTCATGGGCACTGTTGCCGATGGTAAATTAATTTTAAAAAGACTTCTTTGAATACATGTGGTCAAATCCTAAATCAGCCGACACTACTATTTTTTTTATGATTTTAAGGAAACTTAATAAACTGATCTGTGAGCTTGGGTTAAGCGTATTATAGCTCTGGTCAAGTGGAGAAGATGATCTTGCTCCAAGAAACAGCTCACACTTAATCTTATCAAGCTGATAAAATCAGAACACTATGATCATATGAGATATCAGACATCTCTTTAAGTGATGTGTAACTGACATCAGTTGGGATACAGTACTGTAAAGGCGGTCGGACATTGTGCTAGACACGCAATATGCCCACGGCCGTTGCCTGTCATCGCTGCTTCGTTTACATTAAAAGTCGTTTATCTGCGCAGTGCAACAAATCTATACCACGTGAGTGACGTGACTTACCAGTGATAGAAAAAAAGTGTTTTTGACAAATAAAAATATGCAAGTGCTACGCTGTATTTTCAGCGGTTTTAAAGTTAAATAAAGAAATGTTTCAAATACGCTAGATGCTAAACGCCCTAATGCTACGGATTTGTGGTTATAGCTATCAGTATCAGTATGAGAATGGCGTGTAGTACGAGTGTACGGTCCACCTTTTATACCAGTGTGTTGTAATTTGCATTCCTCGGCGTACCTGGAAACACGGTATACAACCTCCACTCTGCCTGGTTGGGTTTCTTTTATGGACGGGAGCTCTTTACAGACAATAGTCAGCGACCAAAGCCTGACACTTGATTCCTTCATGTATTATTGGAGCCGGGTCGTGGGCCGTGGGTCCACTCTGTTCCACCCCCAGCTGGTCTTGGCTACGTGGATTCTATTCAGCGATTCTGAATGCTTGACCACACTCAAGCCTTAAGTTGCCGATTTAATAAATAAAGTTAAAAAATCATTTTTAAATTACAAGTGGACTAAAAAGAATAAAATACTTTTAAACTTGTAAGTTCAAGTACTTCCATTTAATATGACTAAAAACGTGGGGCGGTCGCTTATGAGGTTTAACATATGCGGTTCACTCATTCTCTCACTTATATATAGATCTCTCTTTTGCCTTCTAAATTAGAAATCTTTAATTTTTTATACCAAACGTTTTTTAGTTATATTAAATCGAAGTACTTGAACTTACACGTTTTAAATTATTTTCTTCTTTTTAGCCCACTTGTAAAAACGTGGTTTTTTAAAATCATTTTTTTACCTTTATTTATTTTATGCTTTTTAGTCCACTAATAAAAACGTGGTTTTTAACAATATTTTTTTACCTCTATTTATTTTACCAAACTCCTCATCAGCGCCCGCCCAACGTTGAAACTTAACTACGGCAGGCGGGTATAGATGCTTATAAACTAAGAAATGCATTAATTTAATTACGGTGCATTCGATCGATCTGAAATTTTGATACAATGTATTGTCATCCAAGATCTATCTGTGGTAAAATTGTGAGCTCTCTAGGACAATCAGAAGAGTTTTAATTTTACGTTGGCAAATTTGAAAAATTTCGGACGGACAGACACGAAAGCAAGTATATAATAAAATATAGATAAACTAAAAAGTTCAATAATTTAATAACGGTACATTCGATCGATCTGAAATTTTGATATAATGCATTGTCATTCAAGATCTATCTCTGGTAAAATTTTCAGATCTCTTGGACCATCAGAAGTGGTTCAATTTTACGTTGGCAGATTTGAAAAATTGAGTTTCGGACAGGAACGAAAGCGAGTTAATAAAACGTGGTTAAAAAAAAAGAATATAGTTAGCATGGTGTACATTTGATTTTTTAAAAATAAAATAAATCATCGTACTAAACTAAACTCATCAATTCAAATATATTCCGTTCTTTTACCAGTGAGTCAGTGACCCCGACGACGTATGGTCATCGACTCTATTTCGCAAACATTTCTCCCTTCTTTAACCGCTAATCTTGTGGGTGAACAATGCACTAAGTTAATATTCTACACATTTCACTGTTCTTGATTTCCCCAAAATTTATTTGCTCCACCGCAGAGCTTCTGATGGTTTTGAAGAAAACGATATTTTCCTATATACCCATTAGACTATTAATGGAACCATTCAAAGTTTAATTTTAGCATGCCGGGTAGTTATCAGTCCAAAAACAATATTCACTATTGATTCAACGCACGGAGATGAAAGTAATATCAAAGTGGGGAGCTTGTTGCCACATCGCGGATCTAAAGTTTGTGTTTCTTGGATCAGAACTTTTTACAAGAGGTCGTGCTACCTGGGTTTTCAATAGGGGTGTACCGGATTCATTTTTTTGAAATCCGGCTGGAGCCTGATTTATGAATTAAAATTCGTCCGAAGCGGGAGACGGATTTGTAAAAATTGCCGGAGCCGGAGATATTTATATATTTTATGGCTCTACCGGCCGGCAGGATTTATGAATTGAAATTCTTCCGGAGCCGGATTAGTAAAAATGGCCGGATTTGCCGGAGCCAAATTCCGGTACACACATAATTTTCAATAAAAAAAAATCCGTTTGGCACCTACTTAATAGTAAGACAGGTAATGGGAAATATGGGCCACAGGTTCTAAAATACAACTTCGGAGATGAAATTTAGCAAACAGAGAATCTGGAAATTGTATTTCTGTCGCTTGTGCAAGAAACCATCGAGTAATGATAATGTAATGACTAAGCTCTGCGTCAGTATTACTTTACTTCGGCAATGTATCTTAATTAAAATTTATTGTGATCTCTTCAATACACCCTTCTATTTACTCAACAATAGGCACGTTATCGTGGGTCTGAAGTTAAGTGTTTTTATTATAGCATAAGTTTTAATAGTTTGTGTCTTAGAGACCATACAATCAAATCATTGTTATAATTGAAAATCTTAGACCCATGTTTCGTTTCTTGTTTTTATTGTGGAGCCAGGCAGGGCCCAACGTTGAGATTAAATTAGTGTCTCGGGCATGTATGTCACACCCGGAAGTGACCTCATCTCATCGCTCATCTTGTCACCTCTCATGTCGTCTGATCACAGGGCCGGTGGGTGGGCGGGTTGAGGCGGTGGACGTGTTGTGTTGGGGACGTGGCCTGGCTGTAGGCTCTGGACTTTCATGTCTTTAAGTCTACTGGTCAGTACGTTGTTTGTTACCAGCTGTAGATATAAATGAAACAATGTAACAAGCCAACTTTCATCAATGGCTGTCGGAACTTAACTGTTGAGTCCGGTAGACAGGCATACACTACATATTAGTGACGGGAAGCTCGTCTAAGTGGGTTACTGGTTTAAAAGTGTAGTGAGGAAACGATGAGCACACTGCAAACAACGTATTAGTTAATTGAATGACCTGTGAGTCACACGCACTAACAAGTCATCTCTTGTTGTGCTCCACTTCATAGTCGTTGGGTTAATCGAGATTATTTGCCATTAGGATAGGGAGGCAGATGCGGTTAACGCTGTCTAGGGTTAGGCAAGCCTTTTACTTTTTACCACAAATTTCCGGGAAAAAACCCATTTGCAACGAGGATGGTGAGAATGATGACACCAAGTCTTCATAAAAAGACACCACTGCATGTGGCTATTGACATTAAGTTACAGGGGGGTCATTTTTTGTTGTTGCATTAAAAACAAACCCAGCAACACTGGCAATACTTTTATTTTACTATTTGGTTGTGCCTCTGTTCAACTGTCCGCTATGTTGTGCCCCTCTAGCTGTACCCACCTTCTCCCATTCCACCTCACATACATTCTCAAATGTTCTTATCGCGCCCAACACTGACATATTATCATGTAATAATTCATGCGTGATTTTGACGCCCAGTTGTCTCTTGCCAGCGACAGGATGTCCCTTTATACACCAAACAACGTCTTTTATTAAGGCTATTTAGTGTATTCCAGACTTGATGTTTTGTTCTGTGTTGCGTGTTCAGTTGGCGACAACTTTAATGCTTCAGTTCTTCGTTAAACCAAGCCAACGAATCTCGTTTTTAAACAAGTTTAATCACCTGAAATATTGTCTCGTATCGTCAAATAAAATAAAGCTAAACTATATTATATACGCAAAGTGCTCACTTTTTAATCATAGTAAATTTTAGTTAACCCGCTTCACCTACAATCGAACTAACGGAATAACAAAAGTGAAAGACCTGCGGAAGATGCATTATCTATGCAGTACCAGTAAAGATATATTGGTCCTTTTTCGATACACACATTTTGATGTCCTGTTTGTATTTAATATTTTGGCCTCATATGTTTTTTTCCCCTTCGAAATGGGGGTAGGTCTAGTTCACAGGCTGGCGAACTGGTTTGTCTGATACCCCAAAATATAACATTTTATGTTGACGTTACCCCCCGAAGGAGCGTATTCCAGCGGATTTTAAATGTCCCCAATGAGTTTGCATTGCCCCCAAGAGTTCCCTTTTTACACCAAATGGGGTAATTTACTAAATTTACCCCTGTTCGTCAAGCCCTGGTCCAGTCAATTAGTCGATTATTCAGTCGGAAGTCCCAGGCAAATGCTTCGCGGACCCTTTCAATGCAATACAATACAAACGTTTGATCATTAAATTTGAAAAGGGAATTATAGATTTTTGTTAGCCACGTTTGCAAACAAAAATAGTCCATCAAATCTTTTAAAATTCTATTATAGATACATGTAAATCCATCATTAGACGAACCTTCACTCCAGGACGAATCATGAAAAGTTGCCCCAGAATTTTATGAGTTTTCACGTAAAGACAGGATATTTTTCATTACCATTATCTCATGTTGTATAGGAGCTCTTGCGAGGTAGGAGATCGTTTATGATCTCACTAATGGTAACTCCAACCTCTTGCCTTTGAACGGCAGCTCGCCATCGCCTCGCCTAATGGAGAACACGTTTTTGTAGGGGAAGATGAAAGCGGTCTCGTGGTCGTGTTTTCGTCATGGCTAATTTTAAGTCTTTGTGATCCTCCTGATTCAATTAATACGTCAGGAGAATGAGAAGGGTTGAATTCTGATAAAAGTAATGATTTCATCCGTATCATTATGATTTCATCCGTATCATTATGATTTCATCTGCATCTTTATGATGATTTCATATGTATCTTTAGGTCATCATCGTTTCACTTTCATTATTTGAACCAACTCTTCTTGTGATCAAAGCGCTCCCCCGTTTAGTTTGAAACTTTGCATAAAGTAAAGCAGTAGGAAGGAGGAGAATCCAAATTTTCTGTTCATAAATACTAATGGGCGTGGCCTGGGGGTGGGAAGAATAGTTTTCACAAATTTCACCCGAAAAAAAAACAAACTCTTTGAACTGGTGCATACCGTACACTTCCCAGAATGTACGCCATCAGATACCTCTTAAGACACCACACCCCCTCCCTCTATCATCCCCGCCCCTGGACACACGCCACAAGCACCCACCTCCTTGCCACAAGCACCCACCTCTTTGCCACTAGCACCCACCTCCTTGCTATGAAGCACCACCTACTTGCCACAAGCACCCACCTCCTTGTTATGAAGCACCCACCTCCTTGCTATGAAGCACCCACCTCCTTGCTATGAAGTACCCACCTCCTTACTATTAAGCACCTCCCTAAACTGTTCTTGTGTAACCCTCTGCCCTCCTCCCTCACTCATTCTAGACGCTGCTTTTTGTTGTACATTTACTTTTGGTTGTACTAGCTTGTTTTGTTTACAGTTGTCAAATATTCAATCTACAAGGCAACATTCTTGGAATGTCTTTATCTCCCCTCTCACAAGGACATAAACACACAACTATTTCTGTGGCATAATTTGTTGTACATGTAATTTGTTTTAAGGAAGATGATTTCAAAACTGCAGAGCACCCCATGTTTCATTTAAATAAAATTACGTGTTCTGATTCCCCCCTGCCTGGGAGTTGATCACATGTTTTCAATCATTATTCATTATCAAATTTATCATGGAATTACCATGAATGATTAATTGTTACCAGTTCATTGATTGTGTCTAGCTAGCGTTTATTTTAAAGCCCATATGGCAGTCATTTGTGTCTAGCTAGCGTTTTTTTAAAAGCCTACATGACAGTCATTTTTGTGATTTTACAACTGCGTAGATGCTAACAAGAATTTGGAATTAGATGGGGGAAAAAACACACGAAAAAAAAGAACAACTCTTTAACTCTTCACTCCCCATATTCATAGTTGAGCTATTAAAAATTACATCAAGAAAATCCAATTAAAATATACTTTTTAAAATTATTTCATTTTTTATAAAATGTATTTTTCTTGGTAAAAATATTAGGTTTTAAGCATCTTGGGAGGAAAAAAATATTTCATCCCAGTGGGAGGAGAGATTTCCTTGGTGACAAATCAGGGCTAATTTACTTTTCCCTTGTTTTGTCTAAATTCTCAATAGTCTTATCTTATATATTACAGATGTTCTTGTCTATACAGAGGATCACTGAGATTCCTTTGCATTGAATTTTACTTACAATTATATAATCTATATGTTCAAATACATATCTTATTTAAAATAGATCGTATAAATTAAGGGACCGATTATTTAATTTTAATAACATTTTGTAATGTACATTTCAGAAATCAACAGAGTCCGTCTTTCATTATTTCACCATCAAGGCAAAAGGGAAATACTTGACCTTCCCGAACCGCTTGGACCTGTTGTCCAGCTGCAAGAGAAATTGTTTGTACCGGTTAAAGAATACCCTGATGTGAGTAGAAGCATTTGATAAATATTAGTCCTAGCTTATTCATTGTTGTTTTTAATTTGTGTGCTATGTTACAAGGAGATGCTTGTTACTACCGTGTCTATGTTACAAGGAGATGCTTGTTACTACCGTGTCTAATGTTACAAGGAGATGCTTGTTACTACCGTGTTAATGTTACAAGGAGATGCTTGTTACTACCGTGTTAATGTTACAAGGAGATGCTTGTTACTACCGTGTTAATGTTACTACCGTGTCTATGTTACTACTGTGTCAATGTCTTTCTCTTTCATTTCGACCCTATTTTTAAAGAATATTCTGTTTCTGATGTTTGAACCTATTTGTACTTTATTACTAAACCCGACTTTTAGAATAAAGAACAGTACAAGAAACATTTGTTCGTAAGCTTTAACCTAAATATCTGACATTTTTACACACAAAATCCACCCCCCAAAAAAAACAACAACAATAAAATAATAAAATACAACAAACAAACAAACAAACAAACAAGCAACCGTTCTGGGTTCTCCCATCAAGCCAAATGTTACATGGACATTTTATCGAAGAAAGTTCTAATGTTCAAACGTCTTATTAGGTTCTTAGTTTTAAATGCAATTAAAATGTTTTAACATTTGACTCTTTCCATCAGCAATATAAATTATAAATAACAAACCAGTGGGAAACTCTTAAACACACCTTGATGTAACTTTGAATTGACAATCAGAACCTTCTGTGATTTAAAAGTCTGTAAAAAGCACATTGGTACACGCAAGTCGGATACACTGTAGTTTTATTTGGATATTCAGAAACCTGCGACAAGTTCGATAGTTCTATTTGGATTTTCAGAAATCTGCGGTTGGCTTACTTACGGCCAGGTTGACATCTTGTGTGTTTGTCTGTTGGCACATGTGTACTTTGAGTCTCGTGGGCCTTTGATATCCGTTGCTATACATCGGACCGTCGCTGTGGTGTGGATTTAAGATTTCACTTGCAAACTTGGAACGTTGCTGCACTTATCTGCTTGCTTGGTGTGGTCACCTTAATCAACTTCCTATCGTGAGACTTATCTGAATTTAATTCAATAGACATTTCCCGCTCATTTTAATCCCTAATATTTGGTCTAATTAAATATACCGATTCCGATGTCAATCCACCAATCAAGATATACAACTATAGCGTATGTTTCAACCTAATGCTGCTTCATTTTTATATTACCGATAAAAAGACCGATATCACGGATATAAATATAATTTTATATATCCATATATGTAAATATACACTTGTATCTATATATCATTACTGCCACGATAAATTAAAGTGATCCACTAAAACTAAAACATTTGTTCTTGCATACGGAATAAGAAAGTTGTTTTTATCCTATCTGAGGGTTGTATTAAGTTATCTTTGATTTGTATTTCTAAATTATGTATAATGTACTGTAATTTATGTGTTTGTTATGATATGAATGTTTATTAAATACTTATATGTTCGTTATTATCTTCATGTAAAGCGCTGTGAGCCCAGTTCCTTACTGGGATACAGCGCTATATAAATTATCAATTTAATTTAATGTTTAAATAAACTCTTCGTTCTTTTCGGAGTTATTTTCACCTCGTTTTCATCCAGACTGCACATGCCGGCTATTACTTATCAACTTTTATCATAACACTGTTTTACTCGCTGCACCAACACACTCAAACAGCGAGCGTTTGTACGAGTTTTGGGTAAAATCGAGTAAGAGCCCACGTGGAATTCATTTCTCGAGACGCTGGTTGAGGGGTTCTTCTAGATGTCATAATCAACTAATGCCAAGCTCGTGATTACGTGCACATCATATCATTGTGAGTGGTTCGTCTGACAAAATACCGGACTTGCTGGGCTTTTAAATTTTTGTGTACGAGCGTTTTCCTTTTATCTTCACGTCTTGAGCATTTCTCGGCTTTACTTGATTCTGGAATCTTTGTTTCAAGTCAGCTCCCGTGTCTTTTACAAAAATCCAAGTCTTTCTTTCGGGAAAAAGTAAATGTATGCTTTAAATATATATTGGTCTCGATGTTCCTAGTTCCAGACTGTCGTAAAAAAACAACCACTTGTTGAACATGGAGCTGGTCAAGCAAACCAGCACATACGCCATAGGATTGGATTGAGTGTAGTGCACTCACAGTAACACGGGTCTTATTTAGACAGGACGGCATCGAATCCACACGCCATGATCATGGTCAGGTGGTCACGTGATCAGTGACGCGGAAATGTGGAGTACCGTGTGAACTCGTTTTGTAGTTCCAAACTGACCAGTGGCTGATAGACCTCAAGAAAAAGAAAGAAGGAAAAAAAAACCCTCCCTCTACGTGAGCCGGTAGAACCGGAAGTCGATTAGGCAATGGAGTGTCCGAGCGTTAATGACCGTCGAGTTGTTTAGGGGTATGCACGCGCCTTCGGGGTTACCCAGTCTGGGAATGCGAGGGTTCCATTACGTCATTTTGCTAGTTATGCCCAGCCCATTTGTCTTTGAGGTAAAGGATAGTGGCAAGTAACGTGCTTCGTAATGAAGTCACGTCGTAAATGTAATTAGTTAGCATGTTGAACCGGTCATTTTGTGTGACTATAGTCTTATCATTTTGTGTGACTATAGTCGTAGCATTTTGTGTGACTATAGTCGTAGCATTTTGTGTGACTATAGTCGTAGCATTTTGTGTGACTATAGTCGTAGCATTTTGCAGTCATCATTTCCCTCTCTTTGTCTCTAGTTTTTTTTTAAAGTACACCCAGACAAAACGACAAAACTGAACGCGTGAACAGAGTTCCTTGCTTTGGCCAACTAAGTTTGTCTTTGTCAAGTTTAACTAGCGGTTCTCTTTTGAATGGCAGGGCTCTTTTTAGAAGAATTTTCACAAGGTCGTTCCCTATGTCTTACAAGTGAGTAGGACACAGCAGAGCCGCGTCCTTGAGAAACGCACACGTAACACGGGTTGGGAGGGGGTTATTGCTCATTGGCCGCCACCTTTGTGTCAGGGAGTAAGGACAGAGAACCGTTGTGTTAGTTGAGACTGAGTTCAAGCCGCTGACGTGCCTATGGTCATCAATTACAAGCTGAGACATTTAGTTTTGTAGAACGTGTAGCCTAGTCTTGGATAATTATTCTACTTCTTGTAGAACAGTAGCCTAGTCTTGGATACTTATTCTACTTCTTGTAGCACGGTAGCCTTTTCTTGGGTAGTTATTCTACTTATTGTAGCACTGTAGCCTAGTCTTGGATAACTATTCTACTTCTTTTAGCACTGCAGTCTAGTCTTAGATAACTATTCTATATGTTGTAAAACGGTAGCCTAGTCTTGGATAACTATTCTACTTCTTTTAGCACTGCAGTCTAGTCTTAGATAACTATTCTATATGTTGTAGCACGGTAGCCTAATCTTGGATAGTGTATTCACATGCCACAATTATAATCAACCTTCACTGTTCACGTAACTCTTGTGGTTTAATGCTCTCAATGCTTCAATCATTCCGCTGTTTGGCTCCTTACACTTGATATATCATCTTACTCGACGGCTTCTACTCCTTTCACACGATGGCTTCTTTCACACGATGGCTTCTTTCACACGATGGCTTCTTTCACGTGATAGATTTTTCATTTAATTGATCTTTCACTTGATGGATCTTTCACTTTGTTAGGGATCTTTCACTTGATGGATGTTATACTCGATGGTTTCTACTACCTCTACCCGATGACTCCTCTCATCGTGTTTTCCACTGGGACTATTCAACTTTCATGTAACAGTGCAGTGATAAAGCTGCAATTTACATTACATACAATTTTATCGGAAAACGCATCGGTGGTCGAGTGGCATGCGCGCTCGGCTGGCGTACCGATGGTCATGGGTTCGAATCCATGTGAAGGCAATGATTTGTTTCCGGGGCCTAGGGCGTCCCTGAGTCCACCCAGCTCCGAATGGGTACCTAACACTAGTTATGGAAATAAAGGCGGCTGGGTAATGCGTGGAACCCTCATAGCCGTGTCCTGTGAACGCTGCATCACTTGCCAACAGACCGGCATGGATGGAAGGAGCGTCTGTATAGATAAAACAAGACAAACGCATCAGACTCGTTTTTCAATGGCAACCTTCCTCAACAACCCTAGCTAAAACTTTACCCCCCCCCCACCCATGTTCTGTTGACTTAAATTCACTTAATGATCTCATATTGTTTATGGCCTTCGAGGCCCGGGGACATTTTGTTCCCCTGAGAAACCCATCAACACCGAAGACTTTTCTGAAATCTTAAAAAATCCCCTTACTTAGTCTCGTGAAATATTGCCCGGACTAGCGCCCCCCCCCCATCTCAAGTCATAAATTGGTTAAGGAATAGACAGTCAATTAGTGATAGGATGTCAAGGGCTTGTCCCAGTTGGGGTTACTTAATGTTTGAACAATATCTTTGCTAGTCTCACTTTTACTAAACTCGTTATTACAGGGCAACTTCACTAGTACAATTATACGGGTTTTCAATCTCTACCCATCTTGTGCCATTTCATTATTTACTCTACCTGTCTTGTCATGTCCCATTTCATATATTACTATACCCAAGTCATGCCCCTTGTATTTCTTCACCACTCTTCCCACGCATTAAGCCTATCGCTCAACTTTAACTTTCAAAAGCCGAAACGTGAATTTAAAGCTATCGGAAAATGACCAAATCAATATGAATACGACCAATGCCGTGGGACTGCAACCAAAACAATCGGAATACAACTTAGCAATCGGAATAATACCAAAGAATCTGAATACATGTACAACCAAAACAATCAGATTACGACCGAAGCAATGAGACTACCACCAAAGCAAGGAGAAACTCCACACGGAATTATTTTCTTTAAATAAATTTAACATAAGATTCACCGCGAAAAATCAAAATAAGTTTTGATTGTTAACGAATAATGAATAAATAGAAAAAAGTCGACTTAGTTTGTTGACCGCCACAAGAAAAGCCATATCTTATCGGTTTTTATGACATGCTTTTCATCGTATTTTCAAGCTTCACTGTCCTTGGCCCCATGCGTTTCGCCCCTTTGTTTTCCCGTGCATTTCTCACCTACGTGTCTCGACCCGGCCTGTGTCTACTCATTCCCAGAGAGTTGTTTACAAAGCTCTTCTGAGCCTATCCAATCTACTCCGGATTACTTGATGGTAAGAGACCGGGGGCAAGTGGCGGTAAAGAAAATCGTGGTTTCCGCTCCCGGCTCACGCGCCAAAAAGCCTCCCTAAAAGAAATGAAAGACTGCGCCATATGGAAGACAGAAGTAGATAAATGTTTCTATTCGAGAGTTCAATCAAATGTGCTTTGTTGATTCCCTTTTACTGTATTTAATTGATGAGTTGTGTTACGAGGCACTGCAGGTAATACTGGTCACTGAAAATTGAAATGTACTACATGTAGCCTCTTTCTATTTAGTCCAAATAATGACTTCCTTCAGAGGTCGGTCCAAGTACCGCTCCACACAGTGACGAAGCTTCTTTTCACCAAAATATAACTCCAAACTCAATATTAAAATAAATTACTACCTACTAGCTAACAGGAGTGCGTCTTTGTTCAATGCAAGGGGAAAATAATGAAATATTCACAATTAATTAATTCATTAATTTACTTTCCAAAATGTAACTTATTTGCGAGAAGACATTGTTGTTTCTCTTCGTCAACATTTTAAAATCGTACCGTAGAGATAGACATTATGGCGTGATGAACTGGTAATTTACGCTAGTCTTGGAAGGTGTCCCGCAACAACGTAACAATGCAGGAACGATGACCTGTGTTAGTGGTGTTTGGGGGACGGGCGGGGCGCTCGCGGATTAGTTAACTAAAGACACTTGAATACGCTCTCGGATTTGCTTTCCGACTCTCAGGTGTACACCGAGGAATGTGGCGAGGGTTGAATCAGCAGCGGGTTGCGGTGGTTAATATTTGACATCCCGACCTAACTCCATGAGTTTGTGCATTCGATTAATGTATTAATAGAAAACGCGCATTTCCCCTCAAGAAATTGCAGAGTCGGAGTAGAAAGGATGGAGATGGTGAAAGAGGGAGGGGGGGGCGTGTGCTTCTGTACGGTGTACCAACAAACAAAGGGAAGGGGTAGTTGATTGCTGGTTGGGTTTGAAAAACAAACCTTTGTTAAATATCTGGTATTGAATGAGAGAAAGTAATGAAGTCTGCAGTGCCCGTGCTGAGCTTGTAAATGAAGCTTTACAGCCGCTCAGACGAAAGCTTGACGGCGAGCTGGCTCGATAGCTCCGCCTAGAATTATTTCATTTTACTTAATGCTAACGCAGGCTGTCGGTCAGAACAAAGGAAATGACTCATTCGTAGGGTCCATAGAAGCCAGGTTTTGATGGTCGACAGAAACCAAGGTTCTGTGATCTACGGAAACCATGGGTTAAAGTTTAAGGTCCTTACAATCCAGTGTTCAGGGTCTACATTACCCATAGTTTTAGGATCTATAGAAATCATGGGTTTCAGTTTAAGGTCTTTACAAACCAGGGTGCAGGGTCTACATTAACCACAGTTTTAGGATCTATAGAAATCATGGGTTTCAGTTTAAGGTCCTTACAAACCAGGGTTCAGGGTCTACATTAACCATAGTTTTAGGATCTATAGAAATCATGGGTTTCAGTTTAAGGTCCTTACAAACCAGGGTTCAGGGTCTACATTAACCATAGTTTTAGGATCTATAGAAATCATGGGTTTCAGTTTAAGGTCCTTACAAACCAGGGTTCAGGGTCTACATTAACCATAGTTTTAGGATCTATAGAAATCATGGGTTTCAGTTTAAGGTCCTTACAAACCAGGGTTCAGGGTCTACATTAACCATAGTTTTAGGATCTATAGAAATCATGGGTTTCAGTTTAAGGTCCTTACAAACCAGGGTTCAGGGTCTACATTAACCATAGTTTTAGGATCTATAAAAATCATAGGAACCTCTCACACTTTAAAAGCGAAGGCTTCTTTGAAATGAATGAATTAGAAGTTACAAACGATGTGCTTAATGTTTTTAAAAACAAAAAAAACAATTGGAGCTGACTGCTTGAATATTATTTAATGACAACACAGCGAATGGTCTACTCACGGGAAATGAATATATATTTTTACCAAGTAGAGAAAATGAAAAAGGTTGACATACATAAATTATTAAATAATAAATAAATACATCACACTAGCAGAGAAAATGAAAAAAATTGATTGACATGCCCATAAGTACAATGCACCAGCTTCAACAAGAACCATTCTTTAACTAAAATGTATTTTTTATAAACAGTGACTGAGTCTAACAGTGTCACATGTTCCACATCGAACATATCCACAATGGAATAAGGGCGGAGACTTATCACTTAATAACGCTCGTATCTAAGAACTTTACCATTTAGATATTTTAAGTTATAAATAAAGGAATCCTTTCATCAAGTACGCATTATAATTTGTTTTTTTTGTTTAACAAGCGGCCTTCTCGATATTTTTAAATAGAAATGTGTAAAAATAGAAGTAGAAAAAAATGAGTTTAATTCCATCTTTGTGTAACTTTTTCTGGCAGACGCCACTAATTTGATACAAAGCAAGCACTCGGTGTTTGCATGGGGTAAATTCTTGATGAAACTGTGCATTGTATGTCTGGTAGCTCAGCCCAATGTGACAGCAATGTGCTGTGGATTTATGTACACAGGATTAGCTTAACACTTGCACTATTGTTCACACTCGCATTTTAGCCAACGTTTTTCCGCATGTTTCCAAAATCAGTAAATGAAAAGTTAAATAAGTAAGTGAAAATTTGAAACTATTTAGAAAAAAGGCAGGAATCAAATATAAGTCGGAAGTAACTAAGTCTAAGTAAAATTCTGAAATAATTAATTAAAACCTTGAAATAATTTAGTGTATCTCATTGATTCTTATACAAGTTTTGAACGCATTAAAAATTTAATAATTTAATTTAATAATTTAATTTAATAATTTAATAATTTAATAATTCATCTTTAACATCCTTGTACCTTTTCAACATTATTTTAACTGAGAAATTTTTAAAAAAAGTTTTCTATCATCATTGATATTTAGCCCCATTGTTACCTATTACCTTTTTGTGTTTCAGTTCAATTTTGTCGGTCGAATCCTAGGACCCAGGGGCATGACCGCCAAAGAATTGGAGCAGTTCACAGGATGTAAAATAATGGTCAGAGGAAAAGGTTCAATGAGGGATAAGGCCAAGGTAAGGCATTAAATGTAAACATGATAATGATATATAAATATTTATACACCTCTTCAACGTTTCATTATGTGTAAGAACAAGTAATGGAACACACACCTTCCAGGGTTTCAAGCAGGCCTTATTAGTGCTGGACATAGCACCAGGAATGTACAATGGCATACAACCCATGATACATATGTAATCAGGTGCCGCCCCCCTTCATTTCTGGAAGAGAAAGGTTCCACCATTGCTCCCAAGAGCCCAATTGAATCAATAATTCTATGGGTTTGCCACCCCTGATACAACATTATGCACAACACTCTAGGGGCACAGCAATCCCAAGCCAGAGTGTCGGAACTGTTCATCTTTTATTTATTTTTATTTTATTTTTTTGTGGACGGGCTGGAGGTGGGGGTGGAGTACAATTTAAAATGTTTTTATGGCAATAATACATCTTTTATGTCCTGCATAAGCAACTAGATTGGGGGGTGGAAAATAGAGAAAACAATATTACGTTAAAACTATTTAGTTTATTGTTGGTGGTACCGCCAACATTGAGTTTATTGTTGGTGGTACATTCAACATTTAGGTTATTGTTGGTGGTACAACCAAAATTGAGGTTATTGTTGGCGGTACATTCAACATTTAGTTTATTGTTAGTGGTACATTCAACATTTAGGTTAATGTTAGTGGTACATTCAACATTTAGTTTAATGTTGGTGGTACACTCAACATTTAGTTTATTGTTGGTGGTACACTCAACATTTAGGTTATTGTTAGTACTGCATTCAACATTTAGTTTATTGTTGGTGGTACATTCAACATTTAGGTTAATGTTAGTGGTACATTCAACATTTAGTTTAATGTTGGTGGTACACTCAACATTTAGTTTATTGTTGGTGGTACACTCAACATTTAGTTTATTGTTGGTGGTGCATTCATCATTTAGTTTGTTGTTGGTGGTGCATTCATCATTTAGTTTGTTGTTGGTGGTACATTCAACATTTAGTTTGTTGTTAGTGGTACATTCAACATTTAGTTTATTGTTGGTGGTACATTCAACATTTAGGTTATTGTTAGTGCTGCATTCATCATTTAGTTTGTTGTTGGTGGTACATTCAAAATTTAGTTTGTTGTTGGTGGTACATTCAACATTTAGGTTATTGTTGGTGGTAAACCTAACAATTATGTTATAGTGGGTGGCACAGCCAACAGCTAAAAAGCTGCTGCTGTGTTGCTCCATCCTGACCTAAAGTCATACAAAATTCCACTGTATCGAGGTATGCCCAGAAAATCCACATCAGATCAATATGGTATTAAGAACTGCACCAACCCCTCGGGTCCACTCTCTACGGAAATAACTCTTTAGCTTGCGTCTCCTACTCTCCGACCATGCCCCTAACTCCTCACCTCCGCCAAGGATAAACGTTTGGTCACGGTTAGCCCCCGCGATAGTCTGTACCACGGTCAGCCTCCATCATAGACTGTACCACGGCCAGACTCCATCTTAGACTGTACCACGGCCAGACCCCATCTTAGACTACCACGGTCAGACCCCATCTTAGACTGTACCATGGTATAACCTCTTTGTTATGTTTTTTACTTATTAATATATCTTGTAGGCGTTCTCTCAATACATAACCTTGCATACAACAATCCTCTGAAGAACTGGTTTCAATAAAACAACTTTAAAATCTACACTATGCACATAACATATAATTTGAGGTTATACAACGTGGAATACTCAGGCACACATCCGCCATGACACCATAATTCTCTAACACTGATAATCTCGAACCTTCTTCCCGCGCTTTCACTCACGTGACCCTTTCCGTCATCCAACTTGTGATTCACACGTGACACACGGTCAGCCCCCATCATAGACTGTACCACGATCAGCCCCCACCATAGACCGTACCACGGTCAGCCCCCATCATAGACTACTACGATCAGCCCCCCAGCATAAACTGTACCACCGTCAGCCCCCATCATAGACTACCAACGTCAGCCCCATCATAGACTGTACCACGGTCAGCCCCCATCATAGACTGTACCACCGTCAGCCCCCATCATAGACTGTACCACTGTCAGCCCCCATCATAGACTGTACCACGGTCAGCCCCCATCATAGACCGTACCACCGTCAGCCCCCATCATAGACTGTACCACTGTCAGCCCCCATCATAGACTGTACCACCGTCAGCCCCCACCATAGACCGTACCACGGTCAGCCCCCATCATAGACTACTACGATCAGCCCCCAGCATAAACTGTACCACCGTCAGCCCCCAGCATAGACTGTACCACCGTCAGCCCCCATCATAGACTGTACCACTGTCAGCCCCCATCATAGACTGTACCACGGTCAGCCCCCACCATAGACCGTACCACGGTCAGCCCCCATCATAGACTACTACGATCAGCCCCCAGCATAAACTGTACCACCGTCAGCCCCCATCATAGACTACCACCGTCAGCCCCATCATAGACTGTACCACCGTCAGCCCCCATCATAGACTGTACCACTGTCAGCCCCCATCATAGACTGTACCACGGTCAGCCCCCATCATAGACCGTACCACCGTCAGCCCCCATCATAGACTGTACCACTGTCAGCCCCCATCATAGACTGTACCACCGTCAGCCCCCACCATAGACCGTACCACGGTCAGCCCCCATCATAGACTACTACGATCAGCCCCCAGCATAAACTGTACCACCGTCAGCCCCCAGCATAGACTGTACCACCGTCAGCCCCCATCATAGACTGTACCACTGTCAGCCCCCATCATAGACTGTACCACCGTCAGCCCCCACCATAGACCGTACCACTGTCAGCCCCCATCATAGACTACCACCGTCAGCCCCATCATAGACTGTACCACCGTCAGCCCCCATCATAGACTACCACCGTCAGCCCCATCATAGACTGTACCACGGTCAGCCCCATCATAGACTGTACCACCGTCAGCCCCCATCATAGACTGTACCACTGTCAGCCCCCATCAGACTGTACCACCGTCAGCCCCCATCACAGACTGTACCACCGTCAGCCCCCATCATAGACTGTACCGTTTTCCTTAGACTACAGATAAACATGACACGCATCGATTGGTGCATTCATCTGACATTTGGGATCTTGTATCGTCTAGTTATGAATGCATACCACTTGACAGATCCCCCCCCCCACCCACAACACTCCAGCTCTCCAGTGGAAATTATTGTTTAGGGACATATAAACATACCAGCACCAGTGCATTGTTTTAGAACTAACTCATGTCTCTCTCTCTCTCTCTCTCTTTCTCTCTCTCTTTCTCTCTCTCTTTCTCTCTCTCTCTTTCTCTCTCTCTCACTCTCTCTCTCTTCTCTCTCTCTCTCACTCTCTCTCTCACTCTCTCTCTCACTCTCTCTCTCTCTCTCTCTCTCCTATTCATGGCTGTGAAACTTTAAAAAATCGTAGCAGTTAAGTCTTTAATTTTTAATTTTTTTTGCCCCATTCGAGTATATGTTATCTGGATTCTAATAACAAATTGTATGCTGCCCAGCTGGCTTGCTGTTGTGTTGGTGGCTCTAACCCTATTATAAATTGTTGAGTTCTTATTGATATGGCGTTATTGGTAATGACCAGAATAGCCAGTCTTCAGTATCATAATCCGTATCCTTGATTTTAAGTAGGGAAAAAGATGAGCTTGTTCCGTTTATGGTGTTATTATCCTTTATCACTCAGTACCCAGTGAGGATAAAAGGCAGAAGTTTGTATTATAGATCTAAAACATCTATTTAAGTATTTTAAAATGTGTTTTTGAATCTTTTTGAATCTTTTATCTGCTTTTAAAACACATTAACAAATTTGCGATTGTTGCGATTGTAACATTTTAAGTGTGAGACGACAATGTTTAGCTGAATTGAACAGCGCGTTCCTCAAAATAAATTATACACTAGTGCGAGTTGTGTGTCAGACCTCCGCTGTCATGTCAATTATACACTAGTGCGAATTGTGTGCCAGACCTCCGCTGTCATGTCAATTATACACTAGTGCGAATTGTGTGCCAGACCTCCGCTGTCATGTCAATTATACACTAGTGCGAATTGTGTGCCAGACCTCCGCTGTCATGTCAATTGCTCTCGCTGTTTAAAATTTCCTTTTACAACATTCTAAATGGCTTCTATAACGCGAAGCCACAATGAGTTTGGGGAAGTTAAGTTTTTGTGGGGGTGTAAATTTACAAAGTTCAGTAATATACTAAAGGAATTTACGATAACATGTAATTTTGTGCAAACTGAATGGAATTGATGAAGGCAAGGGTGGTTTTGCTTCAATGATGAACGTTTTTTGTTTGTTTGTTAGTCTTTTCTTTTTTCTTTTTTTTCCCTCCTCTTTTCTTTACTTCTTGTAATATCAGGAAAATGAAAGCCAACCGGTTAAAAGTAACTTCAAACAACTCTTAGCTCCAAGCTGGATAAAAAAAAATACGTGTGAGTAAGAACAGCTCAGGGGCTTTCGTTGTTGCTTGAAAAGATATTTGAATCCAAATTCGCAACTCATTGCTGAAGCAATATTCAAAACAATATTATTTATATTTGACCTCTTCCAACTATTAAGGAACTAAATATTTGTTAAGGCTGCCATTCCAGAAAATACCCCCTCCCCCAATTTAAAATTGTTATGTTAAATAAAATATTTACTGGATGCTTACTTGATGAGAGACAGAGACCGACAAATTTTTTTTAGCAGCCAGACAAATCGGTGTGTTACAAACCAGATCTTTCACAATTTATTGGCCTGTGTTTTCACTGGAGTAACGCACTTGTCCTATGATGTTGATGCGGTGATTGTTAGTGTGTTACAAACCAGATCTTCAACAATTTATTGGCCCGTGTGTTTTTACTGTAGTAGCACACTGGGCCTATGATGCTGATGCGGTGATTGTTAGTGTGTTACAAACCAGATCTTCAACAATTTATAGGCCCGTGTGTTTTGACTGTAGTAGCACACTGGTCCTATGATGCTGATGCGGTGATTGTTAGTGTGTTACAAACCAGATCTTCAACAATTTATAGGCCCGTGTGTTTTTACTGTAGTAGCACACTGGTCCTATGATGCTGATGCGGTGATTGTTAGTGTGTTACAAACCAGATCTTCAACAATTTATAGGCCCGTGTGTTTTTACTGTAGTAGCACACTGGTCCTATGATGCTGATGCGGTGATTGTTAGTGTGTTACAAACCAGATCTTCAACAATTTATAGGCCCGTGTGTTTTTGACTGTAGTAGCACACTGGTCCTATGATGCTGATGCGGTGATTGTTAGTGTGTTACAAACCAGATCTTCAACAATTTATAGGCCCGTGTGTTTTGACTGTAGTAGCACACTGGTCCTATGATGCTGATGCGGTGATTGTTAGTGTGTTACAAACCAGATCTTCAACAATTTATAGGCCCGTGTGTTTTGACTGTAGTAGCACACTGGTCCTATGATGCTGATGCGGTGATTGTTAGTGTGTTACAAACCAGATCTTCAACAATTTATAGGCCCGTGTGTTTTTACTGTAGTAGCACACTGGTCCTATGATGCTGATGCGGTGATTGTTAGTGTGTTACAAACCAGATCTTCAACAATTTATAGGCCCGTGTGTTTTTACTGTAGTAGCACACTGGTCCTATGATGCTGATGCGGTGATTGTTAGTGTGTTACAAACCAGATCTTCAACAATTTATAGGCCCGTGTGTTTTTAATGTAGTAGCACACTGGTCCTATGATGCTGATGCGGTGATTGTTAGTGTGTTACAAACCAGATCTTCAACAATTTATAGGCCCGTGTGTTTTGACTGTAGTAGCGCACTGGTCCTATGATGCTGATGCGGTGATTGTTAGTGTGTTACAAACCAGATCTTCAACAATTTATAGGCCCGTGTGTTTTGACTGTAGTAGCACACTGGTCCTATGATGTTGATGCGGTGATTGTTATCTTCACGTGTCGGTCCACTGAGCCCACACCGCCAGCCTCCATTTCGTTCCTATCAAAATAAACCAGTATAGCTTGATGATGTCCATCCCCGGGGGTGGTAGTGGGGTAGGAGGCTGGAGTGGGGAAGGGTGGGGGAGTTTGCGTGTTGTGTTGCCGTCGGGGCATAACAATCCTCCTGATTGTAAACGTGCTATCTATTATGCAGGCCCGGAAATGCAACACTCTGACACTTTCTTAAACGCTCATTTCAATATTTGATCGCTGGAGGTTTAGTTAGACTGATGAGGTGCTGGCACGGCATTTACGGCTACGGTCTCGTCATTTCCATTGCACCCTCACACGGCGTGGACGGATATAGATATGTTTAGTTGGAGATGTAACATTGTCACATATCAATATGTAAAGTTGGAAATATAACACTTCACAAAAATTGAATAGATTTAGTCTGTTCTCATCTTTACTTAGCATGTTGATAGTAAAGTTTAGAAATAATTTTAATTCCTTATTAGTATTCTGGAGAATGCTAACATAATTATAAAAGTATTTATTAAAAAAATAATAAAATAAAATTTTTAAAAATCTCGTGTGAAATCAAGACATCACACGGGCTTCAGAAACAATGGCCGCGAGAGAGGTTAAAGACTGCACTATGACGTGAAGTATTGTTTTAGCTGATTAAATGTTTGGCGTGGGCTTATATCCGTAATAGTGCTCACCACTTTGAAAGTAATTCCCGTACAGAAAGTGTAATTAGCCCATGTAACCTCAAGGCAGCTGGAGATGAAAACACCGTCTACGTTGAAAGACATTAGAGCGTGAACAAACGCAAGGGCGATTTCCCTTTGGAACCAGTACACGAACCATGTCATGAGTACAAACTGCCCTCGGCACACTTCTCGCTAGATGACTGCACTAAATCGTGTGCCGTGAAGTCATTGCCCACCCCCGTCTTGTTGAAAAAGGCCGAGGTTTCCCAGTACGCCTCAGAACCTATAACTTAGTGTTAAATGACTATAAAGGTCTCCCATGTGAAGAAGAGGTTTGTTTTGAATTAATTGACCTTTAAGAAAAACAAAATCGATTTTATCGTTGTTTAGCTGAAGGTGGTCACTTAGATTAAAAAACAAAAACAAATCTCATCTCTTTGCCAGCTAACATTGGGGATGGTAATAGTGTCTACCCCCCTCCCCCCACACACACATTGTGACCCCGCTCCAAAAATCTTCAAATCGCCGCCAACTCTTGCCCGTCGCCGCCTTAGACCATCAGTTATTCTCATTATCCGCTGTCTCTTTTTTTGTTGACAGGAAGACCAGAACAGAGGCAAGGCCAACTGGGAACACCTAAACGAAGACCTTCATGTACTCATCACCATCGAGGACACGCGAAACAGAGGTGAAATCAAATTACAGAGGGCCAAAGAGGAAGTCAAAAAATTATTAGTCCCAGCTGTAAGTCATTTGCCTTATTTTGGTAACATTAAAAAAAAATACGTTACTGTTTTTAAGTTCAAAATGTTGAACACTCAATTTTAAAGAATATTATCACACGTATATTTTAATACTTAGTAGGCCTGAACTAATCCCCTTGAGTAACACTGTAAAGTGAATACCATTAGCGTATTTGAAGAAGGGCTATTGGTTAATGGTTTAAAAAAAAATGGTTTTAAATGAATTCAGATTTTTGTTTTAATGGCATTTTATATGCTTGATCACTTGTTGATGGTAGACAGGATAAAAAGGGCTGCCATAAAATATCTATTGCCATCACTAACAAATACATTTTAGTTTATAAATTAGCCGTATTTTTTAAATATCTGTAACAGTTGGTAGTCCATTGTAACATTTCTCCTTCTTGTTGTAAAATATCTGTATTGTAGTAATAAGATGTTCTTTTTCAATAGTCATATCGACTTTAATCATGAGGATGTTGTCAAATGTTTTTGGTTGACTGTGATTGTTTAGGATGGAAGTAGCGCTCTTGTGGCCATGGAAATGCTGGGATCCAAAGATCCTAGGTGGTACAAAGAACTTGTTTGTGATGTGAAGAGATTTAATTAATGAGGTGTTAATAAGCGGGTTTGATGCTTCGTGAATGAATTGTATTTCTTCTGTTCCAAGTTATTCCAAGTGTATCATCTACTCTATCTCAACATTTTCATTTTAAATTATTGTTTTAAGATTGCACTACCTACGATATTTTACAGCCTCCAACGTTAACATCAAATTTCCCTCTTAAACAAAACCAAAGGAACGGTTAACTCGAAAAGCTGGCACCGCGATTATACCATAAACTTGATTCACTAATGGCGATTTAATGTAACGAAACGCTCATAACAGGAAACGTGGTTTTCTCATAGTGTACTCGATTTGTCATAAACAACTTTCCTTTAAACAATTTAAGCACCATGCCCTTTACATTTTTTGTAAACAATTGGAATAGAGACTTGAACATTGATAACATCTTCCTAGTACTAAGAGTTCATCATATTTAGTCTGTATCGTCGTCTGCTGGTATGTTGACTTGGACAGACTGGTTCTTACCGATTTCAACTCCTAAGCTATCTATCCCCTCCCCTCCTGTTTTCCCATTGAGCCTGTTTCTGACAAACTCAGCCAAAATGGCGTTTTAGCTCTGTAGAGCAGCCTCATTACAAGATCCTTGTGGATTCTTTGACAGGAAGATGTAACGAAAGAGAAAAATCCCCAACTTCAGGAAGAAAGCCTGATTTTTATTTTTGCGTGTTTTTTGGAGCATTAAAAAAACTCTCTCGCCACGCTCTCGTCAGAAATTCTATGCTAGCTTGTGTGTGAACTCGTTAGAAAGAGCAACAGGGATGATAAATCACTTGTCGTAACACATAACTCCACACAGTTGACTCGCCATTCCTACAGCACTGAGCCGTGCCGTCTGATGGATCAGACGTGATTGCCTCCCTTTTGGCAAATGTTGGCAGCTAATATTGAATGGGGGAAGTCATTTTTTAGGACCTAAATTTTCCCCACAGACCTATCTGGTTTTGAAATGTTCCAATTCTGAAGACGAAACAAAGAGAAGACGAGAAATTCAGGGAAGGGGGGGGGTGTGTATGGAGCTCCCACACCATAACCCAGCCTCGTTTGAAAGTGATGGCGATAAATCAGGATACATATATCGTTAAGTTTGGTTCGTCGTGCAGAGAAGTGTGCAAGCTTTTCATCTTTAGCGTCTCTTGCATGGCATTAGATGTAGGTAAAAGTCCAAATGATGACACATGCGACTATTGTCGAGATCACAAAGTCCAAATGATGACACATGCGACTATTGTCGAGATCACAAAGTCCAAATGATGACACATGCGACTATTGTCGAGATCACAAAGTCCAAATGATGACACATGCGACTATTGTCGAGATCACAAAGTCCAAATGATGACACATGCGACTATTGTCGAGATCACAAAGTCCAAATGATGACACATGCGACTATTGTCGAGATCACAAAGTCCAAATGATGACACATGCGACTATTGTCGAGATCACAAAGTCCAAATGATGACACATGCGACTATTGTCGAGATCACAAAGTCCAAATGATGACACATGCGACTATTGTCGAGATCACAAAGTCCAAATGATGACACATGCGACTATTGTCGAGATCACAAAGTCCAAACGATGACACATGCGACTATTGTCGAGATCACAAAGTCCAAATGATGACACATGCGACTATTGTCGAGATCACAAAGTCCAAATGATGACACATGCGACTATTGTCGAGATCACAAAGTAACGTCTGCACTAAGGATTTATTCCCGCGCTAGATTCATGGTGCCATTCATATTTGCTGATGTGATATTCCTCCTCCTAATGTATTCAATCGGTTCTATTCACCGGCTCTACTGCGGTACTTCTAAGTGGATCTAAGTCTTTGTTAAGCTTCTCAACAATTATTGTGTTAAATTATCTGTCAATTCTACATTATGAGATACATGTCATGGACAGAATACTTAAAAATATATCTTTAAAATATATTATTAAAAAAATAAATAACTATTTCAAAATGGCTGGATAACTTTGAGACTCTAATTTCGCTGTGTTGTAAAGTAATAAATAAAATAATAATTAAATAACTTGGGACCACGCAATCCCACACCGCTCGCGCTCAGCGCATGCAATGTGCGCGACAAGATGCCTCGTTCTCGACATCTGAAGTATGGCCGACAGTAAATGGAAATTACTGCCTTAAGTCTTTGGGATGATTGGTGGCCTCGGGATTCTATGGGGGTCGTGTGTGGTTGTGTGTGTGGTTGTGTGTGTGGTTGTGTGTGTGGTCGTGTGTGGTTGTGTGTGTGGTTGTGTGTGTGTTTGTGTGAGTGGTCGTGTGAGTGGTCGTGTGAGTGGTCGTGTGAGTGGTCGTGTGTGTGGTCGTGTGTGTGGTCGTGTGTGTGGTCGTGTGTGGTTGTGTGTGTGGTTGTGTGTGTGTTTGTGTGAGTGGTCGTGTGTGTGGTCGTGTGTGTGGTCGTGTGTGTGGTCGTGTGTGTGGTCGTGTGTGTGGTCGTGTGTGTGGTTGTGTGTGGGGTCGTGTGTTTGTGGTCGTGTGTGTGTGGTTGTGTGTGTGGTCGTGTGTGGTTGTGTGTGTGGTTGTGCATGTGGTTGTGGGTGGTTTTGTGTTGTAGGGTTCACTCTTGAGGTCCCAGGGTGTCTAGTTTTGGGGGGGGGGCGGTTGGGAAATATCGGTCTCACCGATAAAAGCATTATTAGATTATTGGCAAACAAATCCTTCATGATATAGAAAAATACAAAGAAAGCACTGGCCCATCAGGGGTTGGGGGCGGGTGGTATTGGAAGATTAATAGAGCAAAGGACGACGGGGCGAGCCGGTGAATGAATTTATTGGGACAGATTAAAAGGAAAACGGGTGGAGGGTCGGGACGATGGGCCGTATGTTATCTCAGTTGAGCAGGGTCCCCCAGCTTATTTCATCCCTGGATCACCTCCAATAACAATAATGATTAAAAAGAAAACAGCAATCGGGAGATGCGGAAAGCATCTTAATTCATCGCATACCATCCCTTCTCCTGACCAAGTTCCAGGCACTCACAATTCGCCGACCACATTAATGAGAAACACAGTCATCATTTGAAGAAGATTTTTAAAAAAACCTCCCCGAATAATCCCAAAATTCCCTTGGCCTACCCAAAAACCCGCAGTGTATTTATTATCATTTTTTACTTTTGTAAAAAAAATACCCCATTATCGATGCCTGCAATTACCCCCCCCCAAAAGAAAAATACTTTTAAAAAAATAATTCAAGGCCAGCTTTTACTTTTCGTTTAACAAAATGATTTGAAAGCTGACCCGTTGTCTGTTAAACTTAGCCGTGTCACCCATCGCATCTCCTGTTCGTTTTCACTTTCAAATCTTTATGTGGCTAGCGCTTTTCCAACAGAAATCATATTTTCTGAAGACTTTGAACACTAGGCCTCCGAAAATAGCTCACCTACTAGGAACGGCGTCAAATCTCGCTACATAAGTTTGGCAGCTTGGCTACATCGCGAGATGGTGCAATTAGTTACGCTGTAGCAGACACGGGTTTGTTTGAAGTCAATATGGCGTGCTTTTCAGCACCGTGGAGAACTGACGTTGAACAGACATAGTCATGGTGCGTGCATGTCGGGTGCGTAAATCTAACAAGCGTAATAGGACGAAGGCGTTTTATTCTTTTATTCTTGAGTGTGGAACTAAATTTGAAATATCTTAATGATACGCCTTTAAAGGGAATGACTTCATCAAAGCAAAACACCAAAAAATATCCTACTGCATAGTAATTTTGATTTAATTTTACCACTTTTGTACACGCTATCATTATTTTTGTGTGTAATAACCGCAAGTACTAACACAGTTTCAAAATATAATAGCTTTTGAATTTATGTGCAAATTTTGTGAAGTTAGGGAACATATTTAAGGAGGCAGGTGTAACCATGCCTTAATTAATTTTACACAATTAATGAACCACAATTTGTATTACATAACAGAATCCTTAATTTATATTACATAGGCATATGCAAATTTTAAACTTATATCTTACCATTGTCCGTAACGCGCCAAAACGTTTGGCTCAAGTTTGTCCTTACTTCAAAGATGGGTTTCAGAGTTTGCCTAAACAGGTAGCGGATATAATATTAGCAGAGCAATAGCGGGACATTTTTGTTAAGATCTTGTGTCTGCTCTAAAGATCCAATAAATTTCAATATGGATTTGAACGTACCATCGAGTCATTATTTTAAAGGGCTCCTGCATTGACTTATTTATTCATGTACATTTTAATATAAAACCTACGTTAAAAGGCACGTAATAATTTTCAATGCATGTGTTGTCTGTCCCTGCCCAGATGGACACACCCGATGGCCGGTCCGGATACTTGGCCTGTACACCATGAAGGCGTTCACTTGTTGGTTTTACGTGCGTGCGTGCTGGGACCGAGCCCCGGGCCCGCTAAATAAAGACTCACGCTGTCTATGTCGGCCTGTTGAGACCAAGACTTGTTTCAGTTGATGGCGCGTGTTTAGAGTAGACGTCCGTTCTTGATCGCGATCGTTTAACGTATGATCGATATGATCGATAGCGTTTTAATGTCTGGTCGTTACCATCTCAATTTGTTTGCGTTGACGAATGTCAGTTATCGATATTATTCACTGTGTGGTAGGTAGCGTTCAATGACATGTCGATACAATTTAATTTATGATCGATATTATTCACTGTTTGGTAAGTAGCGTTCAATGACATGTCGATACCATTTCAATTTATGATCGATGCTATTAAATTAATTATAAATACCTTAAAGAATAGGACTGTGATAAAGCTTTTAAATAAATACACAATACACAAACAAATTGTGTAATGAAAACAATAAATTTTGAGCTTTAGTATTATACGTTATACAGTATACGTTTCGGCTAATGCCTTCATCCGTACAATTAACACAAAGAACGTACATACATAACTAATAAAATTATATTTAAATTCGTACGACATACTATATCATAAAATAGTTGTGTAAATACCGGTACATTTTGAACCAAATATCGATACTTTTCCTTGTTTTTTTTAAATGGTTGTTACCATTAATGGTTGCTAACATTCCTAAGTTAATTTATCACTCAGCTTTATTCCTGGTGTAATTCTGGTGAAAGTGTGTTTCCTGTAGTATAGGGCCTGTACGAACGAGGATACATGGTCCTCCCCCCACCCCCAATCGTTTTAAGAATCTTAGTGTTACATTCATGATCTTTGACTTAATGTAACGACTCGCTTGCAAAGATGGCAATTTTCCACTTGCGATGTAGTCAAATTGAGCGCATGTAATGAAATTGTTTTCGTTTTAATGTAAATCGGCGTAATTTCAATTTTAGATCGTTTTTCAATTGACGTTTAATTTTTTTTTAAAGGCCGTGTATAAGTATGTAACTTCTGGTGCCATTTAAGTGATGTCATGTTTTCATATTTGTAAGCTAATGCAGACATACCAAAATCAAATCTTCACTTCAAGCATCAGTTCCCTGCTAAAAATATCTTTCAGTTCAGCTGTTAGAAACATTATTATCCCTGGTTATGGATCCAAACACCGTTTCCACTCCCCACAATCATTCGCTATCTTGCCGTGTTCGAAACACAATCATTAGCAAAACTATACTGGATAATAGATTTGGTGGAAAGGTGAGAAGGATTATTCTGTACAAATATCTACTTCTACAAATAGTGTATTTTAATAACACCCTTAAGATGCCTCACCATCTAGTGGTACACTCTTTTAAGTAGATGGTGCACCTGTTATCCCAGTGTCGTAATCATGCCAAAGATAGCATCTGTCTCTCCTCATCAGGTAAAGATCCACTCTTGATTCCTCGCTGCAATAAAGATTTGGCCCCGGCCACATACGCACACATTTATATAACATAGTGAGGGTTTATTGCTTTGCTAACCCAGGGCAAGCTTTCGCGAGCAGATTAGCAGTTGAAACTCAGCTGTTTTTGTCCTGGTGGATGGATATAAGTGTGAACCATCTTCTTGTAGAGCCGCTGGGCTACGACAGACTAGAATTGTGTAAGTTAACGATTGCACCAACCCATGCAGAGAATGCTCACATACAGTTTACGAGGTTGTAAAATGTTCACAACTTGAACAGCTAATGAGGCATATGGTATGTATGTGACATATGGTATGTATGTGACATATGGTATGTATGTGACATATGGTATGTATTTGACATATGGTATGTATGTGACATATGGTATGTATGTGACATCATTCATTCTCAGATGAATTCCCAGTTGAGCCCAGGCTGTGGAAATAGATGTCCGTATGTAGGACACAGGGGCCGATCATCCCAAACCTCTCCACTTGGAACCTGACTTCTGCACGTGAAGCTCATTATCTCCCCTCTCTCACCCTTTCCTATTCTATCAAGGAAAATAACTCACCAAGATTCTTCGTGTTTCCTGCTGCTAATAATTATTACCCCTTCATGTCATCTCAACCAAAATGCCTCCTACCAAATTATAAGCACTGTTGTCATTTGTCTGGCTGCGCCATAGCTCCAACAGATACCCAGACTAAACCGTGTTTGTTAAGTACTTCACAGAAAACTGAATTTTTTCTTTTTCTACATATCTGTCCCTTGTTGCTGCCAGCAATTCTATATTTTGACAAGGATTGCCTTGCACTGGCTTAAAACAAACTTTGCCGTCTGTTCTCCCCCATCTTAAGTTCCCACCCCAAGTTCCCACCCCAACCAACCCACCCCAATTTCTGCCAAACCTGTTTCCTAGCCATGCATATAACACATGGGGGGGGCGGGGGGGGGGTTGCTTGGGACAGAAGAGGAGGGTTAGGTAGATTTTGTATAAAGAAAGAGTTCATGCAGGTAAGACAGTAAATGACCAACTAAACACATGATGTTACCGTAAATGAACTGTTGTGTAAAGATGTAGCAGCGTTGGTGCTTGCACTTTTGTACATTTATCCTCCTAAAGGAAGCCATTGGTCAGTGTCCAACCGGGAGCCCACTCAGATCATTGCGCATGTATTCCACATAATGGTACTCAAATGATCTCATATTTCAGTGCTATACCATCATCCCCGAAGTCATATCTTGGTAGTAGTGGCCCCTTCCCCTAATCTTAGACCCTTCCACTCCTGGACTCTGAATGCAATGCCCCTAGAACCAGAGTCTAAGGCAAGGGGGCGCTAATCTCATTTTATCAGAGCTGACATGTTGTCAGAAGAAGTGTATCACCAGTAATCAGCAGGGATTGTCCCCCTTGTGGTGCTGAAAGATACATAAGGCGAAGCAGAGGTTGCCAGGCTTCTATATACAAGCATTTCAACAAAATATGTTGTCAAATTCTGCTGCCATGGATACCCTATGTTATTTAAAAAAAAATTGTTTACATATCTGGACCCACTTCACAATAATTATTTTTAAATTTATGTGTGGGTGTTAGGGGGAAAAATGCAGGAAAGTGGTTCAAGTATTTGAAAACTGGGTGTGAAACATTTTAATGACACTGATCATAAATTTGGTGCATGTAATTACTTTTTTAAAATAGAGATAATTTGCCTAAATGTAGCAGATTAATGTTGAGTCCAATGGCTCTTAAATACTGACATGGCTGACCTGCTTTCATTCTGTACAGAACATTGAAATAATTTTATTAAAATTAAATGATGTTTTAAAACTCACCTGGACTTATTTTTAACATTCAGTTTACTAAGCATTGTACTAAGATCCTAGTGACTCTTTATTTGGTTGAAAAATCCCCGTGAGTGTTGAGTTATCAATCTGGCTAAGTTGATATATATCTATTTATATCTATTAATACAAACATATTAATGAATTACTAAACATTAATGAAAGTCTATATATTTAAATAAATAGAAATTTATTTTGAAAATTAATGACAAGAACAGAGACTAGAAATAGAAATAAATCGTTGTCTATCATACAATTGGAGAAAAGTTAAAATGAAACATGCTTTAAAATAAACTTATTGCTCATATTTAAGTAATTCTTTTTTTTTCTATGCTCGTCATTAACTGAGTTTTGTTAATGTGATAACTTGATTTTAAAAATGTCGTAAGTCATGATTGCACATGGTAAAATCCCTGGGAGGAGACAGATCAGATTTTTATTAAATGGGCTCAGCTCATGGGAATGAGATGGTTGTTTGCGCAGAATGTTTTGCTCTAACTGGCACTTTTCTTTCAGCCTGATGGAGAAGATGATTTAAAGAAGAGGCAATTAATGGAGCTTGCAATCATGAACGGTACCTACAGAGATGCTAAACTTTTTCACCCTGCTCAATTTGCACGTAAGTCACAAAGGGCAAATAGCCTTTTATCCACCTCTTCCGTTTGCCTTTTCAGGCAGGGAGGTTACACCTTTATTAACCCCGCCAGGACCTATGCACTAACCCGCCATCCTTCACTTGTTCTTTCTTTTAGCCAGACGGAGAGGATGATCTCAAGAAACGCCAACTCATGGAGTTAGCTATAATTAACGGGACATATCGAGACACGACCAAGCCATCTCCGGCACCCACCCAGAATTCAGTGCCTGGTCGTAAGTGTGCTCGGAGTTTGCACTCACCCCAAAAAAAAACTTGGTCAAACAAAAATTACTCGGCCCACTGACTATTTTAATCTCCCGTACTGGTTACCTGTTGTCCCAATAGCTGTGTGCGGTGCCTGGCTTGTTATATTGACCATGAGTTATGGTTCTTTTTTTTTCCTCCTTATTTGCTGCTGTCTATTCCTATCTTCAGTTGACTTTTCTCCAAACATTTGGGTTGCAATGGTCTATTGATATATATAAATATATTGTATCTATTGTCTGCAGGATTGGTAGCACTGAGATATTAGGCCAGGTGGAATCAATGTCCAAGCAGTCAACTCATCTTCAAACAACCATAAAAATTTTATGAAATGTTCTGAAAATGATTTGGCTGTATCCATAATAATTTCCTTAGTTAAAAGATAATTTGCAAACATTTTTTATAACCACCTTTTTTTCCCCCCACTTAAAAAAATTTAGTGCTTCCAATTACTGCATATGTTAATCACATTTTTGTAGTTAGTGACAATCATTTATCACATTTTTTGTGTCTAGTATCTAGATTTTTAGATATTAGCTAATGCATGTTTCATAATAATTTTTTTACCCTTAAAACAAGTGTTCTCAATTAAACTTTTAAAATTCTTATTTTAAACTTCAAGCAGGGCTTAGTAAATGATTTTTTAAAAAAATAAAGAGGTTTGAATAAATATAAAAAGAATGAATGATTGTTTATTGAAGTCTTTGTCTAGATTTGTACAGAAAAGTGGGTTTGTAGCCAGAAATATATTAAATGTAAACATTTGGGTTGATTAAAGAAAATGTGTTTATGGTATAAAAACGTGATAAATATGTCACCTCTACTGAAATTTATTTAATCATTTTGGGTCGCAATGAAAATTTAAAAATACAAAAAATAATATTTTTTTTTACTTAGCCTTTTGAACAATTGTTTCAGACAAAGGGCAGCCCTTCAATACCATTGTTTATTCTGCTTCTGGATGGGTTCCTTAGCTTTCCGGAGGCTGGCCAATATGTGTCTTCATATGTCATTAGCAATTTTCTGTGTGTGAACTTCTTTGCATTTCGTTTTAATACATAACCTTTCATAAAATGTACAAGAGTTCGGGCACTAACTTCTATTTTGACCGTAAAAGTGATTTGATGATCCTAATTTTAAAATGGCGTAATTTTCAGATTTCAATTTTCAAACAGTTGAGTAAAGATGTCCAGTTTTTTTTCCCTTCAAAATTATTAAAACAGCATTGGTCCTGATTTGTTTTTAAAATTTTTTCCCATTGATGCAACTGTGCCCACCAAGATATATATTTTAGCGTAGTAGTCAAAACATTGAATCAGAGTTATTACAGGCCTCTTAATGCATGCTGGGCTTTTTGTATTTCTTGCATGTTTTAATAAACTTGACATGTTAGCAAAATGTAGACAATTCCTTCTTTTGATTATTGAGTTAAAGAGCCACAGTGCTCAAGAGGTTATTTAAGAGAATGTTGTTCAAAATGAAATTTGAATAGAAAATAGTTTTGTCTGGTCTCTCGCAAGTCAGTGTTGACAAAAATGGAACAAACACATCTTCAAAATTAAAAAAACAAATTTGTTATAAGTAAAATATCTTATTAGTAAGTAAGTATCAAAGTTTAAAATAAACTCAGTATTATTTGGCAAATAAATTGAAAAACTCATTTGAATTTTTATGTTAAAGCTTAATAATTTTTAAAAATACAAATTACCCGAAAGACAAATCTTGACTTACTTACTAACTGAAAAAACAAATTTATAAATGATGTATTTTAAATTGTTTATACTTTCAGACTTCGTCCACCATAATGACCGCACATGGAGCAACCCGTTTGGTCAGTGATATGGAAAATTTTTTATCTGAGCTCATTTGATCCAAATAAATAACTATGATTCTTGAATTATCCAGAATCAAAAAGCTGTATTTTGGATCACTTGTACTCTTGTTGATTGTTCTAACCCTGTATGACAGTGAAGGGGAAATTAATCTGTTTTGTCATTTTTGTTATTGCCCATGCTCATTATGGTGGACTAAGCATTGATTTTTTGTCATATTTATTAATTCTACTGACTTTTCTGTTCTATTTACCTTAGGTAATTATTAAAAGCAATCCAGTTTTTGTTATACACCATAATTTATTAACATGTTTTTAGTTGTTTTTTTACCTACATGCAACAAAACATACAACAGTAACAATAATTTGCATTTTATCATTTGTTATCATTAATCCAGGCAAGTTTTTTTTATAAAACATTACATTTGCACTTGTTTTTACTTACATTGTTTCTTGCTCAAGAAATTATTTTATGTGTCATTTCTACAATGAAATTCATATTGGGCTGATATCGTAAGAAATTAAAAATCTACATTTGGGTATAGGAAAAAAACTTACGGAATACAAAAAAGTGTCAGTGTGGAGTATATTTTAAAATAAGACCTCAAAAATGAAAATATAGAGATGTAACACACTGCCATACTTTATGAAAGCTGTCTCCAAACTAAGTGTTAAAAATGCCGTTGCAAAATTTTTGTTGTGGTTACTTTTGTAATTTTGCTCTTATAGTTTAAGATGAATTTAAAAAATAAAAAAATGACGATACTCAGGAAAATTTAAACTGAAAATAGATTTATTATAATTTTTTGAGCAGAAACAACTTTCTTAGATTGAATAGTTCCAATGATTGTATTTATAATTGCCCCAATTCTCCCTAACAAAAGTGTGCTTTGCTCTTGCCCCCACAGAAGCCCACCTCCAGCTGGGCGGGATGCCCATGTTCCTTCCCCCTGGCCACCCGGGGCAACCGGGAGTTCGCGCCCCTGGTCAGATGCCACACTTGGTCCCCGTTAGCGGGGCAAACTCCCTCTCTGATGGTTTGTCCATGTTGAATTCATTTTCTTTTGGCCATACGGGTACAGCGATATTTACCTAGCTTATAATTCAAACTAAAAAAACTCACACCTTCATCTAACTGACTGCTAACTTTTAGGAACATTCCGAGATTTTAGTCTGACACCAAAAGATTTAGAAAATTTCAATTTTTTTCCAGATATAGGTGGGTTTTCAAAAAAAAAGAATACAATCGTACATCTGAGCTGTATTATTATAATGAATATATGAAACACAAAGCATGTAAAAAAAAATGCAAGGGATATTTTAAATATTGATAAAATGAAATAACAAATTTAATAGTAAGCTTTTAATTAAGCTGTTACAAATGGCAACATTTCCTATGTTTTGACAAATATATAAAGAAAAAAAAACTTCAACTGTAATTTTATTTGCAATTAATTTGTCACTTAAGTTTAGAACTGCTTTCTATTAACAAGAATTTTCTAAAAATTCACAAATTTTCTTAGATTGCATCATTCATTTCTAACAAGTGGGTTTAGTGTATTCCTTGCTAATATTTTTTATCATTTTATAAGGGCTAACAAATTTTCCAGAGAATCTTAACTGAAAAAGCAGAACTGTTACAACTTTTAATCTTGTAAATTTGATCAGTAAATCAAATAGTAAATTCAAATACATTTTAAAAAAGAGTCTCTAGTTGCATTTGATATTAGAAATAACATAGATTATTATTTATTTAAAAAAGCTCATAACTTTTAACTATAAATTATAAGTATCCATTGATTCTGGCTAAATAATAATGTTTTCCTTCCTTAATTAACCTGATTTAACATTAACCTAACTAACACTGTGCATATTATTATTAATTTAAATAGGTTTGTAGTTCCAATTACTTTTAAAAAAGAGAAATTGAGAGTAATTTTTCAGGAAGATTATAACTCCCAGAAACTATGTCATATACTTGCATAAAATTCTTATACGCTAGGTACACAAGAAGTTAATTTTTAAAACCAAAATGAAATACAAATATCAAAAAACATTTTCAAGTTTAAATTCTTGTACATCATTTTTGTTTTTTAAATATATTTGTATTTGCAAAAAAGTATTTGCAAATGAATAATTTCAAGTTAGGGGCAATGAAAAATTGCATTTTTAAAATTACTCTGTGGTTTCTCAGTGTTATAACATGTGGCTGCCTTCAAAGTTTTTAGCTTCGTTTTTCACTCATATTTTTAGCATGAGATCCTTACCTGCTGACTTCCCCCTCTCTTCTTCAGTGTTTTTTGTCCTCAGATGGCCTAGGGAGGAGCCTCTAATAAATGTTACTGATTAGTATTACAATGCAACTAGTAGTTTGGGTTTTTTTTATTTTGATAGTTTTTAGTCTGTTTTTCTTAAGTATTTACTTACAGCTAATAATTTTCTATTAATTTTTCAGAACATGCGAGATTCCTTCAACCTCTTGCAATTCAAATGCGCACCCCCACACCGACGGGTGCACCAATTATTCTTGCTCCTCGTCTTCCACCACCTCAAGTTGTTGCAACGAATCAAGGCAGCATGAATGGAGCTCCACCCCCACTTGTGTCTCCCCCAGGGGAGCACACAGGACTTTTATACAACCCTTACACAATGAGTGTTACGTCCAGCATGCATTCATCAATGGACCCTTATGGACTAGGTGGAGGAACACCATCCATCTTTGAATACCAGACACACCTGGAGCAGGCACAAGCGGGTATGTTAGTTAGAAGAGACTATATTACTGGGATGTGAACCCCCAGCTGTTTATACATAATTTCCTTGCAACACGACTAAGTTCTTCACTGTTTGATTCAGAGTGCCTTTTTTTTCCATAGATATTTTTATATTTCATTTTGACTTGTGATTATAAAGAGCAGTATTTTTATTTACTATCTCCATACACATGTGATGTTATTGTTTTTCTTTCTTTTTTTTTGTGCTTTCTCCTTCAAGAGTATCATTGAGTAAAGATCCTTGACATTTTACTGAAATTTGTTTTTAAAACTCCAGATTTCTTTTCAAATATTTATTTTATTTTTCTGTCATACAAGTTTACATTGATTGCTGATACATTGGTTGATTACAAAATAAATAGTAAAATTGTGTTGTATTTACAGGAAGCTGACCAAAAAAAAACAACAAAAAAACCCACTAAAAATATGTAACATGTGCTTCTCAAAGTCATAGTTCACAGACTGGCTTTTGTGTGCAAGCTCCTAGTCCCCCATTCCTTAAATTGTTTAAAGTAATGAATATAAAATGAATCATTTATGATTTGCTGCTGTGTGGTCTTTGGGAAGCACTGCCCTAAGACAATGTTTAAGATGTTTTGTGTGAGTTACATATGATAACTCATTTTGGTCATGATAGTTTCAGATTTTTCACTGCTTAATTTTTCCCCCTCAAATACTAAAGGTGTTAGGGAAAATACTATGTTTGATTTGCGAGTTTTTAAAAAAATGTTCAGATGCTAGACATGCTAGTTCTTTTTGTGTTATGTAGCAAAAGATTGACATTTCTTGAGTTTTTTAAATTCAAAAAACGTTATTTTAACCTCCAACTCTGACATAATTTTTATTTCTATTTATTATATTTTTAAAAAAAAAGATTTGGATCTAAACTTCTTCACACTAGTGCCATTTCAAAATTCACGAACATTTTCTTGTTAATCCCTGTCATCTATTCATATTTTACACTGAACATTCCCATAAAATTCATTGATCTTTAATTTAGAGATAAAACAATACTTTAATAGTCATATGCAGATTTCATTTTCTGCTTTAGGTATTTTGCTCTCTTGTTCAAGAAGTTAGTTTGTTACACTGTCAGGTGTAGTTTTCATGTTTTCAGTTTATTAAGTTGCTTTGTTCATTCAGTTTGCATTCATCTAGAAATCCAAACATTCCCAAAGAGTTTTATTTTGAAAGAGTTTTCTCATTGTTTTCACCATTTCTGCTGTTATTCTGCTGTCTAGTTGATCTCAGTAGTATTACTATTTTTAAATGTTTTTCTTTCCTAACATCCTTAACCCATATTAACTGCATGTATATTGATTTTTATTCATTTCTTATGGGGTTGTTTTTTTTTATCTGGCATTGGTTTGCACAAATAAAGGTATATAAAAAATAAAATTTTGTTGAACAAAATTAGCAAATTTAACTAAAGATATCACTAAATAAATTATTTAGCAATAATAATCCGGTCTAAAATAGTTGTATTTTTGCAAAAGAATAAACCACTATAATGTAATGTATAATATTAAAACTCACAAGTGATACTTAATGTATCCGATTAAAGACCGATATTTATTCCTTTTGACGAAATGGCTTGACTTAATTGATATCTAATACTTGCATGGTAGTATGGAGTATTTTGGAAAAAGCTAAGATCTTTTTAAACTGCTATTTGAATTTATTTTGTGGTAACATAACAGAAATTCTTTGTTAATTTCCCCCCGCCCCCTTAAATAAAATGATTACATTTTATGCGACCATTGAATGTACAAAAATTATTATTTCCATAATCGTGACTTAAGAATATTTGCTCAATAGTGAATATTTATTGTGTACACCTAGAACTGCTCAATCGTTTTTAATAATGCGCAGATAAATATACCATCAAGTCTATGCACATGTTAAAAAATATTCTTGAATTTGTCTTGTTAAAATTGCAAACTTTTTGTTTATTATTATAATATTTATAAATACAAATAATATTGCATTTAAACAGTATTCAGCCATGCAAAACTAGTAATGGCTATATTTTTATAAAATATAAATATATACACACCAGTGTGTAGATATGTATATATAGTTATTAATAGTTTTGATAAATCTAACAATTAGTATTTGGATTAAGGTGAAGGGCATAACTAATAATTTTATATCATGAAAGTATTTAGAGCATTTTAGGCCAATTTTTTTATTGAAAAAATCCCAAATAATTTCTTTTTGGTTTTCTTTGGATTTAAAAAAAAAGAGAAAAAAAACCCCCTAAAGGTCAATGACATGTAACTTACACATAAGCATGCATATTAGCAAACCCCACATCCTCTCTGATTTTAAAATTAAATGCAAAAAATAAATTATGGTTTTCCAGACGGTTGTAGATTTGTGTACAAACTTTTTTGCATGCTTTAATTGTAAATATATAATTATTCTATTTATTTAGAACAAATTACCACCAAAAAAAAAGAATTTTCGTAAAATGCATGCTTACTAGAGATATTTACATATATATTATGTACTGCATGTTACTTATAGCAAAATATAGATATATATATTATATAGATTAGCCCCCATTATGCATGTGTGAGGCATGACAATCATTTGTTATATCTTTAGAGGTGATTTAGTTTCATCAAATTGTTTTAAATTTAAATGGCTAATCAAACAACATATGTATGGATTTAAAAGTTCAAATTGTTTAAAAGCAAATGAAGCTACCATCATCTTACCATATAAAATGCTTAAAGGATCACCTGAAATAGCATTTTAAAGTAAAAATAGTACAAACATCTCTAAAAAGACAGAAATCATCCATTAGGGGAGAAAAATAATAATATGAACCAAGTTAAAGTCAATAGGCGTTTTTAAAAAAATATTCTATTCAATCAACTCATTGAATATAATTTTCCTTTGTCTTTAAATAGGATTTCAAGTTAGTATTTAGGATTTATGCAAAGTTAAATTGGACAATTCTTTGAATAGTTATGCTGATATACATGCATGTCATTACTGATCAACTTTTGGTACCTAGCAATTTCTTTCTACTCATTTTCTCTATTTTAACACTTATTTCAATTATTTTTCTAATTAAGCTGACCTATAATAATGGAAATAACGTATTCTTAACAGAAAAGTAACCAATTTCTATTACATACTTATTTCTCATGTTCCATGCTCACATTTTACCTAAATATTCCTGTTAGAAGGAAGTTTCCTGTTTCAAGCATTTTGTAACAATGTATTTTCGTTTTAGTAAAACAAATAAAAATAGGTTCTATTTTTATTTTGACAAGAGCTAAAATTTTAATGTTGAAAAGATTTTAAAAATTGTTATTTGAAATACAGATTTCATTTATTCATTAGTTTACTCACTATGCAACAGAAAATGTATTAGCAAAGGTACAATGTGAACATGACTGGGATGTTTAGAACTGACCCAAATTGAATTAACATTAACATCTAACATGAAACTAAAACTTTGGCAACAAAAAAAAGTGCAAATAGCCGGCTGTGATCTGTTCATTTTATTATTCCAACTCTTGTCCAGTAATTACTTTTACAATTATGTGGAAGGAGTGGTCAGTTTTACCAATACTCATATTTATTCTTCTTTCTTTTTCTGTCCGCTCATTTAATGTTACACTTGAAAATATAATTTATTTCCAGTTTGCTAGATGTCAAGGGTCCACAAAACTTTCTCTGAACTGATGAATTGTTGACTTTATGCAGAGTTGTTTAGTTTTTTTTGTTTGGGACCAGGTTGTTTAAGGTGTTGACTATTAGATTGAGGAGAAACTCCGTCTTAAATATTTGCGAATCAGATCCGAAGTGCATACTGTTCGAGAATTGTGTCAGGAGATTGGTCTAATTGCATCATATTTTTCTACATTGACTTTTGCTCAAATTCATAGCAAGTGTATGTTAAATGTAAATGTGTCATGGCTGAAACTTGTGTAATTTTTAAAAAAAAAGTTTATGGAACTGTAAGGAAATGTCTTATGAATTCTATTTGCTCAATTTGTGTCCCCTACCTCTGTCAGTGATTCTTGTAGTACCTTATGGATGAAATGTTATTTTAAAATATTGAATGATTTCATTATGTTATTCATATTGACAAGTTTTGACAAAGCTGATGCCAAAATGGGCTGCACAGTGACTGGTGAAGCAAACATGTGGAAAATATCTATTTTTTTTATTTTAAATAAAAAGATCTATACTCAACATATGTGATGGATTTTTATAGGTGGTGTCCAAAAGATGAGAAGAACAATAGAAGGTGTGAGGGCTCACCCATATACTAGAGTTTCATTGTCATAATGTAGCTGAAAGGTTAGTTGACTTTGTTAATATATTCTCAGTCATCATGCAATGTCATCTGCTTTTTGTTTTTGCATTCATGACACTTTTCTTTCACAGCCTTGTTCCCTTAGTTAGAAAACCTTTTATGTTTTTGTATACAATATATTTTTTCCCTAGGATTTTGTCATTTCCCCAGATCATGCTGTTGTCAAACACACTGTTAGATATTATAATTATGTACTTGCAATCAGATATACTCAGATGTTCGGATCAAACACAAAATATGGAAACAACAATAATGAAATGTGAAAACATTAGCACTTATAACCTTTAACATGAGAGCCAACTTTCATGTTAGTAAAAGTTATTCTGTACATGTTTCTCATGTTTGAAATCCAAGTAAACACATCTATCAATGCTCTATTGTTAAATATCTAGGCAGATTGTGACTAAACTATTTAAGAATTTTCTCCATTAATAGGATTCCCAGATATTTTATGAATTGTTTGTTATTTGTAACGGTTGTCAAATCAAAATAAACTTGTGCAATTGTTGTCTATATTATAATATATTTTTAGAAATAAACCAATCATTTATTTTCCTCTCAAGTCTTGGTTGGATATTTTATAGTCATTTGTTTGAGGCTCTACAACAGAAATGAAAATCCCAGCATTCCATTTTCTGATGCTGGCATGTTGATTTTTTCAACATTCATGGCAAATGGAACACACAAAAATAAGTTTCGATTTTAGTGTTTTAAAATAACACATGCAGAGTCTACATAATTCAGCTAGTCACTTCTCAATGGCACAGCATGATTTCTTTATTTGAAAATATACACTTTTTTCAATAAATGTTCACTTCAACAAAATGTACCTAAAAATATAGTTTCTTGAGGCTAAATTAATTTATTGTAGTAGATGGCTGTTAAAATATGTGAAATATTCAGTTTAACCTTACCCTGAGTCTAATAAAATTTAGTAAAATTTGTTTTAAGAAATAAATCAATGTTTTGACAAAAAAGCTGAAATTCTAATTTAGAATTTACTGAAAACAATATCCTCCAATAATCCACACATATTCCATCACATCTCAGAAACACCAGTTTTACAAAACAAATAGTAACATGAGCCTATTATGGTAGGGAATGGAAGAACATTAAAATAAAGTATTTTTAAAAATGCATGCATTTTCCATAATAATAAAAATAAATTAAAATCATTTTTTATTTACAAATTTACCACATTTAACCTTCTTTAGCCCTTGTTTTAGATTTATTATTTTTTCTTCTTTCACCCTTAATATGGAAGCATGGTATCTTTGCATGTTTCATCACATTGACATGAATTTCATTTGCTGACATGATTGCCCATTATTATATATATTTTATCAACTAAGTGGTGCTGATTTTTTTTATCTATAAAACAATTAATGCTTTGAGTATTTTGTTACATCTTTAGATGTGATAATTATACAATGTAATAAATTCAGTTTAACCCCATAGCCTAATACAATGTGCAACCCATTTATTCAAATTATTCTAAACTTGCCAAATGCTATTTTAATTGCACTGGTTATTAATAATATTCTTAATAATAAAGAAATGCTGATTTTTTTTAATATTAAAACTTAAACAAACTGAATGAGCCCTTTTAAAAACAATTCTAAACACACCTTGTAAAGTAATAATACTATTCTATAGAAATAATTAATAGTCACTTGTATAATATCTGTAGCCAAAATCCACTAACTCCATTTTTTTCCATTTCATTTTGTTTCATTAACCAAGCTGGCAACTAACCACCTCGTGCCTTCATCTCTGTCGGCCGATCGGTCTGTTTGTGGTGGTGACAAAATGTTGGCCGGGTCACTCACTTCTGTGCTGCTCTTCTTTCCTGCGGGGGTGTCATTGTGTCACAAGACATGCCCTGCCTGCAACCTGTTCTAGCTGCCTTGGACTAACATGACCAGCGTTGGGATTGAGGAAGAACCAAGTGCACATATTTAGTTTTAGTGTTTATTATTATTTTTTTTTAATGTTATGTCTGTTCAGTGAGCAAATATTTCAACTTGCACCCGCCCACAATTTGTTCACCTTTTTCTGCATCCTCAAAATAATTGACAATTTAAATAATTTTTTTTGTATTATGGAATTTTTTTTCAACCCACCTTTTTTTGTACCTTTATTTGTATTATAATACCAGATTAACATTTTTTATAACCTTATAAATACAAAAAAAATACATAAATGCTCATAACTGCTAATGCTGGGTTAACATTGATTTGGTGTGCTTTGTACCATATTAAATAAATATATATATACTATACATATATTAAAAAATAATTGAAATGTCACTAAAATCTGGACACACCATTTCAATGAGGTTATTCTAGCTCGGCAGGATTTTTAAGTGCCTGAATTTTATTTCAAACTGCTGCTAAATATGCTGAGTTTTAGGACATGATTCAATTTTAAAACTAATTCCTTTTTCTTAAGGTTTATGAAACTAAAAATGGCTTACAAACTAAGAGTTAGTTTTTTAAAATTATTTTTAAATCCAACATAATTGATAACATTTTAAAATAAATTTTGAAATGAAGACTATCAAAACACTTCTAAGTTTCACTGGTAAAAAGTAAATGAAATCCTGTCCTTCAACCCAAGCATGGTAATATTGATATTAAACCCAATCGAACCGTTATGTTTGACCACAAGGTGAGCTCTAGGATGGGGTATTTTCTTTGTGTTAATCTCTAAACCTGCATTGCAATTGATATTATGGTCATGTTTATAATTTTCTTCATTATGTCATTCATTTACATGTTTAAATGGAAATAGAGAGAATGATTTTTCTATTTTTAATTTTAAAATCAGGGGAGGAACAAAATGAAAATGATTTTTTTTAACACTCACATATACACATAGAAAACTAACCCATAAATGTGTAACATAGAATGATCTTAATATTTTATCAGTAACAATGTAATCCTGTATACAATGAGAGGTTAGTGATTAAAACACCATTTTGGTTTTTCTGTTGTAACATTTGAGAGACCAGTGACAATGTAGCTGTAAAATCTATATTGGTAAATGATGAAAGGTTAGTGTGCATGTCTGAGATGAAATCTTTGTACAAATTAATTATTCATGATGGGTTGTGTTTTTTCTTTGAATTTCCTTGAACTCGTTAGTTATCCCAGAATTATAATGGTTTTGGTATACCTTGGTTTCATATCCACAGTTCACATTTTTTTTTAAATTGGACTTAAGAATTTTTATGAAGGAAAAAAAAAGATATTTAACCTTAGGAAGACAGTATTTTTACATATCTTTTTTTTCCAGAAACTGATAAAATAGAAAGAAAAAAAGTATTTTTTATTTGCGACAAACATATCAACTTAAGTACAGTAAAATAGACCACTTGATTATTCCTTCCTAGTATTAATGCTACTAGAATAAACCTTAAACTTGCTTATAGTTTCAATTTTTTTTATGTTATTGAATATTCTGCTCCCAAAAATCGTTATGACTGTATTAGGAATCATCAAAGTATTTTTTTAGAATAATTGCTCAGTTATCTTATTGTGTTCACAAATTTCGCTCTTTTTTCCTCTTTTCATTGTTTTGTTGGCTTTCACTGAATATATTCTGAATTTACTTGCTGCTTTTAACATTTTTTTAAAAGCTGTTTGGTTTTTCAGATCTAGCAAATTTAAATTTGTATAGAGCTCAACAACCAAACACTCTTGATTTACTTGTGTCTTACAATTTTTTAAAGCACAAATGAAACAAACTATGCAAATTTTAAGTAATAGTGCTCTCAAAGATAATTGGTTTATTCATTTTTAATTATCATAAAAATAGTGGCATTTAAGTTAAAGTAAAAATTATTAATTTTTAATATCATAGAAAGAAGTTCCTTTAAAAAACTTTATTTTATAACAATTTATCATGGTACTATTGACCATGAATTTTATTGTCAAAATTCAACTTCGAAGATTTTATTTTTGAATCATTTTTTAAAATTCACATATGAAATAAAAGTAAATAATTTTCATAGTATTCAAACCATATCACAAGCTACACTTTCTTTGAATTTAAACTCTTTCCAAGGAAACTGTGTCTATACATACTCCATACCATATCAAAATGTCTTTTAAAATATTATACATTTATTATTATTTTTTTTTAGTGTAGTGGTGCAACTTGTAGGGAAATTAATTTTTCTACAGATAGACGTAATTCTTTTTTATGGATCATATCAATATTCAAAGCAATTTATGCAATATACGTCTTGTATCACTATGAGGGAGCCAGCAAACTTAACTGTTGATACATTTTTTAAAATCTTACATTGTTAGCTGGTAGGCGACCCATGGAAATATAAATTCCCAAAATGTGCCCATTTACTTTGACCCAACTCTTTGCTATTGTGATCTCAGATTTACTTATTTATCTTAATTTCTCTTCCTGAAAAATCTTATAAAATCATGCCATTAATCATTTTTTCCTTCATTTTAAAAAAAATATGGCCCTAAGGATGTTTATAATTTTTATGATTTTGATTACTAATTGTTTAGACTAAATTAAGTACATCAATCAGATTAGTAAGAATGGCAATTATTAATGAAATCAAATTTTTTGAGGAATGACTGACCCTGTAAATTAAATAACTTTTGCATTTTGTAATGACTACACACATTAACAAGTGAAATGCTTGAAACTTATTTTAAAATCAAAACTAACACAAAATTTAAATTATTGCGGCTAATAACAAAATGCTCCTCTAACCAATTGCTCACTAATATTGAAACTAATTACGTAATGACAGTAGTGCTATGTACAATTTTTCTCTTGTTACACACTTCTGCTGAACGTTAAAAGCAATGTGGCTATATATGCAAGCAGGGTTTGATTTATACAATAGTTTTGTCTTTACAAATTTTTCATGAAACTATCACATTGCAAGTGACAGCTTATATGAATAACCTTATCAAAAAAATATCAGCATTTGTCACAACCTAATATCTCTTATATACCTACTTACATTTTAATGCATTGTTTTACCAACTGTATACATGACTTATTTTTTTTTATATCTGCGGATGGATTTCCTTGTCAAACTTGATATTCACAATGTTGGACTTTGATTACTTTATTTACATTTTTGCTGTGTGCAACTATTCCAGCATTGAAGATTTCAGCTTGTGATAGGTCAACTAAGTGCCTTGGACTGTTTTCTTCAGTATTTTAACTCGTGATCCTAACACCTACTTACAGATGATCAAACCTTAACTCCGGCCATTCAATGTTTATATAAACTTCAGTAACAAAGAGAATCAATTTATATTTTTATCTTTTCATTTTTTTTTGTACAATTGTATTCACTGCTAGCCACTGGTGTTGATCTTTGAAAGATATCCCAGTTCCCTACTGCCAGGGTTAACAAAGCGTTCTATATTTTCTAAAGCTATATTTTCTTGGTTGTCAGATTCAGTGCATAATGTCACAATATGTGTTCCTGTAGATCAATAATGATTAATTTAAATTTTATCTGTTTTTTTTTAATTAAGAAAAAAAAATGATATTGAAATCATATTCAGCAATTTTAATTTGTAGATGTATTCAGAATCTCACTGACATTTGATGAATTCTTTCCCCTTGTATGTTCTAATACTCATGTTATGACATTAGCCGACTCAAGATTTGCTGCTGCTACTACTAGTACTACTATTTTTGTCTTGTGGTTTAATTGAATTTTTTTCCTCCATTTGTTTTAGTGTATACCTAACGTACTCTGCTGAGCTATGTAACCAATTTAACAAATATATAATCACACCTTATTTAAACTAATAAAAGAGGATTTTCCTAGCCCATTGGTTTGCAGTATTTTTCTTGCCTCTAACTTGCCTTTTACTAAAAAAAAATACATCTCTAACAAGCCATATTTTGATTTCTTATGCCAAAATATGGTCATTTGTACTGTAGTAACAAACTATATGTTTCACATGAAGTAAAACAATGTTTCCATTTTAAAGGAAAAACTGTTCAATTTTGAAGCAGTTCTAAATTTGCTTTTTCTTTCTCAAATACTTAACAACCGCATGCGGATTAGAAATATTTTTTAAATTGACTTTAAATAAAAATAAGACAATAAAATTTTTGTTGCAATTCCCAAATGTGAGGTAATACTAAGTAAACTACAGAATATATCTTACAATATTTAGTATATAACACTCCTATGGCTTAGAAGCGAAAGACATGAGTAGTGACACGTTCTGCAACAACCAGGAAATTTTAATAATATTCAGTGAATATATATAAATATAATAAATATCACAACTCTCGCCTGCAAATCAGAAAGAAAAAATCCCCACCATCTTTTGGCCTTTGAAAACAATTGTGAAATGTGTTCCTAGAATACTTAAACACCAGGGTATGCAGGTTGCTGATATCAAACCTAATTTAGAAGGCTCATGGGTCTCTTTTAACACTGCTTCACTTATATAGCTATGGTTGATGGTATAAAAAAAACAAACGCACACTACCTGTGATAGGAATTTATCAAAACAAAACATGCTTGCATGATATTAATCCCTACCATTAAAATACTAATCTTTAATGAATACTTGCGCACTCACTGTTTTCTTAGCATTTTATGACTTCACATGGCAACATTTCTCCTAGTTGTACTCTAATTGCACAAATATTTTTAAAATTTGAATTTAAAAGAACCCCAAACATTTTTTTTAAATGTAACACCATATCTTGCACACATTTAACCATATCTTGCACACATTTCAACTACATAAATAAACCTTGCACCAATGACAATTTTTTAACCATCCATTAAAAAAAATATCTTTTCTAAAAAAATTACGATAATTATGATGTTGCTTTGACTTAGGAATTTCAATTGTGTTTTTAACTCCTAAAACATGTATATCCAAATTTAGTAACTAACAAAATTAATGATGTGCATATAAAAAAGACTAATTTAGTTGTTGGTATCTATAGTCCATAAATGCTTACGCCATTTAACCACCTAAATTTTATTGGTTCTTTCCAGCTCATAACTATTATAATATTTTGTGTGCAAATGTGCACTTTAAACTATGATATTGGCCATAATTTCTTAAGGCTTACACATGTCCTATTCATTTTATTTTTTAAAACAAATATGCCCCAATCTAAAAATCTAGAAATGCTTAACTAGGCAATGAAACTCAGGGTACAGTATATTTTTCACTTAGACTTTTAAGACAATTGTGTGATATTTAAATAAATTCAGGTTATGTCAAGCAGTGCCAAACGGTGCACATAAAAACGTCAAAAACATTTATGCTACCTTTGCCTTACATCTGCTCAAAAGCATTTTTGGCATAACCATTGTAAAAAGTTGTATTGTTGAGTCACTAAATACTCTATGTAGAATTGTCTGATCACATTAGCGTAATGCAGTTAGTCACAGTTTATGCCACTTAGGAAGTCTGTTGTCAAGTTAGGCCAACTCTTTGAGATAAATCAAAGCCAATCATGTTGACCTGACCCACTTCCAAAAAAATCTTAACCACATTTTATTACTTGCCTTTATGTGTGCTACATGGACCTTTGAACTTCAGTGTTGTGTTGTACATGTTCAGATCCTTATAAATCATTTTGTTTATATTATTATATTATTACTACTATTATTATACTGCATTGCTCAAGTGTACAGATCCTCGAAAATCTCCTCTATATGAATGTTTTATTTTGAAATATGGCAAAGTCCATGACAACTCATCTCCACAGTGCTTCGCTCCCCTGGGGCTTCCCTATACACAATGATATTCGATTGTAAGAAACCTTTTTAGAAAAAAATACAATAATTTTATTAATGTACAAATAATTGTATGAGATATTCGTAATGAGATATTCGTAATTCTTCTTTTATATTGAGAAGACATTTAATGACTTTATTAAAGATTTTTACATACAACAGTTATATTATCAATGATCAAATACTTTTTTTAATATAGTTTATAATATAATAAAGGAGAAAAACTGCCATTTTAAAACTAAAACGGTGTAACAGTAGAGGCAAAAAATGAACTCTATTATGCTATTAAAGAGAACAAAATAACATTTTGCATAATATTTCTTCAGTTATATTTTATTTATTTAATTAAAATGTATTATACAGATTGACACATTTATATATCCATGATATTTGATGATTTTATTTCCATTAAAGAATTTGGTAAAGACAATTAACTTTCATTTCTCCCACGCATAATTAACTTAAATGTATTTTCACTAAGTATAATAAGAATAATCCGATAACTATAATTTTAAGTCATAACTATAATTGTCAGTCGGTTCTTTGGTCAAATATTTAGTTTCCATTGTTACTATGACTCAAAAACAATTACTCGGTAAAAATCAACCATAGATCTGGGCTCCTCAGATGGTCCACGAGAAAATTCTTGCAGACTAATGGTCCTGATAGTCACAGATGCCAAGGACTAAGCAGAAAAATACAATTTGCTGACTAATGCATACCCCATCACTTACTATGGTTTATCATTGTATTTGTTTGCTACAATCTTGCTATACAAATCTGACACTACTACTGACAGTGATATCTCCCTGATTATATATTTTAAAAATATTTGATAAACTGGTCCCTTACTAAAACTTTTGAGGAACCATGTGCACTATATCATCACATATTTGTCTAATTTTCTACCTTACACTTACTCTTACAAATTGTTTGATTTCATTCAATGAAATTAGGGGAGTGCACCTACTGTTGACATACATGTATTCGTTGTTAGAAAAATCACAATTAAATCACATCCATTGTTTCTGAAATTTAAATGAAAATGAAAACATCAGCAAAGTTAAAATTTAAAAATTATGAATAATGTAATTGTTATTTATAGTTTTATAATGAATTTTATAAAACAATTACCAGCACGCCAAGAAAAAAACACTTACTTAAAATAGCGTGTAAGTTGTCAGAGGACATAACTTATACTTACACAGTTCCATGCAGTGGCATAGCTAGGGCAGGGGAGGGGGGTCCAAATTCGAAAGTCCCCCACCCTCGGCCCCCACTTATTTCGCCACCGCCATTTTATCTTGTTATTCACGTTGTTATTTAAGTTAGTGACACTTGCATGTATTCCACGCAGATTAAAGATTTCAAAATTATGTATATCAACACGCATGTAAAAATGCAGGGCCCCCCAAATCCCTAGCTTAGCTACGCCAGTCGCTCAATGCAATACATTTTAACTAAATTTTAGTCACTGACACTTATCACCAGTCACTACATTATTTTTTTTATCATACCGGATTTATTCCAGACTTAGTCTTAGTAAATTGCACTTATACTCTGTAACAATTTTTAAAACTGATCACATTAAAAGACCTGATTGATGCGCTAAACGGGCCAAGAAATCTGATGTGAAGCAGGAGTTCATTCGTTGACTTAATATCTATATATATATATATATATAATTCTCTTCATGGTCGGACCCTGCGAGGCAACAAGAAGCTGCATGTGCAACAGATACTAATTTTAGAAAGCAGCGCACCAAATTACTGCACCAATGCATCAAAGGGCGTGCACATTAAATATGCGATGTAAAAAAAATATATGACGTCATTGTTTTCGCTATTTTAATTTTGTAAAAAGGGAACAATGTAAAAAGAGGATTTGATGATGGTTAATTATAACATCAAAAAACAAAGGGGGCGCCATAGGCGCCCTACAACATCAATTATAAAATACTTTGTGTGCATTTCAGAAAGTTTAATATTTCGTATTGATTAAACAAGGACAAGTTAGTTGGGCTTTTGAAAAAGGTCGGCGCCATAGGCGCCCTAAAAAAGTGCATTAAAGGGGTAAAAGAACTCTCCATGAGCAAGTCTGCGGCGTATGCTACACCGCGGGGGTCTAGTAATATATATTTACTGCATTAATCACGATGCTTGTTTGTTGTCAAATCTGTCTTTGCCTTCTTGCCGTCCTCTATCATATGAATTTATATCAGGTCCGGTTTATCTTGTTTCATTATTATTTTGGCAAATGGCAAAGTAATGAACAAGTATTTAACCAATAAATTTATTAAAATAAAGATTATTGACGAGAATCTTGATAATCTTATGAACTAGAATTTCTGATTAGATCTTTTTTTTACATCTCATAACGTCTTACTTTTAGAGTTTATTGTTTTGTTCAATGTAGATACGAAATGTAAACATAAGACTATAAGACACACATTAGAACCGGTAGTATTAGGTATTGGATAATATTCAAAACTGACACTTGTAACAGTAGTAACAACATTGGTTAAATAATTAAACGCCTTGAAACACTAGAGGATAGAAGTACAATGAACAAGGTAGTAATAATAGATAAGGCAGTTAATTCTAACTTGGACATACAACACGAAGATAATCTAATACTACCCACAACACTTATTTTTATTCCGCATGCGAGAACAAACACATAAAATTTCTTGTACTTCCCGTCCGGAATTCGGACATGAGTGGTTTCACTGAGGAAACCAGGAAAACCAACACTATATCATATCAACATCTGAAACTCTAATAAGAATGCAAGACTAGACATTAACTTAAACCACAGATAAGCGGAGGGCGCAATAATCTTCTGTATATTAGAAGGAGCGTCTGTACTGTAACAGATAAGATAAAATAAAGAAGTACGATATTAACAATAATTGTGAACTGGTACTGTAATACCGTGACTGTAATACTGTGACTGTAATACTGTGACTGTAATACCGTGACTGTAATACCGTGACTGCAATACCGTGACTGTAATACCGTGACTGTAATACCGTGACTGTAATACCGTGACTGTAATACCGTGACTGTAATACCGTGACTGTAATACCGTGACGTTACACACTTGTGACTTTTAATATGGTTGCTCTCTGTAGTTATACGACTGTTGCCGTTGCTCTCTGTAGTTATACGACTGTTGCCGTTGCATGTCGCTCGTGTCTTAGCTGTGGACGTAAACTTGTAGAATGATTTTGTTTGATTTGGTTTATTTATCTATTTACGGTACAAAGTACAACAATGCCTTACTTGAAAAATTAACATTTTGATTAATTTTGAATGAGAAATAATGAGCCTTGCGGGTACTACATTTGAATGGGCGAGAGTTACATAATGGTTTCACTTGGGTTTTACTTTTATTTATTTGTCTGGAGAAGGTAAAGAGACTGTTTGTTTTTTAACTCTATAAATAGATTTATTAAATTTGATTTCGCAAGAGGAACTAATCAGCCTCCACTGAATAGCCAAATAGCCTACTACTATTGCAACCGATTCGTCAGTCCGTTATGTTACTCATTATACATTAAAATAGGGAACGTTTAACGGTAAAACCATTACATTTGGTTGTGCGATAGCACAGATTCGGTAGGCTAAAATAAAATACGTAACCATTTTTAAAAAAAATAAAAAAATTCAAACACTTCTATATTCAAGACTACTATTATTAGTCTCTATTTGTACACATTTTAATTTTTAATACGAATTAAAAAGAAGAAAAAGAATAGTGACGTATCATGTTATTTACTGAGTTGAAAATATTTCGAAATTGCAAAATAGAGATAAATGATAAAGATTTTCTTGCCTACTGTCAACACTTAATGGCCCTTCATGCAGTCTGAACCAGAGATTTGAAGACACTATTCTCTTGGTTATTGCCGAAATATTGCAGTTGGATTCTTTTGCATGGACAAACTTAGATACCAGACACAGATGAATCCATACTAATACAGGAGCAGCTTATTGAAATATCCACAAATTTGGAACTTAAACCAATGTTTGAACAAGGATACCAACAATTCTGGTTACAAAAACAGATCCAAATTTTATATCCTGCATTAAGGGTTATTTTACAGAAGTTTTTATTGCTTTCCCGTCTTCCAATTCAGCAGAACAAAGATTTAGTGCCGTTTTGAACATCATCACCAAAAAAACAGAAACCGGCTAGACATTAATGCTCATGGGGTTTGCGGTTGCTACTCACAAATATTGAGCCGGACATAAATACACTCATAAAATTTCATCACGTTCAACCAGGTCAAAATAGAATGTTATACAAAAGTTATAATTTCAATAAATACTTCTTCATCAAAACAGTGCTTTTTTTTTAGTTTTTTACCTTGGGGTTCCGTGGGCAAGTTTTGACTATAAAAAGGGGTCCATGGGTCAAAATTTTTTGGGAACCACTGTTTTAGACTGTCCCGTTAAATGCCCTCAATGGTGGGGACGTGCCCCCATATGCGTAGATATAATTGGTTCATTTATAAACAATTAATACAATTCTAATTTTCCAGTGTTTTTGGCCCTTACTTGTGACGTATTAAAAATGACTGGAAAATGTAATCTATAGATTATATGAGGGCACGTTAGAGTTTAAGGATCAGTTAAGATGAAAGATCTACCTACTTTAACTGTGAAGTTTATGGAGGGCTGCCCTGTGGCTACAGAGTTTTTCCTGACAGTGAGCTGCATGAGGCTTACCCCATCTACGCCAAGTTCGCTGACTTTATTGGATTTCTCACATCAGGGGTCGGCAAACAGGGGTAAATAACCCCATTTGGGGTATAAAGGGAATTCTCGAGGGTAATCCAGACTCATTGGGGACATGTAAAATCCCCTAGAATACACTAGATATATTCAAAATCCGCCATGTGTACGTGTACGCTTGGAAGATGAGCCCACTGTTGAACCAGTTCCTTCCAGAAAAAAGCATTCTATAAATTCGAGTAAATTCTTTGCTATTCAGCTAGATGAGAGCACTGATGCCATTAGTAATGCGCATCTTATGGTGTTTGTTCGATAAAAAGGTTTTCAAATAATTTAAGAGGAAATTTTGTTTTGTTCTCCTCTGGAATTTTGATGTCAAGGAATTGATGTATTCAATAAAGTTAATGAATACTTTGATAATGTTATTTAAAATGGGAAGACTGTATTCCTGTGTCTATTGATGGAACTCCGGCTATTTTGGGTCGTGTACGTGGTTTTTCGGCTTTCGAAAGAAAGAAGAATCCCAAAATTGAACTAACAACTGTATGATCCATAGTCAAGCTCTGTTTGTGAAACATTTGGAACCTGAACTGGAGGTCTTCATGCATAATATTATCCAGATTTTAAATTTTATTAAAGGACATGTACTGCAAACGCGACAGTTTCGTGATTTATGTAAAGATTGGAGGGGGGGGGGCTGAATATACGGGCCAACTTTATCACACCATGGTACGGTGGCTTTCATGCGGCAATGTTCTAAACAGAGGCTCTGAAAGCGGAACTTCAAACATTTCTGGCTGGTCAAAAGAATGCTATAGCAGAAAGAGAAGTTTACGAATTATTATTTTGTTGCACATCTTGCATACTTAGCTGATATTTTTGAGCATGTGACTGCTTTGAACTAAGAATGCAGGAAAAATATCATTATGTTCTTTGCCAGAGAAAATATTGCAGCATTTGGAATAAATCTTTCGTATTGGAAAAACAATTATTGCAGAAAGAAACAAGATACCGGTATTTTTAAACTTGGAAGATTGCGGAAATTAAACTTTTAAAGACATCAAGGATATTGTTATCAGATATCTTACCCAGCTCAAAGAGCGGTTCACTGTTTACTTTCCATTTATCTATTCGCATAATGTCATTTGGATTGTAGATCCCTTTCGTTGTGACATAGCGATGTACCGGATGAACCTCAAGGGTTTGCAGAACCACTTCTTGAACTTCAATATAATTATACACAAGTCAACACATCACAATACACAAGTCAAAACACCACCATACACAAACTTACAGCATCATACCTAAGACAACACACCATCATACACATGTAAACACACCATGACCATACACAAGTCAACACACCATAATACACAAGTCAACAGACCACCATACACAAGTCAAAACACCGCCATACACAACTCAACACGCCACCATATACAAGTCAACACACCACAATACACAAGTCAACACACCACAATACACAAATCAACACACCACAATACACAAGTCAACACACCTTCATACACAAGTCAACAAATGACCATACAAAAGTCAAGTCGCCACCATATACAAGTCAACACACCACCATATACAAGTCAAAACACCAACATACACAAACTTACAGCATGATACCTAAGACAAAACACAATCAAACACATGTAAAAACACCATGACCATACACAAGTCAACACACCACAATACACAAGACAACACGCCACCGTATACAAATCAACACACCATCATATACAAGTCAACACGCTAAAATATACAAGTCAACACACCACCATACACAAGTCAACACACCACCATATAAATTCAACACACCACCATATACAAGTCAACACACAACCATACACAAGTCAACACACCACCATACACAAGTCAACACACACCATCATACACAAGTCAACACACCACAATACACAAGTCAACACACCACAATACACAATTCAACACACCACAATACACAAGTAAACACACCACAATACACAAGTCAACACACCACAATACACAAGTCAACACGCCACCATATACAAGTCAACACGCCACCATATACAAGTCAACACGCCACCATATATAAGTCAACACATCCCAATACACAAGTAAACACACCATCATACACAAGTCAACACATCCCAATACACAAGTCAACACACCACAATATACAAGTCAACACACCACCATATACAAGTCAACACACCACCATATGCAAGTCAACACACCACCATATACAAGTCAACACACCACCATATACAAGTCAACACACCACCATATACAAGTCAACACACCACCATATACAAGTCAACACGCCACCATATACAAGTCAACACGCCACCATATGCAAGTCAACACACCACCATATGCAAGTCAACACACCACCATATGCAAGTCAACACACCACCATATATAAGTCAACACACCACCATATACAAGTCAACACACCACCATACACAAAACTCCCACCTGTTCTAGCCCACCTTACACACCTCTGAAACCCTTGCCTATGTCGCTATCGCGCATTAAAGGGGGAGGGGGGCTGAAGGGGCTAAACCCAGGGGCCCCCGATGATTTACTGACCCCCAAATTTAGTATATTTTATAATAAAGGTGGACAAATGTTAGCATGAATCCATAAAAATATCATAATTTAAATAAATTAATAAAATCTTATCTGTTAATCTCATCGTTATTCGCACTCGATACCCTTGGTAATCGAAAAACATAATTTGATACAATAAGAAAAGATATTAATAATTACTATTTATATCGTTTAAATTTTCTCATTTCACACTATCTGTTGGTCTTATGGCATCGTGTTGGCCTGTGGCGCAAGCGGTGCCGGTTCCAGTCCCGGTGGAAGAATATGTTGTTTTTTTTAATTTCTCTTTTAAAAAAAAATCTTTTTACACTCAATTTTAGGATAGCGGCAAACAGTTATTTCTTCGTGTTCGGTTTTTTGATGAATTCAATCCCGTAGGACAGACAAATTATGAGTAAGGAACCAATGGACTATTTAGTAACAAGTAACAGACTTATATTAGCTGCTAGCAATCATTTTATTTAAAGAGACGCTGGCTGGATAGGGCCCCAGTTTGAATTGCAGCCATGGGCCCCGTGCAGTTTTAATCCGCCCCTGCTATGTCGTGTCATACATCTCATACTCCAGCCATTCATACAGCGACAAGTTCAAGAGCTCAGTTAGAGTTAGAGCAATACATTCTAAAATATTACGTCAAACATGTTGGCACTTGGCAACACTTCTGCATATTGGCCGACATGCTCAGGCAATCTTCAGTTTTCTCTAGAGCGGAAAACCCAATCTGAAGTTGTGGGAGGAAGTTTGACAAATACGAGGCGAAGTAGAAGCATGATAAATACAAGGGGAAATAAAAGTATGATAAATACGAGGAGAAGTAGAAGTATGATAAATACGAACTGAAATAGAAGTTTGACAAATACGAGTCGAAGTATGAGCATGATAAAGACAAGGGGAAATAAAAGTATGATAAATACGAGGAGAAGTAGAAGTATGATAAATACGACATGAAATGGAAGTTTGACAAATACGAGGCGAAGTAGAAGCATGATAAATACAAGGGAAAATAAAAGTATGATAAATACGAGGAGAAGTAGAAGTATGATAAATACGACATGAAATAGAAGTTTGACAAATACGAGTCGAAGTAGAAGCATGATAAATACAAGGGGAAATAAAAGTATGATAAATACGAGGGGAAATATCTTATTAGAAATATGAGACGAAATAGAAGTTTGAAAAATACGAGACGAAAAAGAGGTATGATAATTACGAGGGGAAATATAAGTATGCTATAATTATAATGGATGCGAACTACAAGTGTCAAATTTGAGACAAAATGTAGTGGTATGATAACTACGATAAACATCATTGGTCAAATAGAATCTACTAATTACTAATCTTGTCTTCAATTCGACTTGTGAATGATTCAAGAACTCTACTTTCAACATATGGCACGTACAGAAAAATTAAATTAAAAAATCTTAGAGGAATTTTTATAATCAAAACTTGGAATTCCCGGACTCAATGGACACAATAAAATTATGATGTTTGTGTGGAAGGGCTTTAGGGGGTAGGCTTTTCTCTGATGACGAAGGACAGGAGGTCAGATTTTTAAAAAATCCTTTTAAGTATATGTTTTAAAAAAGAAAAACCAGGCTGATGTTAACTCAATGAGGGACACGTCTGTTGTCAGTTTGTAATTCATACATCATTAAAAATATTGCAGTCAATTCTTTTTGCTACCGACGCAGTGACAGGATGTATATCGTTTGAGGGCTCTAGTGTTTTAAAACGGATCAAAGAGCTCAAAATCGATTAAATGTAAATAGATGCTTTATCTATATTTTAAAAAAAAATTTTTAATTACAAGTATAAAAAGCGTGGTATTTTTAAATCCCTTATATTAACTTCACCGCCGTCTCATTCGTCGTCGACCGCGACGTCCGTCGTCCCGTCCGTCGTCCCGCGGAAAAACAAAAGTCAAATATGACCCACTTCCAGTGAAGCCATCGAGCTGAAATTTGGCACACGGACCCGTCTCACCTAACAATGCATCGTATCAAAATTGCAGATCGATCGAACGTACCGTAATTAAATTAATGCATTTTTAGTTTATCTATATAAATCACTATTTACAATGTTTAGTCGTCGTCTGCTAGAGTTTTGACCTAGTTCTTAAGCCAAGGGAGATAATTTCGATTTCAGTCTGTAAATGTTTGTCACTTTTGAACATAATCAATACTTTTAGTTATGTCTCATATATAAGGGATTTATAGTAAAAAACTTTGGTTTTACGGGGTTGTTTAATTATATTTAATATTGTTTGTATGAACTTTGAATAAACAGCCATATAGTGATTAAAGTACTTAACGTGACTTTGTACATCAATTACATAAATAGTTGAATTTCTCTCATTTCTATTGACCAATGTGTATGTAGTGTGACATCGAACACCAAGTATCTTATCATAAAAAACTGCAGACGTTCCTTCCACCCTTTACAAGAGATTATTGTGTAACCAATGTACCTTTGAGATCAAACATAATTTTAACGAAACTTCTCAATACCCTTGACAACATTTAAAAGTTTTAATGTTATAGCATCCATGTTCGTTGTGTTCTTCAAATAAAAGCATTGATATTACTTTTCTAGTAAACTTTATTGACGTTTGTTATATTTCTAATGAATTCTCTGTCTGTTCCGACAACCTCGCACACCTGTTAGTTGTTCGTGTTAAAGGTAAAAACATAAACGCAACCTAATATAAACTGTAAAATTAATGACCATGTCTTAAGAAGTTTGTAGATCATTTGACCTGTACAGTGGACACATCAGGGCTTGTTAGGCCTGGAACAGTTAGGCCTGGAACCGTTAGGCCTGGAACAGTTAGGCCTGGAACAGTTAGGCCTGGAACAGTTAGGCCTGGAACAGTTAGGCCTGGAACAGTTAGGCCTGGAACAGTTAGGCCTGGAACAGTTAGGCCTGGAACAGTTAGGCCTGGAACAGTTTCCATACATTGATCTATGCCATCAGTGAGAGCCATTGTGTGTCGTCGTCCTTGGTGGCTCTACTAAATATCATGATGACGTTGGGTGGGACTTCAATCAGGCCTGGTGGGAAAAAAATCGTTATCGAATAGGTTATGAGTGAGCATGAAAAAGAATAATAATGAGCCAATCAACGTTTCGACAAAAGGCCTTCCTCAAACATAAACAAGAAGTACACATATAAAGGTTCATTGTTTTGTCTCGGTCAAATCCACTAAAGTGACTCAAGTTAACGTATAACGAAACAAAGATCTGTCCAGATAAGTCCAAAACACGGATGTCTTAATAAAATTTTGTGGCAGTTACTCGGATGTGCTATAAATACATTTCCACCTTGAAATCAATGCATTTTGTAGATTCGCTAAGATGGATCGGATGATTGTGACAGGATTTTGAACAAGGTGACCAAACTACGTCACGTGAAGTTTGGCCTCATTCGTGCTGAATGAGATATTACCAACTATGTATCTCTTTTCCTTGATTTGAGTGAAGTATCTTTCTGTCCTAACATCGGCTCGTCTGGAATATCTCATGCAGAATAAAATCTGGATTTAGAAAGAAATAAAACAAACCCGTAAAAACAAAGTTTTTGACTATAAATACCTTATATATGAGACATAACTAAAAGTATTGATTATGTTCAAACGCGACAAATATTTACAGACTGAATCTGTCTTAAAACTCCCCTTTGCTTTTAACCCGGTTGGAGAGGGGAAAGGTCTTGTCACCGATCGGACAGCTTGGCCTGTCAACAACCGACTATCGTAGCAATAACATTTTTTGTGTAAATAGTTTCTCGACTTTGGCCAGACCAGGTCTCGCCTGTAAAGTGCAGCCCCTACACCCCCGCCCTAGAAACCTCCCCTGACCTCCCTTCCCCCTCCTCCCCCCCCTCGCTCACTGAACCCGTTGACCACAGTTGCATCTCTAATGACCACTTGAGTTTCGCCGTGACCAGACTTGATAGGGTTGGCAAACGTTGCTAGAGTTGCGGGACCTGACAATATCCATTCATGTAGATGGCGCTCTGGCGTCGACCTCTTTAGACGCCGTCTCCTAGGGGCCGCCACAAGTGTTTTCTTGATGACCTCACGTCATGGCTTCCAGATTAGGAACCCATGTAATACGAGTGTTCTGCTGGTAGGCTGGTGGCAATACGAGTGTTCTGCTGGTAGGCTGGTGGCAATACGAGTGTTCTGCTGGTAGGATGGTGGCAATACGAGTGTTCTGCTGGTAGGCTGGTGGCAATACGAGTGTTCTGCTGGTAGACTGGCAATACGAATGTTCTGCTGGTAGGCTGGTGGCAATACGAGTGTTCTGCTGGTAGGCTGGTGGCAATACGAATGTTCTGCTGGTAGGCTGGTGGCAATACGAGTGTTCTGCTGGTAGGCTGGTGGCAATATGAGTGTTCTGCTGGTAGGCTGATTAGAAACCCATGTAATACGAGTGTTCTGTTGGTAGGTTTGTGGCAATAAAACAACACACCAAGCAGAAAGATAGCGTTAAAATAACACATACTAGTAGGATGGAAGCAATAAAAATACGATTGGTAGCATTAAAACAACACATCTAGTAGGATGGTAGCACGGCTAAGAGGATGTAGCACTAAAAGTACGACTGATAGGATGGTAGCACTAATAATACGACTATTCGGATGGTAGCACTAACTAGTAATGGTAAAATGATGACACACAATCAAATGACCTGTAGGATGGTAAAGCCAAAACAAGAGAAGTCGTACCAGAAAACAATACTGCTAGTGCTAGTATTTTAAAACACAACCCAGAAAACAAACAACTTGTAAGATAAAATCACTGTTGCAACAATGCTGCAGTGGTGGATGCGTTTTAACAAAGGCTGTGAGATGGTAGCACTACAAAACAGTTTAATGGGATGGTAACATAAAACAAAATGGTTGGTCTGAATGTAAAAAAAAATGAGCTTGTGGGGGGGGGGATGCTGGAAATATTACGGTAACTTGAATACTTTCTACAACAGTGTAAGTAAGGTTGTAAAAAGTATGTTTAGAAAATATTGTGCGCGCAGTTAAATTTAAAAAAAAATACTGTGTTTATTTTTTGTTTTGTTGCAAATATTTATTTTAAAAATATTTTTTCTACATATTTTTTTATTAAAAATTATGTTGCGAAACTATGGTGTGTTGTTGATTGATGTGGTCATGTTTTAAAAATTATTGGTCATCATGTACAAACCATCTATCGTCATATCTTCAAATGTTTGATAATGTTCTTACAAACAATTTTATTCAATCATTTTAACATGCTGTTCAAAAATGTTGCATTATTATTTTTAAAAATGGTTATGTTGTTAAAAATATAGTCATGGTTTAATATAAAAGTTATTTTCTTCAAATATAAAGACATTTTGTTCAAATCTATGGCCCTTTTGTCTAAATCTATGGTCATTATGTTCAATTATTAGCTCATTTTATTCGAATTATGTTGCAATGATATTTATAGAAAAAATTGTTTAAAAACTCTGGCATCTGCTTCCAACCGTGGTTCAGAAGTAAATATATATAAAAAAGAAAGATCGCACCACTTAAACATGTCACCAACTGCCATATTTGACGCCCTTTCAGATGTTTAGATTAAAACACTTTAGCTGCAAACTGTGGGGAAAGTGGCCGTGAAGATGTTGCTTGTTGCTAACAGCTGAAACACAGATGAGAATTTCTGTTAAAAAAGCAATCTTTATTTTGTAAACTTGGTTTATTACGTGCAACTTTTCAGCTGTGGTTTTTAATGGCGGGATGATTGAGTCGAACATCTAGTTTTTTCAATGGAGACATAATTTGTTAAAAGATTGAGAACCGCTTGAGAAACGCAGAACCTGCTGAATGCCCAGGTTTAGAACCTGCAGAATTACTGTGGGTTGAAAGCAAGACCATCGTCATACAATAACTTATGGTTCCGAGATGTGTGCAAGGGACTAAAAAATTTTCAGGGATGTAAAATCAGAGGTGTGCTAACAATAGAAATTTAAAAAATCTAGAAAAAAAAAGAAAGAAAAAAGAATTAAAGCCTTTGGTAATCTAATAATCTTTGGTAAAGCTCAGTTGGTGTTTGTATGTTTGTTTGTTTCAACACTTTGTTACACTATCAGAAGACAACAAAATGATGGACAGCGATCAAAGTTGCCTGGACGGTTCCCTTCAACCTACAAATGACTTTAGTTTACTTTTTGTAATTGGCCCTTTTCCACGAAAGCCGTAATTTTTTAAAAAAATCTGAAAATGCAGAGACGAAGAGGGAAAATAAAATATCAAAGAGTTATTTTTGGTGCAGTACTTTTTTCAAGACTTTTTTTTGAGCGGTGCACTTTCAAAAATCTTTTATTGTCAGATTACGGTGCGCATAATTTCGTGTACACATTTTAAATAGAGCTGTGTATATTATGTTACATTAATAACATTTATATTTAGTTTGGCCTTGCGTTTCAAAACAGTGGCCTTTTCTTTTGTCGGGAACATTCTTTATTTTATAGATGCATTATTTCATCACAATTGTCCCACGATGCACGGCCACACATTTTGTTTTGTTATATGTTTGAATAAAATTGAGAATTTTGGTATGTAGCTTTTCATAATTCAACATTTAATTTAAAAAAAAACTGTTTCTGTAATTAGTGAGTGGATTTTATGTGGAAAGAGATGGCTGAATATAATTACATTTAGGGAAAGTAGCATTTTAAAGTTTAAAAAAAAATTCCTGATATGTATTTAATTTTTAAATATTTATATAATATTAAATTCTATTCCGGTGGTCGTTTTAAACAAAAAATTAATAATGTTTATATAATGTTTGATATCTCCTTAATATGTATCTTTTAATTATATTTGATTAATTTAATTTTGCTGTACTAATAAAATCCCCAAATCACTAATTCTGTGACTCGAATTTTGCAGGCGAATTACTTTATTTTTTTTCCTATTAAAGTTAAGCATCAATGATCTTTTGCAACATAATAGACATAGGAACAATGCTGTAATTTTTTTGCATAAACTATAAAATTATACAATTTAATTTTTGGCTACACTACTGATGAATAGATGTATAATTAAACTGCTTGTAGTGAACCTGAAAACCCTTAATTAATTTGTATTGCGAATTGAAAATGTCATATTCATTATATTGTAGCCGGGGTACCTACCAATGACCATTTATAAAATCAGTGTTTCACATGCGTTTATAAACAGACGGTTGAATATTTTTTTTTAAAATGTGGCATATAATTTCGTTATTTTCTAAATAAAATAAAAATATCTAGTGTAGCAGTATGAAATATACTTTGCAAAATATGAAGACTCATCGGGAAACAGAATCCAAAACAAAATTGAATTCCTTTTTCAATTTATACTATTTGCATTAAAAATAAAAATAAATTTAAACCATAAAATATAGTGACAAATAGAGAAATATTTAATACTAGCATATCACCCGTCAACAATGACGGAAGTTTTCAAAATAAATACTCATCAGATTAAAAAATAATATAGAACTTTCATTTATTTTATTTATGTTTTTTTTATTCATTTATTTCCCTATTGAACAATTTTCGATCGAAAAGAGTTATTTTTGGTGTAGTAATTTGGTGCACTGCTTTCTAAAATTAGTAGCGTCACGGACAGACAGACGGGACAGACATACGTGACATACATTGCAAATTATGTATATTGATTATTTCCATATTGAGCAACTTATAACGACGAATAAAAGTGTTCTTTTTTTGATCCAAATATGATGCGCAGATTTTCTTGAAGCATTTTTAAAACGACTGCTTTTGTCTCTTTAAAGACTTTTAGAAACTGCATTTCATTTATAACATTTATAATTTAGTTTATTGGTGCTATGGGATAAGTGGCTATTGTCTTTTTGAGGGGGAGGTGTCGTATGCTCTTTATCTAATAGACGCTGTCACAAATATTGTATAACTTAAAATTGTCTTACGATGCAGTGTCGTAATTATGTTTGAGCTTTTTTGAGTGAGGAGTGTGCTAGCGATCTTTTGAAAAACCGTCAATTAACTTTATTTAGTACATGTGGTAATGAATTTGGGAATTTAGTTTTTATGGTCGTCAAAATTCAATATTTAATAAAACATATCCTTGAAATCAGAGGCGTCACTAGGGTTGATGTCACCCGGGGCGGTAGCTCATGGTGTCACCCCCTCACGACTTAACCCATAGAACTCCTCCGAGTTTTCCAGTGCCAAATAACGGGAAAATACAGAATTTTACAGTTTGGTGTCACCCCCCCGCCCCTGCTGGTGTCAACAGGGGCGGCTCGCCCCCACCGCACGCCCTTAGTGACGCCACTGCTTGAAATAGTGAGGGAGTTTTATGAGACTTTGTTTTAAAATAAAGTCTCCGTTGTTAACATAAAAACTACCCCTTAATTATATTAAATTATAAATTAAGGTTGTATTAACGTGTATGTCTCAGGATATATATTGCAATTGTGCTACATGCATTTGTGTATGATTATTATAATTATTCAACAATCATAAGCATGGCAAGTGGCGTAACAAGTTGAGGGTAAAGTGGGAGCTTACCCCCGAGAGACACATTTGTAAGGGTGGCTAATTGGGCTGCCTTGAATCAAAAGCAAAAATTTGAACTGCAAAACAAAGATGATGACGTAACCAGTATTTAAGTAAACAAGTGTGACTATTATATTAGTAATTATCTCTATTCTTTTATTTGAAATGTTTTTGTTTTATTATATTGAAAGTGTGATGGACGCGGATTTATTTTGGGGGAGACTTTATTTTAAAGAAAAGGGATACTTTCTTTTTAAATCTGGAGGATAATATTGTCTACCCCGGATAATTTATTTTAAAATAAATCCACCGGGGGGGGGGAGTCTCTATATGGGGGAGGATTTATTTTGCTACACCTGCAGAATTTCAAAGAACAAAAATGCTGATTATTGTTGAACAGTCGCTGCAAGCTGGGCTGGAGATCTTTCATTGATTGTCATTGGTTTAAACATCATGTGTGAACAATGTGCAGTTGCTGGGAGTCATGTCTTTTATCACTGCACCGAGACCTTGAAATACAGCCTGTTGTAGTGTTCGATGATATTGATAATTGATTGGGGTCAGATAGTCTCAGGTGGACTACATCTTGGCCGCCGTCAGTGTGAAGATAACTCGCCTGGCGATACCGTGGGGTCTCGTCCAGCACTTACATACGTATGACGTCAACACAGAAATAGAGGTTGAGTTAATTACCGTGGTGGATTATTCAGTACAAGGTTGCCCTGTTAATGCGGTAGGGGTTCAGATCTCTGTACACTTCTCATTGCGCCAATCTTAGTGATAACATTTTACAGAGTATAAGCAGAGAGCATTCAAATTTAATTAAATAAATTAGATAAATTATAAATAGATAAATAAAAAAATACGTTAAAAATAACATAAATTAAATAAATAAATAAATGAATAAACAAATAAATATCTATATACATATTATATATATGTACATATATATATTGTGGCATTAAATTAGCATTTCTTGTCTTTTATAGAATGATGGTCGAAAAGCAGATAAATTCGAAAGTAATCTGAAGTGATTAAAAATATCATTATTAATAATAATTTTTAAAAAATCTATTAAAAATGAAAGAAAATAATGAAATGAAAAGACAACCGAGTTGATGAGCCTTCCCTTCATTGAAAGCTCATTGTTTGACTTGCGAACCTAGGCCGTCACGAGCATGGTGACATCTGAACTACATATACCGTCCTTGTACTGGGTTCAATTTGAGATTAACACAGCCTAGACTCATATCGATTGCTAGTGTCGAAGAGGCAGTCTGTTTACTTCAACAGTATCCACGGCTGACACTTAAAAGCGAGGCATGGCTAATTGGTTTTTGTGCAAGTCTTATGTGCAATTGTGAATCCGACTATTAGGTTTTAAAATAAAATAATTTATTTAATTTTGTAATATAAATTTTAAAAAAAGAACAAAATTATCGAAGATATTCTGTTAGACTTATTTTCAAATCCTTTTCGTTCCATTTTAAATTAAGAGAAAGTTTGACAAATGTTATTATCTCCCTTATCAAGATTCATTTTTGAGGAAACCAGTTTATTTAAAGCCAAACTTACAGCCCGTTTATAAACATTTGTAAAAATATATATTGTTTTAAAGGTAAATATAATGACATATTAAAACAAGTGAGGAAAAATTAGATACACCATTAACTAATGTTAGAATAATTCACCTTATTAAATACAAAAAAAGTCTCATAATTTTTCTAAACTTATTTAGAATTATGATTATTTGATACATTTAGCGCGATTTTAAAATTCCCGCCACGCAAAAGCTGCACACTCTGCTAAATACAACGACCGGTTCCCCATTCCTGGGGTTGGTGTCCTAGATTCGCTGCCAGGAATGTCCAGTTCTTGCCGTCGTCTGATGACGCCTTGCGTCCACTTGGACCGCCTCTTAAGACGTGAACACACTTCCGTCCTGACCGTGAAGTTATGAATGAAAGTAACAGACCAGAATGTGCGATATTAGAGCCCAGGACTCCATGGTGCCATGACCGAAGTAACACAACTGTAGACTAGGAACTCACACCATGCTAAGAAGACATTCGGCCAACAAACACATCTTGACTCAGGATTGAGAAGATCGTCCATCAAACTGCGTGCATGTCAAGGCGAATATTGGTTTCATTGATATATTTCACGTGTTGACGATCTGTAACACATTAATAAAAAAAAATCAAGGTTTGGTACGCACCCGGTTTAATCTTAGAAACTACACACCCTGATCACATGACTAATGCACCCGAAACACATTCAAAAAAAAACAAAGTGGTGAAATAAAATCGGATCATTGATTGGCTATGGATAACGTGTTAGCTTTGTCACAGGACTGAAAAAAATATAAAACATTGGATTATATTGTGGATTCTAATCTTTACTTGAAAGGTGTAAATTTTGATTTCCCCTAAGCGGAGTTGGATGATGTATGTAATTGGTCAGTTCCCAGGTCTGGTCATCTTTATTGTGATGTGTAGCCAACTGTTCTTGATACAGGTTAGTGAAAGATGGTATTTGATCGGTCAATAGATAATTGCTTATGAAAAATTGAAGATCTTCGAAGTTTATCACTGATGTCACGTGGTCTTCGCAAACCTGTTGCTGCAGAGGGCCTCGGATAGTTCAGGGACCTTAGATAGTTCAGGGAACTTAGATAGTTCAGGGACCTTAGATAGTTCGGGGACCTTAGATAGTTCAGGGACCTTAGATAGTTCGGGGACCTTAGATAGTTCAGGGACCTTAGATAGTTCGGGGACCTTAGATAGTTCAGGGACCTTAGATAGTTCGGGGACCTTAGATAGTTCAGGGACCTTAGATAGTTCAGGGACCTTAGATAGTTCAGGGACCTTTGATAGTTCAGGGACCTTAGATAGTTCGGGGACCTTAGATAGTTCAGGGACCTTAGATAGTTCAGGGACCTTAGATAGTTCGGGGATCTTAGATAGTTCAGGGACCTTAGATAGTTCGGGGACCTTAGATAGTTCGGGGACCTTAGATAGTTCGGGGACCTTAGATAGTTCAGGGACCTTAGATAGTTCAGGGACCTTAGATAGTTCGGGGACCTTAGATAGTTCAGGGACCTTAGATAGTTCAGGGACCTTAGATAGTTCGGGGACCTTAGATAGTTCAGGGACCTTAGATAGTTCAGGGACCTTAGATAGTTTTGGGACTGTGGATGGTTCATGGACCCAGGATAGGCTAGAGACGCAAACTGGGAATGTAAAAAAAGATCAATTTTTAACTGCAGCTTGAGGGAGTGGTGGTGTCATCCTGACTATGATCTCGTTAGGTAGTTGTCTCAGAATATTTATATCTCTAAGTTTGTTGTTGTTGTTTTGTTTGGTTGTTTAAAATTAAAACAGTTTCACATTTTTAGCTACAACTTAAATTTGGGATAGTCTCACAAATATAGTAACCCTAAGTCTTTTCCTTAGATTAATTTTTTTTTAAAATATAATTTTAGGTAGAAAATATTTGAAAGCAAAAAAAAATGTTTTATTTAGGGAGAGGTAATAAAGTAAGCATTTGGTAATAGAATTTAAAATTAAAAATTTAACAAATAGGTTACAGAATTTGGGAAATAGCATTTTAAAAAATCTGAAAAGTTACAGCATACCCCACAAAATTAATAATAATAATTTTTAAAAAACCGAAAAAAAGGAGGAAAAAAAAGCTTTCGTAGACTGAACAACTGTATATTTTAAAATTAATAAATAGTTAAAACATTGTTTGAAAAAAAAATATTAAAATGTTTGGTTCATATCATCAGTGCCCTGTAATTTGTTATGTGCATCTGTGTAACCATATCTTTAAACGACTGTGACTAGTGCTTTATATTACTGCAACAATATCTTTACACCACAGTGACTAGTGCTTTATATTACTGCAACAATATCTTTACACCACAGTGACTAGTGCTTTATATTACTGCAACAATATCTTTACACCACAGTGACTAGTGCTTTATATTACTGCAACAATATCTTTACACCACAGTGACTAGTGCTTTATATTACTGCAACAATATCTTTACACCACAGTGACTAGTGCTTTATATTACTGCAACGATATCTTTACACCACAGTGACTAGTGCTTTATATTACTGCAACGATATCTTTACACCACAGTGACTAGTGCTTTATATTACTGCAACAATATCTTTACACCACAGTGACTAGTGCTTTATATTACTGCAACAATATCTTTACACCACAGTGACTAGTGCTTTATATTACTGCAACAATATCTTTACACCACAGTGACTAGTGCTTTATATTACTGCAACAATATCTTTACACCACAGTGACTAGTGCTTTATATTACTGCAACAATATCTTTACACCACAGTGACTAGTGCTTTATATTACTGCAACAATATCTTTACACCACAGTGACTAGTGCTTTATATTACTGCAACAATATCTTTACACCACAGTGACTAGTGCTTTATATTACTGCAACAATATCTTTACACCACAGTGACTAGTGCTTTATATTACTGCAACAATATCTTTACACCACAGTGACTAGTGCTTTATATTACTGCAACAATATCTTTACACCACAGTGACTAGTGCTTTATATTACTGCAACAATATCTTTACACCACAGTGACTAGTGCTTTATATTACTGCAACAATATCTTTACACCACAGTGACTAGTGCTTTATATTACTGCAACAATATCTTTACACCACAGTGACTAGTGCTTTATATTACTGCAACAATATCTTTTAACCACAGTGACTAGTGCTTTATATTACTGCAACGATATCTTTACACCACAGTGACTAGTGCTTTATATTACTGCAACGATATCTTTACACCACAGTGACTAGTGCTTTATATTACTGCAACAATATCTTTACACCACAGTGACTAGTGCTTTATATTACTGCAACAATATCTTTACACCACAGTGACTAGTGCTTTATATTACTGCAACAATATCTTTACACCACAGTGACTAGTGCTTTATATTACTGCAACAATATCTTTACACCACAGTGACTAGTGCTTTATATTACTGCAACAATATCTTTACACCACAGTGACTAGTGCTTTATATTACTGCAACAATATCTTTACACCACAGTGACTAGTGCTTTATATTACTGCAACAATATCTTTACACCACAGTGACTAGTGCTTTATATTACTGCAACAATATCTTTACACCACAGTGACTAGTGCTTTATATTACTGCAACAATATCTTTACACCACAGTGACTAGTGCTTTATATTACTGCAACAATATCTTTACACCACAGTGACTAGTGCTTTATATTACTGCAACAATATCTTTACACCACAGTGACTAGTGCTTTATATTACTGCAACAATATCTTTACACCACAGTGACTAGTGCTTTATATTACTGCAACGATATCTTTACACCACAGTGACTAGTGCTTTATATTACTGCAACAATATCTTTACACCACAGTGACTAGTGCTTTATATTACTGCAACAATATCTTTACACCACAGTGACTAGTGCTTTATATTACTGCAACAATATCTTTACACCACAGTGACTAGTGCTTTATATTACTGCAACAATATCTTTACACCACAGTGACTAGTGCTTTATATTACTGCAACAATATCTTTACACCACAGTGACTAGTGCTTTATATTACGCAACAATATCTTTACACCACAGTGACTAGTGCTTTATATTACCGCAACAATATCTTTACACCACAGTGACTAGTGCTTTATATTACTGCAACAATATCTTTACACCACAGTGACTAGTGCTTTATATTACTGCAACAATATCTTTACACCACAGTGACTAGTGCTTTATATTACTGCAACAATATCTTTACACCACAGTGACTAGTGCTTTATATTACTGCAACAATATCTTTACACCACAGTGACTAGTGCTTTATATTACTGCAACAATATCTTTACACCACAGTGACTAGTGCTTTATATACTAACAATACTACACGCAACAATATCTTTACACCACAGTGACTAGTGCTTTATATTACTGCAACAATATCTTTACACCACAGTGACTAGTGCTTTATATTACTGCAACAATATCTTTACACCACAGTGACTAGTGCTTTATATTACTGCAACAATATCTTTACACCACAGTGACTAGTGCTTTATATTACTGCAACAATATCTTTACACCACAGTGACTAGTGCTTTATATTACTGCAACAATATCTTTACACCACAGTGACTAGTGCTTTATATTACTGCAACAATATCTTTACACCACAGTGACTAGTGCTTTATATTACTGCAACAATATCTTTACACCACAGTGACTAGTGCTTTATATTACTGCAACAATATCTTTACACCACAGTGACTAGTGCTTTATATTACCGCAACAATATCTTTACACCACAGTGACTAGTGCTTTATATTACTGCAACAATATCTTTACACCACAGTGACTAGTGCTTTATATCATTGTATCAATAGCTTTACACAGTGCTTTTTTTGTAAACCAATAGGTGCCTGTACTCAGTGATGGATTGCCTAACTTTTAACTAACAGTTCGCACCTCGATGCAAGCTAAATCATCAATTCAAAGATACAAAGATACAAAGATACAAAGATACAAAGATACAAAGATACAAAGATACAAAGATACAAAGATACTAAATGTCTAAAACAATTTTATTTTATAATTAACCAATAATATAAACGTTAAAATACAAGAAAAGTCATATTTTTTTCCCAAATTGAAAAAGGTGCCGGTACCCCGTACCGGTGCGTACCGTCACAAAAAAGCACTGGCTTTACACCACTGTGGCAAGTGCTTTATATCATTGTTACGATAGCTTTACACCACTGTGACAAGTGCTTTATATCATTGTTACAATAGCTTTACACCACAGTGACAAGTGCTTTATATCATTGTTACAATAGCTTTACACCAAAGTGACAAGTGCTTTATATCATTGTTACAATAGCTTTACACCACAGTGACAAGTGCTTTATATCATTGTTACAATAGCTTTACACCACTGTGACAAGTGCTTTATATCATTGCTACAATAGCTTTACACCACAGTGACAAGTGCTTTATATCATTGTTACAATAGCTTTACACCACTGTGACAAGTGCTTTATATCATTGTTACAATAGCTTTACACCACTGTGACAAGTGCTTTATATCATTGTTACAATAGCTTTACACCACTGTGACAAGTGCTTTATATCATTGTAACAATTGCTGTACACCACCGTGACAAGTGCTTTATATCATTGTTACAATAGCTTTACACCACTGTGACAAGTGCTTTATATCATTGTAACAACAGCTTTACATTACTGTGACAAGTCCTTTGTATCAGGGTAACAAGAGCTTTGCATCTCTGCAACGAAAAGTTTCCCTCGAGAAAAAACCCACTTAAGACCATAGATGCTTTTCTTCTTATTATTATTTTATACATTCGAAACCGGAAATGTGTTCGCGAGCTGACTCAGACGTTAGTTCTTGTTCTCCCATTTAAAATGCACAGAACGCTACTTGAAGAACGCACACCAGTATCGGGCCTATTTATAAACCTACTTAAAACAAACTCTCTCTTTAATAACCTACTTAAAACAAACTCTCTCTTTAATAACCTACTTAAAACAAACTCTCTCTTTAATAACCTACTTATAACAAGCTCTCCCTTTAATAACCTACTTATAACAAGCTCTCCCTTTAATAACCTACTTAAAACAAACTCTCTCTTTAAAACCACGTTAAACAATGATGTAGCAGTTTTTATACTTTTGTATAAGGGGCCGTCCATAAATAACGTCACGCACCTAGGGTGGGGGGAGGGGGGTCACACTTTTGTGAAGATGCGTGACGAGGGGGAGGGAGGGGGTTGAAGAAATGTGACGTCACACCAAAAGGGTAACTTTAAATAAAACTTCCACTTAAATATTTGGTCGCTTACAATTTATTTAATGCCTTTTTGTTTCTTTTTTTAATTTTATTTTTTTAAAATCAGCGCTTCTCAATGTGCCGGTCAGTAGGCGATCAGACGCTGGTGGGCGTAAGCTATCAAGACACGAAAATTAAATCTAATTATAAACCTTAAGTTTGAGAATCCACAAGATAACGTATGAAATTGTTACACTGCGTCGTTTGATGTTGACATCAAAGCATTTGTGATGTAACCGCAGCTCCGTTTGGTTCTCTCATGGCAGGAGACGTCGAACTTTTTTGCCCGTTACCCAAAAATATACAAGTTCATGTGTGCGTTACCCCCCCCCCTCCCAACCCCTGACTCTAGGTCCTGCTCACATGACTCGGGGATTTGGGGGAGCGTCGCTATGCCCCCCCCCCTCAAATGCTACTGTTGAGTTTTACAAGCATGACAAGTGTCTAAAAATGATCTGAATAGGATTATGTGTAGATATTTTAAGTCAAAACGACACCGAATATCCTTTTTCTTTAAAATGGTAGGGGGGAGGGAATCTATTTGATAGAATTAAAAACGTTTTAAGTTTGATATAATTGTTCGATTGCTTTTTGGTCAAACGCCCCTGGCCATTCTAGTCTTCTAGATCAGTGCTTCTAAAGTGGTGTCCGCGGACCGGTGCCGGACCGTGGGCCATCCGCTTCCGGTCCACAGATGTTCTCAAAAAAAGTACAGAAAAAATTGTCAGTGCAGGCAGTGGCGTAGGTAGAACTTTTGCCGCCCGGGGCGGTCTCCAATTTGCCGCCCTTTTTAGGGGCCGTTCATAAATGACGTCACGCACCTGGGGGGGGGGAGTCACACGTTTGTGACGATGTGTGACGAGAGGGGAGGTGGTTAAGAAATGTGTTGTCACGTCAAAAACGCGCAACTTTAAATAAATTTCCACTTAAATATTTGATTACTGACACTTTATTTAATGAAGTTTATGTAAAACGCGTGTTAGATATTAGAATGCAGCGTTACACTAAAAACATACTTAAATGGCAAAAATTTAATTTGAAACATGCTCAATTTAAAACAGAAAATACTGCTTTTATGGGGGTCGGGGGTCGGGGGTCAAAGCTTTGTGACGTCTTATTGAAGAAGGGTCTAAGTTTTTGTGACAACGTGTGACGAGGGGGTGTAAAATCAGTCAAAATAGCGTGACGTCATTTATGGACGGCCACTTAGTCGATTATATTATGGTTTTTTATAAATTAATAAACATGAATAAATAATTGAAATTGAAACGAAGTAAAGGTGTGGAACATGTTTACCATTGCATGCCATATTTAAGTAAGCAATAATAAAAGAGGCCGCATAAGATTATATACCTGTAAATACACATTTATTAAAGTACAAGATACTTTTTTTAAATGCCATAAGAAAGTTACAGTGGTCGCAGGTACCCCCCCCCCATTAGACAAAACATATTCCAAATTTACACCCCAAAAAACATTATCAATTACTATTCTTTTATTTTGTATTTATGAATAAATGATTTTTTTCCAAACAAAGAAATTGTATACATTAGTATGTAAACATATTTATACATTTACCTTCCTAACTTTCATAATAGAAAAATCGTGTATAATGCTATCAAAATTAAAATTATTTGTTTATATCTTGTTCTATGGACACGGTTGTCGTGTGGCAGCGCGCTCGACTGGCGTACCGATGGTCACGGGTACGAATCCAAGTGAAGGCAAGGATTTGTTCCCGGGGCCTAGGGCGTCCCTGAGTCACCCAGCTCCGAATGAGTACCTCACACTAGTTAGGCGGCTGGGTAATGCGTGGAACCCTCATAGAACGCTGCATCTCTTGCCAACAGATCACCGTCATGGTCTGTGGACGCAATTATCTTCTGCATAGAAGGAGCATCTGTATAGATAAGATAAGATATGGAGAGTATTTCAAGATTTTGTTGTCTTTAATCGCTCATTGTGGAACAAAGATAATTTTTTATCAACTACAGCTTGGAGAATTTCCTTTCACAACTAGCGATACTGATAGCAATAGTTGAAAAAATTCAAAGCAAAATTACAATGTTGGGTACAGAATTTTCCAATCTATACATTTGAATAAATTTTAATAGATCAAGGGTGCCTTTTCCCCCGTTTTTCTAACATAATGTCTCTTCTTGTAATGTAGGTACCGCCATAAAAACCTGGACCATTTTTCTTTCCATATTGAACTGTTCTTTATCAATGTCAATGAAGTAATTTATTTGATGTTTAAATGCGTCATTTAGTAGGTTACTTGGTATTATATACGAATATTTTCTTGCAAGGACATGCAATTTATCAAAGCGTTATTTTATGTTTTTTTTATAATTCCATCCATGGATAAAAACATATCTCGTTGTACTTCTTGTTCTAAAGATAGAACCATGTCTTCTGAATTTTCCCTACTCATATTTTTTCTTCTTCTAACTCAGCGTTCAGTTGATATCTCCATCTCTTCACAAATTGTTTGGCTGATATAACAGGATTTTGTATTAGCACATCTCTTTGTTCCATGAAATGGCTTTGCATTAATTAAAAAAATTACGGGTTCCTATAAAATTGAGATAACATAGAGGACAAAATGATTGCATTGAATTGAGTAAAATTCCAGCATATGATCTCGTTTTCCTAGTTACTTCTTCAGATGTCAATTTTTCAAAGACGCTTGAAATTTTAAAGTATGTCTTTTTCGAAATTATTATGCCTATTGGAATGTTTACCAACAGAGAAATTTGAATATTTATATATTCTTGTCATAAATCTTAATAATTTTCCATAAAATAGACGAAGTCAAATTATTTACACATTACTATTACTTTAATTGGATAGGCTTAACATGCTTGCTGCTTAATGAATAACCGTATTTTAATGAAAAAAACACACACATTATTTGTGCTACTTTAATGCAATAAAAACAAAATAAATTTAATTTTTAATAACTTACCTTACAATAATTTAATGAAAACTGAAACAGTAATATAAATTACTACTTGAAGGTAAACACAATATTTGAACCACCATGCCATGTAGGCTCTTGTAAGTACTTGTAGGTACTTGTAGGTACTTGTTCGCACATCATTCTGCGCATGTCGAGATTCCACGTAAAAACAGTCGTGGCGATTTTAATAGCACATATTATTCGGCCCTTCGGTGTTGTGTTTTTGGGTAGTTACTTATAAAAGCCTCATCTGTGACTTATACCGCTTAGTTTTACAAACAAATGGATACATTTTTTGAGCGATTAAAAATTTTTGAACGGTTTCGCGTTAGTTATAATATACACTATGTAATCAAACAAATGTTGTGCGAATCCGTTAATTAATACTCGAAATTACGAACATTTTTGTTTTACCTTGGTTTTCCCCCTTCAAAAGAAAAAGGGCGGTTGTCGGAAATGGTTGTACTTTTCAAACGCCCACAAATGCCGCCCCTAAATGAGTGCCGCCCGGGGCGGACTGCCCCCACCGACCCCCACTAGCTACGCCACTGAGTGCAGGGAAAATAGTGCACCGGTCCCTGGTGCAATGGAAAAATTCCTGCCGGTCCGCCATACTAAAAAGTTTGAGAAGTACTGTTCTAGATATAATGGTAAATGAGCCCATTTAAAATTAGTCAAGTATTCATTAACTTTATTGAATGCATCAAATTCTTGACATCGCAATTCGAGCACAAAACAACTTTTCTTCTTAGCTCAGTTTTTAAGGCATTAATTTTAAATATCACAGAAAGGATACGTGATACAGACAAGTCATGTGGATTAAGATTATTGTCATTCGTCTCAATATAAATGAAAGTAGGGTAGATTTAGGTGTCTTCGTATAGTACGTAGGTTAGAAATCTACATAGTTGTCAAATTAAAAAAAAAGCATTTTCTGGAAGGAACCGGTTCAATAATGGGCATATGTTCCAAGCGTACACGTAGACATGACGTATTTTAATATATCTAGTGGATTGTAGTGGATTCTATATGTCCCAAATGAGTCTGCATTACCCCCAAGAATTCTCTTTTTGACTCCAGATGAGGATATCAACGTCTGTTCGCCGACCTCTTTCTTACGGGTTGACTGTCAGTCAATTGAGGGATTTAAAAAAAATACATTTTAAAAATGCTATTTTTGAATATATTTTTTTCTAAACAAAGACGTTAACCGTGATGATTAAAAGTCAATGTTTAATTTGTATGCATTAAAAATAAAATATAATCTAAGGATGTTAACACAGTTCGTTTTCTGAAGGCCGGTTAAACGTTTTTAAAAAATGCTTCACACGGGTTACGATATTACAATGTAGATCTTCACTAATTTGAAACATACTTATTTTCAAATAGAAAATAAAGTTGGTTTTGTTTCAAAGATTTGTGACGTATTTTTAGAAAAGGGGGGGGGGTCTAAGTTTTTGTGATGACGCGTGACGAGGGGTGGAGGGGGTAAAAAATCGGCCAAAATCGCGTGACGTCATTTATGGACGGTTCCTAACGTGATATTAGTGCTATCTAAATAACAACGTTAATTTAATTAATAATAAGTTGACAACGACGTCTATTAAATAAATAATGACAATTATTCAATTCATAATGACAATTATTCAATTCATAATGACAATTATTCAATTCATAATGACAATTATTCAATTCATAATGACAATTATTCAATTCATAATGACAATTATTCAATTCATAATGACAATTATTCAATTCATAATGACAATTATTCAATTCATAATGACAATTATTCAATTCATAATGACAATTATTCAAATAATGACAATTATTCAATTCATAATGACAATTATTCAATTCATAATGACAATTATTCAATTCATAATGACAATTATTCAATTCATAATGACAATTATTCAATTCATAATGACAATTATTCAATTCATAATGACAATTATTCAATTCATAATGACAATTATTCAATTCATAATGACAATTATTCAATTTATAATGACAATTATTCAATTCATAATGACAATTATTCAATTCATAATGACAATTATTCAATTCATAATGACAATTATTCAATTCATAATGACAATTATTCAATTCATAATGACAATTATTCAATTCATAATGACGATTATTCAATAAATAAATGATGATGTTTATTAAATAAATAATAAAGTTCATTAAAGAAATAATGACGTTTATTAAATTACTAAGACAGTTTATTAAATAAAATGAGAGCGTATCATTAAATTTTAAACATTTACTATTAATGAGAATAGTTTTAGCTTTATTATTCTTATCGACTGTGTTTAATGTAATTGGAAATATTTAGTTATGGTATAAATGAAATCTCAAAACCATTAGAGTATCATTAAATACTAGAAAAAATGTAGATTGATAAAGAATATAAGCCATGGTAAGAAGATTGAAAATATACCAATTGGTGTCTCTTTGTATACGATTTGTCATTTAGGCCCCACGGTTGTAATATGACCCAACTTATGTGATAATCTCACTCATTAGCATCCAATGGACATAATTATACATACACAAAATTAATTATCCGATTTTGATTAGATTATTTTCATAACGGTGTAAGGTATAGAAATCTGCGTAACTAAATAAAGGTATAGAAATATCTGTTACTAAACAAAGGTATAGAAATATGTGTAGCTAAACAAAGGTATAGAAATATGTGTTACTAAACACGGTAATAGAAATTTGTGTAACTAAACAAAGGTATTAAAATCTGTGTAGCTAAACAAAGGTATTAAAATCTGTGTAGCTAAACAAAGTAACAGATATATGTGTTACTAAACAAAGTATAGAAATTTGTGTAACTAACAAAAGGTATTAAAATCTGTGTAAGTAAACAAAAATTTCAATGGGATATTCAATAATTAGATTTGTCCTTAAAAAATCGTATGTCCTGTATATCTTGGTGTATCCAGGCACAGCATTAAAAATCATTTGCAACCTTTTACCTAAGATATAAATTAAGAGCCCTGTTTTAAGAAAAAGTCACATCATTAATCATAAAAAGTTTTCCCATGTAAGACACGGATAAATAACTTTTGTAAACATGTCGTATCTCAGTCAGACCCCTTCCCTCCGCACGATCCCATACTGTGACGATGTTCATACCCTAAAATAATACTGTTTTACAAAGGGATCCCGCTCTTAGTAGAATACCGTTTCTTGGTAGAATCCCGTTCTTGGTAGAATCTCGTTCTTGGTAGAATCCCGTTTCTTGGTAGAATCCCATTCTTGGTAGAATCCCGTTTCTTGGTAGAATCCCGTTCTTGGTAGAAGCCATTTTCTTGGTAGAATCCCGTTTCTTTGTAGAATCCCGTTCTTGGTAGAATCCCGTTTCTTGGTAGAATCCCGTTTCTTGGTAGAATCCCGTTTTTTGGTATAATCCCGTTCTTGGTAGAATCCCGTTTCTTGGTAGAATCCCTTTTCTTGGTAGAATCCCGTTCTTGGTAGAATCCCGTTCTTGGTAGAATCCCGTTTCTTGGTAGAATCCCGTTCTTGGTAGAATCCCGTTCTTGGTAGAATCCCGTTTCTTGGTAGAATCCCGTTCTTGGTAGAATCCCGTTCTTTGGTAGAATCCCGTTCTTGGTAGAATCCCGTTCTTGGTAGAATCCCGTTTCTTGAGACGATACTGTTTTCAAATGAAATCTTTTTCTTTGGTGATTTTTACTTTCTTTGTAGCATCCTATTTATTTATAAAAGCCAATTCCTGGTTGGGTGATTTTTCCACTGAAAAAATTATTTTTTTCGGTTAGAACCTCGTTCTCCTGTGAGATACTGTTCTAGGTGTGAAAATGAAGGTATACATCTAAGATTCTTTAACACACGAATTTACGTTTACTGTTATTATAAAATTATAGTTATGAAAGATATCTACATTAGGTCAAAGAGAAAAGCAAACCTAATTTAAAAAAAGAATATCAAAATATAAATTAAACTTTTATAATTTAACATTAAAGAAGACTCAGAATAAATTTAAAAAAATAAAAAATAAATGAAAATAAAATTTAATAAAAGTATCCTAAAGTTCCAGGTAAATATCTTATCTTATCTGGTACAGAAGCGCCTTCTAAGAAGATATTTGCGTCCTACGCTTATCTTAGTTATATTTTACTTATGAAATGGGTTATTCTCTGATATTGTAAAAAATTAAAGCAATGCATATGTTACAGGCAATGTGTGAAATCAGGCATTCTAAGAATGCGGATGAGTAGGGTCGCGGGGCACGGACCTGACCGCGACTCGGCGACCTGAAACCAACATCTCCCGGCAGGCAATGCCAAAGTCCGATATGTTACGTGTCAGGTGCTAGTCACATATTATTACAGTCGCTGTACGGATCTTAGACAAAGCATCTTAAATGCATTGTCGATGATGAAAACCAAAGTACCCGTTGAGGGTCGGGTAAATCCGAAGCGACCGTTTCGCCCCCTCAATTTTACTAGCAACGCCAACGAGCGGTGCCGGTTTAGGGCCAGGAGCGCCAGTACGGATTAGCAAAAGGAACCTGTAAGAACGCAGCGGACGCCAGCTCTGAGGAAACCTTCCAGTGGGGGTTGCACCCTAGGTAGGTCATTGATGATCCCCGGCATAGCGGCGGTCCTAACCATTGAGACTCGTATGTTTTGCCGGGGTGGCGCCAAAGTGGTAGCGGGTCATAGTAGGACATTTCCACCCCTCCTTGTGAGGCCAACTTAGTGGGAGGCATCTTCGATTTTCTGTCCTGGATGCCCAGGTGGTCGCTTCAGAAGCGACCGCTCCGTTTCCAGCGGTCACGTCCTTTTCTGGGGGAGGGGGCCAGATAGCTGGGAGGGTCTTCCAGGAAGACCCATGAAGGCTCGGGGCTTCTGCGTTTCTTCCACATGTAGGATCATTAGAATGCCTAGGCTATGTAAAGAATGCCTGATGTTTTCAGGCAAAGTATGAAATTTGTAAAACTTTTGTATACTTTGCCTAGGCATTGTATAGAATGCCTTGGCATTCTATAGAATGCCGGATTTCATTTAGGCAAAGTGTAAAGAGAGCACAACAAAATAATTTATTGAGAATTACGTTATTTAAAGTGGAAGTAATACAAAATAAAACACATGATGTAGGCTCTGCATTATTTTTTCGAGGTCTTCCTCTGTTTACATATTTTGTAAAACATCGTCAGGTAGTGACGACGTAGTGGGGCCTACTTTGGCTCTGCAGCCAAAGAGAGCTTCGTATGGTGATCTTTAATGTCACCATGGCGTGATTTCTGTCCTAGCACTACATTCTCTTCCGACATGGTAACACAGCAATCCAAGGGGAAACGTTATGGGAGAACGTCTGTGGAATCTCAGCCGGATGATATAAACAGCCGTCGTGAAAAGAATTTTGACAATATTGCCTTTGATTTGGTAGTGGAACCTCGTACCGGCTAAACTCTGTCTTACAATAACTTTCAACACTCACAGGATTCGATCGCAATCATCAAACAACGACCAAAGCGCCACTGACAACATTAGTGGCTGGAAAAATGGTGGGGGTAGGCCAATTACATACTTTGCCGGACGACAACTCGGCATTCTATAGAATGCCTAGGCAATGTATGAAATAGTAATCATTTCATACTTTGCCTGAAACCATCAGGCATTCTAAACCTTGCCTGGGCATTCAATAGAATGCCTGAATTTCACACTTTGCCTGTAACATATACAAATCTGGAGAACTAAACCAACATATTCCATAGTCTATTAAATTAAAAAAAAACTTCCTCTAAAATAATCTAAATTTCTAGAATAACTTCAGGAAATTTAGAGAAACTGATGTTGTTAATGTTGATGATGAGGATTGCTTTCTTCTACATGCTTACTGTCCATGCTTGTCACGCTCTCATCTTCAAAAACTCTTCTTAAAATAACAAAATCTTAAATTTTTCTTAAACTTTTCTTTGTCGTCCCGCTCCCTCAATGATTTGGTAATACTGCTTTATAACTTTGCTGCAGCTGATTCAAAAGAGCGGACGCCATTCATTTAAGTTTAAAGTGAGGCTTGGTGGAGGATGTATTGTGTCAAGTGACCTCTTATTGGTGATTTAAATAGGAGGCCTGATGGAAACTGGTATCTTTGGAAATTATATTGCTTGAATCGTTCAGTCACTAGCAAAGACTGGCTTACACAGTCTATAAAGATTTATTATTATAGATTTATCAGATTAGGAAAAGTGTTATCTACATACAACTGAGTTAAGCCAAGCGAGCATTATATTGCGAGCTTCAATTTCGATGAAAAGGTCATGGGCATTGATGTGCATATCGCATACATTCTCAAAATATTCTCAATTTTAACGAATACCTCTGGCATCAAACACAAATCTAAATTTTGTGTTCATATTTTTCAGTAGCACAATTCGTGTTACCATCTTCTGTTGATCAACAAATATGCCATTCATAAGGTCTAGAGGCTACCTGGCATCGGGGAAGTTGCCTAGGGCGCCGATGGCTAATCCTTCAATTTATTCAAATTTAGTATTTTCCTACCTTTTGGGATTTTTATATCCATTTGTCAAGGGCGTCAAAATAAATTAGCCAAGGGCGCGGAAAACCCAGTTACGCTTCTGATAACGTGAACTAATTCTTCTCTTCCCGCCCATTTCGATGTCATCTAGTTTTCTGGCCATCTCATTCCCCATGCTTTGCATTTTGTTTTGGTATTTTCTACTGCACATTGGCTCAAGTCATAACACATCTTGTCATATGCTTTCTCCAAAGATTTAATATCAGTCGCTGCTTCCTTTATTTTCCTAGAGTGGTAATATAAGCTCTTCTGTAAACGATCAGTTTATCACAGAAAGAAAATCACAAATGTAATAAAACTATGTAGAAATGTAATAAAACTATGTAGAAATGTAATATAACTATGTAGAAATGTAATAAAACTATGTTGAAATGTAATAAAACTATGTTGAAATGTAATAAAACTATGTAGAAATGTAATAAAACTATGTTGAAATGTAATAAAACTATGTAGAAATGTAATAAAACTATGTTGAAATGTAGTATTCATAACCTTAACTGTTCTGCTCTAATTCTTATTTTGTTGAGTCCTCAGATAATCTTTCTAGCAACCCCATACCAGCTATTCCATATCTTTACTAGCGAGACATTCATGAGTAGCTTTAACAGCATCTGTTGGTGCACTCCGGCATGTTTCAGAATCTCAGTTTGTCGTGATCGGCAAAGCTTTCCCCACTGATTCCAAAGAATAGCCGAATAAGAAAAATAACAACCTATTTCCTGTACTCAATCTATTTCCTGTACTCAATCTATTTCCTAATTCTGGCTGCAATGGACGGCAGATATCATCATCACTGGGATGCCATTGCCAGACTTATCAGACGACACGTCTGCAGCAGCCGCAGCAGTGATCTAGTGCCCGATTATTTGTACCCTTGTTCATTGTGTAAATTGTAAGCCTCGTTTTGACGCACGGGGACATGTGTAGCCTCGTAGCCCCCTCAGCTGCGCCCCAGAACATTTTAGACGAGTTCCGAGTGAAGTGTTTTTAAATGCATGACTATTTGAAAACTGGTATTTTTCACAAAGGTGTTACCAACTTTGGCGTTATAAAAATGTACAGGAAACTAATAGTGTTTTTTTTTCATTGTATGTTATTTAAATAGCTGATATAAGGGCCATCGGCCCCCAAAGCAGTGGATTTTATGCTTTCAGTTCCCTTCAGTGTGTAAATATTGTTAATAAAATACTCATGATACAACTGCGCAGATGCAGAGATCGTGTATTATTAAAACAACGCAAACATCGTATGTATAGAAGGAGCGTCTGTAATATTTAAAGTGTTTAAAATAAATTCTTATATACTAAAGAAAAAGTGTCAGGGTTTTCAAGCCCAAAATATTTCGTTTAGTAAATTCAACCATATATATGAATTATGTTTTGAATAATAAAGATTTTTTTTTGATACGTTAAATCAAGAGCTAATATCAGTGTAAAATCCAATGATGAACAAAGACTAAAAATTAAAGGGAAAAAAAGAGGCATTTTAGACCCTTACCCTAAAATAATTTTTTTTTGGTTTAAATTTTGTACTAAGTTTTGTACTAGAAGTTGGGGAATAGAGATGAGTGTGTGAGTGAGGAATAAAATACTTTAGTGTTACTTTATTTTACGTGTGCGCTCATTTCGCTAAAGTACGTCACGCTCCAGGAGGGGGAAGGGGGTTTAAGAAAGTGTGACAGTTTGTGACAGGGGGGAGGGGGTGTAAGAAAGTGTGACAGTTTGTGACAGGGGGAAGGGGGTTTAAGAAAGTGTGACAGTTTGTGACAGGGGGGAGGGGGTGTAAGAAAGTGTGACAGTTTGTGACAGGGGGGAGGGGATGTAAGAAAGTGTGACAGTTTGTGACAGGGGGGAGGGGGTGTAAGAAAGTGTGACAGTTTGTGACAGGGGGAAGGGGGTTTAAGAAAGTGTGACAGTTTGTGACAGGGGGAGGGGGTCCGGCAACGTTTGAGGTCACGGTGTTTTCAATTAAATTTTAATTATTTTGTTAATAAAAAAAATATTTTTTTCCGAAAATGTGACGTACTTTAGGAGGTAGGGGTGTCCTCGATATGTGACAGTTTGTGACAAGGGGGAGGGAGGGGTTAAAATTGTCAAAAATAGCGTGACGTACTTTATGGACGTTCCCTAAGGGCATTTCTCCCTTCATAAATGTGTCCACTAATTTTAAGATGTGCTTTCACTAAATTTTGTATAAAGATTAAACAACAAATCGAGATTCTCATGTCCATACACAAATCTACATTATGTACAATTGGTTGAACGTTTTTTAAAGAAACACCGGATCTCGACATGCCTCATTCCGTTTTTGTTTTTCTGTACTCACGCCCCTAAATGTGACAATGACAAATGACATATTTCAACGAATCTTTAATTTATAAATCTCCAACTTTGCGCCATAATGATCAGAGTATTGATGGTGCATCTTTGATAAATAGAAGAAGAAGGAAGAAAAGAAGAAAGGAACACACCAACAAATAAATATAAGAAAACACATTTACTGGCACATCTAGTTGCCAACAAAGAAATATACTATTGTAAAAATGCAAACGAGAATTTAACATTACAACTTACAACATGCTTGCGCAAACAAATTTGCACCTTAAACAGCCAATAAAAGACTGTTAAAATGTGTGCAAAAAAAAATTACTAAAAATAAATTCAATTAAAAATTTAAATATGTTAAAACATTTCTCAAATTCACTCAATATGGCTTTTTGTGTCTGTACATTGATTGTGAAGGGTGTTTTCATTTACAGCTTTCCAGCTGATCAGATAACTCTAAAAACTTCCATAAGATCATCTGTAGATCCGAATGAATTTTCATGTTAAAATTTGTTGTCATTCATTGTTTATTTCTATCGTGATTGTCCGACCCATATATAAACATCCACCCACGCTCTTCGTGACTGTCCGACCCATATATAAACATCCAAACACTATCTTCGTGATTGTCTGACCCATATATAAACATCCAAACACGCTCTTAGGTTTATAAGAAAATAATTTTAAAACTGATACAATTGACAAAAAATTTTAGCTTAAGAATTGTAACTCTTAAATTTGTAGGGCACTGTGACGTTGACTTAACGATATTATTAAAATGATATCTTTTAATGACACACTATTGATATTGCAAACTTTGCATTTTTATTATTTTCTATATTAAAAAAAGAAGCTTTCATACGATAGATATATTCACGATTTTCTCTTTTCTGCCTCGGCAGTGTTTCCCACAGCCCAGCAGAGAGGCATACAAAAAAGTAATCACTAAAAGGAGTTACTCTAACAAACATCTGCTCTATGAACGTCACACCGCCATCCGCCCTTACAATGAGACCACAAGGCTTGACACTAAGCGTTTACCCGACTTGGTCAGCACCAAGCAGCCCCCTCCCTTCAGTCCAGTGGCGACTTTTGGAACCAACTCAACCAGAACAAACACTGATGTCAAACAAGCATCGGGTTTGACGACTTCAAAGCAGTTTACTAAAACCACATCATTATTTCACCCGTTCTCAACTAATCAATCACCTCCAGCAAAACAGGATGCAACTTCCTTTCCAACTACAGCAACATATACAACGGAGCCATCAACTAAAAAAACGCATGCAAGAGATCCAGAAACCACGACACATTACAAAGCAGAATTACACACTACAAAGAAGTATAAGATGATCTCACCAAATCCAACAAAACAAACAACAATCACAACTACAGCTGCTAAGGCAACAACAGATCCCCCAACAACAGTTGCTAAGGCAACAACAGATTCCCCCAAAACAGTTGCCAAGGCAACAACAGATCCCCCAACAGCAGCCAAAGAAACGACAATTTTGCCATCGGCAGCTAAACAAACCACTACAATACCAATAGCAACTAAAGCAACAAAGATTGCATCAACACCAGAAAAAGAAACGAAGATCCTTTCAACAGCATCTAAAGAAACAAAATATTCATCAAAATCTACCACTCCAACATCAGCACCATCCAAAACGTTGGAGCCCATTGTAACAACTCCTACAATTACATCAAAAAAGACAACCACCTTGTCTACAACAGCAGCTTCCACTGTTCCACCAACAACAAACGAGAAAAAAATTCCAAGAACTGCGATGAAATACACAACACATTCTCCAATCACAACTGAGATGACTTTTGACATGCTTAGTCCATTAACCCCATCAAAGCTGACTGCTACCATCAGTCTGAAGACAACAACATTATCGGATGCTCCCTCAGCCCCATATGTAACCCGGAGATGGCATCACAATTCTGGAAATGATCTGCCAGAAACTCAAGCACGCGGAGAGAATGGTCTGCTTACAAAAACAAATACTAAGATTACAGCATTACCTCCCCTAGATGAAACGAAACAGAATCTTTCAACACATGAGGCAGCTCCCGTACCTCAAATTAAGAAAAGCTCCGATTTCGTCCCAAGTGGATCAACAAGGGACTTTCAACAGATGTACACAAGTGGATCAACACGGGGCTTTCAACAGATGTACACACGTGGATCAACAAGGGGCTTTCAACAGATGTACACAACACGCAATCCAACTCAAAGAGTTACGTTTCCTGATTTGAGTGATAAACAAATGACAGATGGACCCAGGGGTGACCAAGGGTTAAAATATGAGGTAACAGAAACGACCGGTCACATTGGCGACCTCACCACAACAGATTCCAGGGGAGGCAGGGAAGAAGAGGGGATGTTAAGAACGACAACGCCAGTCAAATCGTTGACGGTCTACCCGCCACGGAGCACCACGATCCGGGAAACAGACACCAGTCTTGGCTACTCAGGAATAGTTTCAGCTGATCTACTTCCGGGTCAGGATATTGCCGATTATGAGGTCACATCTCCCCCTCAGCCCCCTGGTCTTGAACACGAGGAAGATTCAGACAGTTACAAAATATTTGACCTGTCTGACAAAAGATTTGACCTGTCTGACAAAAGATTTGACCTGTCTGACAAAAGCTTGATAACACAAGACTTTGATAACCAAGAAATAAGTCAAAACATTAACGATCTAGAAAACTGGATAACTCAAGAACCTGATCCAAAATATTGGAATACTCAAAAACCTAAATTTGAATTTTTGGGTACCGGTAGTCAAACACCTGCATATGAAAATGTGGTTACTGATAAATTTGAAAATTGGAAAACTGAAGAACATGAAACGGAAAATAGGAATTCTAAAACACCTGATTTCAAAAACGTGGATTCTATAATTGATCAACAGGAAAAAATGGATACCTTTAATCCAGAACTGGAAATTTTGGAAAGTAAGAATCCTGAAAATGGGAATACTAGAAAACCTGATCTGGAAAATTTGGATTCCAAAAATGTTGAATTGGAAAAAATTGATACCTTTGAAAGAGAACTGGAAAATGTGGATACTCTTAATCCTGAAATTGAAAGTTTGGATATTGTTAAACCTGAAAGAGAAAATTTGAATACTCAAAAACCTAAATTGGAAATTTCAACCACCAAAAAATCTGAGGTCAACAAGACAGTGGCAGGCACAGGACAAAGAGATGGAGAAAATGAAACATTTCAACAATCTTCTCACTCACAGCTCTCAGATTTTTCACCCAGCGTGCTACAGTTTGAAACTGACAAAAACTCACCTGTATCGTCACCAACCATTTTCTTTTAACACAACCGGTGGTGACGCCGGGTCCGTTGACTTAATGACCGGTGCTGGACATTCCAAGAAAACCACTGAAATCGCCACAGTTGCTATGACAACTCAATCAAATAGAAACGCTACGCTGAGTTCTCCTTTGACTGGAGCTACGTCACTTCCTGGCTCAACTGCACAAGACACATCTGAAATAAACGGAGCCCAGAACACCAAAAGATATGAGGTCACGGAAGCGTCTTCTGATATCAATCTATTCAATACAGAAGCTCCCTCGCTAAGATCGGTGACAACACAAACAGAAAAGTTACCCCAAAGTTCGACAAGAACACAAACAGAAAAGTTACCCAAAAATTCGTCAACAACAAAGATGGAGTCCTCATCGCAACCATCAGAAGAAGTTATCCGAACCACGACCAGGAAACTTCTCGAGCAGATGCCCGTAGAGACCAGCACTGAGATAAGAACCCCATTGACGTCATCGAATCTAGTACAGACCGGGATTTTAAATAGTGATACCACTGCCTCGGTGGGAGGGGCAACTGTTTCAGCAGACTCCAACCAGACGTCCAGTATGTGGACAGCTCGGTTGGTAATCTCCCCCTCCACGCCTGTTAGTTCACCGTTGTTTCCTAAACCCACCCGACAACCCCAAACCACAACGTCTCTGGCAACTTCCATCTCAACTTCACTTTACGTCAGTTCTCACCCCAGGATGACTGGGCGGTTCTCACTCTCCTCCACGTTGGGTCCCGTAAAACCTCGGCAGCCAACCAACCCGTCGACCCCTAAAACGACTGAAGTTTCGAAATCCTACAAAACAATGGCCACCACCAGCGCGCTCCCCACACCTGATGTCAAACTTCCACTTACGCGCACGTCACAGGTCATTGCCGAAACCACCAGCTTTCAAGCATCTAAACTGGATACAACAAAAACACCAAAAGCAACAACAAAAACGACAACAGCAACACCAGAGTTAAGCTCCCTGCTAACAACAATTCCAACCATGAAAAGAACTACCACAAAGACACAAATGACCTCAGCAACCACCACAAAGACTGTGTCTTTTGAGTCATCAAGTCCACTGACGCCATCTACCGTATCCACCAACATGACCAGTCTTCCGGGATCAACCCTTTTGACAACACCACCGCTGGAAACTCTGACAACATCCTTAAAATCATCATCACCATTTACAAGATCCCCCAAAAGTTCCCCACCGACAATAACCACCCCAAAAATTTCCCCACCAGCGACAACCACCCCCAAAAGTTCCCCATCGGCAATAACCACCCCCAAAAGTTCCCCATCGGCAATAACCACCCCCAAAAGTTCCCCATCGGCAATAACCACCCCAAAAAGTTCCCCATCACCAATAACCACCCCAAAAAGTTCCCCATCACCAATAACCACCCCAAAAAGTTCCCCACCAACGACAACCACCCCAAAAAGTTCCCCACCGACAATAACGACCCCAAAGACGACATCCACAACTACCAAGACCTCGCCCCTCCGCCTGGGAAGCCCGTGTACCAGTAACGATCCTTGTAGCCAGTCTGTCTATGGAAGTATCTGTTGGAAAAGTCGTTGTATGTGTGATGGACATCGGTACCCCTTGACCTCTGAAACATGTGTGGCTTGTAAGTAATTCTATATGAGACATTGATCAATAACATATAATTTTCGATACCTAAGAACTCGTATATTTCCTTTCAAGATCGTAAAATCAAATAATATTTAATTTAAAAAAAATATTTTTTTTTAGCTCAGTTGATTAATTTTTTTTATTTTATCACCAGATGACGCCAGTAACATTACGTCACCGTCCCTGACGAGCCAATCAAATTCAAGCTTCACCATCCAGCTCCCCACGACGTCCCCTCCTCCTAATGTGTCTCTTGTGTACAGCATCTGCTGGAACGGTACAGAAGTGGCGTGCAAAAATTCTTCAAGTGACTCAACCTGCGTCATTTCAGGCCTGACTCCAGGGACTGTGTACAACGTCACGTTCGACGTCATCATCGGTCAAGCTGACCCGGAGCCTCAAGTGAGGCTGTTCCTGACGTCACTGACTGGCATGACCGGTATGTGGACAAGCTTATGATCACGTGACCGAGCCCCGTAATTTTTGTTTAGATCATGAAGCAAGGGACATTACAACTATATTTAAAAATGTCACGGTGAAATTGTTGAGTTGAATCCCTTGTTTGTTTCTGTAGACACAAAAGATGTACTTTAGACTTTAGAGTGAAGCTTGGCTTGCGCTAGGACACTCCAGTGATGTGGTTTAGATCTCCCTATAAGATCAATAGTTATAAGATGATACATTGGAAAAGTGGGGGGGGGCGTGGGGGGGGGCTGGCAGTATTTTGGGTTACACTTGCATACTACAAACTTGTGAAAGTAATGTTATTAGAGAAAATCTCAGTGAAAGGAAGCTACATTATAAATAACCAATGGCATTAATGTATCCAATGGGTATACAATATTTATTTACAGCAAATCCTTGAAAATGTGCAATAAAAACAGAGACGATCTTCATTACAACAACGTGAAAAAAATTGAAGTAGTCCTCGTTCTGAAGATGTCACTAATTTCAGTTTTTCAAGATAAATCACCTTTAAAAAAAAAGAGCAGTATCAGATATATTGCAATACTTTTAAAATAAGTTATAAATAGCTCACTCAAATCAATACTTATCAAATCTAAAGTAGGTCAAGTCGAAATCATTTTTTTTACTAGGGATGCGTTTGTTCTGATAACAACTGTCCTTTTGAGAAATCATGGTGCAAGGGAAGTAGCTTGTAAAATATTGTCAAATAGAAACTTCAATAAACGATTCATTTAAAAAAAAGAAAAGATTCTAACTTAAAAATCATTTGTTACTCAGATCCCCCGGATGTTGGTGAGATGCAGAAACAGAGGTTATCACAACGAGGCGATCAAATAAACTTGACATTCAGAACGCCAAATGGGAATTTTGACTTCTGCAGAGCCGAGCTGTTTGAGTTGGACATAACTGGTAACGTTTCAAGGTGAGCCGCTCTGTGATTCAGATTGACTCAACCACACAACACAACTGAGGCCTCCCTTGAAAGAAATTCCCCACTCCACCTTGCCACTCTCACGCACACACAATTTATATATTTTTTTTTAAAAAAGGAGCTTCATTTCTCTTCCAAATATAGGATATTTCTTGGAATTTATATATAAAAAAGATAATTAAAAAAAGGCTCACACATTATCATATCGAGGCCGACTCGCCAGTTTCCTCATCCCAGTTAGGCCTCATTTCATCGTCACCGAGTTGGTCTTGTTGTAATCCCTTTCTTTATACTGTTGTTTTCTGACTACTCACTCATCTCACTATTGCGCACATCACGGCAGTGTTGTTAGTTTTGACACTCTGGTCCGATTCTTGCATCAGCAGGGACCAGTCAAGACCTAGAACGCAATATTTTAACTGCACCGACCTTGACATTGAAAATCTGACCCCTGGCATTGAGTACAAGCTGACCGTCCAAGCTGTGGTCAACTCAGTGAGTGGTCAAAAGTATGGCTCAAAATCCAACTACAGGATCTCGACACCAGGTCGAGGTATGTATTGACCATGTGGGAATGGGGTCATTGAAGAGTGTATTTTATATTCTAAAGTATGCAATTCTAGTTTACTTTCTTGTCACGTGGAGCAATGCTGATAGTGTATATTTGGGTTTTTTGGGTTTACAGACATTTACTTTATAGCTGGCTTTAAGATTTTAAGATAAACATTCAAATTCTAGGGTATGTTAAGAATTTCAGACATTGGGTTTAAAGAACAAAACTTCTTACCCCGGAGAATGCAGCCTTTTATGGGGCGTGTGTTTGTTAATGGGAATTTCTCTTATTCTAGCTTTGTATGATGTTTGTGTTAGTAACCAACGCCATTATCCTAACATATATTATCTCTGTGTTATTAACCCAGGCTATCATCCTAGCTTGTATTATCTTTGTGTTAGTAACCTACGCTGGTATCCCTATCATGCATGTATCATGTTTGAGATGCTCGCGTCATCATCCTAGCATGTTATTATCCCTGATGTATCAGCCTGTAACGTGTGCTGTACTCCTGTCCATACAGCCCCTGATGCCGTACAAAATGTTCGCATTGAGAATATTACATCTTCGTCTGCTCTTGTCACGTGGTCAAGACCCACTTCAGTCAATGGATACCTCACCGGATATGACGTCAGCGTGTGCGTAGACCAGCTCAGTGAAAAGGATATCGTTCAGGAAAAGGTAACTCTGCATGGGACTCAATCGATTGGTTCATTCAAATTATTTGATATCGTGATAAACAAAACAATGGGGGGAAAATGACCAATGAAAAAGGATTGAATATTTTTTTAAAATCCCCACCCGAATTATGGCCCTTTCGTCATGCAGTAAAAGAAATAAGCAACTGCAAGATGTTGCGGTTACAGATTTCAATTTTTTTAAAGGCCTCGCAAAGGGGAAAAAAAGAATAAATCCAGGGGTTCTTAATCAATGGTCACTGAACTGCGAGTTTGTGTAAATAATATTAATGTAATTTAGAAGTTTGAGTCACACTATGAAAGGCGTCAGCACGAGCCAACGAAAGTGATTTCGAGAAAACGTAAACGAAATTTATAAAAAACTTTTTACTGACATAATTTTTTAATACACGTTATTACGATGTTTTTTTTTAAAAATTGTAAATGGCCAACCCCTACCCAAACCAGCAATATTAATTTTAAAAATTATAAATACAAACAAAATAACTTGATCTAGACTCAAATTAAATAAACTATCTTCGAACAATTTTCTAAGGATCAAGGGAGTACGTTGACAATGAAATAGATTAATCTTTAACAGAAAACACCCTGTGACGTCCCATGCCTCAGTGTCAATCTGACATATTGGGAGAAGGAGCTATGGACGGTAGAGAAACTGTGTGTTGCCACCAAATATATAGTGAGAGTGACGGCGTCTAATCAGTACAAAAATCATACGGACGGACCAGTCATTCATTCAGTCAGCCCTACCAGGAACCTAACGTTCACTACATTGTCCGCAGGTGAGTCGAAGGTTGCCCTTTGTTGACTGACTTGTGAGGTGCCCTTTGTTGAATGGGTTGCGAGGTGCCCTTTGTTGACTGCGTTGTTAGATGCCCATTTGTTGACTGCGTTGTGAGGTGCCCTTTGTTGACTGAGTTGTTAGATGCCCTTTGTTGACTTATTTGTTGACGGTCTTTTATGGCTGAGTTTTGGTGTACCCGTGCGATGATCATGTGATATGTGAGATATGAGAGCCTCTAATAATTACACATACAGATATGCACCACATGGCAAAAATGGCTTGTGTTTTTGCACTAGTTAAAAATATTTAATGTTTCCACCAATCGCTGTCATATTTCTTTTTAACTCTTAGTCTTCTAAAATTTAAAAAAAATTATATACGTATTAACATTACATTACGTTCCGCTTGCTTTTTTTCATGGTATTACATTGCAAACATTTTATTTCTCTATTTGTTTTTGCTATTTACCGTTCGGACAAAGTCTAAGGGGTAAAGTTGGGAGGTCGGCTTACGAGCGGGCCACTAACGTATTTCTGTTCTGTATGGATAATGACTATCGGTGTTGTTATTGTAGATCATCAAGGTCCTTTTATACATTCTACAAGATTTGACTGCTCTAACAGAAGCTATAATATATTATTAAACATATGCACTTACCTTATTTAATCATTTTATTTATTTTTGTGAATGTTTTAATAACTTGTTTTACAAATTTTGTTTTCAACAACGAATGTAGATACTAGATACGCGCTTTCGTCACTGTTTACCAAAGAATTAAAAAAAAATACAGCTTATTCTTGCCTAACAAAGAGAGCACAAGGAAAAGATAGGCAGTACAAAGTAATCAATCATAATGACCGATTTAGCTTGTAGTTTTTAAAAAATGTTTACCATTTTGTTTAAGCTGTCCTATTATTTTTTTTTGGGGGGGGGGTCGGCTTGCGAGCGGGTTATACACTCTTAATACTTTTCTCTTCCAAAAGTGTGGGGGTCGGCTTATGAATGAACGGGCTATAGAACGAGAATATACGGTAATCTCTTGCAAATGCTTCTGGCCTACATGTGCGTTGTTTCGATGTTTGTGACCAGTTTTCCCATAACTTACTTAATGAATGTATTTATGTATATATTCCATACAGTCATCCAAAAGTTATTCAAGAAAATTTCAAACAAGTAAAATCAAATATATGTTCATTTTCTATAAACTCTGTCAATAATTACTCACCAGTCAAAGTATCGCAGACAATCTGATACGTCACAATGATCCTCACTCAAATCTTATCTTTCATCTTTTCTCGCCCAGTCCCAAAGGCTCCAAGCAACGTCACAGCTGTAGCCCTCAATGCGACAAACGCCAATTTAACCTGGGCCGCCCCTGAAAGTTACCCGGGGCCCACGTCCTACGTCATCGTCTTCAGGACGAGTAACACAACCACCACGACTGTCGTCCACGGTAATTGTGGCACTCTCCTTTGTTTCCATAACAACAACTCTTTTCATTTCTAAACTGTTACTTTGGATACTTCCGTCCACTTCTGTCCTGTATTTTTGTTTAGTACTTGTGTCCATCTTTTTTCTTTTCGTTTCTGTTTAAAAAAAAATCTCGACCTAATTATTTTTTCCATGATATAGTATAGTATGTAATAAAGAAAGTATATTTAATTTAAATACTTGTGTTGATTCATTTGTACTAATAAAGACATAATAAGCCGAAACTTTTACTTATGTATTTTATTTCTCCATTAATAAAGCTTTAATTTTTTGTTTTGATAACATAATTCGTTTGTGTGTCTTATGTTTCATTTGAAAGTTTTATCGCAGCGCAATTCTACATAAAAAATCGAGCAACAGACACCTGTTTGTATTTTTTCAACTGAAGTTAGATTATATTCTTTAAACTAAGGAGGGCTGCGTTATCGTATCTTATCTGTTGCAGACGCTCCTTCTATAAAGAAGAATATTGCGTCCTACGCTTATCATGTGTTATACCACACATGAATAGACATTTGATTGCCTCAAAAATATCAGTTTATTCTGAATCTCAGCAACATTTATATTTAAAACTGTTCAGCGTAAGTGTCAACAACAATCAAATAACATATTTATATCGTACTTTACATCTGTCATTACTGTCATGTTGAAATGTAGAGATTTGGTAACTTGTCACTGCTCTCCCAGGCTACAGCAACACCAACGTCCAGGTGAGGAGTCTCACACCGTTCACCAGCTACGCCTGGTCGATCTCTGCAAACACCTCTGCTGGAACGTCTTCGACCATCACTGGGAGCGTCATGACCAAAGAAGCAGGTAACAGTCCCAAACCACAAAAGAACACCTTAATTGTGTCATGCGTCAAACAGGAATGTGCCACACTTCTACTGGAAGACTGAATGCAAGTGTTAACAACATCAACGAAATATTCCATACATCTATAGGAAGGCTAATGGAGAATGTTATTTACATGATCGCTATACGCCATACATCTATGGGGAAGGGTAATGGAAAATGTCATTTACAGGATCGCAATAGGCCATACATCATTAGCAAGACTAGTTCAAACTGTCTGTAAACTGAGAAGACGTCATTGAATTATTTTGTTCCCCTCCCAATCGTTGTGCCATCACTTCTCATAGTCTTAGGTCCGTACGATTACCTATGGATAGTGATTATTTCCCAAATGGGACAAAAGGACCACTTTACCCCACACAACCGAGAAATACACTTATAAAAAATCTATATAAAAAAAAGAATAAAAGCAACATCTATATACCATCTCATTGCATTAAACCTCTCCTGCATTTTCCTTTGGAACGGCCACCCACTCCAAATGGTATGTATACGACGATGACCCCCCTCCCATGATATGTATACGACGATGACCCCCCTCCCATGATATGTATACGACGATGACCCCCTCCCATGGTATGTATACGACGATGGCCCCCCCCATGGTATGTATACGACAATGACCCCCTCCCATGGTATGTATACGACGATGACCCCCCCCCCATGGTATGTATACGACGATGCTCTCATCCTCAGGATCTGAGAAAGTGGTCAAGCTGAGAGTGACCGGAAGCACGCCCGACGCCATCGCAGTAACATGGGCCAGGCCCATAAACATTCATGGTCACCTGAGAGGCTACGTCATCCTCGTGCGTGTCAGTGCCGACACGTCTGTGTGTCAACGTGTCATCGTTTTACAGCGTGGTGCAGCTGCTCCAACAACAGAGGTAAACATGAGGTTCATGTCTTGTAAACATGAGGTTCATGTCTTGTAAACATGAGGTTCATGTCTTGTAAACATGAGGTTCATATCTTGTAAACATGAGGTTCATGTCTTGTAAACATGAGGTTCATGTCTGGTATAGATTTTAAAAAAAATTAATTAAAACAAAAAAATAATTAATAAAGTGGACATGTTTGCAGATAACTCTCAAAAGCGAATATATTCAGACATAATTACCCACCATAGAGTAGTCTTTAAATTTGTGAAACTAAAAGAATTGGTCTTTGAAATTACCTAAACTACTTTGGACAATATAATTTGAATGTTTGTATTTACTCACCAGGCGCTAAATCAACAATTGAAAAAAATCTTATCAAATAAAATCGAATAATAGTAATTAAAATGATAAAAATAATTAAACTAAAAAGCCCTCAAATGTCTTAGGCTATACTTGGTAATTTTTAATAACGTCATTTTAAGTAAATACTCATTTTTCTTTATTGTATATTAACATTCTAAACAAAATTATTATTTTTTTTAAAGGGTTTCGATATTCATTCATACTTGTTAGAAAATAAGAAAACTTTCGTTTCTAAAAAATAAAAAAAACAACATATAAAATAAAAAAGTAACAAAAAATAAAAAAAATTAAATCTTAATTACTAAGTAACATGCAGGATTATATATATGGGTAATGTCTTCATTTACACGCGTAAAAAATCTTGCAATCTTAGAATTGTGTTCCAAACAACCAATTGCTCATCAGAGAAAACAGAATGGCCTTTAATATTAGATAAGTAGATAGATCCAATGTCCCATTTAACTGCTTTATTTGCGTGTGCGTTTTATTTATATCTCAATCGGTCGTTTTAATCAGATGATTAAAATAAGAAAGATAAATTATGACATCAACCTGCCATTTCAAATTTATGTTAACAATTACTGATTTTCAACACTAAAGTCCTGTCTGGGAATATCGCCATTGGAACTGTGTTCGCATCTAAACCATCTTGTCTGATACTTCATTATCCGTACCTTCTGTTTGTATCTATCAACTTGTGTTAGCAGCTACTCATTAAGTAAGTCGCTAGGTTTATTGTCACTCGGGGAAAAATCTACAGACATACCCATCCAAACATATACATGTAAAAAAAAACCAAAACAAATTCGTCGGTCTGTCCGATTCACCATCACTTCCACCACATTCCAATATGACATCTCGCACCAGTTTAACTCTGTTCTATTAGCACGTTTTGGCCCTTTAGTTTGAAGTTTTTAACAATAATCTGACGTCACTGATCAACTGGAATGTTTCCGTTCAGGTCCAAGCAACCACGTGCAAGGGGGCGGGCAACTTTTCAATAGTAAAAACCAACACTACAGCCTACAACGTCACCGGTTTGGAACCTTGTGAAACATACACCATCGATGTGGCTGCCTACAACGGCTTCGGCATCGGCGAGTTGACCAGCGTGACGTCATCAACGGCCGTATCAGGTCAGTAGATGTTTTATTTTCATACCTCATAATTATAATGTTTACACCTTTTAGTATCCGATGCCGATATGAAGATTTAAAAGTAATATCATCATGTGTATAGACACCTATAACATTTATAACATATCAAGTTACTATGCCGGTTACTGTGACACTGCCTAAAGCCTTTAACCAGCATGTTTATCTCCTTACTCCACACAGCCCCGACTACACAGTGGGTCAAATGTAGCAGTTCCACCAAAGGCGCCGTCTCCTTGTCTTGGGATTTTCACATGTTCCCTAAATGCCTGGTGAATTACAGTGTAACTGTCTACCGGTCTGACCGCTTCATCACTGGGCCTGACTACACCAAGATTAATCAAACATGTAACTATACACAACATTTTTACTTAAAGACTTCGGGTAAACACGTAGCAATACACTACTCTGTTACTTAAAGTCTTCAGACAAGCACGTAACTATAGGTACCTGTGTTTCTTAAAGACTTTAGATAAATACAAAACTATACACAACAGTTACTTAATGACTTCTAATAAACACGTAACTATACATCACACCCCAGAGCCGGGAATGGGGTATTTTTTGTGTCATTATTCTTCATATCTGTGTAGATTCAGGCTCTCAATCCATTTCAGAAGACCTTCTTAGAAAGTTTTGTAGTTTTTCATCAAGAGGTCACAAAAAACAATGGTTTTTTACAATAACTAAAATTTTACCAAATAGTTTGAATTTATTATCTTATTTTAAAAAAAATTATCGTTGTAGTCTTCAATTTTTTCATCTTCAATCATAAATTTTTATTTTAAATTTAATTTTTTTTATAGACATGATAGCGCAATTTCTGACATAAAAATTAACCGAAACTAACCCTGTTAAAAATCGTTGTATCCATTCAATAAACTTCAATTGTTTTGAATCTCTAACCATAACACACAATGTCAAATCAATTTCTTAATCTCTAAGCATAACACACAATGTCAAATCAATTTCTTAATCTCTAACCATAACACACAATGTCAAATCAATTTCTTAATCTGTAACCATAACACACAATGTCAAATCAATTTATTAATTTCTAACCATAACAAACAATGTCAAATCAATTTCTTAATCTCTAACCATAACACACAATGTCAAATCAATTTCTTAATCTCTAAGCATAACACACAATGTCAAATCAATTTCTTAATCTCTAAGCATAACACACACGTCAAATCAATTTCTTAATCTCTGACCATAACACACAATGTCAAATCAATTTCTTTTTTACAGCCACAAGGTTACAGAGTTTAACGATTTCAGGGTTAAAGAGTTTCTGGGCCTACAAGTTCAATGTGACCGCTTCAACCTCTGCTGGGTCAGCTAATGACGTCACAGTATGTCGGACACTGAGCGACGGTCAGTTTATACGTGGAATTAACACATCTTTCATGAACCACTCGATGAGGTTAAATAGAATAAATAGAAGGGAAGTAACTGGCATGGTTAATGGGAACATCTCAGAGGCAGTAATCCATGTGTTATATAGATGGCGATTTTTCTATTTCCAGTTCCTGGTCGCGTGCAAAATCTGCGCGTCCAGCAAGTACCTGGCCGGCCTGAACTACAGGTCACGTGGGAGTGCCCGGATGATGATAACAAAAACGGCATGTTGAAAAGTTTTTATCTGGTTAGAAAATCCCAGGTGAGGAAGTGTTTCAGAAGTGGAGACGTGCATGGGTACTTAGGAAAAAAAAATTAAGTTTAACAAATCATTGTTAAATAAATAATTTTTCTGCCCAAAAAATATATTTTGAGAAATTAAATTGAAGAGATATTTTGGTGTCATTCTTGTAACATTAAAAATACAAACTTACCAAAGCGGGTTGTTACTTTAATTGTACTTGTGCAGCTTTTGATTTGGATTGTTTCTAATGACTTATGTCACTACAGTCATTTGAGTATTGGAACTTTGCTTGAATACACAATTATTGCATTATAATTATTTATATTTAATTATTTATAATAACTAGTATTAATTATATCCGTTAATTTCCAATGTTTAGTTTGAGAATATCCTTGCTTTGTCACATGACAGTTTAAAACTTAAACGTGTGATAGTGTTAGTGAGAGACCATGCATGTTACTCTCATTAAACTAAATCACTTGCTTGGGTGACACCTTAAACTATCGTTGAGGGTAACTGCGTATATAGAAACTCTTCAAATAAGACTACAGGTAAAGGATCTACTTATCTCGTATATTCAGTAAAAATCGGGAAAGACAAACAATAGCAATGGTGCATATAATAAGAAACATATTGGTCAGTTTCGTCTCTACTGTTGCCATGGCAGCATCTTAGAACCATTTAAATTATAGTCAGCCATGCAGGCTGCATACCACAGCTAATGATTCCATCATAATTGTTTTGACCAGAGTGACCAGAGGGACCAAGTCTACCAACAGTCACTACCTGTCAACAAGAACCTGCCGTGTTACGGGTCCGTCACCGTGGATGGCATCTGTAACAAGATCTTCTCAATGGTTGTACCAGCGGTGCCAGAGATGAACTACACTGTATCAGTATGTGCAAATAGTGTAACCATAACTCTTGTAATACAGAGACGTAAACAACGTCAGTATGTGCCAATACCATATCCAAACTCTGGTAATACAGAGACGTAAACAACGTCAGTATGTGCCAATAACATATCCAAACTCTGGTAATACAGAGACGTAGACAACGTCAGTATGTGCCAATAACATATCCAAACTCTGGTAATACAGAGACGTAAACAACGTCAGTATGTGCCAATGACATATCCAAACTCTGGTAATACAGAGACGTAAACAGTGTCAGTATGTGCCAATAACATATACAAACACTTTTCATACCGAGATGTATCAGTATGCACTCTTTTCACATCTTTATTCTTACGAGGAGAGGAGAATGATAGAAAATGAATTCTTATTGTCTAAAACCATACGGTTATTATGATTTCTTGTATACTCGTATGACGTATGTGTATAACCGTAAGTGTATAACCGTAAGTGTATAACCGTATGTGTATAACCGTATGTGTATAACCGTATGTGTATAACCGTATGTGTATAACCATATGTGTATAACCGTATGTGTATAACCGTATGTGTATAACCGTATGTGTATAACCGTATGTGTATAACCGTATGTGTATAACCGTATATGTATAACCGTATGTGTATAACCGTATGTGTATAACCGTATGTGTATAACCGTATGTGTATAACCGTATGTGTATAACCGTATGTGTATAACCGTATGTGTATAACCGTATGTGTATAACCGTATGTGTATAAACGTATGTATATAACCGTATGTGTATAACCGTATGTGTATAACCGTATGTGTATAACCGTATGTGTATAACCGTATGTGTATAACCGTATGTGTATAACCGTATGTGTATAACCGTATGTGTATAACCGTATGTGTATAACCGTATGTGTATAAACGTATGTGTATAACCGTATGTGTATAACCGTATGTGTATAACCGTATGTGTATAACCGTATGTGTATAACCGTATGTGTATAACCGTATGTGTATAACCGTATGTGTATAACCAGTCAAGTATGATAATATTTTTTGTTGTTGTTGACCACTTGATAGGTCTTTTCCATTAAAGGTAAATTTTAAAAAAATGTAAATAAAATGCTAATTCAATCATGTAAAATAATTAACGATCCTCGAAGATGTACACCCCCATTCCTTCCTCCCACACATTGTCCATGAACTGAAATGTTAGAATCCTTGCACTGAATTCGTTGACTTAGTGGAATCAGTTATTGGCCTGCACGCCACTCCTTTACGACTACGTTGTTCATTTCCACATCGCTTCTATTTTTATCATGATTACTATTTAAACCATGAGATCGGTGATACCTCGGATTTATTTTGTTTCGTTTCGTTCAGTTTCAAACGACAATTTACACCATGACGTCTTTCAGGTTCAAGTAAAAAACTGTCAAGAAATTTCCGGTCCAATGGAGACAGCCAGCTACTACAACCCAGCCCTCGGTAAGACAATAGACTGTCACATTATATTGTCGGACATCCCGTAATAAACGAAACGACGTGTATCATAAATCTGGACATTTTCTTTCTATAAAAATGAGAGATATCTAATATTCAACGGAAGATGTTTAATCGACACACTGAATTTATGTGCAGAAATCTTTGACAATGTTTTAGCTTAACTAATTTAATCTTTGTAGCAATCTATGAAATGTAACATAATGCCTGCTGGCCTTGATGTTTTTACCTTGACCTAATGGCTGTTAATATGTTGACTTTGTGTCTGTTGACCTTCATGTCTGTTGACCTTTATGTCTGTTGACCTTCGTTTTGTTAACCTTAATGTCTGCTGACTTTCGTGTTGTTGACCTTTATGTATTTTAACATTTGTGTCCGTTGACCTTCATGTCTATTGACTTTCTTCTATAGTGCCACCACCGATGCCCTGGTTTCCCCGTCCGTCCGACAATGTGGAGAAAACCCTCAACGCCACCTCGTTCACTGTGACCATCTGCCCCTCTCGCCTTTTAAACAACAGCATGGGGGCCATCGTGTCCTTTGGTATCATCATTTGCAGGTCGGAGTTCTGCGACATCGGTAATTTAATATAACAAAATAAGCGATCACAATGAATCTTTTGAAAAATAGTTGGTGTGTAAACTTCTACAAATATATATTTTTTAAAAAGTCAAACATATCTTCGATCACTGAGTTAAATTTAAACATTTCTGATCGGCCAATAATGACCTTGACCTTTGAAGAGACAGTACGCCATTACATATGATGCTTTTGTTCCAGATGCCAACCGGAAGTGGCCTTATTTTGTTAAAGACTCAGCGACTTGGGCCAAGTCTAAACAGGAGCACTTCGAGATACCCTACCGTGTCACCAACAGCTCCTGGGAGGAAGCCATGAGAAGTAAGTTCACATCAATACTGAACTTTTGACCAAACAAAATCATCTCTTCTGTTCTGTCTGAGTTTCATCTTCTTACATGTGGAATGGCGTCAAACGCCCTGAGCTTGATGCTCTTAATGGTCTTCCTGAGAATTTCTCCCTAGCATATAAGTCCCCCAGCACCAAAAAGGAACCAATAGCTAGGGAACACCCCCAGGGTGTTCCTCTCTGAGAGCGCCCAGGAACATGGTCGGACGTGCCTTTGGCGAAATTAGACTCACACATAAGTGGATGGATTCCCTACTCCAACTTGCTACAACGACGAATCCAACCCGGCTCAGCACACGAGTCTATTGGCCATGATGGAGGGAGGGGGGGGGGTCATCCAAGTGGCTAACCTATGGGTTTCACCCTGTTGGAAGATTTCCTCAGAGCTGACGCCCGTGGAGTTCTCCGCGGTACTTACTTGATAATCCGTACTGGCACTGCAGGCACTAAACAGTACCTACCACTGTGTTTTATAATCAAAGTACTCTGCAAGATATTCATAATTAGTTCAGTTCATGCCATCTGAAACCCATCACTTATTCCATAAGATCGTTAAAATCTAAAATCTGTCCGTTTATAGAATACCTTGTTTAATCTAAACTATTTCAGTTATTCTTCAGTATCTTACCAAATAAAAAATCGGTGGAATACATTTTCCCATTCTGAGATGCTTGCTCTCTTGATTCATATCGACTTGTCCATATTTATTCAACATTTTTCTCTCGTATGACAGAGCAAAGTGGCATGCAGGAAGAAGTGGCTTTCGAAGTTGGAATCGATACTTCCTGTCAAAAACTATCCAAAACTACATACTGCAACGGGCCACTGCCGTTTGGGAAATTCTTCAGGTAAGGTAGTTGGCGTTAGTAATTAATGATTTGACATCACCCGTGACGGTGACTTGACGAATCAATATAAGATTTCCTAGTTTGTTGGGAGCTAGAGAAAAGAAGCTTATGTGGCATCAACAAATGTGAGGTCTTGTATGAAACTACGAAAAAGGTCGGGACGTGTGAATTTCTGTAGCTATGGAATGGAATGCATGGATGTTTTGCCACATCAACTGTTTCCCACGCTTAATTGTTCACCATCAAATGCCAATAACCATGTCTCTCATCATTTCCCGTCTGTTCATCCCAGGGCACGAGTCTTCGCCTGCACATTAGCTGGTTGTGTGGTCAGCAACACGACTCATGATTACGTCACGGCAGGTCAGTGAGGTCACGGGCATTAATGTCAAAGGCATAAATGTCATTTTCGCCTCGTGAATTGGTCAAGCTATTCCGATGAAAACAATTCTGATAAATTATACTATGAATAGCTAGGATGTGAAAGGTGATATAGGGTGGGGTAGGTATGTGATAAATTATACTATGAATAGCTAGGATGTGAAAGGTGATATAGGGTGGGGTAGGTATGTGATAAATTATACTATGAATAGCTAGGATGTGAAAGGTGATATAGGGTGGGGTAGGTATGTGATAAATTATACTATGAATAGCTAGGATGTGAAAGGTGATATAGGGTGGGGTAGGTATGTGATAAATTATACTATGAATAGCTAGGATGTGAAAGGTGATATAGGGTGGGGTAGGTATGTGATAAATTATACTATGAATAGCTAGGATGTGAAAGGTGATATAGGGTGGGGTAGGTATGTGATAAATTATACTATGAATAGCTAGGATGTGAAAGGTGATATAGGGTGGGGTAGGTATGTGATAAATTATACTATGAATAGCTAGGATGTGAAAGGTGATATAGGGTGGGGTAGGTATGTGATAAATTATACTATGAATAGCTAGGATGTGAAAGGTGATATAGGGTGGGGTAGGTATGTGATAAATTATACTATGAATAGCTAGGATGTGAAAGGTGATATAGGGTGGGGTAGGTATGTGATAAATTATACTATGAATAGCTAGGATGTGAAAGGTGATATAGGGTGGGGTAGGTATGTGATAAATTATACTATGAATAGCTAGGATGTGAAAGGTGATATAGGGTGGGGTAGGTATGTGATAAATTATACTATGAATAGCTAGGATGTGAAAGGTGATATAGGGTGGGGTAGGTATGTGATAAATTATACTATGAATAGCTAGGATGTGAAAGGTGATATAGGGTGGGGTAGGTATGTGATAAATTATACTATGAATAGCTAGGATGTGAAAGGTGATATAGGGTGGGGTAGGTATGTGATAAATTATACTATGAATAGCTAGGATGTGAAAGGTGATATAGGGTGGGGTAGGTATGTGATAAATTATACTATGAATAGCTAGGATGTGAAAGGTGATATAGGGTGGGGTAGGTATGTGATAAATTATACTATGAATAGCTAGGATGTGAAAGGTGATATAGGGTGGGGTAGGTATGTGATAAATTATACTATGAATAGCTAGGATGTGAAAGGTGATATAGGGTGGGGTAGGTATGTGATAAATTATACTATGAATAGCTAGGATGTGAAAGGTGATATAGGGTGGGGTAGGTATGTAATGGGCGTCCACCTAACAGAAAGAATAAAAGGGGGGAATTTTGTAAAGTAAATTTAAGGGCTATTAATTTATGCTGTAGTAATTAAAGTTAACGATTTTATTCTCAAAGTGATTTTTTTTGTCTACATGACTTGTTATGTTCTCTTGTAACTTGTAATATCATATACGTCACATCATGTGCAACACGTCAAATTCACGATGTGTTAGCGAGATATTATTGGTTAGTACTAATCTTAGAAGTCTATGATAAATCGCGATGTCAAACTTGCATTTTCTCTATTCCTTAGCTTCCAAGTCCGACTCCTCTGACAATATAGTAATCGGCGGTGCTCTGGCTGGTATCGCCGTTGCGATTGTTGTTCTGGTCACCGTAGTCGTAATCAAGCTTAGGATGCGGCCCAAGAGGTTGGTCGATATTTTAGGGTCATGAATTGTGACATTGATCAACTTATGAAATAATCAAAATAATTCAGTTAAAAGAAAACTATTAACAAATATTGTATAGTATGTGAATTTCACTGCCTAATTCTGCGCATCTGAATAAAACTAACTTTAGTTTTAAAAGGAACTTTTGATGAACCTATGGGATCAAAGGTCACGGTGCGCTCTTCCGCCAATGTGAATCTCTGACAATCATAAACAAAACAATAGGAAAGTTTTTTTGAAACCCAGCGATGGAAATGTCTCTATACTTTATATGAAAAACACGTTGCAATGTGAATAAACTAGCCATGATCGGATGCATGGCATGTGATATCGTAAAATGTGCATAATGATTAAATTGAGTGATTGCTATAATTATAGTTGAGTTGCGTCATATGAAAGATATGATGCAATTACATGACAATAAATCTAATTGATGGGTTACATGAAAATGTAAAAAATTGACATAATGATTAAAAATTAAATAATGTGATAAAATATTAAGATATAATTTCATTATTAAACTTATTTTTCACAAAGTTGGGAATATATATTAGATTTGTTACAAAGATTCTATATTAAAGTAAAAATATTTTAAAAAGTAATTTTTTAAGTGAGAAAAACTCATTTCAGACGTCAACGAGTCAACCATATCAACCGCAGGAAAGTTGCCGATTTTATTTAATGATAGAGAAAGGCTTCCATTTGCTGCCAGCTGATATTTAAAGTAAAATATGTTTTTTCTGGCTTAAATTTACACCGGAGCCCATCATTTAAAAAAACTACCATTTGTCTAAAAGTAGAATGTCATCAAACTAATTGTGTTTCCACAGACCACCGCGTAGGAAGGTAAGCAACCGTCTGTCTCATGCCATCGCTATGGAGGAAATTGTAGCCCCGAAAGACGACGGTAAATCAAAGTAAGGCACAGCAAAAGTCGTTAGTATTTCTCAAATTTAACAACTAATCGCTATTGTTATGGCTGCTTTGGTCTGGTTAAAAGTAGCCTACCCAATAGCCTTAATAACGGAGAATCTAAGAGGAAAATCTAAAATAGAAAACTTCTTGTATTTTACAGCCACAAAACGCCGGAGCTAACCACTAATTCTCTTGTGTTTTGTAGACCCATCAAAATCAAGGACTTCGACGCCACACTGTCCAAGTTACACGCAGACGGCAACGCCTTGCTCAATCAGGAATACCAGGTAAGTGAGGTGTTCAGTCAGAGGTGAGGACCCGCGGGGGGGGGGAGGGGGGTGTTGGCTAATAGGTTTGCAGCACTGTTTCCTTTATTTGAATTCCAATGGGGGAAGGGGGAATTTTCAAAAAAAATTTCGACGTCACATGTAACCAGAGGCGTGGCTTAAGGAAAGGGTAAAGTAGGAACATTTTTCATGGGGCGTGGTAAATTTTTGATAGAGAGGTCCTTTTATGTGTCAAGAATTTCTTATACGGCCGGCCGGAGGGCTTTTTCGGACAACTGCACAGTTCGCGTATTTTTATATTCTATGCCTTTATTTTGTTTCCATCTTTACGCAATTGTTATATTTCCCATGAAATAGCAGGTATTGTAAAATGTAAATTATCATTTAATTTTAATACTTGTGTAAGTTGTTTATGGTGATGAAGGCATCAGCCGAAAAGTCTACTTTTGTATTAGCCTAAGCTTTAATCTATTGTTTTGATCACACAATTCGTCTATCTTGTATTTTATTTAAAAGCTTTGTCACAGTCCGAATCTATATGACATATTAATAAAACAAAGTTAGTTCGGCAGAGTACTACTACACTTACCTAGAAAACAACGTACGACAAGCTAGTTGAACTTTTCCTGTTCACTTGGCCTCTGAGCAATCGTTGCAGACATTGAATGTGACTGGAGTATCTCAGAGATTTAAATTTGGGAATGTGGACACATATTTATCCTCAACTTTGATTTCAGCGCAGCTGGCGAGCAGCAGCATATTTTCTATTAAACATATATTTTCTTATCACTTGATAGATAGTGTTATGTTTTTAAAATATTATTTCAAATTTGTTTGGGATTAAATTACCGAAAGAATATAAGAATTTAGAAAAAAATAATTTTACGTATTGACATCATAAAAAAAACTAAAAACGTGCCATACATGTAATAATCTTTTCTAAATATTTGACTGGAGTCTAGCGAAAAATCGAGCAGTAAAGGAGAATTGTTTTTACTCTTACATGTGATAATAATCGTGTAAATGTGCACTTTACCCTATGTAACATCACAGACAACGTTCTGTTAAAGACGTTTAAGTATTCAACCATGAGTCACTTGTTCCTAACTTGTTAGGTAGCCTCCCCTATTTCTTACTTTTCCCAGGAGTTGGACAAGCTAAGTCCACTATACCCTACAGACGTGGGCAGCGACTTGGATCATCGGGCAGACAACAGATGGACGAACATAATACCATGTAAGTGACTTGTCTCCCCCCCCCCTGGTACTTGTCTGACCTACTTGACGTAGACTTCTGGTCTTGAAGTCAAACGACTGGAGTGATTGTTTGCTCCACCTGACAGCGTCAAGGACGCTGAACCTTATGTCAATAAATGTTTTCAAAACCAAGAATTTAGTATTGTTACAATATCTTGTATTCAGTGGCGTAGCTAGAACTTTTGCCGCCCGGGGCGGTCTCAAATTTGCCGCCCTTTTTAGGGGCCGTCCATAAATGACGTCACGAACCTGGGGGGGGGGAGAGGGAATCATACATTTGTGACGAAAGGTAAGAAATGTGACGTCACGTCAAAAAGCGCAACTTTAAATAAAATTTCCACTTAAATATTTGATTACTGACACTTTATTTATTGACGTTTATGTAAAACGCGTGCTGTTACGATATTAGAATGCAGCGTTACACTAAAAACATACTTAAATGACAACATTTTTATTTGAAACATGCTCATTTTCAAACAGAAAATACGGCTTTTATGTCAAAGCTTTGTGGCGTCTTATTGAAGAGGGGGTCTAAGTTTTTGTGACGAGGGGGGGAGGGGATGAAAAATCGGCAAAAATCGCGTGACGTAATTTATGAACGGCCAGTTAGTCGATTATATTATGGTTTTTATTATAAATTAAGAAACATGAATAAACAATTGTAATTGAAACGAAGTAAGGGTGGGGAACATGTTTACCATTGTGTGCCATATTTATGTAAGCAGTAATAAAAGAGGCCGCATAAGATTATATACCTATAAATACACATTTATAAAATACAAGATACTTTTTTAAGGGCCACAAGAAAGTTACTGAGGTAGCAGGTCCAACCCTCCACCCCCAAAGAGACAAAACATATTCCAAATTTACACCCAAAAAAAATAAATTACCAATCACTATTCTTCTATTTTGTTTTTATAAATAAATGATTTTTTAGTTACAAACAAAGAAATTGTATACATTAGTATGTAAATATATTTATACATTTACTTTCCTAACTTTCATAATAGAAAAATCGTGTATTATGCTATCAAAATTAAAATTGTCTGCAATATCAATATCTTGTTCTATGGACAGTATTGCAAGATTTTGTTTACTTTAATCGGTCATTGTGGAACGAAGATAATTTTTTATCATCTTCAGTTTGGAGAAGCTCCTTTCACAACTAGCGACACTGATAATGATAGTTGAAAAAATTCATAGCAAAATTACAATGTTGGGTACAGAATTTTCCTATCTATACTGTTGAATAAATTTTAATAGATCAAGGAGGCCTTTTCCCGCCTTTTTCTAACATAATCCCTTGTAGTGTAGGTACGGCCATAAAAACCTGAATCCTTTTTCTTTCCATATTGAACTGTTCTTTATCAATGTCACTAAAGTAATTTATTTGATGTTCAAATGCTTCATTTAGTAGGTTACATGGTATTAAATACGAATATTTTCTTGCAAGGACTTGCAATTCAACAAAGCGTTCTTTTATAATTCCATCCATGGATAAAAACATTTCTCGATGTACTTCTTTTTCTAAAGACAGAACCACGTCTTTTTAATTTTCCCCACTCATATTTTTTTTCCTAACTCCGCGTTCAGTTGATATCTCCAGCTCTACTCAAATAGTTTGGCTGATATAACATCTATAAACTATTAGTACATCTCTTAGTTCCATGCAATGGGTTTGAATTAATTTAAAAAATGACGGGTCCCATAAATTGAGATAACATAGAAAAGAAAAAGATTGCATTGGATTGAGTAAAATTCTAGCATCTGATCTCGTTTTACTAGTCACTTCTTAAGATTTTTAAAGTACTGGTATGTCTTTTTTTCAAAATTATCTTTGCCTATTGTGGTGTTTATTAACGGAGAAATTTGAATATTTTCATATTCTTATCATAAATCTTAATGATTTTCCATAAAATAGATGAATTCAACTTATTTACACATCAATCAACGAACATAATTCCTGTAATGGATGTTCTTGGATGTAATGCTGATTTGTTTAATAGTGCGCACCAAAAATTACTGCACCAAATATAACTCCTTACAAACGTTCCGCATAAAATTGTTCAATATGATAAAAAATGAATCAAATAATTAAAAAAAACATAAAAAACCAAGATTTTGACTATAAATCCTTTATGTACGAGACGTAACTAAAAGAATGTTCATTATAATACGCAGCGCAAGACCATCCAAAAATACAAAATTGCAGTTGTGTCGTAAAACATGTTTAATATAATGCGCACCGATCAGGAATATGTTTATAAAAAGAGTTGTCAATAAAATACGCACCTTATTGCGCGACAGAAAGGTTGTTCAATATAATACGCACCGCGACGCTCTATCTCAAAAAATAGCATGATACATAGGAATAAATAAAATAATCTAAAAAATCAATAATTTAATTACGGTACATGCGATCGATCTGAAATTTTGATACATTGTTTTTATCATCGGTACGAAACTGCCTGCAAAATTTCAGCTCGCTAGCTTGCGAGCAAGTGGGTTAAAAATCGATCAAAAGTTTTGGCGACAAGCAAGCAAGCAAGCAAGTCAAGGCGCGCAGACACCACGAGTTAATATAAAGGATTTAATAAAAAAACCGTAAAAAACCAAGTTTTTGACTATAAATCCTTTATGTACGAGAAGTAACTAAAAGAATGTTCATTATAATACGCAGCGCAAGACCATCCAAAATACAAAATTGCAGTTGTGTCGTAAAACATGTTTAATATAATGCGCACCGATCAGGAATATGTTTATAAAAAGAGTTGTCAATAAAATACGCACCTTATTGCGCGACAGAAAGGTTGTTCAATATAATACGCACCGCGACGCTCTATCTCAAAAAATAGCATGATAATAGGAATAAATAAAATAATCTAAAAAATCAATAATTTAATTACGGTACATGCGATCGATCTGAAATTTTGATACATTGTTTTTATCATCGGTACGAAACTGCCTGCAAAATTTCAGCTCGCTATCTTGCGAGCAAGTGGGTTAAAAATCGATCAAAAGTTTTGGCGACAAGCAAGCAAGCAGGCGGTCGGCCGCAGACACCACGAGTTAATATAAAGGATTTTAAAATAAATGAAAGTTCTGTATTACGTTATTTTTTAATCTGATGTGTATTTATTTTGAAAACTTCCGTTTTTTTTTGACCGGTGATACGCTAGTTACTTTCACAAATTTGATAGGCGTAACCAGAGGCGTCACTAGGGTTGGTGTCACCCGGGGCGGTAGCTCATGTTGTTACCCCTTCACGACTGAAGGGGCCGTCCATAAATGACGTCACACGAGGTTGCCAATTTTTACCCCACCCTACCCCAGCGTCATACTTTGTCACAAAAATATAGACTCCGTCCCTTTTTTACGATAAGACGTCACAAAGCTTTGACACCCCTCCCCCAAGCCGTATTTTCTCAATAAAAATTAGCATGTTGCAAATTATTTTTTGTCATTTAAATATGTATTTATGGTAAGTCTGCACCGTAATATCGTAACACGCGTGAAGTCATTGAAAACGTAATTAAATAAATCGTAAACAATCAAACGTAATTAAATAAATCGTAAACAATCAAATATTTAAGTGGAACTTTTATTTAAAGTTTCGCGTTTTTTATGTGACGTCACATTTCTTAATCACCCCCCTCCTCGTACCACATCGTCACAGATGCGTGGACCCCCCTATGGCAGATTAAAAGGGGGGGGGTAGCTGAACGGGCTAAAGCCCCCAATAATTTAAGGGCCCCCAAACTTTTTATGAATTATAGTGTATAATAAAGATGCAGGCCATTATGTTTGTACGAATCCCTGAAAATGCCTTGGGCAGTCATACGGCAATGCTGCAAATGAGTAGGAAGTATAACCGAAAGCAGGCTATTCTTCGTGAGAAGTGCATTCTAGCTCATTATGTGCCGTGCACAGCTCATTCCTTTAATTTGGTTGGGAAAAGAGCAGCAGGTTGTCCTACTGCGGTCAGATTTTTTTGTCTTCTGCAAAATCTTTTATACCCGACTTGTTGCATCTACTCATCGTTGACAGGTACTTCAAAAACATATGAAATTGATACATGCTAACAAAGCCTTGTCTGACACAAGATGGTAAGCCTGACATTATGCTGTAAGGTCTGTTAATAGCTCATACCATGAGAATATCGACTTGAAAAAGGAGGATTTCTAAAGGAAATTGAACAACTGGAAGTCGCTATTTTACTTGAAATTTTGGAAACAATTTTAGAAAGGAAGTATCTCATTGAGTTTGTTAAAAAATAGCATTCTTAATTTTATTCCTATGAAGACAAAAGAAAGGAAACGTCCGTGGTAAAAACAGTGTAAACAATCTTCAATACTATCAACCAAAAAAGAAAGCGTCAGTTTGATAAATGACATCAACAAAACAGTATTCTCCTGGAGAAAAAAAAATCAAGATTGAGGTATTTCTGGTAATCATTGACAAATTTTCTTAAGCCCTACAACATTGGTTAGGTGCATATAAATACATCCATGAGAAATTTGGCTTTCTTACAAACCTAACTGAGCTCAGCAATTTCGCCACCCGATGGACAGCAGCCAAGTTAATGGAAGAACATTCAAGTGATTTCGAAGAAGGGGTCGGGTAAATCCGAAGCAACCGTTTCGTCCCCCTCAATTTACTAGCAACCCCATCGAGCGGTGCCGGTTTAGTGCCAGGAGCGCCAGTACGGATTAGCAAAAAGTGCCGCGAAGAACGCATTGGATGCCAGCTCTGAGGAAACCTTCCAGTGGGGGTTGCACCCTAGGTAGGTCTTGGATGATCCCCCGGTCTGCGGCGGTCCTAACCATGGAGACCCATGTGCTTTGCCGGGATGGCGCCAAAGTGGTAGCGGGTCGTAGTTGGAAATTCCACCACCTCCTTGTGAGGGCAACTTAGTGGGAGGCATCTTCGACTGTATGTCCTGGATGCCCAGGTGGCCGCTTCAGAAGCGACCGCTTTTTTTTTGGTTCCTCAGCTGTTACATCCCTTTGATGGCCAGATGGCTAAGGGGGTCTTCCGGGAAGACCCATAAAGAGCACTAGGCTCGGGCTTCTGATTTTCTTCCACATGGAGGTTCATGAGTGATTTCGAAGACTGTTTACCTTCAGAATTAGTCAAATTTTCAGAACTCTTAAAAAAGTTATTGTCCAGCCCCAGGCGCATGGTAAGGAAAAGAAATTGCCACAAAGCGAAACTCAAAAAACTTGCACAGAGCTAAAAATTTTGCTGCTTTTGAATGAGCTATATTTCACACAGTCCTTTACATATGTACACATCGCACTTTGCATCTATCTTTCAATGATGACATCAAACTGCATCTGAGAGCGATCCTTTTCAAAGTTGAAAAGAATATATAATGAGTTAGAATTTGCATGGGACAAAAAAGGCTGAATATGCTCTCTCTAATGAGCATTGAAAAGTAACTTGTAAGCTTTATTGACTTGATTGAAAACTTCGCCATTTGAAAAATTCGCAAACGAAAGTTGTAGGTTGAAATAATAATCATACATATTTTTCAATAATTTTTGTTATTTCAAATAGAGAAAAGAATTCGTTACCTCATGAATTGTTTTTTTTAAATAAGGAGTTTCGCGTAATACTATTCTTTACGGGGGCGCGTTCGAAGCACTAAACAGCGTAAGTCGGGATGGGACCGTCGTAACCGGAGGACTCCCTGTATATAAACATGCATATCTATGCTTTCACGCCTTTAATAAATATATATATATAAAATATTAACTCAAAGACATTGAAATCATAATTTTCCTCAAGAAAAACATCAACCAAGAAAACCCATCTTTTGATTTTTTTTTAGTGATAAAAATCGTATTCCCCCATCCCACTGTGGTGGAGGGAGTCGAGAGGTGGGATTCCTTCATGCTGTCGGTGTGTCCAAGCCCAAATGGCTTTATATCTTTTAAAACAGAAGACACTGCCTCTTTCATCCCAGCCTTTTTTAAAGACCTCTCTGCTGCGACTATTTCTTTTCTTTTTTCCCAATTTGTTTTAATGTTGTTCGTGTGTTGGGACTGTTTTATTATTGCAAGTTAACTGATATTTTTTTAATAAGAATTTTCGCGTCTAACGTATTTCATTGTATTTCTTAATTTCTTTCTAGATTAAAAAATTTGGTATCTTTTGTTTTCTGACATAAAATCGTACACAGTAAAATTTTAGGCTCGGGTCACTAGGGGGGGGGTGTCACCCGGGGCGGCCCCCCCCCAGTGACGCCACTGGGCGTAACATTTTTAATGAATAACCGCGTTTTAATGAAAAACACAAATTATTTGTGCTACACTAATGCAATAAAAGCAAAATAAATTAAATTTTTTATAACTTACCTAACAATAATTTTCTGAAAACTGAAACAGTAATATAAATGACTAATTGCAAGTTAAACACAACATTTGAACCACCACGACTTGTAGGTACGTGTTCGCGCATCATTCTGTGAATGTCAAAATTCCACGTAAAAACTGTCGTGGCGATAATAATAGCACATAGTATTCGGCCCAGTGGTAATGTGTTTTGGGGGGTACTTTTCTTATAAAACATTCATCTGTGACTTACACCGCTTAGTTTTCCAAACAAATGGATACCTTTTTTGAGCGATTAAAATTTTTGAACTGTTTTGCGTTAGTTATAATTCCATTATGTAATCAAAAAAAATGTGTGAATCCGTTAGTTAAGACTCGAAATTACAAATATTTTTGTTTTACCTTGGTTTTCCCCCTTCAAAAGAAAAAGGGCGGCTGTCGGAAATTGTTGTACTTTTCATCAAATGCCTACAAATGCCGCCCCTTTAATGAGAGCCGCCCGGGGCGGACCGCCCCCACCGCCCCCCCTAGCTACGCCACTGCTTGTATTTCTTTATTTACGTACTTGCTCCTCAAAATATTTCATTAATGTTAGGAAGTCTTGTTCGACTCACGTGTTAGGCTAATATTAAAACATAACTTTAAACAGTTATAGACTTATTTCAAAGATGACCTTTGACCTGTCATGTGACTTCCTGTCTACTTTCAGTCGATCACAGTCGGGTGAAGCTCAGCATACCGGAAGGAGAATCGGCCGGACATGACTACATCAATGCCAACTTTATAGCGGTAGGTCACGTTATCTGACGTCAACGTGTCCATGCTGCCATCACGGCCTTGGTTCACTTGATCGTCTCTGTTGGCTTGAGAAGAGTTAAAGAACAAATAGAACCAATGGTTTACTCAGTCGCTGGTCAATAGCCCAATGTGTTTGGTCATTAGACCAGTGAGTCTGGTTATCAGGCCAATGTATCGGTTCATCAGTTTAGTGTGTCTGGTCTTGAGTAACGTTTAAATTGACACTCAAAGGTCTAAATATTTAGTGTACATTGACATGACTGTAAATTTGTGTACTTTGGTGCGTATTTTATTTATATTACTTTATAATCAGTGTAAAATGATTTACATTAAGAATGTATATTTAAAATAAATATAGTGTTGATAGGAGCTTATAGAAAAATTCCATATTAAATAACATAATTTGCAATCTGTCACGTATTGTCTGTCTGTGACGCTATGCCAGGTAACTCCCGATTTTAAAAAAAAATAGAAGTAAAAAAGTTGCTTTCGAGATTAACAAAATGTGTTTCTCGCCAGCGCCATAAAATATTGTGACGTGACGTCATTATTTGAGCTTTTATTAATGTGTGAAGGGAACGAAGTAAAAAGAGCCATGTTTTTTATTTGATGTGATTAATATTATTATTATTTTTTTGTATTAAATGACCATTTTTGTTTATGTGTCCATGTCAATATTACGTACGTAATTATAAATTTAATTTTCTATATTAATATATAGCATTCGTTTTTCGGTTTATGAAATTTACAAGTGGTTGTTATTTGGTTGTGAAGTTTCGATGCGTTTTGAACTACAAAGCCATTATTTATTGCTGCAAATGAAATTTGTCAACTTATGCTTCAGTTTATCGTTTGTTTTTCTTTTATAAACTTTGAGATTGCATATTTGTATGTTTAAAAAAATAACATATTTAAAAATCGGACTCCTCCCCACAATAGTTTTTTTTATTGTTATTTACATGTAATATTTTAATGCGTCTTAGACTAATGTGGAATAAAAAATCTTTAATTTAATATAGAACTCGAAGGGGTGCTGACTTGACAATAATGAAAACGTTTATTACAATTCCTAAAACGTATATATTAAATTTTATATACGATTACCTGTTTATACGTTAATTTTTTCTTTTATCCAGTGATTAACTTTACTTCAAAGGTTTCATGCAAAAAAAAGTTAGTTTTTATTCATATTTGTAAATAGTTACAATTTTTTATTTACATGTTTTTGATAATGTAAAGGTAATAATGTATGGACCACTATGGACCACTGGGCGCATAAACTGACAAGTCATAATAGATCTTGAAAAGATGCTGACTTGACAATAATAAAAACGGTTATGTGAATTACTAACACGTTTATATTAAATTGTAAATATGATTAACTGTTGATAATTTAATCTTTTCTGTTATCCTGTGAACAAACTTTGCTTACTACGTTTCATGCAAAATGAATAGTTCTTTGTTATTAACATGTGTAAAAATTACATTTTATTTTTTACATGTTTTGGTAATGTTGTGGTAATAATGTATGGGCAAATGGGCGAATAAACTGACAAGTCATAATCATCAATGTAGCTTAAACGGCTTCAAATCACAGATGTGCTTGATGTTGATCGCATTACAGTCACATAATTTATTTTTAACTCACTATGCTGTGTTATAGGTGCACTCATAATTGGTGCACACTATTCAATGGCGCAAGTTAACATCCAGCTGACATCTCGGCAATATTTGTTAATACTTCGAACTTCAAACTTCTTTGCTGTAGTATTACCTTATGCTGTGTGTAATTCACTATTCATTTAATATTATCCTGATTATATCATTATTATTAATGCAAACTGATATAACGCGAAGCCTAAGCTTGTAGGTTTTCTCATAAAACATTTATTCGTATATATAATCAAAATATATACTCTGCTATGTCCATTCATAACGCTAGATTTTAGAAAGCGCACCGCCAAAAAGTAGCCTTGAAAAAAATACTGCACCCCCCCCCCGTAAAAATAAAGTTTTTGACTATAAATCCCTTATATATGAGACAGAACTTAAATTATTGATTATGTTCCAACGCGACAAACATTTACAGCCTGAAACTGAGTGAATTCTCCCTTGTTAAAACATGAGATGTGGTCATCGATGGCTGGCGTGAAGTCAAGTGACCCGTAAAATGCAAACAATAGTGACTGCTACATATAGTTTTATATAGATAAACTAAAAATGCATTAATTTAATTACGGTATATTCGATCGATCTGAAATTTTGATACAATGCATTGATAGGTGACACGAGTCTATGTGCCAAATTTCAGCTCGATGGCATCACGGGAAGGTGGTCATTTTTTACTTTTTTTTCCGCCCGACGACGAACGACAGAGAGAGACGGCGGTAAAGTTAATATAAGGGATTTAACAAAAAAAAACAACAAATAACAACAGAAGAAAAGCTATTTTCAAACGTCCACATAAAATTGTTCAATATGGAAAAGAGAGTTAATTTTTCTATCTTGGTCTCTACAATTTCTGATTTTTAGCTTATGTGTAATGTACTATCCTTTATGTTGCTATTATGGTATGAATGGTTATTTAATTATTATATGTATGTTATGATCTCCATGTAAAGCGCTATGAGCCCGGTTCCTTGCTGGGATACAGCGCTATATAAATGATAAATTATAATTATTATTTTTTACTATGCGGCTTTCAGGCAAAAGGGACAATTACAAAAACTGAAATATATCAATTTTGAAAACTTCCGTCATTTGTGACGGGTAATACACTAGTAAATATATATTTGTGCCACCCCCTAGCTCCTAACCGGGAAAAAGAGAAATGAGAAAATAAACGCTACATAAAGAACAGACCAATCCAATTTTGACACCTTCTGACCAATCAAAGAACATGAAAGCCGTAATCATTTGCTTTTGGCCAAATAATGCATGTATCATAAAAAGTCAGGGCCATAGCTGACCAATACACTGACAATTATTACAAACAACAGATATTTGACCACCAACTCCCCCACCACCCCTCCCCATGTTCCACAGGGCCTAGACTCCAAACACGACTACATCGCCACCCAAGGTCCACTAACTCGGACTGTGCCCGACTTCTGGCGGATGATCTGGGAGCACCAGGTGGCGATAATCGTCATGTTGTCTGACTTTGCAGAGATGGACAAGGTCAGGATACATTTATTTCTTAGCGCAGCATAAGATTTTTACATAATTTAAAAACGAAATGTTTTTGTTCATGATGTGCGTCTCAGATTGGGGGATATTTTTTTATCTTTATCTTTACTCCAACAGAGGACTTCCATCATGAGAGAAAAGGTGGCCAAGTACTTTCCGGACGAGGAGGAATCAAACTCCATCCAGTACGGCCCGATTCTGGTCGCACGTACAGGAAAGCTGGACACAAAAGACTGGGAAATACGAACTTTGAAACTGACACACGTCACGGTGAGATAACCCTTGACAGGGCTTGAAAACAACTTGAGACTTCAGGGAAAGCTAACTCAGCCTCAGGAATTATCCTATATGATCTATCTTTAAGTTTGAGGCATTTCCAAATAGGAAAACAGGATCGAGTCAGCAATTCTATATACAGTAGACCAATTATTTGTTGAGTCTTGTAATCTTCAAGTCTATGGCAGTCTATGGTATATAATAGTGTATATGCCACAGAAGCTGAGGGGGAAACAGTGCTGTTAACTCCTGGGAAATTTCCCAAATCGTGGGAATTTTTTTAGCCAAATTATACAAATTTATAGAAATGGGAATTTATGAGGATTTGGCCTTAAATATGGGAATATTTGAGATTGCTTCGCGAACAGAATTTAATGCACGTGGGAATTTTTAGTCTAATTTGGGAATTTTTTTACTCCTGCCTGGGAAAATTTGGCACCTTGAGTTAACGGCACTGTCGGGAAACCGGAGAGAAATGAAGAAATTAATTGACTAACAATTAGAGTCTTGGTACAAATTTTTAAATATTTTTTAAAAATTTAGTTGAAGACAGCTTATATAGAAACATGTTTGATATTTCCTACACGAATCATTCACATTCTAATTCTATATCATCGTAGAAATAGCGTTAACATTTCATTTATCTTTTAGCTTCTCGTGAATACTTTAACAAACAAATATTACTGGCCGTAGAAAGCATGATAGAATGCGATTGAAAAAAAGAATAAATATGTCTAATTCTATTAATGATGTTCTTTTTAAAATCTCTAACAATTTGATACTCGGTCATGAAAGATCAATGCAAATTGTGAAGGATACACTATAAATAGTTCCATCGTGTGCCTATTAAGACTTGCCATGCAGATATTGCGTTCACGTTTGTAACTAATCAGAGACATGAATGTTAAAGATAATTTGACAAGTTTACCCCCCCCCCTTTTCCCGTGATAGTTGCCCGACCCTTCATTCACACTTGAAAAGTACAAACCTTTCAAATAAATTGTGTTGTGGTATGTTTCCAACAGTAGAAGAAGAACAACTTCGTCTAACACTTTTGTTTTTGGGGTATGTTCCGAACAGGAGAAGAAGAACAGCTTTGTCTAACACTTTTGTTTTTGTGGTATGTTCCCAACAGTATAAGGAGAACAGCTTTGTCTAACACTTTTGTTTTTGTGGCGTGTTCCCAACTGGAGAAGAAGAACAGCTTTGTCTAACTTTTTTTGTTTTGTGGTATGTTCCCAACAGGAAGAGAAGAACAGCTTTGTGTAACACTTTTGTTTTTATGGTATGTTCCCAATAGGAGAAGAAGAACAGATTTGTCAAACATTTTTTCTTCAAGTACTGGTCCGATCACGAGGCTGACATCAACCCGGCTGACCTGATAGAGTTTATACGTGTTGTCCAGGCAGAGACCAACACCCAGCCCCGGGCACCCTTGGTGGTACACTGCAGGTGAGTTACATGGGGGAACTTGGTACACTCCAGGTGAAGCATACGGGGGAGGACTTGGTACACTGCAGGTGAGGTTTATGTGGAACTTGGTGCATGACAGGTGAGTTGCATAAGAAACTTGGTACACCACTTGTGAATTACACGGGGAACTGGTAGACAACAAGGGAAATTCATGGAGGAACTTGGTTCACCACAGGTGAGGTAATCGGGGGGAACCTTGTACACTGCAGGTGAAATGCATGGGGGAACGTATTACACTACACGTGAGGTACATAATGTTACTTTGTTTAATTTTATAGATGAGCCTTGGTTTTATAAGATCTGGGTTTTCGGAGATTGAACCTGAACTTCTTAGTTTACGAAGACAAGGCCCTAAAAAGTAAATTAAAAAAAGAACATCGCAAGTTAAAGACATTTCAGAAAAAAAAACATATTTCTAAATATCATTGCTAGTTAGTAATCAGTGCGATTAGGTGTATTTAGGACATAATAAATTCACATCAAACTGAAAAATTAAGATTCAAGGTCATTAAAACCGATTTGTTTCCTCATAACGAATCGCTGTACAGTCTGTCTTCATTTGTTTGACATCTGCTAAAATATCGTCAATAAATTTCCTGTCGAAGAGCTAATTCCAATTCCTGGCCTTGGCTCTTAATCCATTCAAAGTAATTAGAACTTGATAAATGTGAATGTCCTATAAACATAATATAAAAACTATCAGTAAAAGTAATTGCACTGTTTAAGGCTTTGTTAAGGACATCAGCTCGATGGCGTATGTTTGCTTTCCGTCAACTTTCTGATCTTGTTTCTCTTGATGTCCAGCGCCGGAGTTGGCCGAACAGGCACATTCATCGCTGTCGACTATTTCAACCGTTTGATCAGCGGCATGAAGCAGAAAATGGACAAGACGAAGTCATCGGTACGGGACAACTGGACAGTGGACATCTTCGGGCGGGTGTTGAGCATGAGGGACAAGCGGAGGTTCATGGTCCAAAGCAGGGTGAGTAGTTGATTGAAGAAATGGTAGTTATTAAAATCCCTTTTATTAACTTCACCGTCTTGTTTCTACTCTCTCTCTGTCGTGTCAGTCGGGAGGGCAGAAAAAACAAAAGTAAATAAAACAAACCCGAAAAAACAAAGTTTTTGACTATAAATCCCTTATATATGAGACATAACATAACAGTATTGATTATTTTCAAACATTTACAGACTGAATCTGTCTTAACTCAAAGTTTGCTTCATAACCCTGGGAGGGGGGGTGAGAGGGGAAAAGTCTGGTCACCGATTCGCTTGACCGAGCTCAGCGTGACACGTAAAATGTAAACAAAAGCACCCACCGGGTGCTTCGATGGGTCGCCTCAACGCGTCTACACTCAAACTTTCACGTGGAAAAAAAACAATAACAAACAGTGAATTTAGAATTACATACCTCATATAAGGATAAACTAAAAATGCATTAATTTAATTACGGTACGTTCGATCGATCTGAAATTTTGATACGATGCATTGTTAGGTCAGACGGGTCCGTGTGCCAAATTTCAGCTCGATCGGATCACGGAAGTGGGTCATTTTTGACTTTTGTTTTTCCGCCCGCCCGCCCATGAGATGACGACAGAGAGACAGAGACGGCTGCGAAGTTAATATAAGGGATTTAATAAAACAAACCCGTAAAAACAAAGTTTTTGACTATAAATCCCTTATATATGAGACATAACTAACAGTATTGATTATTTTTACAAACATTTACAGACTGAATCTGTCTTAACTCAACTTTGCTTCATAACCCTAGGGGGGGGAGGGGTGGGTGGGAGGGGGGAGAGGGGAAAAGTCTGGTCACGATTCGCTTGACCGAGCTCAGCGTGACACGTAAAATGTAAACAAAAGCACCCCGGTGCTTCGATGGGTCGCCTCAATGCGTCACTCAAACTTTCACGTGGGAAAAAAAACAATAACAAACCGTGAATTTGAATTACATACCTCATATAAGGATAAACTAAAAATGCATTAATTTAATTACGGTACGTGCGATCGATCTGAAATTTTGATACGATGCATTGTTAGGTCAGACGGGTCCGTGTGCCAAATTTCAGCTCGATCGGATCACGGGAAGTGGGTCATTTTCGACTTTTGTTTTTCCGCCCGCCCGCCCATGAGATGATGAGATGACGACAGACAGACAGAGACGGCCGCGAAGTTAATATAAGGGATTTAAAAATGACCCACTTTCCGTGATGCCATCGAGCTGAAATTTTGCACTTACCCTTGTGTCACCTGACAATGCGTTGTATCTAAATTTCAGATCGATCGAAAGTACCGTAATTAAATTAATGCATTTTTGATCTCTATGTATCTCTATGAAACCGTCTGCTATAGTTGACCTCCACGTGTCACTGGAGTTCACTCCAGGCATCGATGACCACATCCCCGTGTTTTACACCAAGGAGAGTTCAGTCACGTTCAGTCTGTAAATGTTTGTCGCGCGGTGCGTATTATATTGAACTTAATCAACACTTTTAGTTATGTCTCATATATAAGGGATTTATAGTCAAAAACTTTGTTTTTGCGGGTTGTATAATAATGACCTGGAGCCTGGAACGGTGCGTAGCTATCGATAGATGGTAAGATTGAAACATTAAAGGACCGTTAGAGTTATCAATAAAGTCTATAGTTTAATAATTTCTTTAAATAAAAGATTTATTGGGTTTGTTGGTGTCGTACGTTTATAAACCGCAAGATCACGAGAGGACTACGCTAGCGGGCTCACTAGTTCGATCACTAGAGGATATTACTAGAACGTTCTTAGGGCGTCACTAGAGGGACTATCAAGGGTAACTAGAGGGTTAAACTCAAGTGGGTCATGAGAAATCATTGATCTTTAAACTTCAGGTGTGCGTGTTCGTAGTGAAGAGGTAGTCGATACGTTTTTGTAATGAATGTTCCAAGTGCACACACTTCTAGAAAATTCAACTGTCTATGATCGCAAAATTGTCCAAATACTCATAGTCCATTATCATTAGTTTATTTACAATTGGGGCCGTCCATAAAGTACGTCACGCTCCAGAGGAGAGAGGAGGTGTAAGAAAGTGTGACAGTTTGTGACAGGGGGGAGGGGGTTCCGGTCATGTGTGTCGTCACGCTGTTTTATATTAAATTTTGATTATTTTGTTAATAAAAAACAAAATGTTTGTTCGAAAGTGTGACGTACTTTGGGGGGGGGGTTTTCGAGATGTGTGACAGTTTGTGACGGGGGAGAGGGGAGTTAAAAATGGTCAAAAATAGCGTGACGCACTTTAAGGACGGCCCCATAGTCCATTCTCAATAACATATAACTCATTGTCCATATTACTTTGTCCATTGTCCGCAGTCCATAATCCATTTTTCATAGTAGATTGTTCATAATTTATGTTCTATTACGGCCATTATTTCATATTGTCATTGTCATCTCTTATTTTATCCATATCGACAATCCGTAGAGCCAGTACATCTTCATCTATGACGTCATTCAAGAGCTGCTGAGGCAAGCTTTTAAATCAGAAAAGGTCAAAGGTCAGGAAAAAGGTGAAAGCTACGAGGACGGTCCGTCTACTTCTTCTGGGTCGCTCAAGGAAGATGCTGTCTATGACGATGTCGGTAAGAAGCGGTTTTTGTTGATGTCGTTGCTATGGATATCTGGGTATCCGCAGACACACCTGGATAGCTTTGTATCACAGAAACAACGAGATAATTTGAACTTAAGCTCACCCACGAGTGTTTGTATGATATTTTCTGTGTGTGTGTGTGTGTAATATTTTGTGAAGTTGAGGACGTTAAAGTTATTTATTTATGTGTTAAATGAAAAAAAGGTACACACTTATTATGGTGAAGAGAATGACTGGTTCATTCAAAACGTAGAAATAAAAAGGAGTGGGACCATTGAAATGCTAAAACAGCCATGAATACTGATAAGGAAATGTTAAATTGCGTCTAAATCCCCCATTTACAACCCCCTCCCTAAGCCCACGCACAGAATAAATTTGAGCGTCTGTTGGTCCAGTAATGTTAGCCCAATCAGCGTCAGCAAACTTTTATCTCATTAGCACTGGAAGGGATTTTCTGTTGTTTTAGTTAGACATGTATTCACTCATCCATACTCAATTAACAGATCATTAAAAAACTATTAAACCTATGTACTTAAGAATCCCACAGAAACAATACTCCCTTGCATTGCCCCAAAGTCCATGTATTCCGAAATAGCCCCGAAACCCATGTATTCCGAAATAGCCCCGAAACCCATGTATTCCGAAATAGCCCCGAAACCCATGTATTCCGAAATAGCCCCGAAACCCATGTATTCCGAAAAAGCCCCGAAACCCATGTATTCCGAAATAGCCCCGAAACCCATGTATTCCGAAATAGCCCCGAAACCCATGTATTCCGAAAAAGCCCCGAAACCCATGTATTCCGAAATAGCCCCGAAACCCATGTATTCCGAAATAGCCCCGAAACCCATGTATTCCGAAATAGCCCCGAAACCCATGTATTCCGAAATAGCCCCGAAACCCATGTATTCCGAAATAACCCGGAGGTCCATGTATTCTGACATTGCCCTGAAGGCCATTCAAACCAAATTGCCCACTAGCACATAGACCGTGTCATTGGCATTAAGTCGCTATAATTCGTCTCTGGCTCAGCATTCATTTACATTTTTTTGTACCGTAATGCCTGCCATTGCTATTCACTTATTCGGTGGTATGAATTTGCTCCCAAAATCGGTCATAAAAACAGAAGCGACGATATAACGTTAATGATAAAACTCAAATTCCATTTTTTAAACCAGAAAAATATCCCATTTATATAATTGTTTTTCTGTTTTGCTTAATGAGCTCTAACTTATGTAATCATCAGAGATTTTGGTAACAAAAGGTTTGCAAATGGCAACTAACATTGCGAGAGGAAAAAAGTAAAAATAATACATGTACTTCAATTTATTCAACAATCTTGATGTGCATCACTGCTATACATCAATCCTACTATACATCAATCCTACTATACATCAATCCCACTATACATCAATCCCACTATACATCAATCCCACTATACATCAATCATACTATACATCAATCCCACTATACATCAATCCTACTATACATCAATCCTACTATACATCAATCCCACTATACATCAATCCCACTATACAACAATCCAACTATACATCAATCCTACTATACATCAATCCCACTATACATCAATCCTACTATACATCAATCCCACTATACATCAATCCTACTATACATCAATCCTACTATACATCAATCCCACTATACATCAATCATACTATACATCAATCCCACTATACTTCAATCCTACTATACATCAATCCTACTATACATCAATCCTACTATACATCAATCATACTATACATCAATCCCACTATACTTCAATCCTACTATACATCAATCCTACTATACATCCATCCCACTATACTTCAATCCTACTATACATCAATCCTGCTATACATCAATCCTACTATACACCAATCCAACTATACATCAATCCTACTATACACCAATCCTACTATACATCAATCCTACTATACACCAATCCTACTATGCACCAATCCTACTATACATCAATCCTACTATACATCAATCCTACTATACATCAATCCAACTATACACCAATCCTACTATACATCAATCCTACTATACATCAATCCCACTATACATCAATCCCACTATACATCAATCCCACTATACATCAATCCCACTGTACATCAATCCCACTATACATCAAACCTACTATACATCAATCCTACTATACATCAATCCTACTATACACCAATCCCACTATAAATCAATCCTACTATACATCAATCCTACTATACATCAATCCTACTATACATCAATCCTACTATACACCAACCCCACTATACATCAATCCCACTATACATTAATCCTACTATACACCAATCCCACTATACATCAATCCTACTATACATCAATCCTACTATACACCAATCCCACTATACATCAATCCCACTATACATCAATCCCACTATACATCAATCCTACTATACATCAATCCTACTATACATCAATCCTACAATACATAAATCTAATTTCTGTGTTCAAACTGTTGACCGGTCTCTTCATACATTGTTATCTTTACTTTCAGAGCTTCTCAAAGGTCAGATGACAGTCAAAGATCACGTGACCCTCAGAGATAAAGAGAGCGGTAGTAGCACTGACGCCTCAAACCCAAAACTATAACCATTTTTTTTTCTCGTGCGCGTCATACACGAAACATTTGATCGATCTGAAGCAGCGACGTCGTCAAGTCAATTTATGGCACTAAATTTTCGGCCTTTCGAAGGTCAATAACTCTTCCTTGGCCGCGTGATTACCAACCTCTCAAGAAAGACAACTCGAAATAGAGTTTTACAGACAAGGGTTTCTGCAGAAATAATTGTTATATATGATTTTTTACTACAAATATGTTTTTTTAAAGTTGTTTTATGTTGTTGGGTTTTTCTGTCTGGCGTATAATTGAAATGCAGGGGAGGTAATGCATAATTCTTAAGAATGCCACATTTCTTTGGGTATATTGTAATTGTATGATGTACAAATAATGTACATGTTGAATTGGGTTGGGTTATGTCCATGTTCCTTCAGGATGCTGATTAAGGTAGTTATAATTTTTGTTGTTATAGTGTATTCTTTATGTGAATGGAAGCCAAATACTAGTTTCATTTTTCATTAGTTCACTCAAAGAAAGGAATCAAACCTATTTCTATCAACAGTAGCGAGAATTGTAAAGCTAACGAAACTCTAATGTGGTTTCTATGTCACAACTTCAACTGTTCCCATGTTGGTCAAGCAACTTCAACTGCTACCATGTTGGTCAAACAACTTCAACTGTTTCCATGTTGGTCAAGCAACTTCAACTGCTACCATGTTGGTCAAACAACTTCAACTGTTACCATGTTGGTCAAACAACTTCAACTGTTACCTTGTTGGTCAAACAACTTCAACTGTTACCTTGTTGGTCAAACAACTGACTGTAATTTTGTGCTATCCTGATCTGATATGACAGAACCATAATCTAAACGTTTCGACACCCTCCTTGAACTTTCATGGCCTTAACAGCGTACGAGATCTCAAGGCTTCAGACACAATTATGAAAGAAACATGTCAACAACGTTCCCTCTAAGGTTCGTTTGTCAGTGTGCAAAGTAAAAAAAACCCACAAAAAACTAGTGTTCTAAGTTGCACTGCATCAATTTTTTCAAGCAAATTTTACACCTCCCAAACACAGATATTACATTAACTTTATCAAAATTTGCTGCGCGGTAATTCTAAATTACTGCGCGGTGTCGTTCAGATTTCTGCGCGGTCACGCAGCAGCTGCGCAGCTTAAATGGAACATTGCCAGTCACTGCCAGATTATTGTCATATTACAATCACGTATGCTGTATCTGGATGGTCTCCCATGGTGGGCGTGGTCGTTCCCCTAAGAGTTGTCTCCCGACAGAAATCCTCAAGAAATAAAAATATATATATTCTGAATTTTCGTCCATATATGATATCGACTATTTTTATTATGATACACCGTGCACTGAATGCATTCTAACTGTAATTTAAATAAATATTACAAATAACCCTGAATACAACGGACATAGAATTAATGACAAAATATGTATTCAAGTTTAGCCATGTTATAGAAAACCAATAAAGTGCCAACCCGCTTTCCTACCACCCCCCCCCTTTTTTTTTCCTCCGTGTGTCACCAACAATTTTTATCGCCAACAGTGAATGATAATAATGCATGAATTGTAATGTCCCTAAACGAATTCGTTACATTTACAATACTTAAATTTCCTTAAAACTAAAAATATTATTCAACATCAAATGCCCTCGTGTCATTAATTCTATTACGCTTTGTACATGGCGCTCCCAAATACTTAGGTTCCTTAAAAAGCATTTATACGACAGTTGCGGGTGAATATATTATGCTTATATTTAACGTTAAAATATCCGTTAATATTGTCTTGGGTTATTTTTACAAAAAAATTACTTATGCTCAGATTAAAAACATTTTTAAAAATCAGTGTAGCACTTTATAAGACTTGAGATACGAGAATATGTCTCGGCCCACAATAATAGCGTCCTTATCCAAAGTAACATTGCCTCATTACTCCAGTATATGTCCTTACACCAAGTAATATGCCCCACTTACTCAAAAGTATGTCTTTACCCATAAATTAACAACCCCCACCCTGCCATCGTAATACATGGATCGGACAAAATCACCGAAGTTAAACATCTGCTCCTGAAGAAGACGTATGGAAACCAAGAAACTAGACGACACCCAAAATGTATTTAAAACATAGAGATCTTTTTGATTGGACTGATAGATATCCTGTTTGATAGGTCTGCGTTATTTGCATCTATTTCTCTTTTGAGTTTATATGCGATCTGGCTGTCAGAAAAATGACATGTTTCCGAGGCCTCTCATACGTTTCTAAGCTCAGTTACTGGCTGAGCTATGACCGACTTAAATGTTGACGTCTTAATCGCATTTTGTGATAGGATGGCAAACCCAATCAATAGTCTACGAGCTCCATCGACTTAGGCGGCTTTTTGGAGAATTAATTTTCTCTTGCTTATAAATAGAAAATTAAAATAAAAATTAAAAAATTAAAATTAAAAAAAAACAAAACTAGAAAAGCATGGAAAGTAATCATCTTTCAACGCATTAACTTATGAATTTTTTTTTATTGAATCCTCCCTGAAGATGTTTTGCTGGACCACGTGATGAGACTTTAATATGCACATCTACTACTCTCGTACAAAAAAACTTTCAAAACTAAACAATCTCGATTTTATTCAGTTGTCATGTCTGTGTAACACACGATGGAGTGGTTTTGATGGAAAATTGTGTTTCTCACCTTCGACGTTACAATTTAGTATTTTAAAGAATGTTTTTATTTAACAAATGTACAGTTTATAAAAAAAATAATGCTTATGTATATATAGCTTGTTACATTTGCCTTTAAATTGACTTACCATTTCCATAATCAGGCTTTTTAAAATTTGTCATTGGCTGCGTGTGTCTGTACGTGTCTGAAATGTCAACAAATGTCATATCAAATAACTGCAATGTGAATACAAAATCTGAAAAAATATTACTTTGTATATACATGTGTATATCTTTGTATATCTATGTAGTAATCTTAACTATGCGTTTGCAAAAACATAAATAAAGTTTTTCTTATCCTTCTATGACAGAAACTTGTTTGTATTATTAAATACTGTACGACCTCACTGACATCTATACATTTTTACAAGCTTTTATTTAACTCACACTGTTTGTATGTTGTATCCGTCAAATCTTGTAACGTAAAATTAAACCACTTCTGATGGTCCTAGAGATCTCAAAATTTTACCACAGATAGATCTTGGATGACAATACATTGTATCGAAATTTCAGATCGATCGAATGTACCGTAATTAAATAAATGCATTTTACGTTTATCTTTATATATAATCTGTATCCGTGCTATTCTTGACTTTCACGTGAATGTCACCGGAGTTCACAACCAGCCATGGATGACGACATTCCAGGTGTTAAACAGCTCAGTAATTCGAAACTAAATCTAAATTGACATAATACAAGAGGAACAACTGGGATTTGTGTAGCCTAGTTGGCCCAATTGTTAGCTTAATGGATTTTCGACCTGGAGGTACTGGGTTCAATTTTCAGTTGGGGAAACTGTTATTTTTTAAATACATAAATTTGTAATTAATAATCTATCTTTTTACCACTATCACATTTAAGTTATAGACAACGAAGTTTGACTAAATAAATTGAGTTGATTATGTAAAAAAATTGATTAAAAAATTGTGTTACTAAAAAGTAGAACATAAAATATTTAAAAAATCTTTTTTTAAAAGGACACGCTTTTATTTACATATAGAAATTGCACTAAAAAGAAGAAAATAAAAATTTTCAATCCGTGAACCTATCGACTGCACATAAAAACGTGGGGCCCTCATCACAACTCGCAATCATGTAAAAAGCTGCGAAACATAAATACAAATTTATATGAATATTAATAAACATTTAAAGTTTCACAACTTTGATCATATACATGCTACTATCATATTAATTAGAAAAATTTATCTATATGCAAAAGAGTAGTTGCAATAAGAAATGAGTTGTGATGGGCGCCCCACGCTTTTATGTGCAGTCGATAGGTTCACGGATTGAAAATTTTTATTTTCTTCTTTTTAGTGCACTTTCTATATGTAAATAAAAGCGTGTCCTTTTAAAAAAAGATTTTTTTAAATATTTTATTAACAATGTATAAGTAGCGAGCTAAAATAACTTAAAAGTATAAGGAAGACAATTTTATTAAGGCCATAGGTCTCAAAGTTTAATTGGGAGTATTTGTTATTTTGACGGGAATTATATTCAATATATTTGTGTAGACGTTCGTAGTTTGGTTTTCATATTTAAAAAAAAGTATTTGATGGTATGAATGTAAATAATTCTATAGTTTCAAAATGTTTTGATATAAACGCTGGGATAAAAAATTGATATGAAATTAAATTTACTGTGACGTGATATTAAAGGGAAAAATCAGTTTTATAATTAAATTCTACAGTTATAACATCAGGGGTCATGCCCTATCTTATGTATAATCGTTGTCTTGTGAGAGTTCAAAAAAATTTATAAACCGTATTCTCCTAGTTCTGCGCAATTAGAAGTCAATTTTAGACTCACAACATACTTGGAAGTAATTCCTGGAAAACTGAATCGCAAGTTTTAATATGTGCCATTCGCCCGACATATCATGACGATAGTTGTGAACTTCAAAGAATGAAATGTCAAGAGCTTGGATTTTTCGTGATGAAGATAAGCTGGTTCCTTATTGAGTAACATAAATCAAATGACATTCTTTTATATGAGTTGTCATTAAATGATCCCTCCACCATGTCGTGTCATTGTCAGGTAAATTACCTTCAGGCAACGTATAGGTTTCACGCAGTTTAGTCCACACCACAAAGTAGGAATATAACATCGGAAACAACCTTGTTAATACATGAAAAAATCTGAGTAGAAAAAATATGTGGGAAAGCACATAAGAAAAACAAAGGTTTTAGCAAAATAAAAAAGTATAAAATAATGAGAAAAATGGACAAATATGTATAAATACGCCCGCCAAGTCAGTGGCGTAGCTAGGGGGGGAGGTGGGGGCGGTCTGCCCCTGGTGGCACTCATTAAGGGGCGGCATGTGAAGGCATTTGAAAAGTACAACCAATACCGACATTGACCGACAACCGCCCTTTTCTTTTGAAAAATTTATGGGAACCCGTCATTTAAAAAAATTTAATGCAAAGCCATTGCATGGAACAAAGAGATGTGCCAATACAAAATGCTGTTATATCAGCCAAACAATTTGTGAAGAGATGGAGATATCAACTGAACGCCTAGTTAGAAGGAGAAAATTATGAGTAGGGGAAATTCAGAAGACCTGGTTCTATCTTTAAAACAAGAAGTACAACGAGAAATGTTTTTATCCATGGATGGAATTATAAAATAAAATAAAATAACGCTTTGATGAGTTGCATTTCCTTGCAAGAAAATATTCGTATATAATAGATCTACCATGTAACCTACTAAATGAAGCATTTGAACATCAAATAAATTACTTTATTGACATTGACAGTTCAATATGGAAAGAAAAAGGATCCAGGTTTTTATGGCTGTACCTACATTACAAGAAGAGGCATTATTTTAGAAAAATGTCGGAAAAGGCACCTTTGATCTAATAAAATTTATTCAACAGTATAGATTTGAAAATTCTGTACCAAACATTGTAATTTTGCTATGAATTTTTTCAACTATTGCTATCAGTGTCGCTAGTTGTGAAGGGAGCTTCTCCAAACTGAAGTTGATAAAAAATTATCTTCGTTTTACAATGAGCGATTAAAGACAACAAAATCTTGCAATACTGTTCATAGAACAAGATATTACAAATAATTTTAATTTTGATAGCGTAATACGCGATTTTTCTATTATGAAAGTTAGGAAAGTAAATGTATAAGTATGTTAACATATTAATGTACAGAGGCGTAACTGGGCTTTTGACGCCCTTTGCTAATTTATTTTTGGCGCCTTTTATTTAAATTAAAATTTAAAATTTATAGATTTAGCGGCGCCCATTTTGAACTGGCGCAGGCCGGTGCCATTGGCAACTGCCCCCAATGTCAAGCCGTTGTTACGCCACTGCTAATGTATACAATTTCTTTGTTTGTAAAAAAAAGAAATAATTTATTTATAAATAAAACATAAAAGAATAGTAATAGTAATTGTTAATGGTTTTTTTGGGGTGTAAATTTAGAATATGTTTTGTCTCATTGGGTGAACCTGCGAGCTCAGTAACTTTCTTGTGGCCCTTAAAAAAGTATCTTGTATTTTTTATAAATGTGTAGCCTATTTATAGGTATGTAATCTTATGCGGGCTCTTTTATTACTCCTTACATAAATATGGCATGCAATGGTACACATGTTTCACACCTTTACTTCGTTTTAATTACAATTATTTATTTATGTTCATTAATTTTTAACAACCATCACACTATCCGCGAAGTGGCCGTCCATAAATGACGTCACGCTATTTTGGCTGAATTTTCACCCACTCTGTCACACGTCGTCACAAAAACTTAGACTCCTTCTTCAATAAGACGTCACAAAGCCTTATTTTTCTGTTTGAAAATGAACATGTTTCAAATTAAATTTTTGCCATTTAAGTATGTTTTTAGTGTAAGGCTGCATTCTAATATCGTAACACGCATTTTACATAAACGTCATTAAATAAAGTTTCGGTAATCAAATACTTAAGTGGAAATTTATTAAAGTTGCGCGTTTTGACGTGACGTCACATTTTTTAAACACCCCCCCCTCGTTACACATCGTCACAAACCTGTGACCCCCCCCCCAGGTGCGTGACGTCATTTATGGACGGCCCCTAAAAAGGGCGGAAAATTGCAGACCGCCCCGGGCGGCAAAAGTTCTAGCTTCGCCACTGACACCATCAAATGCTAGCTATCTCAGATCATCATAGAGAGCAAGTCGTCATAGGAAGTATTACATTAACTTTAGTAAGATACCATTAAGTGCAAGACACCATTAACTGTAAGACACCATTAAATCTAGACACGATTAACTTTAATACACCATTAAATGCAAGCCACCATTAACTGTAAGACAACATTAAATGTAATACACGATTAAGTGTAAAACACCATTAAGTGCAAGAGACCACTAACTGTAAGACAACATTAAATGTAATACACCATTAAGTGTAAAACACCATTAAGTTCAAGACACCATCTAATGACCCAGGGAGCTGTAACAAAGATTAACTCCTATCACTGACTTTCTTCGGCCGAGATCCATCTTGTGTAAAGAAAAGACCAGACAATCTCATTAAATCTGGTCAAGATCAAAGCAAACATTTCAATGACGTTATTAAAACAAATAAGTTATTAAAAAATCAACTTTGCTCACAATTTTGAAATAAGTAAAAGTTACACGACAGAGGTGGAACACGCGGCTTTTGTGGGGTGGGTCTTTATGTCCAGATATAGGGATTTTATTATTCAACTCTCAAAATAACGCTTAAAAGAAGTCTAAGAGTGTGATCAAGGCAAGCGCATGAAGGTAGACCTTAACATCATCTGCTTATAATTTGTCTGCTGCCTATGTAAAAAATTACCTTACCAAACAATCACCTGATTGTGACTGCTCTGATATTCATACAATCACCTGATTGTGACTGCTCTGATATTCATACAATCAACTGATTGTGACTGCTCTGAAATTCATACAATCATCTGATTGTGACTGCTCTGATATTCATACAATCACCTGATTGTGACTGCTCTGATATTCTTACAATCATCTGATGTCTGAATGTGACGGCTCTATTATTCATACAATCATCCGAATGTGACGGCTCTGATATTCATACAATCACCTGATTGTGACTGCTCTGATATTCTTACAATCATCTGATTGTGACTGCTCTGATATTCTTACAATCATCTGATTGTGACTGCTAAATAGAGCAAGCAAGACGCATTCTATTTATATGTAGTAGTGTGCAACACGCACCACGCCGCACTATGCGCACCGCATGGAGTACACTATATAGAGAGAAAGGAATAAATGCTTCAAAACAACCACGATAATGCACATTGTGGAAAGTTTGTGAACGTTCTTTCCCCCCTTTTTTCATCTATCTGTGATCGATTCAGCGGCGTATTTATGCTACGCATCGGGTTGGATTCAGTTTTATATATATATATATACATATATTATAATGATAATAACCAAGGAAAATGAAAATTGCGATCTATATTTATAGTAGTCCAAAAATATAAAACCTTACTCAAGACTCACATATTAATCTAGAAAAATATCATTCTTAAAACAAATTAAAAAGTGAATACAACAAAATCACAAAATGTTATTAACTTATACTTTCACAATCGCTTGTGTACATGCAGGGTTGCATTAACAAATTCTTCTTCTTTAATCAAACCTTTATTTATATTTTAGTTCCAGAAATTTGTCGAGAGCACTTTTCCTGATATTAAAGGTCACAATCTAAGCCCTTTGTTAACACTCTAAAGCTGTGATTAAAAACACGGTTGGAAAAAGGCAAGTATCTAGGTCAGTGACCACGTGTCAACAAGGCTTAAAATAGCCTGAATCTGACTTATTTTTAACTCTTGAGCACTACGTTATATGAGAGTTGAAAATAAGTATGATTCAGGTTGTTATATAGATTAATATATGATAAAGTAAAAAATAAAAATAAAAAGTTAATTAAAAAAAAGTAATTACGTATTGAGTCATGTCCAGTGGTGTAGCACGTGACTGGCGGTCAGTTCTTTTACTGATAATTCGTAATAGTAACCTCTTGTTGCTCTCCCTCGCCACCCTCAACGTTTTTCTTCCCTACTCCCCCCTCTCTCTTTCTCTCGGTGAGTGGGTGCCGGGTGACTCGACACTAGGCTCGGGTTGTGTGAGATTCTCTCTTACACGCCCGCGAGTTGACAGTGTTCTCGTGTCGTGGGAGTTATCTCATGGGACTGTACGCTCGGATGGACACACGGACAGGTCAGTTGGCATGTAGTGTAGATAAAAGACGTTTGATGTAGGGACGTGAAGGGACATGCGTTCTAGGGCATGATCTCAGTCTTTAGACAGGGGGAGGAAGTCTAAATGATCTTGTTCAAGTTATGTGTTTGTGGTCAATGCTTGCAGCGGGTTGTCAATATAGCCATGTTTGTGTTTGTGGTCAATGTTGGCAGCAGGTTGTCAATATAGCCATGTTTGTGTTTGTGTTTGTGGTCAATATTGGCAGCAGGTTGTCAATATAGCCATGTTTGTGTTTCTGATTGTGGTCAATGTTGGCAGCAGGTTGTCAATATAGCCATGTTTGTGTTTGTGATCCATGTTGGCAGCAGGTTGTCAATATAGCCCAGTTTGTGTTTGGTTGTGAGGGCGATAATAATCAAAGAGAGAGATAGAGAGACAGAGAGAGAGAGAAAGAGAGAGACAGCATGAGAGTGTTGCAGGACAAACGGGGAGCGATAGATAGATTAGATGAAAGTTGTTGAATCTGACGTGTTCTGTGAGCACTTGACGCTTTTAGTGATTATTATTTCCTATTATGTCAAATAAAATGTTACACTAATCGAATTATAGCTTAGAGATAGATTAACTATAGGCATAGATTACTGTAGGCATGGATTAACGACGGTTGTCATATATTAAAGACTGTAGGTATTAGGGGTGTCAATACTGCTGAAAAAAGCTGCCCGGGTACCCGTCAAAATTATGAAGAGGCGTTGATTGACGCGGCTTTGCGCATAAGATGAAAATGTAATTATATGTTCTTTTTTACGCTGTATTTTTGTCCCGTTCTCTCTCTCCTCTCTAATTTTCTTCTTCTCTATCTCACCACATCCCTCTTTATCCCTTATCTCGTTCTTGCTGCCACCCTCGCTCTCTCTTTTCTCCCTCTCTTATCTTATTCTATCTCTTGCCCTCTCAGGGGAATGTTCATATATTCCTGGGTCCAGCTATAGTGACTACAATGAAATAAATAAATAATCGGAAATATTGCAGACTTCTTCCCTGAATGAGGTATTTTAAAACTAACCAATACATAATTGGATGTCATATAAATTGGGTTCCAAGTTGTATAAAAGTAGGCGATCCTTGTTAATGATGTATGACTCATCTTCATTAATGGATCGTATCAGTAATTGTCTAAGGGGCCGTCCATAAAGTACGTCACGCTATTTTGACAAGCTGTCACAAATCTCGGACCCCCCCCCGCTAAAGTACGTCACATTTTTTACAAAAATATTTTTTTTAGTAAGAAAATATTTAAAATTCAATATAAAACACCGTGACGTCACACATGGCCAGACACCCCCGTCCCCCCTGTCACAAAGTGTCATACTTTCTTACACCCCTCCCCCCTCTGGCACGTGACGTACATTATGGACGGCCCTTAAGGTAGCTAGTGCAATTTTTACTATAATTATTATAAAAAATATTGTAAAATATAGAGAGTTATATGGTCCTTTCCAATGTTTCAAATTTGAGGATTTGAGTATACATCATGTTGGCAAAGTTGAATTATGCTTGTGAGAAGGTCACTAATATTAATGTAAAAAGTAAGTTCTTTAGAAGTCTATATGAAACTATATACATGTACTCGTATTTTATGACATCCCAGAACAGCTTACTGTCATATCAGCGTATATTTCTGGCATACCATCTCGTAATACCTTAGTGTTCTAACATAACAGTTTAATGAACTTGTAAAACAGCAGAGTGTTCTGGTAAAACAGCTGAGTGTTCTAGTAAAACAGCTGAGTGTTCTGGTAAAACAGCTGAGCGTAATATTTAGGGCTGCGGAAATTAACGATTAATTTCTCGATTAATAGTTAAAATTTGTTATTGATTAAAATTATTTTAATCGATAAAAATTCGATTAAAATTTTAAAAAATTATTTATAAAATTTTGTAAAAAATTTATTAATCAATAATTAATTATTAATAATTAATTATAATTTATATATATTTTTTACGTACAAATTTCTCCCGCGTAATATTATAATTTATTTTATTAATTTATGTGGACCGGCAGACGTCAAGTAAAAAATGGCTGACGGCATCAGCACAGTTAAATTTAAACATATAACTGGAAAGTTCAGGTACAATTTTGTTTTTAAGCTAACTGTGGATGGCAAAGTCGAAGATGGTGAAAAAGTTTAGTGTGTTCACTGCCATAAACAATACTCTTTTAAAGGATCAAATACATCGCTGACGTACCACCTTCAGCACAAACATCCGATCAAGTATCAAAACATTGTCATAAAATTTAGTTCAAAGTATTCTTAATTTTCAATGTCTGTTAGACAGGGGAAATAACTCACTAAAATAAAAAAGTTAACTACCTGTTTTTGTTACTTCCCTTGAAATGTTCAGTTTAATGACGTCATAAATTTCTATTTTTGGCTTTAATCGAAATTAACAACTAATCAATCGTTAATTTTTCAAAAGATAACGATTAAATTTAAATTAATCAATTATAGCCCTAGTAATATTGTAAAACAACTCAGTGTTCTTGTAAAACAGTCGAGTGTTCTGGAAAAACAGCTGAGTTTTATGGTATTCTACTAATAGCCTGATGAATTTCATTGTGACTCTGCTTTAATGCTGACATGAAACCCAAAGATAGATAGGACACACATAGACGCATAGGACGAACATAGATTGATAGGACACACTGACAGGCATAGGACACACAGAGAAGTATAGGACACACTGCGAATGACTGATATAACTCCCAGAGACGCATAGGAAAAAAAGAGACGCATGTCCTTTTATAATTAATTTTATATAATAGACTTATGTATGTATTTTCTAATTTTCTCATATTTAAAATATTTCTGTTAATAAACTGAAGGTGTTTGTGATTAAACATAGTTTAATACCAAAGTTCAATAGCAACAACGCTGATAAGATACAAAGCTGATAAGATACAAAGCTGATAGGATACAAAATTGATAAGATACAAAGCTGCTAAGATACAAAGCTGATAAGGTACAAAGCTGATAAGATACAAAGCTGCTAAGATACAAAGCTGCGAAGATACAAAGCTGATAAGGTACAAAGCTGATAAGATACAAAGCTGATAAGACACAAAGCTGATAAGATACAAAGCTGATAAGACACAAAGCTGATAAGATACAAAGCTGATAAGACACAAAGCTGATAAGATACAAAGCTGATAAGACACAAAGCTGAAAAAAACACAAAGCTGATAAGATACAAAGCTGATAAGACACAAAGCTGATAAGATACAAAGCTGATAAGATACAAAGCTGATAAGACACAAAGCTAAAAAGACACAAAGATGATAAGACACAAAGCTGATAAGACATAAAGCTAGCGTTTGATAATGAAGACATTGTGCGACAAAACCGTTCCATTTTGTTGGAGAATCCCCCAAGGAAATTTGTAATTTAATAGAATCGATCCTAAAGTAACAGTGAGAGAATGTGTGTGTGTGTACGTGTCTGTGTGCGTGTGTGTTTGTGTGTGCGTATGAGGGAGGAATGAGATAGACTTAGAAAGAGAGAGAAAGAGAGAGGGAGGGAGGGAGAGGGAGACGGGAATGAAAGAGAAAAATTCGTTTGTTTACGTGCTCGAGATAAGGAAAGAGCTAAGCTATGCGTGTGTTTGTGTATAGGGAGAAAACGAAAAAGAGAGACAGACAGGGAGAACAAGAGAACAAGAGAAAAACAGTGTGCGTATTCGTGCACGTGAGAGAGAGGGAGAGAGAGAGAGAGAGAGAGAGAGAGAGGTAGCGGGGGGGGGAGAGAGACAGAGAGAGATTTGGAGACAGCAGCCATCCAAAAGGAAGGTTAAATTTTTAGCAGTAATATAAACTAAATCCTTTAAGGAATTAAAAAACGATTTCACCATTATTGCTTGTTAAAATCTAGCAAAAGTAATGTTGATAGCTATGAACTCTTCTTTAAAAAGGTGGCCTATACTCGTGCGAAATGTCATGCAATTTAACATTCAATAGTCAATCAAATATTGGCATTTAAACCAAATACAGTAGTTCAACACAACAAGACATTTCGCTTTACTTCAAATGACTTTCTACGATAAGTGTTGTTTTGTTTTGTTTGACAAGCTTTATTAACGACGAGAGCGTTTCTTACTGTGTCACATCAGTAGGTCTCTGTGTGTCCCATTCGTCTCGGTGTGTCCCATCCGTCTATGTGTGTTCCGTCCATCTCTGTGTGTCCCATTCGTCTCGGTGTGTCCCATCCGTCTATGTGTGTCCCGTCCATCTCTGTGTGTCCTAACCGTCGCTTGCTGTGTGTCCTATCCGTCTCTGGGATTCATATATGTCATTCTGTGTCATATACGTCTCTGTGTGTCACATGTGTCTCTGTGTGTCCTATCTATCTCTGGGTGGCATGTCAGCTCCTGGGTGTCAGTGGTGTGTTACTCGGTTGATCATATTGTTTTTGTGTTGTGTAGATTGATCTGCTGGTGACATTGGTGTGTGTTGTGTGTATCTCTGCATGTCACATAATCTCACATTGCTGTGTGTGGTGTGTATCTTTACCGGTCACATTGGTGTGTATTGTGTGTATCCCTGCCCGTCACATTGGTGACATTGCGAATTTTTTAGCAACTTGAAGAAATTTGTTGAAGCAAACCGTGATGATGACGACTTTGTAGCGCACCTGGCGCACGAGAAGTGGGTGAAGTATTTCAACAGTTGCAAAAGTGAGGAATGTTTTTCAGAACTTTTTATTATTGCTGATTTTTTTTTATTGTTGCCATTCCACCACACAATGCTAACACTGAACAAGTGTTTTCTCTGATGCAAAGCCGATGGACAATGGACTGAAATAAGTTGCACGTTGAATCTGTCACAGGAATTATGTTTTTTCAGCATATCAAGAGGCATATGTCACGCAAAGAATTTCACACATACCTCGGCAGCCAGCCTAACTTGTTCTTAGGAGAAATACGCTTGGACTCAGCCCCAGGCGCAATCTATGATCCTAACGTCAATCTATGATCCTAACGTCAATCTATGATCCTAACGTCAATCTATGATCCTAACGTCAATCTATGATCCTAACGTCAATCTATGATCCTAACGTCAATCTATGATCCTAACGTCAATCTATGATCCTAACGTCAATCTATGATCCTAACGTCAATCTATGATCCTAACGTCAATCTATGATCCTAACGTCAATCTATGATCCTAACGTCAATCTATGATCCTAACGTCAATCTATGATCCTAACGTCAATCTATGATCCTAACGTCAATCTATGATCCTAACGTCAATCTATGATCCTAACGTCAATCTATGATCCTAACGTCAATCTATGATCCTAACGTCAATCTATGATCCTAACGTCAATCTATGATCCTAATGTCAATCTATGATCCTAACGTCAATCTATGATCCTAACGTCAATCTATGATCCTAACGTCAATCTATGATCCTAACGTCAATCTATGATCCTAACGTCAATCTATGATCCTAACGTCAATCTATGATCCTAACGTCAATCTATGATCCTAACGTCAATCTATGATCCTAACGTCAATCTATGATCCTAATGTCAATCTATGATCCTAACGTCAATCTATGATCCTAACGTCAATCTATGATCCTAACGTCAATCTATGATCCTAACGTCAATCTATGATCCTAACGTCAATCTATGATCCTAACGTCAATCTATGATCCTAATGTCAATCTATGATCCTAACGTCAATCTATGATCCTAACGTCAATCTATGATCCTAACGTCAATCTATGATCCTAACGTCAATCTATGATCCTAACGTCAATCTATGATCCTAACGTCAATCTATGATCCTAACGTCAATCTATGATCCTAACGTCAATCTATCACTTCTGTTAGGTAAACTTCAGTAATTTAGTTACCAACTTACTGTTTCTTTTCAGTCAGCTAGTGTGGCGCTTAATATTGGTCATATTGATGAAAATTTAGTGTCCTCTTTGTCCATCTGACAATTATGGTAACCCTATTGGCGAGTGTGCGTTTGGTGAGTAGCTTTGTTGGTTAAAGTTGTGTACTAGTGTGGACTCTCGAAATATTGAGTATCTTTGTTGGGTATATAGGTGTGTCCTAGTAAGCTCTGATTGGTATATAGGTGTGTCCTAGTAAGCTCTGATTGGTATATAGGTGTGTCCTAGTAAGCTCTGATTGGTATATAGGTGTGTTCTAGTAAACTCTGATTGGTATATAGGTGTGTCCTAGTAAGCTCTGATTGGTATATAGGTGTGTCCTAGTAAGCTCTGATTGGTATATAGGTGTGTCCTAGTAAGCTCTGATTGCTATATAGGTGTGTCCTAGTAAGCTCTGATTGGTATATATGTGTGTCCTAGTAAGCTCTGATTGCTATATAGGTGTGTCCTAGTAAGCTCTGATTGGTATATATGTGTGTCCTAGTAAGCTCTGATTGGTATTTAGGTGTGTCCTAGTAAGCTATGATTGGTATTTAGGTGTGTCCTAGTAAGCTCTGATTGGTATATAGGTGTGTCCTAGTAGGATATGTTATGATTTTATGATTGGTGCCGCAGCAATTGAGCGGCACGGGTGTTAAAGTTAATTCGAGTTCTATTGGTCACGTTGCTGCGGGATGTATGTAAACAATTTTGTTGGTTGTAGCTCTCCACCCGCAAGAGTCACCTTTACTCCGTCACGTCTCACACCCACGTGATCCTTACATTCCCATATATTATTGGGCACGTCAGTTAATCACGACCAACTTACGCCCGGGGACCGCATAAAAAAGCAAACCTTTCAAAGTTCACTCAGAGATTGTTGACTGTGCTGTGTAAACAAACTGGTATCACGGCCTGCCAGCCTCTAGAGTTCTCTCCCACTCCAGAAATCAATGCGCGCAAGTTTAGTATATAAAAAATATAATACAAGTAATTAAAAAGTCATATAAGTCACGCAAGCATCTTGACTTATCAATTAATGTCGTTCACATGATTTTATCTTAGGCTTCCGTTCTATTTAAGGGTTCAATTAAGAAGTTAAATGGAAGCACAACCAGAGAGTGAGAGAGAGAGAGAGAGAGACAGAGAGAGAGAGAGAGAGAGGGAGAGAGAGAGAGAGAGAGAGAGAGAGAGAGAGAGAGAGAGAGAGAGAGAGAGAGAGAGAGAGAGAGAGAGAGAGAGAAAGAGAAAGAGAGATTTAACAATAATTACGTAGATGGATTTTAGGACACGGAAATAGAGAGAGAAATGAACGAATACATTTTTAAAAAATCATTTCTTTCACACGCTGTTTATAATTTTGAATAAAGAATAAGATTTTTAAAAAAGAAAGATAAAAAATTATAAAAACCTTGTTATTGTAAAACTAACGTTTATGAACCGGTGATATAAATTGCTGACCATAGAAAAAAATATTTAGAGTTTTAAAAATAAAATAAAATAGGTGTTATATGATATGATTCAAAGAAAACAATTTTTGTTATTTCATGATTGAAATCTTTTGGTAACCATATAAATATTCGAATGCAATAAACACGAGTACGCCTGGAAAAGGAGTTTATTGTAATTTAATATAAACATATACAGAGGCGTCACTAGGGTTGGTGTCACCCGGGGTGGCAGATCATGGTGTCATCCCCTAACGACTTAACCCATAGAACTCCTCCGAGTCTTCCAGTGCCAAATAACGGGAAAATACAGAATTTTACATTTTGGTGTCACACCCCTGATGTTGTCACCCGGGGCGGCCCGCCCCCTCCACACCCCCTAGTGACGCCACTGGACATATCTTCAAACGGTAATATTTGTTTGCATACACTTGAACTACATGAACTTTATAGATGTGGAATACAACTAAACACATTAATTTGATAACAAATCCAGAAGAACAAGTCACTATTATAAAGTCAGGATTCTATTGTTTTCGGTAACTAAGATTCTAAAAGTAAACATTGAAAGGTTGAATTGTTCCACTCTGTGGGGTAGCTAAAGTAACAAGTAGTGTGGGTGGGGGTGGTGGGGGAGGTGGGGTGGATCTACAGGGGGGCGAAAATGCCACTCACCCCTCCCCATTATGAATAAAACAAAGTTGCCCCGTCTGGTCTGACTTCCACTTTCAAGCCCTACTCTTTCTACCGAAAACATTAAAACAAGCTGAAACTGAGTTTACTAATTATAATAAGTTGTGGTGGAAATGTGTTAAATTAACGGAACATTTCTTCCAGTCTTATTTTTCCAAGGATGCATCTTTTATCATTAATGCGGGTACTTACTTGGACAAAAATATTTTTCTAAGATGCAAACGATGCAAACCTTAAAACACGATAGAAAAATCTGTGTGACCGGAAATATTATGGTGAATTTTGATGGGGCAATTCCCATAAATAATTGTAGTAAAAAGATTTTGTTCGTTTAAGTAAATCATCCATTCAAATCAAGTCTAATCTTTACAAGCTATTGGAAAGTAAAAACAAATATTGGGGAACATTTCTTATAAGGATTGTAAGCGTTATATAATTTCTTTTTATTCGTGGTCTTACATTCCATGGCAAGAATGAACTGTTTGGCTCACCGAGCAATGTGAAATACATTGGAATACTGGAACTACTGAGTCAGTTTATACTGGAACTACTGAGTCAGTTTATACTGGAACTACTGATTCAGTTTATACTGGAACTACTGAGTCAATTTGACACATTTCTTGCTGAACATATCTGTCAACATGGAAATAAAGGATATGGAAACACGTCCATAACTATTTGTAAAGAGTTGATTGAACAGATGGGTCAAAAGGTATTGTCTATTATTGTTGCTGAAATAAAATCTGCAAAGTACTTCTCGATATCTGCAGACTTCACGCTAGATGTTATACATGTGACCAGTTGATATTGATCACCCGATATGTTGCACAATCTGGACCTGTTGAGCGATTCATTAAGTTCAAACCCATTTATTCCCAGACTGGATCAGAAATTGACAAAATTATTCTTAATTTTTTTGTATGTGGAAAAAATGACAGCCAACGTCAAGATTACCGTGGACATGCAGTTATACAAAAATGCTGCAACTATGAGTGGGACGTAAAAGGAATTCCAGGCTATCCTTCGGGAGAAGTACAGTGTTCCTCATTATGTGCTGTGCACAGCTCATTCCCTTAATTTGGTTGGGAAAAGTGCAGCAGAAGGTTGTCCTGCTTCAACCAGATTTTTGCCATCTGCAAAATCTTTACACCCGGCTTGTTGCATCTATTCATCGTTGGCAGGTACTTCAAAAACACATGAAAGGGTACCTGTTAACAAATCCTTGTCCGACACAAGACGGTCAGCCCGACATGATGCTGTAAGGTCTGTTAATAAATAACACCCTTAGAATATTGCTCCACTGGAAGAATTGGCAACTGACGAAAATCAGTCACGTGACAGTCGACTTGAAGCAGAAGGATTTCGGAGGGAACTTGAACAACTGGAAGTCGCTATTTTACTTGAAATTTGGGGCACAATTTTAGAAAGATTTCAGAAAAAGAATGTATCCCTTCAAGAGCGGGGACTATCTTTGAATTCAGCCATGCATTTGTTGAAATCTCTCCTTGAGTTTGTTAAAATATAAACAGCGTTTTTATTTGATTCTTATAAAGAAAAAGAAAGGACAAGCCCGTGGAGAAATATTATAAACAATCTTCAATACCCTAAAAAAGAGAAAGTGTCGGTTTGATGAAACCGTATTTTCCCCGAGACAAAAATTCAAGGTTGAGGTATTTCTGATAATCATTGAAAAACTCTTTTCAGCCGTCCAACATCGGTTAGACGCATATAAATATCCCATGAGAAATGTGGCTTTCTAGCAAACCTATCCTGAGCTCAGCAACGACGCCATCTGATGGGCAGCAGCCACGTTAATGGAAGAATATTCAAATGATTTTGAAGACTGCTTTCCTTCAGAATTAGTCCAATTTTTAGAACTCTTCTTGCATCTGTCTCTCAATGATGATATCAAACTGTAGCGGAGAGCGATCATTTTCAAAGTTGAAAATAATTTTTTTTAAATGATGTTAGAAGTTGCATGGATAGCAACAACTAATGGGCCGTCCATAAATGACGTCACGCGATTTTTTCCGATTTTTTACCCCCTCCCCCCCTCGTCACGCGTCGTCACAAAAACTTAGACATTTCTAAAAATACGTCACAAATCTTTGACCGCAATCACCGAAAAAAACAACCTTATTCTCTATTTGAATATAAGTATGTTTCAAATCACTTTATTGTCATTTAAGTATTTATTATTTATTTAGTGAAGATCTACATTGTAATATCGTAAACCCGCGTGAAGCATTTTAAAAAAACACATTTAACCGGCCTTCAGAAAACGAACTGTGTTAACATCCTTAGATTATATTTTATTTTAATGCATACAAATTAAAACATTGACTATTAATCATCACGGTTAACGTCTTTGTTTAGAAAAAAAATACCGTATTAAAAATAACATTTTTAAAATGTATTTTTAAAAAATCCCTCAATTGACTGACGGCATCCCGTAAGAAAGAGGTCGGCGAACAGAGGTAAATAACCTCATCTCGGGTCAAAAGGGAATTCTTGGGGGTAATGCAGACTCATTTGGGACATATAACATCCACTACAATCCACTAGATATATTAAAATACGTCATGTGACGTGTACGCTTGGAACATATGCCCATTATTGAACCGGTTCCTTCCAGAAAATGCATTTTATAAAATTTGACAACTATGTAGATTCTTACCTACGTACTATACGAAGACACCTAAATCTACCCTACTTTCATTTATATTGACACGAGTGACAATAAACTTAATCCACATAACTTGTCTGTATCACGTGATCTTTCTGTGATATTTAAAATTAATGCCTTAAAAACTGAGCTAAGAAGAAAAGTTGTTTGTGCTCCTCTCGAATTGCGATGTCAAGAATTTGATGCATTCAATAAAGTTAATGAATACTTGACTAATTTTAAATGGGCTCATTTACCATTATATCTAGAACAGTGCTTCTCAAACTTTTTAGTATGGCGGACCGGCAGGAATTTTTTCCATTGCACCAGGGACCGTGCACTATTTTCCCTGCACTGACAATTTTGTCTGTCCTTTTTTTGTTTTTAGACATCAGCGGACCGGCACCGGTCCGCGGACCACCACTTTGAGAAGCACTGATCTAGAAGACTAGAATGGCCAGGGACGTTTGACCAAAACCAATCGAAACAATTATATCAAACTTAAAACGTTTTTAATTCTATCAAATAGATTCCCCCCCCCCTCCCCTTTTAAAGAAAAAGGATATTCCGTGTCGTTTTGACTTAAAATATCTACACATAATCCTATTCAGATCATTTTTAGACACTTGTCATGCTTGTAAAACTCACCAGTAGCATTTTCGGAGCTAACGACGCTCCCACAAATCCCCGAGTCATGTGAGCAGGACCTACAGTCTGAGGGTGTAACGCACACATAAACTTGTATATTTTGGGTAACGGAAAAAAATCGACTCATGAGAGAACCAAACGGAGCTGCGGTTACATCACAAATGCTTTGATGTCAACATCAAACGACGCAGTGTAACAATTTCATATGTTATCTTGTGGATTCTCAAACTTAAGGATTATAATTAGATTTAATTTTCGTGTCTTGATAGCTTACGCCAACCAGCGTCTGATGGCCTACCGACCGGCACATTGAGAAGCACTGATTTAAAAAATAAAATAAAAAAGTCATTAAATAAATTGTAAGGACCAAATATTTCAGTGGACGTTTTAATTTAAAGTTACCCTTTTGATGTGACGTCACATTTCTTCAACCCCCCTCCCTCCCCCTCGTCACGCATCGTCACAAAAGTGTGACCCCCTCCCCCCTAGGTGCGTGGACGTCATTTATAGACGGCCCCCTAAGAATAATGATTTGATGAGCATGGAAAACGAAATTGTGAGCTCACTTAAGCTTTACTGACTTGATTCTATGGCGGATTAAGGGGGGCTGAACGGGCTAAAGCCAGGGGCCCCCGATGATATTAGGGCCCCCAAACTTAGCATATTTTATAATAAATGTGGACAAATGTATACATGAATTGCTGAAAATATGATAAATTAATAAAATCTCATCTATTAAAATGATCTCTTTTCCCACACGATAGTCTTAGCAGTCAAAAAACCTGATTTGATAGGCTCAATAACAGAAATTATTAAAGAATATTATATATATATATTTTAAATTGACAACCCTAAATGAGCTCTCGTGGCCGAATGTGAAGTACTAAGGCTTATGTGCAAGCGGTGGCGGGTTCGATCCCCGGGTGGGTGTGAATTTTTTTTTCATGTGTTTTTTAATTTTATAAATTGTCTTTACACTCAATTTTAGGATACCGGCAAAAAGTTATTTCTTCGAATTCGGTTTTTTCATGAATAATCATTTTGGATGAATATTTACAAGTTACAGTCTTATATTAGCTGCTAGCAATCATTTTATCTAAAGGTACACTGGCTGGATAGGGCCCCAGTTTGAATTGCAGCCAGGGGCCCCGTGCAGTCTAAATCCGCCCCTGACTTGATTGATAACATTTTGCCATTAGAAAAGTTCGCAAACGAAAGTTGTAGGTTGAAATAAATAATAATAACTATTTTAATGAATTTTGGTTTCATGTAACTATATATAATAAAATTGACTTCAATTATTATTTTTTGTCTTAATACACTCTGCCTTACAAAGCTTACAGTCTTATATTAGCTGCTAGCAATCATTTTTATTTAAATGGATGCTGTCTGGACCGGCCCAGTTTGAATAGCAGTCAGGGGCCCCGTGCAGTCTTAATTCCGCCCCTGACACCATTGGTCTTGCCACAGAAATATCACGAGTGTATCATTGTAATATACTCAGTGGTATCTTCAAAGGATCTAGAATACACGTGTCAGTAGTACAACAAAGGATCTAGAATACACGTGCAAGTAAGTACAACAAAGATCTAGAATACACGTGCAAGTAGTACAAACAAAGGGTCTAGAATACACGTGCAAGTAGTACAACAAAGGATCTAGAATACACATGCCAGTAGTACAACAAAGGATCTAGAATACACGTGCAAGTAGTACAACAAAGGATCAGAATACACGTGCAAGTAGTACAACAAAGGATCTAGAATACACGTGTTAGTAGTACAACAAAGGACTAGAATACACGTGCAAGTATACAACAAAGATCTAGAATACACGTGCAAGTAGTACAACAAAGGATCTAGAATACACATGCCAGTATTACAACAATGACAAAATGCTCTGTGCAAGCTTGACCTATTTTTGTCTTCTGCATCGTTACTTAAGGTCAAACTGTCAGTCGTCAAGTCTTGCATGATGTGAACGACCTGGAACTGATCCTATATCAAATGTCTGATTGTCTCCATCCTGCTCTCAACTTTCCTATCTAACGTAGCAAACGAGACCCGTTGGGGTGCGAGACGCTTTAAAAATTTAATATTCTCTGCCAGCGACTCTAAACTATTCGGCGAATTATTCAGATTTTCACATTGAGAATAACGACTGAGTTCGGTACAGTTGTACTTGCGTATGCATTGACTGTTTACCAAGCTTACTCAACTCTCTATTTAATATCCTCTAACACTCTTGATTCACCATTCTCTTGCATTGATTCAACTCTTGAGTCTTTTGAGTATTCGGTATTAATAGATATCAGCGCATCGAATGCATGTATTTGAATTTAAAATATATATTTAGAAGATCGTGAAAGAACTTGAAAAATATTGTGGCCTCTAAGGGGATCAGCTAACACACGTGTTAAAAAAGTTAAGAAAGGGAAACTGGGAGATGACGTACAACACAGATGGTGGGGTATAGGTTGCCAGACGTCCGGCAAAAGGATGACATGTCTTTTTAGCTCACTGTCCTCCGTCCGGCAGGCAAAGCTGAAATCGTTAAAATGTCCGGCTTTTCTTATACTTTATGTTATAATTCTTATGTATCGTTCTAACAACTGTTACTTAATATTACATCGTATGTTTAATTTTTTAAAAACCTTGACTATGGCTATTTTTAAATCCTTTATATTAACTCGTGGTGTCCTGCTTGCTTGCACCCTGCACCCTTGTCGCCAAAACTTTGGATCAATTTTTAACACCACTTCCTCGTAAGCTAGCGAGCTGAAATTTGCAGGCAGTTTTGTACCGATGATAAAAACAATGTGTCCAAAATTTCAGATCGATCACATGTAACCGTAATATAAATTAATGAATTTTTAGATTATTTATTTATATCCTCATGTATCATGTTAAATTTTTTTGCTATAAGTGTCACGGTGCGTATTATATTGAACGACCTTTCCTGTCGCGCAATAAGGTGCGTATTTTATTACCAACACTTTTTATAAACATATTCCTGATCGGTGCGCATTATATTAAACACGTTTTACGACACAACTCTAATTTTGTATTTATGGATGGTCTTGCGCTGCGTATTATAATGAACATTCTTTTAGTTACTTCTCGAACATAAAGGATTTAGTCAAAAACTTGTTTTTTTTACATTTTTAAAAATTTAAATTAAAAAACTCAGAAACCTAGACAAGGACGAAAAACCTAGATCAAGGTTGAAAAATATGTGCAGTCCATTGAAAGAAAAGAAAAGAACATCAGTATTGGAGGTTAATTATGAACGGTCTTCGCACAACCGAGGCAGATGTTAGGTTGGTGTATGAAGCATGCATTAGTTACTTAGCAAAGTGGTTGAAAACCCTTCTGATGAATTTCAATGCTTTATTTGGACGTACTTAGATAAAAATCAAATACTGTAAATTTGATGACCTTTCGGAAAGCATATTATATCTTAAAGAGAAGGGTAATATTGCAGATAGGTGTGCAATTGTTTGACCAATACGGCAATCTTAAATCATTTGACAAGACAAAAATAAACAGTTTTTTTGAAAGACTCTTGCATGAACAGTGGCAGCTATTACAATAAAATTGTACTGATTGTGAGTTTATTCCGGGACGACTTAAATGAAACATTCAAAATGTCCTCCTTTGCCGTCCTCCATTTTGTTTTATATCATGTCCTCATTTAGTGTCCACGTATTTGGCAACCCTATAGGGGGTAGCACCACTATTATAAAATGCGTTTTTTGAAAGTTTATTCACGTAACCTGAACAAATGATAAGCTAAACGCATTGTATCTAGATTTTTGTTTTTTCTAGACACCATCAATGCAAGATATGACTTGATATTGTTAAAGTCCTTCACCGTAATGAACTACGGGAGAGTGTGTTTTAGAACACCATAACTTCTGTGTCTCAACAGTCATGGAGAGTTCCTTGAGATCAGAAATCATTCGAGTCATATTTTACTGTAATCAAAAATATTTTAAAAATATGTTTATTTTATTTTTAGCGCAATTTTCCCCATGGGAAAAATTGCGTTTATATATTTGAAATGTCTGGCCAGTCTTTTCGAGCTTTGAACAGCAACTCCTCCTGAACCATACCAGATGGAGGGTTCGGGTCTTTGCAAATAATATAGGTGGTCCCAAGGGATGTGCACGGGACAAAATAAATCCAGACAAAGTTTACTGGATTTCCTGGAAAATCCATTTTAAAAAACGAAAACAAAAATCAGTATTTTTGTCAATTTCTCACCAACCAAACATCTATTGGGTTGAAACAAACGCCAAACGATAGCTAATAAATTTAGAAAAATTGCGCTGTCGAGTTTTATTACTTGTTTTTAATTGTTCCTATTGTTTATTGCATTGTTGGCTGAGATAATATTAAATGTAATATTTACTACATAAGTCACAATCTGATCTATTATTGTAAATTATCTTATCAAAATCTTATTATATATCAATAAAATACCTAAATAACTCATATCTTAATTAAAAAATATTCGAATTTGACATTAAGCTATTTTTAAATAAAAAACTGTCACAATTCTTGACTGGCCAGGCTTCAATGTGACAGGGTGACAAGAAAGGCTCACGATATCAGATCTCCTGGCATTGCCACAGACAAGCTTCCTATTCTCTGTCCTCCCGTTTCTCTTTGTGTTGTTTTTGAAGAGACATTACGGTGGAACCAATTTATCCTCTTACAAAGTATACGCTAGGAAGTGACGTCTTGTCTCGACGTCACGTCACCAAAAAGAAACAGTGGAATGATTATCCAGACTTGACAGAATGTTTTACCTTAGCAACGTGATCCTCCATTTTAGGCTACAGCTATTTCAGAGTTTTCTGTCCTATATATGCTGACATCTCATTTTTCTGTTTTTTTTATTTCTTGGCGGATGCATCTATTCTATCGTATACCTAACTTAATTGGTAGATTTTTTATTACCTTTTATCTAGATAACCTAATTGTTGATGTTTATTACCGTATCTCTGTATACGTCATTGTGTGATGACAAGAGGTTAAGTTACGTAGATTTATTTGTCTAGAGATAAAAATAAACGCAAGTCGTGTGTTGGTTGTAAAAATTATCCCTCTGTGTGGTTTACTTTGATCTATGTATGAGGTGGGGTGTCTGACGGTTGATAAGTCGTGTTTTTGCAAAAAAGTTCCAGAACTTTAACAGAAAACGCCAGATGAATAATTCAAAGCTAAAACCTATTTAAAAACAATGGACAATAAAATACCACTTATGACATGACTGTTATGGGTCATTCGTTTGCTTTAAAGAGGAGTCGGTTGTTAGCTCAAATGGCTGGAGTTTAATAATGTCGTATTGGGTTTAAAGTAGGGCTGTTAACGATTAATTTAAATTTAATATGTTAACTTTGGAAAAATTAACGATTAATTAATCGTTAATTTCGATTAAAGCCAAAATTTTTAATTTATGGTGTCATAAGTAACATTTATTAAAATACTTTTAGAAAATAGAAATAACAATGGAATGTCTTCTTTATATGCCATCTTTTAACCAACTACGCAAACATACAAGTGTATTATTGACATTATTTGGTTCAAGTGATGAGCGGGTCTTATTGAAAATAAAACCAGCCGAGCTAGAACAATCCTTCACATAGCTTTAGATTGTCTCAGCTGAAGTTTCTGATAATGTAGTGGATGTTTGGTATGCAGGTGATATGTAAGCGAATTGTTATAACCATGGTAGCGATGTTCCCTTAAAGCAGCGCGTGCTGCGCAGATATTTGACCGACGCCATGCAGGAGTTGAGAATCACCGCACATCAAATTTGGTAAAATATGCACACATAAAAGACGGTTGTGCAACTTTGCACAAGAGTTTTTTTTACTTTGCACACGGACCAACGAAAATAGACTTAGAGGGAACATTGCAGGGTATGCCAAACGATTTCTCTCAATGGACACAATAAACTTTATCAACATTTTGAACATTCACGTCAGTCAATAGTTTAAAACCCAAATGTTCGTGTAATCGTCCGGAAATTATTATATATTTATACGGCCTAAATATTTTACTTTTTACTTCCAATATATTTATAAGTGGTGGGAAACTTAACAAATGTAATAGAGATATAAAATTAAAATGCTACCTCACTTTGGTGAACCTGTACTAAATATGCATCTTCTGTATGGGACCCAACCACCAAAGAAAACATTGATAAACTAGAACAAATTCAAAAAAGAGCTGCCAGATTCATTACTGGAGAATATTCGAAACTGACAAGAATAACACCATTAGTTAAATCATTAAACCTTGAAACACTAAGGATAGAAGAACCAAGAGCAAAGTATAATCATACATAAAGCAATTAATTCTAATTTAGAAATACAACACAAAGATAACTTAATACAACCCTCAGATAGACATAAGGATAAAAACACCTTTCTTATTCCGTATGCAAGAACAAACACATACAAGTTTTCCTTCTTCCCGTCCGGAATTCGGGCGTGGAATGGGTTGCCTGAAGAATCCAGGAAAACCAACACTTTATCAACATTTAAATCTCTAATAAAAATGCAGGACTAAACACAAACCATAGATAAGCGTAGGACGCAATAATCTTCTGTATAGAAGGAGCGTCTGTAAACAGATAAGATAAGGGGGTCGATAAATCGTTAAAAAATTTAATCGTTAAAATTTCTTAACGATAATACGAGGAAATTTATCCTTAATTTCCGCAGCCCTAGTTTAAAGGAACCAAAGTAAAATAATGGGGGTGAGACTGCAACCAGGCTTTTAAATTAGTAAAAGTATAACATATAAACAGGTACTAGTTAGCCTGACAGGACGTAACACAACAGCGAACGTTTCCGCAAAGAGCCTTCCTCAAGGAACAAAAAGTACACAAACGATATCGTTTTATTTGTGTACTTTTTGTTCGTTAAGGAAGGCTCTTTGCCGAAACGTTCGCTGTTGTCTTACGTCCTGTCAGGCTAACTAATACCCTGTTTATATGGTATACATTTACTAATTTAAAGGAGCCAGCAGGCTCTGCAACTGTTAAAATAAAAACATCATGCAATTTATACTTTCATTGAGTGAGTTAAAAAGGGTTCTAATATAATAAAATGTAACTGCGTCTTAAAAAGTGCTGAACTTTAATCTAAGACTTGTAGTTTCTGATAGTAAGGCACAAAGACATTGAAAGGAAATTGCAAAACAGAGCTATTAATAAAATTGGTCAAATTTGGCTTAGGCTTGAGAGGAAGATTGCCGCGCAGCTCAAATATCGAGTTATAACGTCGGAAATAGGAATAACTGTTTAAATTATTCGGTATAAATAGGATTTTAATAACTGGGCAAACCTTCACATTGCTGACCTTGGCAATGACATGTGTAGGAAAGGTCAAGGGTGGACGGAGTGTGTTTAACATTGACCTTAATAAGCATAATCATAACACTTCTAGAATTTTTGTATTTGCCTTTAAATTTACGTATCGTTTGATCTTTCTCTCTCTCACTCACACACACCCTTTCACTCTCTCTCCTCTCTCCTCTCCTCTCAGAGTCTCTCTCTCTCTCTCTCTCTCTCTCTCTCACTTTCTCACTCTCTCACTCACTTTCTCTCTCTCTCCCCTCTCTCTCACTCTCTTTCTCTCATTCTGTAACTCTCTTTCTCTCTCTCGATCCGTCTTAATAACTGTGTTTCATTCTCTGTGAATTTTTTCTCTGACCACCTCTCTCTGAGTATCTTGGCTATCTCTATTTTTCCGTATCTTCTCTATTCCTCTCAACATCTCTCTCTCTCTCTCTCTCTCTCTCTATCTCTCTTTCTCTCTCTCTCTCTCTCTCTCTCTCTCTATCTATCTATCTCTCTGTCTGTATAGTTCTCTTTCTCTCTCCCTCACTGCGTTGCTCTCAGTCTCACATTGTCTCTTCATCTCTCTCCATCTCTCTCCTCTCATTGCATGGCTCTCAGTCTCACATTATCTCTCCCTCTCATCTCATCTCTCTCCATCTCTCTCCGTCTCGTCTCTCTCCCTCTCAACATCTCTCACAGAGTTTGCTACATGCCCTCTATCCACTGCTACATTATGTAATTAACTGGGCCTCTAACGCCACCAATTACATACGACGCAATCAAGCCAGCACGCCAATTACGTCAACGTAATATGCTAATTTAATGAGTTTGGCTTCTTACTGAGCGTTCGTTTGAACAACGACCTAGCTCACGGGAGAATCCCAAGCTTGTGTCCCAAAGTCCCCATCGCATGGAACCTTAAGTGTGTTGGATGAAATTGAATTAGAATACAGATCCTGAAGAAAAGTACAAATAATAAAAAAAATACAAACGCACTTGATACGTGAAGATTTAAAACAAATAAAATTAAAATGTAAAGATTCAAAACAAATAAAATTAAAATGTAAAGTTTTCAAAACAAATAAAATTAAATGTAAAGATTCAAAACAAAAAATTAAAATGTGAAGATTTAAAACAAATAAAATAAAAATGTAAAGATTCAAAACAAAAAAATTAAAATGTGAAGATTTAAAACAAATAAAATAAAATGTAAAAATTCAAAACAAAAAAATTAAAATGTGAAGATTTAAAACAAATACTATTATTTTGTGAACCTTTAAAAATAAACTTAATCTCCCATGAAAACGTAGAGCAACGCCCTGCTCTAGCATTGAGTTAACTTGACCTAAGTGATGTTCCGAAATCTGCGTTATACAGAGCATATTTACAGTCAAGTCTGGAATATAACACATTTAATGTGAAGTCTGGAATATAACATATTTAATGTGAAGTCTGGAATATAACATATTTAATGTGAAGTCTGGAATATAACATAATTTACAGTCAAATCTTGAATATAACATATTTTACAAGTCAAGTCTGGAATATAACATATTTAATGTGAAGTCTGGAATATAACGTATTTACAGTAAAATCTGGAATATAACATATTTTACAAGTCAAGTCTTGAATATAACATGCAGTCAAGTCTTGAATGTAACACATTACAGTCATGCCGGGAATATAAGATATTTACAGTCAAGTCTGGCATAACATTAACAAAATCTTCAACCACTTATTTTGGTAACTGTAGAATACCACACATAGTTGAACAGTATAAACCAAATCATCCGATTATAAGACCAAAGCTAGGCAGGGTGACAAACTGCATTTCTTTGTCGTAACCAAAATCACACGTAGGAAAACAGTGACTCGTAGCAATCTTTTCAGCACAGATAGAATTGAAGAGGCCTAGACGCAAGATAAAAATCATGAAAGCAAACTGAACACGTCAAAAAATATATCTACTATCTAGACATGATGTAATCACAGGAAGAGGTTTCCTTATCCTTATGCATGGATAGCATAGGTAGCAAGGATAGCAGGGAGCGAATGCAGTATAGGTAGCAAGAAAACAACGGGCAGCTTAGCACTGTTAGTATGCAAGATGATCTGGGTAGCTATGGAAATACCGTGTCTGCGTTAAATAGCACTAAATAAAACAGGAAGCTGAATAAGCTAACAAATTTAGAATCTCTGGTCTCTGACACCAAGTCAGAAGAGTCCTTACGTACGAAGCTTGTAGCTGGAAAACCACAGCAAGGATTATAGTCACAGAATGCAGAATTCTCAATCATTTGGCTTGGAGAGAACCTAAAAATTGTGCCAAACATCATCAGAATTAAAGAGACGTGTTGTTGTGTTTGACATAGTACGAGCGTGCGAGTTGACTTGACCGAGTATGAAGCTCGTGATTTGTATTGTGAAGTCAACTCGTGCGAGGTCGTGAACTCAGAGACAATGGCTATAAATGTAAAGTTCATGTGATTAAAGAGACAGCCGTTACACAGATCACGAGCTGTTGATACTTTGTTTATTACAGATAGACTATTGCATGATAAATAGGTGTCCGTCTAGGAAAGCGACTTACTTTCCTTATACTTTCTACCACCTCAAGGGTTTGTTTTTTCGTGGAAGGGGAGAGAAGCAAACATAGTCGCACTCCCCGGGCGGTACCAGCCCCCTCTACTACACTCTGAACAAACTGTCTTCCCCAATAAAAAAAACCATTAAATGAAATAATTGGTCAGGGCTGTTTGAACAAACATGGCCATGTTCTCTGAAATAATTGTCAGGTGCTGTTTGAACAAACATTGCCATGTTCTCTGAAATAATTGTCAGGTGCTGTTTGAACAAACATTGCCATGTTCTCTGAAATAATTGTCAGGTGCTGTTTGAACAAACATTGCCATGTTCTCTGAAATAATTGTCAGGTGCAGTTTGAACAAACATTGCCATGTTCTCTGAAATAATTGTCAGGTGCTGTTTGAAAAAACCCATCATCACAAAGTATCATAAAATAAAACCAATGAATTAAGCCAGTGTGTTTTATTTTGTCTGTAATAGACAATACCTCTACCTCATCAAATACGCTATCATTGTAAAGTACAACTCATGAAACAAGATCATGGCAAATACAGCATTCACAATTGAAATTCGGATAAACGGGCAAAAAAACCCCACTATAAAAACGTCTCATCCTTAAAGATTTAGGGACCATAATATCCGACGAAGGCTCAAAGCCAGAAATTAATGTCAGAACGGCTCAGACTACCACATCGCTAGGTTAACTTAAACACATCTGACAGAGCAAGAAAATCTCTCTCCGATCAAAGATCCGATTAATGCGCTCTCCGATGATGTCGGTCTCCTTGTATGGATGTCAAGCCTTGACTCTCACAGCAGACCTCCACAGAAAGATCAACGTCCGATAGATGAGATGTTCCGCTAGATATTGAGCATCTCCGATACGGCGCATATCACTAACGAAGCGGTCCGTGACAAAATAACGTATCTGTCCTTATTCTCGCCCCAATCAAGAAAAAGAAAACGCGGATGGTATGGACACGTTGCAAGATCTGGAGATCTCGCAAAGACCAAAATGCAAGACATAGTCCAGGGAAGCAAGAAAAGGAGGCAGGCAAAATAAGAGATCGGAGGACGACATCAAGGATTGGACCGGTCAAAGGGCAACAAAGGACCGAGACATTGGGCTTAAAGTCGTTGACAGTCTGTGATGGTAGATACACGACCCAACAACGGGCTAAGAGATAGGACAGGATATGATAAAACACGCTATTATTTGTAAAGTGTATCCCATTACAAAGTCTTTCATTGTGTAGGTAGATCCCATCAATTGTATTGAATACGTAATCAACCAAGAATATCTTTGGTATAGTTTTACACAATCAAACAAACATATCTTTGGTATAGTTTACACAATCAAACAAACATATCTTTGGTATAGTTTTACACAATCAAACAAACATATCTTTGGTATAGTTTACACAATCAAACAAACATATCTTTGGTATAGTTTACCCTATCAAACAAGCACATCTTTGGTATAGTTTACTCTATCAAACAAACATATCTTTGGTATAGTTTACACAATCAAACAAACATATCTTTGGTATAGTTTACCCTATCAAACAAACATATCTTTGGTATAGTTTACTCTATCAAACAAGCATATTTTGGTATAGTTTACCCTATCAAACAAGCATATTTTGGTATAGTTTACCCGATCAAGTTAGCATCCAACTAGTACAGTGTACCACATCAAACAAGCATAATATTAATACGGTAAACGCCATCGACCTTGCCTATCATTTCTAAATGATACCACATCAGGCAAAGCTATCATTATTATTGTGTTCAACACCTTTACCAAATATACTCTAACAATGTCGCCAGCCAAATGGTAAAAGACAACTTACCATTGTCAACCCATCGTCTGGTAACCAAAAAAACCTATGACGTAGCTACACGTATTCTTTTGGCCAAGCCATAAAAATTATTTCTCTCGCTACATTTAGCGCCAAGCTAAGGTTTTTATTGTGATTACCTCCCGGTGAAACCTTTACAAAACGACCAACTTCCGTCCCTCGCAATCTTATTATAGCTAATTTGTTATAACGGCGCTACCGTCAATGCGCACCTGTTGAAGCCGGCCACCCTGTCATAGATTTCGCTTTCAAATGGCCTTTCTGTGGAGGTCAGTCGCGAAGACTTCCTGGATCGGAACGTGTCTGATGAAAACTGACAGCTCGGAATGGAATGCAACTGTTTTTATTCCAGGAAAGAATAACGAAGAGAGAAAGAAACCATCGGTCTCAAATTGAACCTCTGGGAATGACATCTTTAATCCTGTCACTGTCTCCACCAACCAGTATCGTTGGTATGATGTTTGGCGCAACAACCCCTTTTTTTTTCTTCTTCTTCTTTATATTTTTTAAAATAAAAAGAACCTCATTTCAAATACATTCAAAAAATATATTTTTGAGGTACTTTAAGTTAAAAAAATATAAGAAAAAACACCACAAAAAACAAAACAAAAACAAACAAACAATATTCCTTAAAAAATAACGCTACTTAAAATAATATTTTAAAAAAATTGTCATGGTCTAAACCAGGGGTCTCAAACACACGGCCCGCGGGCCGCATACAGCCCACCAAGTGGCTTTTTGGTGGCCCACCAGTAAGCTTACAAAATTGAAATATTCCTGAAATTCAGACAGCCATTACTGATACACATCAAATTTACTCACTCTTTGTTACTGTTAGTAAAAATAAGGATAATTCACAGTGGTATAATTTTTTTGTTTGAATTGTAAACTGGCATATTGTTAGTGATTAAAAGTAGTAAAACGGGTTTAGATGTATGAGGTGTTTTTTAATTTTACTGGGTTGTGTTTTTTGGGGTAGATGTAGTAGCTGCGCTCTTGAAACATGTTTTTAAGTTATAAAATGGCATATGCCTCCATCCTATTTTAAGACCCCTGGACTAAACACTAAATCTACAGCAAAAGAAAATCTTAACATCATCCCCTCTCCCCGACCCACCCACCCCCAGGCACCCCCACGCACAATCACGCACACACACGCACACACACACGCACACACATGTTCGACTCACGCTTGTCCTGGTCTTTGATATCTCAAATTTAAATGTCTATATTTTAAAATATTAAATTTCTCGCACTGCCTCTCGTTCCTCAATATCACATGTACTTTAAAGATATCACCCAAATAAATAGAAATAAAAAGTACGTCCTGTTTCTAACACGCCACACACGTTACAGGTTATCAGTAAATGCAAACATGAATTGGAACATCGGATTCATTTAAATGAATTATTGGAACAAATGCAGTGTGTATCATGTCATGAGAATTTAGGTACAAGTAGAGATAAACTAGCTGAAGGATATAGACAGTTTTAAAAAAAAATCACCGATTAAATTGCAGTATACTCCTACAGCATATTCTTTTTTTTATGACGGAGTTAATTTGATTTAGAATCCCTGAGGTAATATGTGTAGGAATTTCTGTAGTTTAAGTTAAAACAGTAAGCTGTGTCTCACAAAGAAATAATGTTACTGTTTTAGTAAAGCGTACCTCTTAGCATGCCCTTCGTGCTTGAGTAGTGCAAAAAGTAAAGGCTTTTCAGGGTTCTTTAGTGCGAAGATTTTGGCTAATCATTTTTCAGGTATGAGTTTATCTAGACACTTTGTATTTCAGCAGGGCGGCCATCTAAGGACAATGTGGTTTTTTTTTAATTTCATGTTATTAGATCGAATATCTAGGTACTTGTGTTTCAGTAGATGGAACATCAAGCTACGTTGTGTTTCAGTAGATGGAACATCAAGCTACGTTGTGTTTCAGTAGATGGAACACCTAGGCACTTTGTGTTTCAGTAGATGAAACACCTGTGTACTTTTTGTTTCAGTAGATGGAACACCTAGGCACTTTGTGTTTCAGTAGATGAAACACCTGGGTACTTTGTGTTTCAGTAGTGCGTGATTGTTTCAGTAGTGCTGGAGGCCGGGTGTTCGTGACCGCTAAACTGTGTTTACTTCACTCATCTGACCTAATTAGAGTCTAATGATACCAGAACTGACTCAAGGGAGAGGTTGAAGAGGATGGGGGAAAGTAGACGTCCTTGTCTGACACCAACAGTGGTCTTGAACCAATCTCCCAGCTTGCTGTTGAAGAGTACTGCGCTGGTTGCTCTGTTGTAAAGGTTCTTGATCACCTCAATGAGGTTTGCATTTATGTTGAATTTGTGCATAGTTGCCCACAGTGCCGCATGCCACACTCTGTCGAACGCTTTTTTTAAAGTCTATAAAGACATGATAGAGGTCACTCTGGTGTTGGAGATGTTTTTCACAGAGAACTCTGATTTGCTCTGCTTATGGTTTCAGTCTGTTCAATGTTTCTTTTTTACTGAATTTCAATTCATTTGTAACCCAATAGTGGTATTTAATGCTAGCCTTGTGTATTTTGTGTATGAAATGAAAAAGTGGATATTTATTTTAACAAGAGTTATCATAGTTTCCTGTACGATGTTGTCCACGCCAATAATTTTTGTTCTCCTTTTGTAAGATTTATAGGTATAATCTGAAACATTGATTAACGGGTAAATGCACGGATATAGACTAAACTTGATACACAAAACCTAGCATGACCTATATTAAAATACTATATATACTCGTAAATTGAACTACTGCTATCCACTCTTTCGGGGCCAGGGGCCTATATTTAATATACCTTATATAAGCTGTGTAAAATGTGAGGATAATCGAAATTATATAAGTAAAATATGTATATCGTTAACGTTTGGCGTTATCCATCATCTTTTGCCCTATTGTGATTGTAATGACTCAACTTCATAGTTTTTTTTAACTCGAATATTTGTTAGACTAGAACATTTAATTGAAATTAGTCTTTTTATTCACTTTTCTTCGGGGATGATAGCACATGTTCTTGAAAATTCTATAAGTCAATTTTTGCAACATTTAAGTTATTCTTAAACATAATTTAACAAGAAAATATTTAAAGTTACACCCCTCAGCATTGCTCAGACGACGCATTTAATTGTAGTTTAAATAATTCATGAACTCGGAAGTCAATTGAAAATGTTCGTAAAATCGACCAGATTTGTTTATCTCTCGTCGATTGACAAGACAGCCGCAACTGATGGTGTCTTGTGACCAGCACAAAAGGTCACGTACTCTACAAACAACAACGGACAGCTTGGATCACTTTAAATAGCGCCCGTCCGTCCACTTCATCAGCCACAATAAACATTATACAATATTTACTTGTACAGAAACGTATATCAAAAAGAATGTGTACATGTAGATATTCTGTATAAGTATGGTACATAATCAGAATGCGTACATATCCAGATTAGTAGGTTAGAATTCGTGTTCTTGGAGAGTGGTTGCACGTAGAGAATAGAACGTCATAATAATTCCCAAAGACAGACTTTTGCTCACGCTTTGCGAAGATGTTGAAAGAAGGGTGCGTACCTTAGAAGAATTCAGTTTTTTGTGAATGAAATAACCCAAGATCTAATCAAAATCAAGATCTAACCAAGATCTAATCAAGATCTAACCAAGATGTAACTAAGATATAATCAAGATCTAATCAAGATCTAATCAAGATCTAACCAAGATCTAACCAAGATCTAATCAAGATCTAACCAAGATCTAACCAAGATCTAATCAAGATCTAACCAAGATGTAACCAAGATGTAACCAAGATATAATCAAGATCTAACCAAGATCTAACCAAGATCTAATCAAGATCTAACCAAGATCTAACCAAGATCTAATCAAGATCTAATCAATATATAACTGTTTTTTTTAAAATAATTAAAACCACAAAGGCTTTACATAAAATAAAATGACGAAGATAATGATGTTGGCCGATCCATAAAATGAAGCCTCCATTTCCCAGGAAAAAATGTCACATCAGTTCTCAGCTAAAGAATCTTAAGCGGAGATGTGTCTATTTAAAGGTACATTTACCTTAGTTTGTTGGTAAGATGAAACATCAAAGTATTAACCACCGTAGAAGATCAAATTTGAATAAATAAAGAACTCGTTAACTTAAGAGCCGGATATGATGTATTTTGTCATGTTGCTTATCATTTTGTTTCTTAAAAGAATTGAAGTACTAGAATGTTTATGAATTTCTAATTAAGTTTTGTAGCGAATTTAAAAATAAAAAAGAGGGAACAACTTGACGATTGATTTCTGCCAAGAAAAAGAAATGGTTCCAATGTTATTACTCCATGCTTTCTAACCGATAAATCCAGAAGGTCTAAACCAGAAAGAGGAGACGAAGATATGATTTGAAACATTTTAATTTCTATCCCACCCCAGTTTGAATATTTTCAAAATTCTTCCATAATGTTCATACTCGCCGATATTTTCAGTTTTTATTTAACAGTACTATTGTTACGTATCGGGATACCGGGGTGACGGTCTCACCGCGCTTCAATAAATGGGTGCAAGACGTGGAAAATCTGGGTCCCTTATCTCTGATAACGACACAGACGAAATGTTTGACGGAGTACCCCGATGTACCATACGGTTCAGACCTATGCTCTAATCTCAACTGTTTTATTGTTATCATTATTTCCAATTGTGATATGAATTGTAATGCGGAATGCGTATTTCAATTATGACGCTAAGTTTTCTTGTTAAGATAATGTAACTATCTTAATTATCAATTTATTATTAATTCCAAGATGTAAATTTAAAGAAACCAGGGTGATGTGTTATGTAGTGCGTATTTCAATTATGGCGCTATGTGTCCTTGTTTTGTTTTGTTTTGTTTTTTGTTGCTTTTTTGTGTGTCCCATAACCCCGTGGTCGTAGGGGGTTCTAATGTTTCCTTTAGAACTTTCTCGGGGCTTTGTAGACTCGGCGGTACCCATCTCCTCTCAAGTCAGCGGAGAACTTTTTAGCGATAGTCATATAGCATCAATCTTTTCAATGTGGCCTTAGCGTGGGCTAAATCCCACGCACCTCAGCTAGTGAGGCGAGCGCACTACTGACTTCGTTGTCCAGTCCTTGTTAAGATAAGCTAAATGTATATATTTATGAAATAGAAACATTAACATGAGAACTGATTGAAAACAATTTCAACAACGCACACTTTACTTTAATCCTTATTTCCATCAACATTTCGTCAGAATTTCATTGCTGTAGATGTTTTCCTTAACTCACATTTTCATCTGCCTCCCATTGTTATTGAGAGGCGGTTATCATTGTCTGTGTTTATCGCTCATCTTCCTCCCCCTTCCCTTCTTGAATCGATGCAAATAAAAGGTCAGAGTTTGTTTTAATTACTCTCACATCTGATGCTAAATGCCCGGGAAATCAAACATTCAGTTTGTAGATGGAGGTCGACCTTCACCCTGTGTCGCCCACGCACCGCGACCACGACAGAGCAGGGGAAAGATATGCCGGAGGGTGGGGGTGGGGGGTTGTGTTGGGCACAGGGGTAGGTTTGGGGAGGGGGAGGGAGGGGGTCGGGATTCCCGCCTACTCGTCTGTTGTAACCCCTGGCCTCCTCCCGTCAGGTCACGGGTGGTATTGATCTCGAGAAGGCAGGCGAGGGCTATTAATCGAGGTTTAAGTTCTGTTGACAGCCTTTTTTTTCCCTCTATCAATATAGGACTCTGCGGAATCTGTATCAGATGGCTCTTTTGTTGTTCTTATGGTTTCTTTTCTCTTCTGTATTGGTGGCGGGAAATTTCTTAACTACATGAAGTGATACATAGATGTGGTGTTTAATCACTATGAAATGAATAGTTTTTTTTTAAAAATATATACTTGCCTACGCCGGGTGGTGATGGTGAACAGATGGCTTAACTCATGACCACGTGACAGCCATTTATGGTGTCAAGTGCGGGGGTATGGTCTGTGTTATGTTTTGATTGGAGTGGTCTCGGGTTGCTGTTTCTGGAGGGTAGGGGAGGGGAGGGAGAGGTGGGTTTGATGGTCCACCAGGTGTTTTATTTGGCAGGATTTTGTTGATATGGTTTTAAGGGAAGGCGGCGATGGTCTTAATGCAGTGGATTGTTTTTGTTAAAAAATGGTTACAGTAAATATAAATTTTCTTCAGGTAAAGATAATTCTAGCTCGTCAATTACCGTTTATGTTCATTAGAACTAATCTAACGGGCGTGTAGAGGTTTAGTTCCCACCAGCAAAGGCATTGAAACAAAGATTCATATTTACACCCCAAACATATTACTTTTCTGTACAGAGAATTAATAATTTTATAAGCGTTCTTATACATAAGATTTTTTTGTCTAGATTTTGTTAACGCCTAATATAACATACTAGATACGACCCGCGGCGTAGCATACACCGCAGAGTTGCTCAGAAATAGCGCAAAGAACGGGACATAAACAGCAGCACGACACAATGAAAAAAACGTTAGTGAACGTCTGTGTGTGTGGGGGGGGGGCAGGCCGACGCATTCGTCATGCTAATTTGCACACGTCTTATTCTTGTTCTATTCACCAGGACAAGAACAAGACGTGTGCAAATTAGAATGACGAATATATATATATTAGCGTATCACCCGTCATAAATGACAGAAGTTTTCAGCTCAAATCTATTTATTTTATTTTTAAATATGCACTTTTTTTAGGGCGCCTACGGCGCCAACCTTTTCAAAAGCCCAACTAACTTGTCCTTGTTTGATAAATACGAAATATTAAACTTTCTGAAATGTACACAAGTTATTTTATAATAGGGGTTGTAGGGCGCCTACGGCGCCACTTTTGTTTTTTTTATTTTATAATTAACCATCATCAAATCCTCTTTTTACATTGATCCCTTTTCCTAAATTAAAATACATGTATGAGCGAAAACAATGACGTCATCTAATATTTTTTTACAGCGCATCTTTAATTTGCACACCTTTTGATGCATTGGTGCAGTAATTTGGTTTTCCCTGCTTTCTAAAATAAGTAGCGTCACGGACAGACATTGCAAATTATTTTAAAATTGTTACATGCAAAACTCAAAGTTGTTAAATGTTCTTACGCGCCGAATACAACATTTTTAATTTTCTTAAGTAAAATTTAACATGTTCAATGTTCATTGCACCAAATACAACATTTTGCATGTTCTTATGCACCAAATACTTATTTTTAGAAAATTCTATATACGTTTTGCAGTTAGGTGTAAAATACTCAAACATGAAAAAAAAATAGAAATGTGCTTTCCAAGGAATACAATTTTAAAAAAAGTATGCCTGTAATAGTTTCATTTTGCTTAAAACGCCTTTGATCTTATTTTCAAAGTTTTCAAAGTCTTCAAGAGCCGCGCAGCCAGGTAAAACTACACAATTATTTGAACAGCTCACAAAGTTGCCGCCTATTGAAAAACGACAACTTTTGTCAAGCAGGCTATTCTACTGTAGGGGATTGACGATTGAACTTCAAAGAGTAAAATATAAAATCTCTGCGTTTTCAAAATTATTTTAAAGAATTTCCGAAAAAAAACAACAAACAAACAAACAAAAAACGTAAAATAACTTCACAAATTTTTCTTTAAATGAAAATGTGTGTAGCCAAAAAATTTGTCATGTGCAAAAACAATAAATTTTTATGAATATCATTTTTAATAATTATTATACCAGTGTTGTAAGTAAAATGTTGCAGTTGTATCAAAATTAAGCTATCTGTATAAAATTTATTCATGTCAAATGATGTAAAAATGAACAGTTCAATTTTAAATTGTATTTTACACGAAGTTCGGTAAAGGTGGTCATTTAGTATATACCCTTCGGCCACTGTTGAAAGTAAGGGACAACTTGGTTGGCTTGTCACCTTTCTTACCTTAATGAATACGGCTCATGGTAAACACCGTGAGCAAAAGATAATGAAACAGTAGCCTGTTTTTTTAGCATAAGCATTCTTTAAGAAAAAATAATAATTACAACTTTTATCCCAGGACCAAACACGCCTCCAACAGGTTGGTAGCCCTGCATCTTACCACAGCGTCATCCCCATCACACAATGAATAGCTACTTTCTTAACATTTATGCAATGTTTTATGCAGCGCTTTGTTAAAGTCGAAATACCACGTCGTGCTCAAAACGTGTTTATCCTAAGATGTTTGATCCAAATCAAAACATTTGTCTGTGATTTTATGGCTGAATTTGATAATTTGCAATGAGATAAAATTTATATTTTAGAAAAGGTAACATCATTTCCAGAGTGACATTTTCTACTGTTATATTTCAATTTAAGAAATGACATTTTTTCCATTTCATAACATTTTCTAACACGATGATTACAACAGTAGTGACAATTCAACGGATTATTATTCATTTACTAATTAGTTTCACCCTTGACAACATTATTATTCAACTACGTTTTTTTGTTTCCATTTCATGCTACAATAATTATAGTAAATTAATACATTTTTCTATCCCTCTAATTTTTACTTTTCCTATCCCTTTTTTCCATTTACCATAAATACAACTATTATTTCTCTATTCCTCAAAACGTTCATTCAATTATTGTGTAATCATACCTCAATATTACCGTTGAACCATTCTTTTAAATCCATTATCCATTATTAAATGTTCAGTTTCACAATTACGTCTCAGGATAATTTATTATTTTTTTCTATCCATTTTACAACAACATTCTATACATAAATATTGTATTTCAATTCCTCAAACTTATAAATACCAAAAATTTCTTCAATCACAAAACACTATAAATACAGCTACAGTTATTTCATTCCCCACTACTATAAATACAGCTGTAGTTCCTCCATTCTCCAACACTATAAATACACCAATTGTTCTCCCAATCCCCACTACTATAAATAAAGTTATAGATCTTCCAATCCCCACTACTACTAACACAGCTATAGTTCTTCCGTTCCCCAAAAGTGTAAATACACCCATTGTTCTTCCAATCCCCACTTCTTTAAATACAGCTACAGTCCCTGTATTCCCCACCATGCCACTCCCCGTGTCAATGAAAGCCAAACACCCGCCCAAGAACCTGGCTCAATGAAACACATTTTGTCGAGTCACGGAATTGTGATAACACGAGATCCCATCAGTCCTTGGCGCTTTTACGTAACTTCCGGTGACTGCAGAGCTCTGGCGTCATAGTTAACTGACCTTGTGATAAAACAACAGCACTCTTAATAAATTTCAACCAAAACTGACGTAACTAATGTTGCTACTGCAAGCACTTTTCCTGCTTTGTCCTTCTGCGACTGAGTTACTCAAACCCTTATCAAAATAAAGATAACCCCTACTCTAAAAAAAAACACCAAAAAAAAACAACAACAAAACAAAACAGAATAGCTTTAAATCCCTGAACAAGTGCAAGCAGGGATGCAGCAGGCTTTCCACTCTTCTATTGGGCGTCATGTTTCAAACATGGCGAGATATCTTGCATCCGATTACACATTTTCAAACGTTTGATAAAAAGTCATTATGCGACGGCTTGCCACATCCAAAGAGGGAAAATAGAAGCTTATGAGAGAGATGAAGGTCTTATTACTTTTATGGCGTGGGAGTGTAAGGTTGACATTTTATTGTTTTAGCACTTTATCATTCGAGCTCCCTAAGATTAAAAATAGTTGTAAGGTTATGGTTATAAACAAGATGCAGAATTTAAATGTTCATAGATTGTATTCATGATGAATCAAGTTTATACTTTTAACTTAGCCTATAACACCAATGGTATACTTTCAACTTAGCTTAGAATACCACGGCTACACTTACAAAAAAGCCGCTTCAAATGCTGAAAGTTGATTTAATAATTGTAGCCATTGGTTTGAATTTTAAATGAACAATAATGCAAGAAAAACTTTATTGACTGAAGTTGCTATATTTGATTATACGCTGGAAAAAATGAAGCAAGTGAGGGAAAGAAGAGAAAATAACGTTTCGAGAACATTTTTGCCAAGTGCCAAGGATGTTTAACAGCCTTGCAGATTTTATGACTATCAATTATGTTTCAAACGAATTCTGAAATGGTGCAGCAGTAATGATTAGTCTCCTTGAAGCTGACACGACATGGGATGTTGCTCAGATAATCGCATCAATGTTTGCATAACGATACACATACGACTGACCTTTGACTTCATAACCGTACAATCCATCGATGTCTTTTGATTTTTAAAAAAATATTTTTTTTTATTTTTAAAATATTTTTTAAAATATTATTATTAAAAATGAATATGTAATGACTGCTTGGTATGTACGATTTGGTACGTTGTCTCCATATGGAATTAACCAAATTCATAATTATACCTAACTGCAGAATTTTTTTCCCGTTGTGTTTTTTCACTGTTACTTTAGATCAGTAGTCGGGAAACCATGGCTCGCGAGCCAGATGTGGCTATATTGATGGCTGCATCTGGCTCTCAGAGAAATGTTTGATTATAAAAATAAAAAAAAACACCTTTATTCAGACTCCTTTGATCTACATATTGATTGCTTATAAAAAAAAACAGCGTACCAATGTTATTAAAAAGAATTAAGAGACATAATAATTGTACTTTTGGTGTTGAACTTATACAAAATGCACACATTTACTTGAATTTTTAGTTTAAAAATAATGTAAGGCTCTCACATAATTACTTTTCAAAATATGTGGTATTTATGGCTCTCTCGGACAAAAGGTTTCCCGACCCCTGCTTTAGATGCTTCCTCCTTTTTCCTATATCCTGTGTTCTTGTTTGTTTTTGTTTTTCCTTTCTTTTTAGTTTACATAAATATTTTAATATTTTAGGCTATAATTTGTTTTAAGAATCTAAATATTACTTATGTAAGTACCTATTTAATGTTATTGTTACTGATGAAGGCATTAGCCGAAACGCCTATTGTAGTTTTAGTTTAAAATAAAGCTCAAATTTATTGTTTTCATTGCACACTTTGTTTGTGTATTTTGTATTTTCTCGGTATGTAGAACGCTCAAATATATCGAAATGGATCAATCAAACTAATGACTAATGTATGGAGCGTATCAATTTTAACCCACCAGATTGTGGTCCAAAATTCAAAATGTTGAAATCGTTTAAAGACGCTATCAAACAAGCACAAAATCAAAGATATATATGTTTTTCAAATCTCCAATTAACTCACATAATTTTAAGATCATAGCATTCGTTTATGATTGTGAATAACGATTATTCTTCGTACACAACAGCAGTGATGGTTTCATCAAAACTTATCTCTACAACACTGACACTTGCTATGTAAATAGAGAACGTTTGGAAGTTCACCCAAAGGATGTTTGGTTTATTTATTGGTAGCTGAGGGCGGGGCACACAGTGGCTTTAACACCCCACTGTCTGCAAACAAGACACGATTCCAAAAGGAAGTTACATTATTAGAGTTAAGTATACAGGTATATATGTGTTATATGTTATTTCAAGACATTTTATTCGTGGTACAAAGACTAAGAGATAATGAAATATAGCAGACATTTGAGGCAAAGTGATGTTGCTGAGCGTCGATTATCGAGAAACAAAATCAAAGCAGTGTAGTTTGTCTTACGTACATCAATGAACCTGCGATGAAAATCCTTCTTTTGGGCGTGATGTAAAAAAACAAAACAAATTCAATTACGAACATTCGTTAAGCAGGTGACCGCTGATTTAAAAAAAAATAATTTATGCTTTAGATTTATTTTGACCACTGCTGTTGGTGGGTTTATTATTATTATTTTTTTTTGCATTCCTGATAAGTGGTAGAAAAGAGAATATTATTTTATTTTACTTCCTTTTACATATCAGTATTTAAGGACCAGACAAAATCATCCATTTAGCTAATGCATTCATTCTCAAGTGGGACAATGATGACGTCACAGAGCTAAGTTTCAAAAGGTTTGAAACTGGGAACAGACAATGTTATCTATCTGCATGGTAACAGTGTCTAAAGATCTTAAGTTATACAATACGTTCCCGATTGACTTCCTGCACATATGCTATGTCCATCTGAAATGCCACCGTATCTGAGAAAGAAAAAAGTCAGTTCAATCATTGTGTTATAGAATCTGACAGCCCTGGCAACAAGAAAACAAAAATATTGAGTGGAATGTGATTGATAGCGAAAATAAATTCCACATCAAAATGTCAAAGACGCTGAGACCATGACAAGGAGCAATTATTTCCAAGAAGTTTGCATTCCTCAAATAGACTTTGGATCTGGGTAAAAATAGTTTGTTTGCTAGGCATAACGAGAAGATGGCAAGTTCCAGATATTTCGTCATTGGCTTGACGATCAATGTGTCACAGGTACAATAACAATAATTTGTTAACAACGGTGTCTCTGTATCTGACTTTGTTCAAGATAAGCGGTTTGTTTCATTGACTCGCGTTTCAAATCTCGAGAAGTTACGAGTACTAGTTACGAACACTTCGTATAAATAAATTGCATTTTGTGATATAACAGTCGTGCATTTACCAAAAAATAGTGTCATTAAAGAACTATTAAATGGCAAAATGCGATTTATGAAAGAAACATTTTTAAAAACATATTTTTTGCCCCTTCTTTAATTATCATACAAATAACTAATTGTATAATTCTAATAAAATTTTAAGTTTTTATTTAAAAAAATAATCTGGTTTCCATACAGCAGTTTGACTAATCCACAGCACACAGCACCAAAACAACATTTGCGTTTCACAAACAAAAACGATTTTAAACTACCGATTTGTGTAGACAAATATTATTTTCATAGATGGCTAAAAATGCGCTTTTACGAATGATAATCAAGTAGATTTATTGAACATTTTTTAAAAATCCGACTTGACAATACATATTAAATGGTAGTCATATTTTGGGCATTACTTTTGGGCACTCTTACATTTTGGGGCACGCTCAATTTTTTAAGTACTCTAACATTTAAGGGAGTGAAGTGAGACCCTTTTGAGTATTTAAAAATGTTATTGTAATTTCACATTTTAAATGTACTTTCAGTCAGGGAACGCTTTTACTTTATGAGCACAAGTTAATATTTAACGGGAATTTCACATCATTTAAATTGAACCCCCCTGCTACCCCTTAAATCTTTGGCAAGCTCTTATCTTATCTGTTACAAACGCTCCTTCATACAGAAGATTATTGCGTCCCACGATTATCTATGGGTTTGTGTCTAGTCCTGATTTCTCTGGTCTATAGTAAACCTAAATTTTAATATCAGCTACAAGAGAAGAGTGGAAAGTAGTGCTAATCAATTATAGATTGCTCTCATTTGATTTAACAGACGTAATGTACCGATGCACGCAATCCAGCGACGAATTTATGGGGCCATCGATTTCAAATCACGCATTAGATATATTGGAATTCAGACTTTTAATGGTGTTACTGAATTGTTTGTTTTTCTCATTTGTCATGTTCGCTCCAACACTTAACGGACACAGGTCCAATTTTTTGAGTGAAGTAAACTCTATCTGAGACATCAGACTTTCAGCTTATGGAATAACTGAAACACTGTTACCTGTAGATATACACAGAATATTCTTCAACTAAGTAACTAAGCTCACAATACAGGTGGAACTATGAACCTACACCGGAACAAAATACTATTAACAGAATGTCCGAGGTACAGACAACTACATCGCGAATATCTATAACACATTTCAAAATCTTACATTCTAAGATGCTAAATGGCATATGCTTACAAGAATAAAATCAATTTGACGACCTCAGATACCTATCAAAATAAAGTTGTTTAGAAACAGATTGTAGCTCCAGTCCAAACTTGTATTTCTCCACCAGGATTTGAAGGTCGTTCAACAACTTTCTGGCTCGTCCACTGACCGGGCAGTTCATGGACATCAACTTTTTTATCTCGATGCTGAAGACAAGACAAACCCTGCCTCACCTAACACCACACAGAGCACTGGTGGAAAAGAGAGAGAGAGAGAGAGAGAGAGAGAGAGAGAGAAAGAGAGAGAGAGAGAGAGAGAGAGAAAGAGAGAGAGAGAAAGAGAGAGAGAGAGAGAGAGAGAGAGAGAGAGAGAGAGAGAGAGAGAGAGAGAGAGAGAGTTAGTTGGATTTAGTTAAGGTTGATACCTCCTCATCCTTAAATTTAACCGAACTACCAACTGCCCCTGCTCAGATAATTAGTATTTTTTCGTTAATGACATTTTCTCTTGGCTATGTCATAAATCCATTTCCTGGCGGAAAAGCGATTACATAGAGATTGCATTTCAAATAGTTGGACTTCTTGACAGAAAGCCTGTCCTGTGGAAAGCTCCGGTTAAAATCAGTAATTAGTGCAAAAAGAGAATTGCATCAGAATAAAATGTACGTAGGTGAGACAGGTCGACGCCATGGGGATAGGTTTAGAGAACAATATCGATATAAAGAAACAGGCCCTATGTCACGTTCTTAAACACTTCAACAGTGCTAATCATGACAGGAGTTTAGATACAGTGCTAATCATGACAGGAGTTTAGATACAGTGCCAATCATGACAGGAGTTTAGATACAGTGCTAATCATGACAGGAGTTTAGATACAGTGCTAATCATGACAGGAGTTTAGATACAGTGCTAATCATGACAGAAGTTTAGATGCAGTGCTAATCATGACAGAAGTTTAGATACAGTGCTAATCATGACAGGATTTTAGATACAGTGCTAATCATGACAGAAGTTTAGATGCAGTGCTAATCATGACAGGATTTTAGATACAGTGCTAATCATGACAGGATTTTAGATACAGTGCGAATCATGACAGGAGTTTAGATACAGTGCTAATCATGACATGATTTTAGATACAGTGCTAATCATGACAGGAGTTTAGATACAGTGCTAATCATGACATGAGTTTTAGATACAGTGCTAATCATGACAAGAGTTTAGATATTGCGGTTACGAGCATTCACTGTGTAAGCAATACCCATGATTTAATATGTAACTAAAATAGATGAATAAAACGATTTGGTATGTTGGTTCTATATGGATTGACCAAAGTTCACATATTTACATAACTAGAATTTTTTTCCAGTTGTGATATTTAGCTGTAAATTTTGATACTTCCTTATTCTTCTTCTGTCCTGTATTTTTGTCAAGTGCGTGTGCTCACCTTTCTTATTATTCGTTTCTGTGTTTTTATCTCTGCTTAGTGATTATTTTTTTCAAAGTAAAGTATGTAATTTATCAGGTAAATTTAATTTAAATTCTTGTAATTATTTTTTATTGATGACGGCCGAAACTTTTACTTGTGTGTTAGTACAGAAAAAAAGGATTTAATTTGTTACTTTAATCCCACAATTCATTTGTGTGTCTTATATTTTTATTTGAAAACTTTATCGCAGTCCTATTTTGTATGACATAGTTGACACTGTGAACTTTTATGATGAAGTTGAAATGTTTAAATTTCAATATTACAATTAGTTGGCAATAACCGTGTTTGAATTTTAACTATAGGAGCCGTAAAAGTGATTTGAAGTTCAATAACTCGGTCTGTTGCTTTCATGGTTAAAATTTTTTTACTAGAGATATTGATGTTGAATACGTTGGCTACGATCAATGATTGATTGATTTATCGATAGATAACGATTCTCACTTTGTTTTGTCTCGGGGTCTTATCGTTGTTGCCCCGTAATTGTAATCCGATTTCCCGTAGGGAGTTATTTCCATCTTGATGACGTCGGACCATTTTCTCGGAGAGTAACTTGTGTTTTCGGAAAAGTGGGCGGGTGATTTGGTCGTGTTTTTATTAGTGCATGACCTTCAATAATCCAAAATATTTTTTATGCTACTGGTATGAACTTTAACTATCCGAAACGTTTTGTTTTTGTTACTGTCATCAACTTCAAATATCTGAAATATTTTTTTTGGTTTTTTTGGGTTCTTTTTTGTTTTGTTTTAGTGGCATCAAATATCTGAAATGTTTTGTTTTTGTTAGTGACATCATCTTCAAATATCCGAAACGACGTTGTTTGTTTGTTTTTTGACGCATAACATAGTCTTCTGATTTGTATTTGTTACCTGCCACTATCGGAACTATTTTGCCTGTTATTTCTGAGTTAGCCGTGAACCTGCATCTATCTAAAAATTTAATAAAAAAGTATTTCATTATTATTATAATTTTTTCTGGTCGTGTGCTGACAAAGAAAATTAAGTTTGGGGGAGGGGGGGAGGGGGAGAGGGGGGGGGGCTATTAGCCTGAGGCAAGAGGCCGAAAACCAATAATCAATTCAACGCTCCATCGATAACCTAATGCCACTAGTCAATTAAATACCGACTTGCTTCTCGAAGAAGTCCTCCGATTAAAAAAAAGAAGTCCCCCTTTTGCATTGTATACTTCTTAAAGTCCATTTCACATTTTTCATTTATAACTTCAAGTCTTAGCTTTATAACTGCAAGTCTTAGCTTTATAACTGCAAGTCTTAGCTTTATAACTGCAAGTCTTAGCTTTATAACTGCAAGTCCTAGCTTTATAACTGCAAGTCCTAGCTTTATAACTGCAAGTCCTAGCTTTATAACTGCAAGTCTTAGCTTTATAACTGCATGTCCTAGCTTTATAACTGCATGTCCTAGCTTTATATCTGCATGTCCTAGCTTTATAACTGCAAGTCTTAGCTTTACAACTGCAAGTCTTAGCTTTATAACTGCAAGTCCTAGCTTTATAACTGCAAGTCCTAGCTTTATAACTGCAAGTCCTAGCTTTTATAACTGCTAGTCCTAGCTTTTATAACTGCAAGTCTTAGCTTTATAACTGCAAGTCCTAGCTTTATAACTGTATGTCCTAGCTTTTATAACTGCAAGTCCTAGCTTTCATAACTGCAAGTCCTAGCTTTTATAACTGCAAGTCCTAGCTTTTATATCTGCAAGTCCTAGCTTTTCTTTAGACTTTCTGTATTGACTCTCATCAGTTTTAAATCAAAGACCCTTCTTTTCATAAACTCAATGACGCCCAAAGATATTATATTGTCCCTGTTGATTTATCTCTAGAATCATTAGGTGCCACAAATGTTGATGACTCTGATAAAATTCTGGTGGAATACCCCCCCCCCGCCACCATATTTTTATACCAGATCTTTGTTATCCTCCAACAAGTATCAAAATATCAACATTTGATGTCGGCCTGATGCTTTGGCATTATTCCCAATTTGCTCTAGATAACCCAATACAGAGTTTATCGATTCATAATAATCTCTATCAGAATTTGACAATCATAGCATTATTCCACATTATATTGACGTTATTCATAAAACTTGGAAGTGAGAAAGTATCGAGTACAGTGACAAATCGATGCGGTCTAAATCAGCAACAGATCTGTGAAATGGCTTGCTGGTGTCCCATTGGGTATCGAGTGGGGTCCTCGGTGGGAATGATTCAGATTCAGATTAACTTAACCGGTGAGTCAAGATACTGTGAGTTGTTGACAATGTTGTCAGGTTACAAGAAAACATTTCCTGCCACTATCCACATGTGTTTATACAACTAGCCCAGGCAATTGCGGTCTCTTTTAAAAATGAGTAGGAAGCATCCACGTATAAGGAAGCATCCACGTATAAGGAAGCATCCACGTATACCAATTATTGTTCATCCATCTTAAAGGCAATTGGATGTTAATGCGAATTTAAAATAATTTTTGTGTGTGTATTTCTTAGGTATGCATTTTGTGTCAACAAAATTGATGGCCGTTTTATGAGAGCTGAATACCACAGAAAACATACCGAGGGCACAGATGGTCACGGGTTCGAATCTCCACGAGGGCAGGGACTTTCTTCCGGGGTCAAGCGTGTCCCCGAGTCCACACAGCTCCGAATGGGTACCTGACACTTGTCATGGACACCAAGGCTGCTGGGAATAGTGTGGTCATTCATTGCAAAAGCCTGTGAACGCTGCGTCAATTGTAAATACTTTCTTACCAGAACGTCGAATGGAATAATCTACCGTATAATAGAAGGAGCGTCTTTAATAGATAAGATAAGATATATTACATAACAATTTTAACTTAAATCATCCACCAATACAATACGAGTATTTGCAGAAATGTGTGAACAGAAATTCATCGTCGAAAGTTATTGACCGAACCTACATTCAAGTAATCCATTTTAGCTTTATAAGAAAATCAATTAGCCCCATCCTCTCGCATAGGTACGCTAAGCACGCTACTTTTTTACGTTCCTAAGCTATAATATAAAATTTAAAAACCTTTGTTTTCATACCTATTGCACTCATTTTTATTTTTACTAGAAACAAAATAAAATATTAACGTCTAGCGAGCCTGTGGTGCTTCTGAGAATGTTATTTAATGCAGATATCGGAAATTTAATCAGGGTTATTTAAAGCATTGTTTAGATTTGCCGACCAACATATTTCCCGGAGATTTGTGTACTCTAATGACAATGCCCGTTTCTTTTATGATATTATCACCGTCATGCAATGATAAGGTTATCATCTAGCTTCTATTCTCGTCCTCGGCTGTGTTTACGGCTATGTTCAGATAACTTGTTCAATTCAAAATAATGACAATAAATTTTCCATATAAAATAAAACCAATGAAGACAGCACCCTATATCAGTGCTTCTCAAACTTTTTAGTACGGCGGATCGGCATGAAGTTTTCTATTGCTACAGGGTCTGGTGCATTATGTAGCCCGTACTGATGTGGTAGCGAAATGTAATTGATTTTTATTATTATCATTATTTCATTTTATGCGTTTATTATAGAAAAATGTACATACTCTATTGATTATAATTATATAGTTCCGTCCTTTCTCGGTAACTTCTGCGGACCGGCGGTGAATTGCCCACAGACCAGAACTGGTGCGCGGTACACCACTTTGACACCTACTTTAAGGGGAGACATTTTTATTATTATTATTAACGTAATTTCCTTAGGAAAAATTGCTTGTATATATTTCAAATGTCTGGCCAGACTTTTCGAGCTTTGAACAGCAAATCCTCCTGAAACATACTAGATAAAGGCTTCGGGTCTTTTGCAAATATGTTAAGGAGATCCCAAAGATATGCATGGGCCAACAAAAATACCGAAAACGTTTACTGGATTTCCTGGAAAATCACACAAAACAAAAAAGCGAACAAATATCAGTATTTTGTCTATTTCTCCGCAACCATAATATTTATCGGGTTGAAACTGACGCCAAACGATAGCTAATAATATTTAAAACAATGTTGGAGAAGGAATTTTTGAAAAATCTCTTTTCGATCGACTCCGTAATTTTGGCAGCAATTTTTAGATAGCAATTGTTTTTTTTTACTTTCTGAATTATTAATTTGAAATGACTTTTAATGTAATCTAGAATGATATTTAATAAATTGGGTTTTCCCGCTTTGTGAATGCTTATGTTAAAATGTTGCCGTTATGCGAATTATATTGACACACTAGCGTATCATCCGTCAAAAATGACGGAAGTTTTCAAAATAAATACACATGAGATTAAAAAATAACTAATACAGAACTTTCATTTATTTTATTTATTTTTATTTCATTCATTTATTATCATATTGAACAATTGAACAATTTTATGCAGAACGTTCGAAAAGTGTTATATTTGGTGCAGTAATTTTTGGTTAGCACTATTGAACAAATCAGCATTACATCCAAGAAGCATTACATCCATTACGGGAATTATGTATGTTGAAGATTCTTGGTGTGACTCTAGAATGTTTTCCATTTGATAAAAAAATCGGAAATTCTTTGTTTGGAAATTGCGTTTCAATACTCATTCGAGTTTTTTTACTTTTTTTTTAAAATTACGTTTGTGGTTCTCAAACTTTTGAAAGTCTCAGGCTCAATCCGTGGTCATTTTCTAAAGACTTCTTTCAATTTGAAAATATAAGGGTTTCTGTTAAAGATAAAAAGCACCACAACCAAACATAAAGGCACCACTTGACTTTTGAGAAAAATAATTTTCCAGTGTGTTACAGGTTTGATACAAGATCGCTAAATGACTCGCTCTATCTCAACGAATTCGATAAGCAGTATTCAGTATAGTAATAATATAACGCTGCGAACAGTTTTGGAATCACTTATAGTCTTATAGTTAAGCTACAGTAAATGTGAAATAAATTCCAATGTAAAATAAAGCCAGAAGAAATTGGTTAATTGTGTGGCTTTGTTTGTTGTTACCCTACAGCACCGAGGCCCCGGCCCCAACTCGTCTCCCTAGAGTTGTTACCCTATACAGCACCGAGGCCCCGGCCCCAACTCGTCTCCCTAGAGTTGTTACCCTATACAGCACCGAGGCCCCGGCCCCAACTCGTCTCCCTAGAGTTGTTACCCTACAGCACCGAGGCCCCGGCCCCAACTCGTCTCCCTAGAGTTGTTACCCTATACAGCACCGAGGCCCCGGCCCCAACTCGTCTCCCTAGAGTTGTTACCCTACAGCACCGAGGCCCCGGCCCCAACTCGTCTCCCTAGAGTTGTTACCCTACAGCACTGAGGCCCCGGCCCAACTCGTCTCCCTAGAGTTGTTACCCTACAGCACCGAGGCCCCGGCCCCAACTCGTCTCCCTAGAGTTGTTACCCTACAGCACCGAGGCCCCGGCCCCAACTCGTCTCCCTAGAGTTGTTACCCTACAGCACCGAGGCCCCGGCCCCAACTCGTCTCCCTAGAGTTGTTACCCTACTGCACTGAGGAGTCAAACAATCCACAATCTTTCTACCCACACACCCATCTCTTCTCCATTTGTCCCCGAGAATATTTAAGACAAGTGTAAACAAATCTAACACGAAGAAATCAGAAACAGAACTTTAACGATCCGCGTGAAGACAGCTCAAATTTAATTTGTTTACGACTATTTTTCTAACATCCTATAATTGAGTTGAACAAAAAATGGTTGTGGTAAGTCGCGTCATGACGGACTGCTAATATTAATGAAGTGTCATTTAACACTGACAAATATTTGTTATTGTAAGGCCGGACTAAATCAACAATTTGAGTGCGTGATGGAAACCACTAAATCACTCAGCACTGGCTGACAGACTCGTCATTGGCACCAATCGCAACTTGCTTTTTTTATTATTTATATCCCTGTAAACGTTTGTTTTGCTGGCATCCGGCTGTCTCATATGACGATGACGTTTGATTAGAGCTCAAAAGGGGCAATGGTATAATGTTCTTCCCGTCTCTTTGGCTCTGGATTTCACCGCAGCTAAGCTTTAATTTATTTAATTTGTTGAAGAAGGCTCTTTGCCAAAGCTTTCGTTGATTTGTGACATCTTGTCAGGCTCATATATACCCAGTTTGCATGTTACCCATCTACTTATCTATAACCCTGATTGCAGTCTCACCCACATTTTTTACTGATTTCATTTCATGTCTTCCGCTGGGGGAATGTTCTCAAGGGTGCAGAATAGAATTTGATCCAGGGAAATAGAAATACTCCACTACAATATGAGTGACAATATTCACTGCGCAATTCATTAACTTAGAAAAACACCAGTCTTTAAATGTTCATCTCCAATTTGCTACCACCGCCTCGTTCATTATCACCCATCCCCTTCAGCTCCAGCAAGAATCTAACCCCCTCCCCCAACCTTTTTCCATGAACAAAATCGATTGGACACAGTGACAATTGCTATTTTTAGTAGACTCTTACTTTTCTATATTAAACCCCTGTCAGCTTATCTTGGATACCCCTCGAGGAGGAATTGAGGGTGATTTCTTTTCAAACTCTAACGCCACTAAGCCGTTAAAATTACAACCTGAATGGGGGTTAGCTGCGATTTTAAAAAAAATAATTTTATATTTGTTTTTTTATACTTGAAACTAGTTGAATTTATGAGCCTTTAATGAGGTAAGGCAATAGACATACTGCAACACTTTTATGACTAATAACGTGGAGCGGGTGTTTGGTATAAAAATTAAAAATTTATAATTTAGAAGGCAAAAGAGATATCTATAAGTGAGAGAATGAGTGAACTGCATATGTAAAACCTCATAAGCGCCCGCCCCACGATTTTAGTCATATTAAATCAAAGTTCTTGAACTTATAAGTTTTAAATTATTTTCTTCTTTTTAGTCCACTTATAAAAACGTGGTTTCTAAAAATATTTGTTGACCTTTACTTATTTTATTATTTTTAGTCTAAGTGTAAAATCATAGAGAAGGCCCTATATCGAATGACAAACATTTAATAATGCGGAGAAGTAAACATCTAGAATATCTAGAATATATATATAATATTATAAATATGAGTCAAATTTTGCATGTTATTCAGAAATTAAAGTGAAGCAATATTTTTAATAACAAAAATGATGGGGGTTTGGGGGGGGGGAGGGGATGTTAGAAGAAATGATCCGAAGTTTCGGCTAAACGGCAAAAAGGCTATTTAACTATATATTTCAGCAAAAAGGAACAAAAGAAAAGAAAAAATGTAAATCCAAAGAAATGAAGATCCAAAAATACAAGAAACAAGTTCATACAAAAGATACAGTGCTCAGGAACATTTGTGTGAGATAAATAGCGTGCGTGTTTGTGTGTGTTTGTGTGTGTGTGTGTGTTTGTGTGTGTGTTTGTGTGTGTTTTTGTGTGTGTTTGTGTGTGCGTTTGTGAGTGTGTATGTGTGTGTTTGTGCTGGGGGAGGCCTATGGTTATCCAGCAGATTATAGAGACCTTTTGTTTGTAAAGAAAACTTAGAAATATATATTAAATATATTCCATTTAAATATGACCCCACCATTCAAATAAAGATTTTAACAGCCGTGCCCCCAAACCAGTCCTGGGATCAACGTCTTTAATACTTTAAAAAAATTAAATTGATGTAAATAATATTATCAACTCACCATTCTACAATTTTATAAGACCAATATGGAGGCAAGTCAGAATAGGTTATCTTATCTTATCTTATCTTATCAGTTACAGAAGCCCTTCTTTTCAGAAGATTATTGTGTCCAACACTTATCCAAGTTTTTAAAAGATAAGAACATCCCCACAAATGTACGGAAGTTTCCAGAAGGCATTAATTTATATATTACCACAAGTGAAAATAAAATTCTCCTTAAGACAAGAAAAATAGATTTAGAATGATTACTTTAACAGGAGACCTTAAAAGTTTTTATATATGAGCTATAAAAATCTCATGAAAGACTCTTAGGCGAAATTTATTATGAATTGATTGTATATATAGCATCGCATGACGTCAGTTTGTCGGTTGATATCCCAGACAATTAGAATTCATCATTTCATTCACAATACTGAATTACTCTCAGAATATATTTAATAAACATTATTGAAAATATCATTTCATTAAATATTAATAGAAAAATAATTAAAGTGAATTTTTTTTTAAATTTAAGCCAAATAACTATTTTTTCTTAAATTTTTTAAAATGTGTGTGTGTGCTAAATTTCAGTGCACATATTGATTTCAGCATAGGCATAAACAATGGAGCTTGACCCAAATATCAGCGATAACACTGAGATAAAGAGTGAGAAATTATATTTTATTATGTTTGGAAGAAATCTGATAACATATTATCGACTATTTTCAAAATCTTTCGGTCCTCACTTTTAGGTCAAAATCTCCCCCCCCCCGAATCAAGCTGATCTGCGGTGTATCAGTGATGACGAGGAGTATATAGTACCACTTTAAGCGTCACCGGGTCAAGGCTTGTTTGGCTGCTCCTGGCATTAGTAACTGTTAATTCCATGTCCGGACCGGGATCCACCTTGGATATAATTTGCCTTCTTCAGTTTAGTCCGCTGTATTTTTTAATCATCGTTTGGTTATTGGCGCTGAAACTGGAATGATTCCAATTCTGATTCTGTGATTGTAAGGCATTCTGTATCCTAACGAAATGACCAAAGGGGGGAAGTGGTGGATAACAATAAACCTGTCAAAGAAGGGGAGTGAATTTATTGATATTTTGGGACACAGTGAATTATTTTGATATTCTCCCTTTGGCTCTTTAATTCTGAACTTTCTTTCACATGGAAATAGTCAATAGCTTTACGATTTTGGGTAATGGCTGTGATGGATGGCTATGGACTGCTACCATCAGGAATAAGTAGATAAACACGAGTTAAAAAATATTCATATAGTTCCTTAAATCACACACACAGAATACGTTATCGTTCATAAAGGAAAGTGTTTTGAGAAGAAACACTTTAAGAAATCGAAAGTCTTAAGAATATAAGGTCCCTTTCGTATGGTCATTAATCGTCCATTATTTGAGCGGACAGTCCGCTTTTTCACATAATGATCGCTATTTTGTTTTCACAAAATAGTGCACATTTTTAAATTCAATATTTCATTATTGAATATGTTATATGTCATATGTTATTATATTAATTTTGTTTTGTAATACACCCCCCCCCCTTTTTTTCCGCTGTCAGTTATTTTTTTGGAACCAGACCTGGAAAAACTATTCATTCGCTATGTGGTACATTTCATTTGTTTTTAAAACACAGAAGAGTTCACATAGGTCTCTAAATTTGGTTTGGTTTTTAACCATATGTTGTATGTGATTTAAAATACAATGACATAGTAGGGTCATATTAACAGGTTAAAATAAAATCCCATTTATATGATTCTTTCTAAATAGTTAGTTTCGCATTGCAGCCAGTTTTAATTTCTGAAGTTATAAATACTTTCTTTGCCGCTCTAGAGTTGCAGCGCAGAAATTTTCTTGAGCAATATCTCTTCTCGTATGAATAGTTTGATGTATGGATATTATTAAAACAAAACTTATCTTCTATTTCAATTCGTATTTTATGATGCCATACTTTTGTCAAGAAGTGAAGTCTTATTTAATAGAAGAAAACAAATTGAGTTCACCTTTACTTCTCTGAGTACAAAAGTACGATTTTTTAAAAACATTTTACTCTCTTGCAGGCCTCAACCTTTTGACGTAATGTCAACACGTGCAATGACGTCATCACCGGAGTAAGATGGTCTCCATTGTGGCCCTGGGTGTGGTGTGTGGTTTCGGCGTGGTGGCGGCCCTGTTCGTCTGCGTGCTGGCCGTGTACTTGTTATGTCGACGGCGTGGACCCCACAGTGGTGCCGTGGCCGTGGACAGGAGCTCGTACGAGGCCGTGGGGGACTACAAGCCCCCGTCGCTGCTGTCCATCTCATCAACATCACAGGTGAGTCGGCCCCGGTCAGACGTGGACAAACAGCTGATGGGGTATTGGTTTATTTTTGTTTGTTTGTTGTTAGTGTTAAATTTCAAAATTCTCTCCTTGGTATTTTGAAACTTCATTAGCATTTAAATCTGGTGACACATCTGAGCTGAACATACTTGTTGGTCGTTAAATAACTTTTTAGAACCCTTATGGTACAGCTCAAAAATTCCTTGCACGTCATTGATTCTATAGGTAGTACAATCAGTTCATTGATTATATAGGCAGTACAATCAGTTCATTGATTCTATAGGTAGTACAATGTTCATTGATTCATTGATTCTATAGGTAGTACAATCAGTTCATTGATTCTATAGGTAGTACAATCAGTTCATTGATTCTATAGGTAGTACAATCAGTTCATTGATTCTATAGGTAGTACAATCAGTTCATTGATTCATTGATTCTATAGGTAGTACAATCAGTTCATTGATTCTATAGGTAGTACAATCAGTTCATTGATTCTATAGGTAGTACAATCAGTTCATTGATTCATTGATTCTATAGGTAGTACAATCAGTTCATTGATTCTATAGGTAGTACAATCAGTTCATTGATTCTATAGGTAGTACAATCAGTTCATTGATTCATTGATTCTATAGGTAGTACAATCAGTTCATTGATTCATTGATTCTGTAGGTAGTAAAATCAGTTCATTGATTCATTGATTCTATAGGTAGTGCAATCAGTTCATTGATTCTATAGGTAGTACAATCTGTGCCATGCCTACCTGTCGTAACGCGATGTAAGATTAGGAAGGAAGACTTGCATTCGCCGTGATTGGTATTTGTATTCTTTGTGATTGGTTGTTGTATTCGTCGTGATTGGTAGTTGTATTCGTCGGGATCGATAGTTAAATTCGTCCTTACATTTAAAGTTAAGATAGGGGCTTTTCATAACAATACTCATGAGCATTCCTTCAACAACCACCAAATATATAATTTCAATTACATAAAACGATACAAGTAGACTGGTGACTGTATAATGTATACCTTCGTGTATATATTTTAGATTTAAAAGATTTTTTTAAAAATTGAAGAAGAAAAAAAAGTTTGTAAAATGTTTACAAACTATTTGTAGCGTTATCCACCCCCCTCCCCCAAATCCCTCAGTGATAAATGATTGCAGTAGTACAAAGTTCAGAATTTCAATATAACCCCCGTGGTTTTCAAGTAGGGTAGATAAGACCGAAACACTGCAACAGAGGCATGGTGGCCGGCTGGCGTACCGATGGTCACGGGTTCGAATCTCCGTATCTCCGTGAAGGAAGGGATTTGTTCCCAAAGCCTAGGGTGTCCCTGAGACCACTCAGCTCCGCATTGGTACCTGGCACTAGTTGGGGAAACTATGGCGGTTTGGAATAACGCGGGACCCTCATAGCCGTGGCCTGTGATCGCTACGTCACTTGCCAACAGACAGGTATGGTCTGTGGACGCAACAATCTTCTGTATAGAAGGAGCGTCTGTATAGGTAAGACAAGACAGGACAACAGAAACTAAATAATTTGATATTAGTCTCCACCTCAGTGTTGTGATAGCGCCAGCTCCTGTTTTATGCTCTCGATTCTTTCAAGGTAGATCTGAGAAGTATTTCAAGGCTCTGGTTTAAAAAAACAATAACAGTAACTCTAGCGTTAAAAGACCCCATTCACCCCTACACTGTTTAAATTATTTAAAAATTACAATTGTAAAAGTATAGCTCGATTTTTAATGAATTTCTTTTTTTTTAAAACTACAACTATGCTGCATGTTTTTAATGGACAAACAAACAAATTATTTACGAAAATATTCATAAATTAATCAAAATAAAACCCTTGAGATTCTTCTTTTTTTTTCATTCATCTTCTTAGACTCCAGTTCGCAAAATAGAAGGACATTCTTCATACAAATTTTGGCCTCCGTGAACAAAACTAGGTCGTATTTGAAAATTGAATCAGTCTAGGCCGAGTTAGTTTAGTAAGTAGTGAACACGTGACAGATCTTTCAACATTTCAAGTCTCTGGGGTTTGAGGTTTTAAATAGTATATCTATCGCTGATAAACAGTCCCAGTTTCACATGCATATAGCAGTGTGGGGAGCACCACTGCCCTGTACACTTTCAGCTTGGTCTGGATGGTAATGCCTCTTCTGTTCCAGACATTAGGGTACAACCTGCCGAAAGTGGAGCTGGCTCTAGCAATTCTGACGTTCACTTCGTCATCGATGGTGACATTTTGAGACAGTGTGCTGCCTAGGTATGTGTACCGGTGCACTGTGTTGAGTCTCTGGCCATTGACAGTGATGTTGGGCTCTACGTAGGGCCTTCCAGGCGCGGGCTGATGGAGGACCTCAGTCTTCTTAGTGTTGATTGTTAGACCAAAGTTTGTGCAGGCGCTGGAGAACAGGTTTACACTGCGTTGCATGTCGGCTTCTGAGACAGCGTTGAGGGCATAGTCATCAGCGAACAGCAGGTCTCTGATGATGTCTGACATAACCTTGGTTTTTGCCTGGAGCCTCCGAAGGTTGAACAGCTTGCCATCTGTGCGGTACTTCAGGTTGACACCAACATCCTCGTCTCTGAAGGCCTCTGTCAGCATGGCGGAAAACATGAGGCTAAACAGTGTTGGTGCCAGGACGCAGCCCTGCTTGACCCCGTTTGTGACTGGGAAAGGATCAGAAAACTCCCCGCTGTCCTGGACTCTGGCCTGCATGCCCTCATGGAATTGTTGCACCAAGACGATGAATTTCCTTGGGCAACCGTACTTGGCCATGATCTTCCACAGACCCTCTCTGCCAACAGTGTCAAAAGCCTTGGTCAGGTCGACATAGGTGGAGAACAGGTCGGAATTCTGCTCCTGACATTTCTCTTGCAGCTGCCTGGCAGCGAACACCATGTCTTCCATCCACGAAGGTGCCAAGTCAAGCGAGGCAAACCGGATCACCGCCGCAGAAAAGAAGAGGCAAGCCCGAAAGGACCATGCTGTCAACCCTCCAGGAGATGTCGCACTCATCCCTTGTCCCTTCTGTTCCCGAACCTTCCGTGCAAGGATCGGCCTAATCAGCCATCTGCGCACGCACAGACAACCCTCGGATGACTAGAGTGGTCCTCGTCGTATCGACGGACAAACGAACAGTATATCTATCACACAGAACAGGTCATAGAGGACTCTCAAAGTAAACTGCAGATTGAAATGGTGTGTTATTCCCATTTGAAAATGCTAATTTATGGCATAGTTTGGTACTTTTTCTATATTCTTTCAGCACACCATATCGCCAAATGCTGAGACCCCGATCCCACGTTGACACACTTAAAGTTTGTTTGCCAATAACTTAAAGCAGGGAGATAATCCATCCACACCATGTTACACATTGCGTGAAAGACATCGAGCCTAAGCCCTTCCACACCAGATGTTTTGTTTTTTATCAGTGCAATAAATATTGTAAAAATGATCTTATTTTTTTGTTCAAGATCAAACAACTTTCTATTTCAAGCCATAGGTCAGGTATTTGTAAACAAAGAAAGTTTGACCACAGTATTTGACCTGGGCAAACCACAAAAATAGGTTAATCGCAACGGCTCTTACACTGTATGTGCGTCACATTAAATGTTATGTCTTATGTACAACTTTGAACCTCTTATGGAAAATTTTAATCGGACAACTTGACCTGTAAAATATGACCATCTGGTGAGAATTCATGCAGCACGTTTAAAACGCGTGCATTGTGTGTGAGAAATCAATGTGTGTATATTAAATCAATATGTGTATGAAATCAACGCGCGTATAAAATCAATGTGTGCATGAAATCAACGCGTTTACGAAATGAATGTGAGCATGAAATCAATGTGTGCTTGAAATCAATGTGTGTTTGAAATCAATGTGTGTTTGAAATCAATGTGTGTTTGAAATCAATGTGTGTTATTCTGCTGCACAGCAAAGATGCACTGAGCACCCATCACCGCTAGTTGGATAGAAGAATATCCCTACTATTGACCCTGTATATAGAAAAACATCTCAGTATCCAATTCATTTTCTTCGGTGTAGACAGAGTACTTCACCTTCTTTAATGCAGACCGACTACATCACTTTCTTCGGGTGTAGACAGAGTACTTCACCTTCTTTAATGCAGACCGACTACATCACTTTCTTCGGTGTAGACAGAGTACTTCACCTTCTTTAATGCAGACCGACTACATCACTTTCTTCGGTGTAGACAGAGTACTTCACCTTCTTTAATGCAGACCGACTACATCACTTTCTTCGGTGTAGACAGAGTACTTCACCTTCTTTAATGCAGACCGACTACATCACTTTCTTCGGTGTAGACAGAGTACTTCACCTTCTTTAATGCAGACCGACTACATCACTTTCTTCGGTGTAGACGAGCACTTCAACTTGTTCAATGTTGACAGAGACCCAAACTCAATAAATGTCGAGATAATTCATCAACATATATTAAAGCTGTATGTTATCACCGCCCATCTTCAGTATGTACCTGAACGAACAGTAGACAATCAATTGTAGGCACAGTAGCTCACAATACCACATATTCTTCAAATGAGACATATTTCGGCTACATAATCTCTCGGACAGTAGTTGCCAATAATTTAACAACTCGCGGACTTCTCTGGGGACACGAGGCTGCTGCAGGAAATTTCTCTTTTAAATGTAGGGCTGTCATGTAGGGCTGTCATGTAGGCGTCAAGTAGGGCTGTCCCAGAGCCAATATTTCCAGCACCCACGCCTACCTCTCAGACACAAAGACTTTTTTTTTAAAACATGAATCAAAACGTATAACATGATGAAAAACAATGACCTGCGGTAAAAAAGCAATTTCAATTATTAGTTTGACGCTTTTCATCTCTTAATATATTGTATCATGTCTGCCAAGCCTAGAGCAGATACAGAGATGAAAAAAACAAAACCCGCAAAAACAAAGTTTTTGACTATAAATCCCTTATATATGAGACATAACTAACAGTATTGATTATTTTCAAGCATTTACAGACTGACACCGAGTGATGTCCCTTGTCTTTAATAAATGGGGGTGGGATGTGAGGGGGTGTCGGCACGACGGTCGGCGTCAACTCAAACTCACGTGGAAGTGGAAGAAAAAAACAATAACAAACAGTGAATTTGAATTACATACCTCATATAAGGATAAACTAAAAATGCATTAATTTAATTACGGTACGATCGATCGATCTGAAATTTGATACGATGCATTGTTAGGTGAGTCGGGTCCGTGTGCCAAATTTCAGCTCGATCGGATCACTGGAAGTGGGTCATTTTCGACTTTTCTTTTTCCGCCCGCCCAGCCCATGAGATGATGAGATGGCCGCGAAGTTAATATAAGGGATTTTCAAAAATGCATGACTCATGGCTTTTTCAAAAATTGTTTCTATTTAATTGTGTAAAATGAATTGAGTAATGCGGTATTCTATAGCAATATTAATGAATTTCAAAATAGCTGCGCTAAATTGGGGCCATAATTAAAAAAAAACGTTTAAAAAAAAAGTTTTTGACTATAAATCCTTTATGTACAAGACATAACCAAAAAGAATGTTCATTATAATGCGCAGCGCAAGACAATCCAAAAATACAAAATTGTAGTTATGTGTCGTAAAACATATCCCTATATATATTGCGCCTAAGCGCGTCTGAAGCCGCGTGTGTGCGTGGGTGCGCGCTATGCGGGGTAACTCCCGAAAATAAAATAAATTATTGAAAACGTAAAATAATAAAAGTTTTGGTGTCGAGATGAACAAGACGGCGTTTCTCGCCATAAAATATTGTGACTTTTACGTCATAGTTCGAGCTCATATTAATTTGTAAAATGGAAACAAAATAAAAAGAGCCGCGGTTATTTCAATGAAATGTGATTTTTTTAATGGTACTATCTGTTTGTGTGTTTATGTTTGTGTGTGCAAGTGTGTGAATAAAGTTAGTGTGTGTGTGTCTATGTTGTGAACTAAATGTGATGAAACAGTTTATTTTTATGTGTGGTAATGTTGCGCCTCTAACAAGTTTACGTATATCTTTTTTTTAAATTTTAAATAATTAATATATATTTGCAAATTACATCTTTACACTGTTTTCTTTATGTATTTTCGAGATGTACGTCATCCAGCCGTTCGAAAAATTTATTTGCTTTAATCTTTCTACAACAGTATACATTTATGTTCAAACGTTAATTTACCTAACGTTCTGTTTGCAAACCACAGTCACTGTCTTTCTTTAGTATAATATTTTAGCAATATTTATATAGATATACTATTATTTTGTTTATTATCAAATACACAGTATCATTTTACAACTTTTCGTAATATCCTCATATATGCTTAAATTTAAATACTTAATGTATTTGACATTTTAAAAGTTAGTTATAAATAATCAAATACTAACAATGTCTTCAATGCATTAGAGAAAGAAAGCACATGAGTGAAACCAGATACCAAACTCTATAGCTTAGCCACTGTTAATTTTCTTTTTGCATAAATTAAGTTAAACATGCTAGATAAGTTATATTTATAAATTTTAAAATGCATAAAGCAAGTGATTAGTAATGAAAGCACTGCCAATGATTCTTAGGTGGTAGATTTATTTTCCTTCGGTGCTTAAATAGTTTACACGATTTTTTTTTCTGGAAAGATTGCTCCATAAACTGCCCCAAGGAAATAGAATGAATGGGAAAAAAAGTCGGTACTGTTATAGACGAAAATGGATTATATATAGGAGTTATATGTATAATTGGACGGAACCAAACAATATCTGATGGGATAAAGTCTTATCTTAATGATATGTAAAGGTGTAAACTAGACACAGATATGTTCATCATCTAAAAACACGTGAACATTATTCAACACAGGACTGTATGGCATCCACTAACACACACGACACTGCAGTATCGCCTATCTCAACAGAAGATATTGCTATGAGCGGATTTCTTCCGTGTTCGCTCGTCAAACAAGTCTAGAACTGATAGCGAAATTCAATATCCAACAACCCATTGATTTTCATTTTTTTTAAAGTTGTGGAAATGCAGCTTTGAGGGAATACTTTTTTTTAAAAAATTTAACGCTATCGATGCATATAATTTCATAGATGTTTTTATCTCCGCACTTTGCATATCTACAATTATTATCTTTATAAGCCTGAAGATTACTTTATAGCAGAGATGGGCATTTATATTGGCTCGCGGACCACTTTGTGGTAGCGGATTTTAACGGAGGGCCGTGACGTCTAAAATGGTTGCACCGTCTAAAATGGTCGCACCGTCTAAAATGGTCGCACCGTCTAAAATGGTCGCACCGTCTAAAATGGTCGCACCGTCTAAAATGGTCGCACCGTCTAAAATGGTCGCACCGTCTAAAATGGTCGCACAGTCTAAAATGGTCGCACCGTCTAAAATGGTCGCACCGTCTAAAATGATCGCACCGTCTAAAATGGTAGCACCGTCTAAAATGGTCGCACCGTCTAAAATGGTCGTATTCTTTAGTTAACATTACATTTCATTTCAGAAAAATTATAAATGATGTCGTAAAAAAAGTTACTTAATACTTAAAACAAAGGGAGTAGTTTAAGTTTGTTTATTATTGTATTAATGGCATATTATCTAGATTCCTAGCTGCTATCACATGGAATCATTATGGAATCAGATTAATGAGACAAATTCAACCTATCACACTTTTTTTAAAAAAGCATTTTTTTTCTTAATCAAGAGTAAAGTTGTTTATTGAGACATGAAGCAAATCTCGATTCAAGGTAGGTTTGCTGAATGTGTTGGCGGGCCACACAAAAGTCAATGTGGCGGACGCCATTTCGACCGCGGGCCTCACTTTGCCTACCGTTGCAACATTACATGGACTGTTTTCTTTCTAAAAAAGTCAACGTGTTATTCTACTTACGGTGCATTCAGCGTCTGCGCAAAGCCCTGGGTCGAAATGCCAGCTTGGAGATGAGCACAGACATAATTGTAGGTCAATACGTTATATAAACCATAAACGAATAGTACGACAAGACAAAAACCTGCAACTAAAGAAATTAAAATAAAAATAAATAGTTGACGGATGCACATAATATTTGGTACAATATATCTACATACGTACATTCTTCGGATAAGATGGCAGTGGGGATACGCTATCAATTCAGGTCTAGAGAACTTAATTCTTCACTTGAACATTCTTCTGATAAGATGGCAGGGGGATACGCTATCAATTCAGGTCTAGAGAACTTAATTCTTCACTTGAACATTCTTCTGATAAGATGGCAGGGGGATATGCTATCAATTCAGGTCCAGAGAACGTACTTCTTCACTTGAACATTCTTCTGATAAGATGGCAGGGGGATATGCTATCAATTCAGGTCTAGAGAACTTACTTCTTCACTTGAACATCTTCGGATATTTCTTTTGACTTGAATTGATCGCATTAAAAAGGTTTTTCTGTTTTTTTTTCTTCTACATAAAATTATTCATATCCTATTGCTACTGGAGCTGATGGCTATACTCACGTAAAGTTTGGAGATGGGAGGTTATTTCGGTACACCATTTTCGGGGTGGGTGAGGGGAGAGGGGGGGGGGAGTTATCTCTAGTTTAGTGTTGTCAAATTAGAAGTTTCTTTTTAATATATTATTTAAATCCCTTATATTAACTTCACCGCCGTCTCTGTCTGTCGTCATCTCTCTCTGTCTTGGGCGGGCGGAAAAACAAAAGTAAAAAATGACCCACTTCCAATAAAGCCATCGAGCTGAAATTTGGCACACGGACCCGTGTCACCTAACAATGCATCGTATCAAAATTTCAGATCGATCGAACGTACCGTAATTAAATTAATGCATTTTTAGTTTATCTCTATACGAGGTATGTAATTCAATTTCACGGTTTGTTATTTTTTTTTCACGGGAAAGCTCAGTTCTCGCGCTGACGCGATGTACCGGGGTGCTATTGTTTACATTTTACGTATCACGCTGAGCTCGGCCCAGCGATCTGTGACCAGACTTATCCCCTCTCCCACCCCCCCCCCTCAGGGTTATGAAGCAAAGTGGAGTTAAGACAGATTCAGTCTGTAAATGTTTGTCGCGTTTGAAAATAATCAATACTGTTAGTTATGTCTCATATATAAGGGATTTATAGTCAAAAACTTTGTTTTTACGGGTTTGTTTTATATTTTTCATTTATTTATTTCTTTTTTTTTAAATTATTTTTTTTAATTTATTTTTTTGTGTGTGTGAGTTTGAAATAATTTGATAAAGATTTCATACAAATTAAGAAATTAAGCGTACGTTTTTAAATTGTGGAATATATATATATATGTATAAGTACATTTCTGAGGGTATACATTTATTTTTCTAATATATCAATAACATTTCGAAAACATTGCGCTAATTCGGTCTTAACGTTTTGATAAACATTATAAAGGAATTTTAAGAATATGTTGTTTACTAACACGATACCACCAACAATACATGTACAACTCAACTTCCAGGATGTTAATGTGTTATGAAAATTGACCTTGGAATAGTGACCTTTGAAAAATATATATATTTTTTTTCAAATGCATGAAGAAACGAGTATCTATATCGAAGGCTTATTAATTTATTGTAGTTAAATTGACATGTTATACTCATCTTAACACACTGATTAAAGCTGGACATACACATTCTCGCAGAAATTGGAATTCTATCTTTCCTGTTGGACTCGCTAGAGTTATACAACAAATGTGGGGTTGGTGTTGAGTCTGACTGCAACATTACAGTGCTACATCTTTACAGTGGTTAAATTATTGATAGCATTCTCTTGATTGACAGAAGCGAGAATGGCCGAGAACAGGTTAAGGGGGACACCGCCATATTAGAAAATGGCTGCCATTTGCTGTGCAAGCTCGGTGCGTCTTGATGTTACTGCTGTTACGGGATTTTTGACCAAATCGTTCACTTTTCTGGGCCTTATCCTTCTTTTAGGATTCCTTCTTTCCCGTGATGTTTTCTTGATTTTAAAAGAATCCCTTTTTATTTAAAATAATGTGTTCATGTCTTTATCTTTTTCTACAACATAGAATATCAGCAGCGCCCTGGCCTCCGTGTAATGTCTTGAATTGAAATGTTAATTTGAAGTGTTGTTTTGTTTTTAGATGTCACCTGTTGGTTCTTGATATCAGACTCCATGCGTAAACTTGTTGATATTTGATATCATATGAGAAACAATGTTCCCTTTAAGCTGTGCGGCTGCGCAGATATCTGACCGAGGTCGCGCAACAGCTTAGAATTACCGAGCAACAAATAATGTAAAATATTGCACACAATAATGAATGCTGTGCAACTTTCCACACGAGTTTTTTTTTAATTTGCACACGTCCCAACGAACCTTAGTGGGATCATTGGTGAGGACCAAACAACGTTTTTTGTGTTAGATGGACAGAAGTGTGATGTGGTAGATGGACAGAAGTGTGATGTGGTAGATGGACAGAAGTGTGATGTGGTAGATGGACAGAAGTGTGGTGTGGTAGATGGACAGAAGTGTGATGTGGTAGATGGACAGAAGTGTGATGTGGTAGATGGACAGAAGTGTGGTGTGGTAGATGGACAGAAGTGTGATGTGGTAGATGGACAGAAGTGTGATGTGGTAGATGGACAGAAGTGTGATATGTTAGATGGAAAGAAGTGTTATGTGGTAGATGGACAGAAGTGTGGTGTGGTAGATGGACAGAAGTGTGATGTGGTAGATGGACAGAAGTGTGATGTGGTAGATGGACAGAAGTGTGATGTGGTAGATGGACAGAAGTGTGATGTGGTAGATGGACAGAAGTGTGGTGTGGTAGATGGACAGAAGTGTGATGTGTTAGATGGACAGAAGTGTGATGTGTTAGATGGACAGAAGTGTGATGTGGTAGATGGACAGAAGTGTGATGTGGTAGATCGACAGAAGTGTGATGTGGTAGATCGACAGAAGTGTGATGTGGTAGATCGACAGAAGTGTGATGTGGTAGATCGACAGAAGTGTTATGTGGTAGGTAGATGGACAGAAGTGAATACAATTGTTTGTTTAAGGGTTCACTAAAGGGCTGACATGTAACTGTTTTTTTTTAAATTTTTTTTTATAATAATGAAATCTACTTTTTGCTGTTTTGTTTTAGATTTTAAAACAAGATAATGTTTTTGTTTATTCAGAGTTTCCAATCACGGCTTTCGTGGGCTTCACCATTTGAGATCCCACTGCACACCCCCCCCCCGCTTTCACCACCCCACCCCTCACCACCCCCACTTTCACCACTCCCACCCCTCACCATCCCCGCTTTCACCACCCCCACCCCCTCACCACCCCTGATTTCACCACCCCATTGAAAACTCAAGCCACTGTGTAAAATATGCGATACTAAAACGAAAAAAAGCAAATGGATTTGAACTCATATGTTCGTCTGCCCATTTTGATAGTATTTTCCCACTCCACCGCACCAGCCCTCACCACCTAGATCCTCCACACCACCTGGGCAGACCGCTTGCGCAAGATGGGCGCAACAGCTGATCCAGTAGTAGCCCTGGCGTCACGTTATAGATTTATTCTCAAACCCATAGGCACGTGCTTAGGCGAGATGGCAGGGGGGACAACTCGAGTGTGTTTTCCTGTGTGTTGATCACTTTTGGGGACTGTCTTCTCCCCTTTTTTTTCAGAAGGAAAAAAATAATAATAAAGACAGGGATTTGCAATCGGTGTATACTTTTGACTTTGAATATGAGTATTTCTCGTAACGAGTTCAGAAATGTCTTGTGTTGGAACATAAAGTTTGTGCAATTTCTGACCTTGAGGAGTGAGCATACGTTTCAGTTCATTACCATATGAGGTTATATGTATATATATATAAACATGTGTTCCAGATACTGTCGTTGCTTTATTATTATTATTATTTTCTATTTATTTTTTTGTGTGTGGTTCAAAAATCCTATTTCACATTCTTTCTAGCCTTTATCAATGAATTCATTTTGCAGTATCTAATTTAGTAACGCTAAATGAGCGAGAACAAAAATGTGTCCTGTTTTTTTTAGTTAGCCCCGTAATTTGCTGAGACTAAATAGAAACTCGTTTCTAGCAACGTAAAGGGATTTAGCTGTGTGACACCATTTAGCATTTCGATTTACGCGACAAGAGTGCCTCGAGCTTTGTGAGTAGAATACTGTTATCTGGTTTATGGAGAGCGCTTGTTATCTAGTTTGGTTAACTTTGTTGGTGTCAAGTTCTGAGGAAGTTTTTATGATCATGCAATAAGCTGCTTTACATATTAAACATTTTTTTTTATTAAGAAACATTTTTTTAAATTGGATATTTGTGAGATTTTGGAATGTATAAATGGGTAGATAAAATAGATAAAACTCTACTTGCGATAGCTGTTGAACTGAGTCTTTGTTTCAGTGGCTCATTTATTATTTGGTCACTGTCTCAGAGGTTTATTTAATTTAAAGAGATGGCTCGTTGTTTTATTTGGTCATTGTCTCAGAGGTTAATTTAATTTAAAGAGATGGCTCGTTGTTTTATTTGGTCATTGTCTCAGAGGTTATTTCATTTAAAAGGTTCATGTTTTATTTGCACGCTCAGAGGTTTATTTCATTTAAAGAAATGGTCGTTGTTTTATTTGGTCACTGTCTCAGAGGTTTATTTCATTAAAGAAGTTGCTCGTTGTTTTACATATGCTAGTGGATCGTTGTTTTAACGGGTCTTTTTTCCACTCGCTCATTGTGATAAGTCATTGTTTCAATATGGGGCTGTCAATAAATGACGTCACGCACCTACCCGGGGGTTGGTGGGTAGGATGGGGGGGGGGTCAAACATTTGTGACGATGTGTGACGGGGGGATGCGTGGCTTAAGAAATGTGACGTCACATCAAAACGCGCAACTTTAAATAAAATTTCCACTTAAATATTTGATTGCTTACAATTTATTTAATGACGTTTTACAGTGCTTCGTGCATGTTACAATATTAGAATGCAACCTTACACTAACTACCTACTTAAAATGACAAAAAAAGTGATTTGAAACATGCTCATTTTCAAATAGAAAATAAAGATTTTAAGAAGGCGCAAAGCATTGTGACGTCATATTGGAGGGGGGTCTAAGTTTTTGTGACGAGTGTGATGAGGGGGTGGGGGGTACAAATCGGCCAAAGTCGTGTTACGGACGGCCCCTAGGTCATTTTTTCTATAGATCATTGTTTCAATAGATCATTGTTGCAATAGATTATTGCTTTAATAGATCATTGATTAAATGCATATGTGTTAGGGTATTATCGTGTAGGTGTTTTAATGTTCCTATGTTTTATTTGGTCAGTGTTTTATTGTTTCAGGGATTTAATGTTCCAGCGTGCTATTGCTATCGTATGTTATTGTTTTGGTGTGTTATTGTTACAATGTGCTTTGGAAATAATCAATTTCAAGACATTGATGGAGGTATCTGGAAACATAAATCTATATCTGCCTATGTAGTCTGTGGACAAGCCAACGTCTGCTTCCAAGACCGGACATTATTGTAGAGTTATAGCCCCTGGCCACCGGAGAATTAATGAGGTTTAACTTTGTAGATAGTGGCCCACATCTTATCAATTTATAATACCCGTGTGAGATGGTAGACAATCCAGTATAGCAAGCAATGTATGATTTGGTCGGTATCCAGGCCTTAATTTTCAGATCTTTATAACAATTTCTGTGTTAGTAGGTAGCCAGGCCTGTGTAACAGAGTATGTGTTGGGTGGTATCCATGCCTTCGTTTTAGATCTTAATAACAATTTCTGTGTTAGTAGGCAGCCAGGCCTTTGTAACAATGAATGCGTTAGGTGGTAGCCAGCGTTGTTTTTCCCTAGATCTTTACAAACATTTATATGTTAGTAGGTAGTAAGGCCTGTATTGTTTTGTTGTTTTTTTAATGGAAAATTTTCCTTTTTACTAAATAGGAACATGACTATTAAATGTTATAAAATATTATCGAAAGACTATGTGCACTGTACACGCATGTCTACTTATCGAGTTGAGAGTGTATTTTGTGTCGGGTATAAGCTTTGATGTCAAGCTCTTTGGATCTCAAGTACTCAACATCGTGGTCTGTATTTGCGCTGGCGTAGCCCTGAGTTAGCTTTTATGGTTATTTTGAAAATATCGTATTTATACAGCAGCTATGTTTTGTGCTATATTTAAATAAGCCCCACCTCACTTGCCAGCAAAGTGCCCCGATGGATTTGTTAATTTGCCCATTCCCACCCTTGTTTGGTCTAAGTGGCCAATAGCCACCTTTTTGAAATACAGATATCATAATGTTGTAGTTTTGAAAATATGACCTTTGTGCAAGACATGTGTATGTGAGGCTCTTGACAAGGCTTATATAACTATTTATATATAAATGTCATATGACACTTTTAATCAAGAGTTTGGTTTCGCAACGACAGCAAAATAGTAATCACAATATTAGCAGAGTTTTACCTTAACAAGTTTCAGTTCGCCTGTCCTCGAATTTCTGAACCTCTCGGCTTATATCTACAGTAAATCTCATCTCCAGACCTAGCCAGATCAATACATTAAATTACTCGTTGTCAGTTGCCTCACTGCTCACGTAGAGTCTAAGCTCGTTGTCAGTGCCTCACTGTTCACTGAGAGTGTAAGAACGTTGTCAGTTGCCTCATTGCTCACTGAGAGTCTAAGAACGCACACACATTAATGAGCCATTACGCGTTTTTGTTCATATCATTCTCAGACTACTTGTACTTGTATTTAATTATCGAAATGAATCCATTGGATGGTAGTTTTCAACCATGGATTTGATGAAATAATTCAGGTTTAATATAATATTGTGGCTCGTCTTATCTTGTATAGTTGTGATGTATTTGGGTCTTAGAGAAACATCGCGGTGAAGGCATTTGAGCTAAAAGACTATGACAGTGATGGCGAACCTATTCCACGCGTGCCACAGACGGCACGCAGAGCCTCGCAGCCGTCACGCAACTAAAATATTACTTCCTTAATCAAACCACTGTGCTGGTACTTTGTATTGGCCCTTTGCTATTATAAATGTTGGTTTTAATTGAATTTTGGGCGCGCGCCCCCGAAAGGTTCGCCATCACTGGACTATGACGTAGAAATACGAGACTAAGGCTACTTAAGAACTCCCTATCGATATGTATGGTAAAACATAAAGCAGAGCGCAAGACCTCTAGGTTATGACTTGATGTTATTTGGGGACCACATACCTTAATTAGATGAATTGTGAATCACATACAAAGGCAAGACATAGGGCACCAGGCGATGACAACAGTCTTTATAAGGGCCATTTAAGTGAATCAGATTCAAACAATGTTTACATGATGAGGCTTAGTGTTAGTCGAAGTAAATAGATGTCAAATACGGAGACGTGACGTAGCTGGGACTAAACGTTCCCTCACAGATTAGCTGGTCCGTGTGCAAAGTAAAAAAAAACTCGAGTAAAGTTGATCAGCATCCATTTGTTTAGCAATATTTTACAAAATTTACTGCGCGGTAATTCCAAACGGCTGCGTGGCGTCGGTCAGATAATTAAGCCGCTCAGCCAAAAGGGAAGATTCGCCGGGACTAGTGCTTCCAAGCCTGGGCCCAGCTTATTACAGATGACAAGATTTAGAGCTACCCTGCATGCGATGAGGGGGCAAAGGTAACATACACGATCACGAAATACAGCACTTAGGTTTTCATAGATACAAGCTATCATCAGGGACATTTACATTTTCCATAATGCAGCGTAAAACGTTTTGGAAAGAAAGATTAGGCCCAGAGACTAGAATAATAGAAATGTGTCTTTTACAAGGGGCCGTCCATAAAGTACGTCACGCTCCAGAGTGGGGGAGGGGTGTAAGAAAGTGTGACAGTTTGTGACAGGGGGGAGGGGGGTCCGGCCATGTGTGACTTCACGGTGTTTTATATTAAATTTTAATTATTTTGTTTAAAAACAACATTTTTGTTGTAAAGTGTGACGTACTTTAGGGGGGGGAGGGGTTCCGAAATTTGTGACAGGGGGACGGGGGGAGTTAAAAATGATCTAAAATAGCGTGATGTACTTTATGGACGGCCCCCCAAGGTCTTCTTCTGCAATATTGAACTTAATTATGCCTTTATATATTATAATCCCATTAGAGTCAAACATACGTAAAAAAGGCTTTATATAATTCTGAGAGTAAAGCTATAATTTTAACTTGAACAGATTATCCTGAGTTTGGGGGGGGGGTTGTGCAGATAACTTGAAGTGGCTATCGATTGATTTGAGCCCTTTCCACCAGACACAGCCAGGGCTCCAGGGAAAGTAAGAGCTTTCAAAATAGCACGGAATAAACCTTTTTATAATTGTATCAAACGAGAATTGCAAATGAGAATTTACTAAAAAAAATCATTCATTTTTTAAAATGAACTTGTAATTTCAGTTCTGTATAAGTGACAGATATGTCGTATGTATCATTGTATAAAACAATCATTTTTACGCAATTCGTGTTAAAACATTTTATAATTTAGCGTGCAGAGCGATATTAGAATTTTCATACTCCAATCCTCCCTATGTCTCCATAATTTGTTTAATATTTAGAAAACAGATCTTGCACAACTTGATTGTATCTAATAATGTTTACAGGCAGCTCAACTGAATAACTTTTTAATTTTCTACAGTGTGTTATTTCGGCATCATGCTATCATCAGTATAAAGTATAAAGATTTGAGAGAAAAAAAGAATCAATCCTAAATAATCAAATACAAACTACACAAACAAATTGTTTAATGAGAACAATAAATTTGAGCCTTATTGTAAACTAACACGACAGTAAACGTTTCGGCTGAATGCCTTCATCAGTTATTTATTTAAAGCTTTATCGCAGTCCCATTCTAAAAAAATCAATAATAATTTTAGAAATAGACAATGAAAACTTAATGTAAGAAATCAATGATTAATTAATTGTTTGCACAAAATGAGTCAACAATTGTGGGAATATTTCAATTACTTGGTTATTTGTGTGCCAGTGAGAATGTTGCTGTAGCAAAAATCTGAATTAACTGAACTTTTGCCTGACTCAGAAAATTTTGGTAGAGCTTCTATACGACTTGAGGATTGAGGTGATATTATTCCAAGGAACTTGTGAGTCAAGTTAACGCAATGATTATTCCAAGGAACTTGTGAGTCAAGTCAACGAAATGATTATTCCAAGAAACTTGTGAGTCAAGTCAACGCAATGATTATTCCAAGAAACTTGTGAGTCAAGTCAACGCAATGATTATTCCAAGAAACTTGTGAGTCAAGTCAACGCAATGATTATTCCAAGAAACTTGTGAGTCAAGTTAACGCAATGATTATTCCAAGGAACTTGTTAGTCAAGTTAACGCAATGATTATTCCAAGGAACTTTTAGTCAAGTTAACGCAATGATTATTCCAAGGAACTTGTTAGTCAAGTTAACGCAATGATCAGTTGCGTGATATTCAAATTTATCACCATCCATGGGCAACAATTACGTATTTATCACTGCTCCTAGCAAATGGATTGTGGATGAGACACATTGTTCAATGTACAAGGATGTTTTGTGAAAAAAGTTCAGTGCGTTGTCTTACAGTAAGCAGTTATCGGCTGCTTCTTTCTAATTAGTGTAAGTTTAAAAAAATGTAATTAAAGAACAGCAACTGAAAATGCTTTAACAATGACTGTAAACGGATGTGTTGAAACTCTTGAAGCCATCAAGTTTTATCATCAGTTTTTAATTTATCGCAGTCTTACCACAATAAAGCGTTTTTTTACTCTCCGACCCAAAGAATACATCCAATGTCTCTATACAAAATCACTAGCGGCACGTACAAATGCTTGTTTGATGTGGCAGAACTTCAGAGCAGTGCTGTATCATCAATTTCTGGGGGTCATAGTCAAATGAACCTTATCGTATATCCCTTTTAAATTTGTGTCCAGTGCTGTAACAGTTATACTATGAAAATATAACCCTCATTGTATATCACTATAAACCCCTGTCCTATAGCACTATAGCCCTTGTTCTGTACCATCTCATAGATGATCCCCATGCCCTCCAGTATGTAACACCCGTCTTGCTGTAGAAGTTCTGAGTTATTTACTTGGACCAATCTTGTGTTCAGCCATCAGTTTCATTTCCTTGACTTCTTAAAGCATGGAGTAGAAACGATAAAATTTCGGACAGCCATTTTCAACTGGCTCCCTTTACTTTACCCAGTAGGAGCATTAAGGCCGGTGTGAGTGTTTTCTTTTGTTCTGCGTATAAATTGCTGTAGTGCCACAATTGGCTTCATTGAGTGCAGCTCTTGAACGTTGTTTTAGCTCCACTTTTGTGGTCGCTCGTGTGATGGCTTGACGCTGCTGGGGGTTGCTGTTGTTCACTCTCGCGACGTTGATGTGGTTGTTAGTGTTATACAGAGTGTTATACAGCTGGTGCTCGACCTACGACCACGATCGGCCCCGAAAAAGACCGATCGTACGTCAATTTCGTCGTAATTTGAGCATGCTATGTGTACAGTAATGTGAAGTGATGTTATACAAATGTTTCAGTTAAATTATATCATACATTTATTTAATTATGATTATAACTTTCAATGTAAAACTATTAACAAAAGTAATGTGCACATTGATACAATTGAGACTTAAATACATCTGAAATGTAACACAATTATTTTTTTATCTTAATGTTGAATGGTTGTAAGTTGTATAGGTCGTAATTCGAGCACAAGATGTAGATCTACTTGGTTTTCTGTCGTGGTTCCAAAGTTTTGTTCACTTGCGTATTTCCTTCAGGGATGTGTTGTTGTTTTCTACGTCTTTTAAGTCGCCTGAGGTCACATGGCTAAGCTTTCCAAAATACACGCCACCAGCATTATAATGATGTAACAGATACTATAGTACGTCTTCAAATGTTTTTTGTTGTTTGATCAATAATTTTCACTACGATTTCCCACCCCCATCCAGCCTCTTTCTCTACCGGCCACAGCTTGCATGGTGTTATTTTTATTTATTTAAATTAAATGCATGGATCATTCGCCCCTTTCCACCCCCCCCCCAAGTAACACAACAACAAATAACAAACATATTAAAGATACATTGATTATAACATAAAGGCAGCAGTTGAACCCAGAAGAGAATTTATCGGGAGACTGTCGTTATCGCGTGTTGTGCCCTTGTTTCCATACAGTTCAATTACCAGCAGCCAATTAGGTGGATTCATTCGTGGCGCGCCTTATCTGCGATCCCCTTTGTAGCCTGGCTTAACTTTGTGCACAACTGCCAATCCAGATGTGCCCAGGGTACAAGATCAAAAGCACGTCACGGGTTTTTGTGCACCGCTGTTGAGCGCGTCACTGATTTTGTACACTGATTTAGTTTGCGTCTCTGGACTGTATCACCTTGAGTTTGTCTCGTCACATATTTGTGTACACTGATTTAGTCTCGTCATATTTTGTGTACACTGATTTAGTCTCGTCACATGTTTGTGTACATTGATTTAGTGACGTCATAGGTATGTGTACACTGATTTAGTGTACTTTACAAGTTTTCGACCACTGGATTTGTTTGGTGTACGTCGCTAGTGCATGATCATTTGATTTAGTCTGCGTTTCTGATTTGTGTTTTATTTGAAGTTTTTTTCTTGTAAACTCAATAGTTTGTGTAAGAATCACACTGGTCTGTTTTACCTAAGGGCAGTACTGATCGATGGATGTGAAAAAGTTCATAATGAAAACTGTTTTTTTTAAACGAGATGCACTATTTCTTTGACACACGCAGAAAGGGATACCCACTAAATTTCTAGACAATAATTTTCAATCAGAGATGGAATAAGAAAACGAAAGATATCGTAAACTAATAAACTGAACCAAACTCAGCCAGGGGTTGGAGCGCCATGATGCAACTGGCCAAATTTTTAGCCAAATTGAAATCTTCCCCGCCTCCAACTGCTGAGTGCAACTTCCGGCAGACGGTGGAGCGGGCGGTAAGGAAACACCAGGAGGGTGGCGACCTGGGCGGCGTCAACAATAACGAATCTGAATCGGAGGTAGGTTCGCGTGACCAGAGGTCATCTTCGGTGGGAACATTTTTCAACATGTTTATCATCTGTGACTTGCGTTTTCGTGTATTTCATGATAACCCGCACCAATGTTCCCTCTAAGGTTCGTTTGTCCATGTGCAGTGAAAAAACAACTCGTTGGCAAAGCTGCACAGCATCCATTTTTTGTTGGTGCAATTGTTTACAAAAATTTTCTGCGCGGTAATTCTAAACTGCTGCGCGGCGTCGTTCAGATATCTGGGAACAGCATAGAGGGAACATTGACCGGCACTAATGTTATGATCCAATCAGTATTGAAACTTTTCAAAGTGGTTCAAAGTTTTAACAATGAATGGAAATTGCATTTTATATATTTAAAGAGAGAATTATGCGTGTGTTTAAACTACTTTAAATATACAGGTATTATCAGTTTAATATAAGATCAGCCTTGTAGTGCTGTTAATTGATGATTGAATATTGAATAGTAAATGAATAAGCGCTAAAATTAAAGGGACATCATAGAAAGTCATGATGCACATCTGCCAATGTTTTAAGTTTCCGCTAAAAAATATTACAACTCATAGCCATCCACCTTTCCAATTACTTACTGAAGCTTTTGTCTCCCCTCCAGGATCTGCAGATTACAAGGGAATCTCGAGCTGTCCAGCCAAAAACGTCATCCATGTCCACGACGTCACGCTCGAGCATGCGCAGTGAACAGTTTACCGACGACACGAGCAGTATAAGCGCAAAAAGTGACGCCAGCGTGGATAGTCTCATCTTTGACGCAAACTTTGGTGAGTAATCTCCCTTCCGCAGCTGCACCATTCATCACGTAGGATAGTTGCAGATAGTCAGCAAAATACTGCCCTGGAATATTGGCATCGACCTATGAATGTGTGTTAACCTCTGTCATTCAGTCTCAGTGTTTAAACTCACCTCGCCCCAGATAGCCATCATCCATTATCAAAGTTTTCTGTAAGACATGTTAACGACGCCGCGCAGCAGTTTAGATTTATAGCGCAGCACATTTTGATAATATCCGATTTCTGAGGTGTAAAATTATGCGCAAAAGAAGTTGCGCAAATTTGCATACGATTTTTAAAATTTTGCGTACGGACAAACGAACCTTGGAGGGAACAGTGCCCATAATGTCTTCTTCATATAAAGTTTTCTCTTTGCCTTGCGGTGAAACCATCATGATAATCTTTACTTTAACTAGAATTATAAATTGTAAGTGAAACTATACTCAAGCTATGGTGTTCACACACAAACAGACACACACACTTACAGAAAATATTCAAAACTGGTGTTTTCCGACTCAGGAAGCTGTGAAACGTCTGTTGAGAATTAGTAAATAGTATGGGTTTACGGAATTCTGGGATCCGGCTCCAGCAAATCCGTAATCCAGCCATTTTAAAAAATCTGGCCCCGGCTTTGCCATCGGCAGAATTTCACTTCATAAATCTGGATGGCCGGTAGAGCCTTAAATATATAAATATATAATGAGTCCAGCTCCGGCCAATCCGGAATGCGGCCAATTTTACAAATCCGTCTCCGGCTCCGACTTTGGCGGGATTTCACTTTATAAATTCGGCCAAAGTCGGCTCCGTTCGGATTTCAAAAATTTGAAACCTGTATATTCCTTGTAAATAGGCGCAAATATATAATATGCTGTGACTGAGGCAAGTTTCAAACTCTCAAAGCCACTGCACCGTGAAGAGAAAGTAAATGCAAGTCGTTAATTTGGCTCAACTCCTGGAACTCATTCTATTCGGTGATTTTCTGAATACAAAAGAGTACAATTTTGTATTGTTAGCATCAAGCGTATATTAATTTATTGCGTTAGTTGCATGTCAAATTGTTTCTTTTCCGGGTTGAATTCTTTATATTGCCATCAATAAGTTAAGAAACGATGAGATGTATAGAAGTGAGAGAGGTTACCTTGCAGCTTATGGAATCTGCTGCCGTTGGGACATGTATACTATTCAAACTCGTTATTTGTGTCAATGCTTTACGCTTGTTCCTGAAAAATGTTGGTTTTTTAATTTAAATTTTCTATATGATATATAATTTAATGTGGTTAAATTCATCGCTTCTATTGTTCAGTCTATGGTGGAGCTAAATTGCTAATATAAATGGCTTTGTTGTGGAAAATGATGCCGATGGAGTTGTCTTCCCCTGGATTTTCTCACTCTTTTTTTTCGTTATAAAAGTTACGTAGTTGTCTGCCCTCGGCTAATCCGGGTCTCATTATGCGGTTGAATGCTGACTCAGTTATCTATCTTTGGCTATCCCTAGTATTAGCAGCTAGTTAGGACCTGACTCAGTTATTTGCTCTTGGCATTTCAGGGTCTTAGCATGTCGGTATTGAAAGACATAGTTATCTGCCCTTGGAATTTGATGATTATTCAAGCTCTATATCTTGACGTTTATCGCCCTTTATCTCTTGCAAATATTTTGAACTTTGCTATTTCAGTTACATACTTAAATTTTGTTAATTTTTTTTAAAAGGGAAAATAAATTCTTTACGCGACATTGTTTATGACACTATGACGGTTATTTTAACTCTTGAAGGCGGTATCTTCAAAAGTTTATGTTTGAAACACACGGACTACGGCTTAATTAGCACGTGAAGTGACAGTTGATGCACACCTGTGTTTGGTCCATCTATGGTTTTATTTATTGCTCAAATTGATAGTTGGCGCACATTTATGTTTGGCCCGTTTACAGTTGACCCTATCCAACATGCATCAACACAGGACTAATAATATTTCAATATACAAATAATAGCCAGTTAGTGCTCAATTGGAAAGTGCTAAAATTATTATATACCAACGATGGCCAAACCGCGGCTTGCGAGCCTCAAAAAACCTTTTTTGCGTTAAAATTGTTGCTCGCGAACAATTTATGAAATTAAAACTTTTTGTTTAAAATTTATAACATTAGAAATAAATTAAAGCTTAAAGTAAATCTTTCCCGAAACAATGGGCGAAGGGTTTCAAAGAATTTGTGCCTGGTCTTAATCGAGAAAAAGCAAGATTGAATATTTAAGTCTGTGATGTGTCATCTGCAGACAGTGCTTTTAGCTTTCAGCAAAGAAGGTGTCACTTCAACTGATGCAAGTTATGGCATTGCTTGGAATGTTGTTCGTGCTAACGACCTTATTGTGACTGAACTTAGCACCACAACTACTAGCTACCGCAACTACTAGCTACCACAACTACTAGCTACCACAACTACTAGCTACCACAACTACTAGCTACCACAACTACTAGCTACCACAACTACTAGCTACCACAACTACTAGCTACCACAACTACTAGCTACCACAACTACTAGCTACCACAACTACTAGCTACCACAACTACTAGCTACCACAACTACTAGCTACCACAACTACTAGCTACCACAGCTACTAGCTACCACAACTACTAGCTACCACAACTACTAGCTACCACAACTACTAGCTACTACAACTGCTAGCTACCAACTAGATTTAAAGAAACCTAGTTTAAAGGTTTCTCAGAAGGATCATGACAATTAATCTGTGTTGTAAACATGAGTCTCTATGACGTGTGCTTCTTTCTATTCATAAATTTTACATATTTAATTTTTTAAAAATTGTGTTGCTGCGAAGCGTTTATTTCTTCAACATACGGTTAGTGTTAAACCAATTAAAAAGTTAAAATGATTACATTAGAATAAAATATAATTTTAAACACAAAAGCAAAATTTCATAGCGAGTGCTGTCGTGACCCATAGTGCTTCAATGATGCTCTCAACAATTTTTGTTTTGTTTTATAAATTAAAATAGCTCTCAGTTTTTACTTTCCACAGGCTTGGCCACCCCTGTTATATTTGAACGATTCAATATATTTGTATGTTACAGCATTTTGTTCTATTGAGCTCGCCGAACTGGTCATCATATTATTTTACCATAAAATATAGGATAATGACACGAATAGTTTTATCCAAACCATAAATTAAAGCTCTATTTATGGACGCAAGCAAACGGTGCATCTAATATCTTCATCAGTACAAATAAATAAACACAGGTATTAAATTTACATTATACATTACATGCTATACCATGGGAAAAAATATTATTATTTAGAGATTAAATACAAAAAGAAGAAAGATGAACACCGTTACTTAATACAGAAATATAAGACAGAAGAAGAGCATTGTGACCATAAATTTTCTTTTCGTTTCTAATTTCTTCATAATTATTATTTAAATGTCGTTACTTTTATTTATTTGAAGCGATGAAAACTTTCACTTCTGTACAAATCCATAAATAAAGCTTTAGTTAATTTTGTTGTTGTTGTTGTTGTTGTTGTTGTTGATAACACATTGCATTTCTGTATCTCTTTTTTATTCGAAAGCATTATCGCAGTCCCATTATATATGATATATATTACATTTTGTACCAAATGTTAATTTGCAAAAAGAATATAATACGATTAAAAACAGATATATACAGGATCACCCCTTCATTCATACCTATCTAAAACTATTGGGGAATTTATTTCACTTTTGTTAATTTTTTTGATATTTTCTCAAATTAATTTTTTATTTAATACTGTCAAATTTGTGTTACCTATTCCAGGTACTTACCTGGATTTGGGCTTACCTGTCTCATTGTTATTTATTGTACCATTTATACCAGTCTGTATCTTACCATCTACTCAGTCTGTATCTTACCATCTACTCAGTCTGTATCTTACCATCTACTCAGTCTGTATCTTACCATCTACTAAGTCTGTATCTTACCATCTACTAAGTATGTATCTTACCATCTACTCAGTCTGTATCTTACCATCTACTAAGTCTGTATCTTACCATCTACTAAGTCTGTATCTTACCATCTACTAAGTCTGTATCTTACAATCTACTCATTCTGTATCTTACCATCTACTAAGTCTGTATCTTACCATCTACTCAGTCTGTATCTTACCATCTACTAAGTCTGTATCTTACCATCTACTCAGTCTGTATCTTACCATCTACTAAGTCTGTATCTTACCATCTACTCAGTCTGTATCTTACCATCTACTAAGTCTGTATCTTACCATCTACTAAGTCTGTATCTTACCATCTACTAAGTCTGTATCTTACCATCTACTCATTCTGTATCTTACCATCTACTAAGTCTGTATCTTACCATCTACTCAGTCTGTATCTTACCATCTACTCAGTCTGTATCTTACCATCTACTCAGTCTGTATCTTACCATCTACTAAGTCTGTATCTTACCATCTACTAAGTATGTATCTTACCATCTACTCAGTCTGTATCTTACCATCTACTAAGTCTGTATCTTACCATCTACTAAGTCTGTATCTTACCATCTACTAAGTCTGTATCTTACCATCTACTAAGTATGTATCTTACCATCTACTAAGTCTGTATCTTACCATCTACTCAGTCTGTATCTTACCATCTACTAAGTCTGTATCTTACCATCTACTAAGTCTGTATCTTACCATCTACTAAGTCTGTATCTTACCATCTACTCAGTCTGTATCTTACCATCTACTAAGTCTGTATCTTACCATCTACTAAGTATTATCTTACCATCTACTCAGTCTGTATCTTACCATCTACTAAGTCTGTATCTTACCATCTACTCAGTCTGTATCTTACCATCTACTAAGTATGTATCTTACCATCTATTCAGTCTGTATCTTACCATCTACTCAGTCTGTATCTTACCATCTACTAAGTCTGTATCTTACCATCTACTCAGTCTGTATCTTACCATCTACTCAGTCTGTATCTTACCATCTACTCAGTCTTTATCTTACCATCTACTAAGTCTGTATCTTACCATCTACTAATATGTATCTTACCGTCTACAAAGTCTGTATCTTACCGTCTACTAAGTCTGTATCTCACCATCTACTCAGTCTGTATTTTACGATCTACTTAGTCTGTATCGTATTAACTTAATATCTACCCACTGTGTATTTTCCTATCTACTGTGCCTGCATTTTACTTTTAACCAGTGCGTATTTTAAGATATACAACAATATATATTTGGCAATGTACCTTTAATTTACTATCTAATTAGTCTATATTTTACTAACTATCCAGTCTTCGTTTTTTACGTAAAATGTGTTTGTTTGGGTATTTTATTCTTGCTCATCTGAATCCCTATGGTGTAGCTCGCTCATTCCAACAATCTCTTTCCAACTCACTCCTTGTCTTTTCATTCTCTTGCTTTGATTCTTTCTACCTTCATCAAAAGTACATCGTGCATCCGGCTTTAAGCCTTGATAAAACCACACACAAAAATAACAACAAATGTGTGTGCTTCAAACTGGAAAATCAAGGGTGAATTCTTTTTTTAATATTTCTTTTTTGTTTTGTGTTTTTGGCGAATTTAAAAAAAAAGACAAATTAAGGCCCCTGGACCTGTTTCTATTCTGGTCGCCATTAGCCGCTAACACAGGGCTACAGGCTGCCAGGACGGACAAGTCATGGCGGCCACTGACGTCAGCACCAGCGACGGAGATAGAGACAGTTTTGAATAGACGGCTAGGATAGATCAGAGCACAGAACTGAGAGAAACGAATAGAGATAGAGACAGTTTAAATAGACGGCTAGGATAGATCAGAGCACAGAACTGAGAGACACGAATAGAGATAGAGACAGTTTTAAATAGACGGCTAGGATAGATCAGAGCACAGAACTGAGAGAAACGAATAGACATAAACGTAAAAATAGAAAGAGACATTTATGAGATGAAGATAATTGCATTGCAATACAATGCAAATTAAATACATGTATGAAAAGCATAGAATTTTTTTTAATTTCATTTTTTTTAAAAATATATTCTCTGAAACGTTAGAAGACATCAGTTTTTGGTTTTCAACGTCATGCCAAATAATCATTTATAGCAAATTAATACATAATAATGTAACAATGAGATTTTTTTTTACAATTCTCTAGTGAAAACAAATATTATCATAGTAACTACCTTAGTGACAATAACAAAAATAAGTCTTCAAGCCACCCACTCATTCCCCCTCCGTCTGCTTTTTTTTTAAAGGGCATACCACCACGTGCTCCACAATGTAGAGATTTAAGCTGTTGACAACTGTAGCCTCATAACCAGCATAATAAAAGTACGAATAAATTCATTAACTATTCATTTAACAGGCTTCCTCCCCTAACCACCAGGGATTGTCTCTGCCCCCACCCCCACCACCCTTTACTTTCCAATCACACTTCTTTGCATGTCAGAGATTGGCCCTAGCATACCCCACTCCCACCAAACTCGCCCATCACAAAGGATGTCAAATGTCTAATTTCCTTATGTCACTTTCAAGCCCGAGAATCGGCTCTTATTTCTTTTGTCATGCATGCAACACCCTACCCGTTAGTTGGACCAGTCTGCGCCCCTGACTGACCTCGTAGATTGTTTTTCTGACAGCCTATACCGGATGTGACGTCACTGAGCAATTTCCTCAATTGGGAAAAAATATTAAAACGTGCGGTGTTGTTAGGTTGTGCGGTGTTGTTTGGTCGTGTGGTGTTGTTTGGTCGTGTGGTGTTGTTTGGTCGTGTGGTGTTGTTTGGTCGTGTGGTGTTGTTTGGTCACGTGGTGTTGTTTGGTCGTGTGGTGTTGTTTGGTCGTGTGGTGTTGTTTGGTCACTTGATGTTGTTTGGTCGTGTGGTGTTGTTTGGTCGTGTGGTGTTGTTTGGTCGTGTGGTGTTGTTTGGTCGTGTGGTGTTGTTTGGTCATGTGGTGTTGTTTGGTCATGTGGTGTTGTTTGGTCATGTGGTGTTGTTTGGTCGTGTGGTGTTGTTTGGTCGTGTTGTGTTGTTTGGTCGTGTGGTGTTGTTTGGTCGTGTGGTGTTGTTTGGTCACTTGATGTTGTTTGGTCGTGTGGTGTTGTTTGGTCGTGTGGTGTTGTTTGGTCGTGTGGTGTTGTTTGGTCGTTTGGTGTTGTTTGGTCATGTGGTGTTGTTGTGTCGTGTGGTGTTGTTTGGTCGTGTGGTGTTGTTTGGTCGTGTGGTGTTGTTTGGTCGTGTGGTGTTGTTTGGTCGTGTGGTGTTGTTTGGTCGTGTGGTGTTGTTTGGTCACGTGGTGTTGTTTGGTCGTGTGGTGTTGTTTGGTCGATGGTGTTGTTTGGTCATGTGGTGTTGTTTGGTCGATGGTGTTGTTTGGTCGTGTGGTGTTGTTTGGTCATGTGGTGTTGTTTGGTCGATGGTGTTGTTTGGTCATGTGGTGGTGTTGATCATTTTTGGCTACTAAATAATGCGGTGGCTTTTGGTCACATGAATTTGGCTCAATTGTTGATGTTAGATTCGAGGTCTCGCCAAGAATAGCCTAGACTTTCAGTGGCCGAAACATCACTCAATACAACGGGTCAAGAATAGACCGTCCCTATATCAATATTCTGCCGGACAGAATGCAGATTATCCTTCTGATTGATGGACTAAAGTGAGATATTTTCTGGAAACGGTTCCATCTATACGATGGCACTTCAGATTTTCTCATCGATCGGCCATATTCTAATTTTCTTCCAATTATTGTTTAATCGCGGGCTCAAATTCCTCACACAGTTTATAATTACTCTCAGCTCAAGTGTTCATGTTATAATATAAGTTGTAGACTGTTTACATTGAAAGACATTTCATATACCATACATGACTCACCGCGTCGACAATTGTTGTTTTCACTTTCAACTTTTCTTTCAATTATTTCTCGGAATTCTGTAGTTTGTTATATCAAATATCCTTATGTGAGCTGCTATTTCATGTGAGTAAACATATACTAATTTTGAAAAGCCAGCTACGGAATAACTGTTGGACACGCTTTTGATATTTCAAACAAATTTGCATGATAGAGAAACATGGTAAGGGGTGGGCAAAGTTCGGGCCACCCCAGAGATTTTTGTGGCACGCCAAGATATCCAGAAAACGCTTCTTTAACTAAGATTTGTTTCATATCCCAACAAGCAACTTCACTCCTGATTTTTAAAGAAAAAATAGTAAAAATTGTGATAGAGTGCACCTGCCTCATTAAAATCATTCTATATTTAAATATGCTAGCAGCTAGAAATCTAGAAATCTAGATAATATGACATTAGCATAATTAATAAATTTTAAAAATCTACCTCTTTTGTTTTCATTTTATTTATTGATTTTTTATGATAACAATTACGCTTTTTCTGAAATGAAATGTAAGGTTAACTAAAGAATACGAATAAAGGATAGTTTTAAACGATGCGGCCCTCACTAATATCCGCTACCACAAAGTGGCCAGACAACTGCCCACCCCTGTTTTATTTAATACTTTCATATTATGACTAATAAAACGTAGATTTTTAAAAAGCATCACAATTCTTACAGACATGAGTAAAAAAAATGCATTAAATTGAATCTTTCGTTATTGGGTTTTTAATATTTTGGTGCAATCACAGAGGCATGCAAGCAGCGCGGTATCGCTAATTTGATTTCACGTGTCAAGATTAGGATCGATGGGAGCATGTTGCTGTCATGACGGGCAGTTGTGTGAACTCATTTCCCAACATTTTATTCTCAGTGTCAAAACGGCAGTTGTGTGAACTCATTTCCCAAGATTTTATTCTCAGTGTCATGACGGGCAGTTGTGTGAACTCATTTCCCAAGATTTTATTATCAGTGTCATAACGGCAGTTGTGAGAACTCATTTCCCAAGATTTTATTCTCAGTGTCATAATGGCAGTTGTGTGAACTCATTTCCCAAGATTTTATTCTCAGTGTCATAACGGCAGTTGTGTGAACTCATTTCCCAAGATTTTATTCTCAGTGTCATGACGGGCAGTTGTGTGAACTCATTTCCCGAGATTTTATTCTCAGTGTCATAACGGCAGTTGTGTGAACTCATTTCCCAAGTTTTTATTCTCAGTGTCATAACGGCAGTTGTGTGAACTCATTTCCCAAGTTTTTATTCTCAGTGTCATAACGGCAGTTGTGTGAACTCATTTCCCAAGTTTTTATTCTCAGTGTCATAACGGCAGTTTTGTGAACTCATTTCCCAAGATTTTATTCTCAGTGTCATAACGTTCGTTTCACGCAACAATAACTTTCAGTAATACAAACGTATAAATGTGCATACCTTTTGTTTTGTTAATTCCTATTGCATCATAGTATTTATTATTATTTTTACACGCTTTTATTCAAGTCACACTGTTTGTATGTTGTATCCATCCATCCTTCCTTCAAATCTTGAAACGTAAAATTAAACCACTTCTGATGGTCCTAGAGATCTCAAAATTTTACCACAAATAGATCTTGGATGACAATGCATTGTATAAAAATTTCAGATCGATCGAATGTACCGTAATTAAATTAATCAATTTTTAGTTTATCTCTATTTATCACTATTTAGAATGTATAGTCGTCTGCTAGAGTTGACCTCCACGGCTCACTGGTTTCACTCCAGCCCTGGTTTACCAAATTCCCCTGTTTACATCAAGGGCAGGGGAGATCAGCGCGTTTCAGTCTGTAAATGTTTGTAAATAAAAGCGTGTCCTTTTTAAAAAAAAAGATTTTTTTACATTTTACTTATTTTAATTTGCCAAAAGTGGGGGATGGCAAGACACTACATTTAATTAGTAATTTGATTGTAATTTTAAAAATAAATTACTCGAGTGCGCGTGGTCTGGTTGTTTGTTAACTAGTTATACAACTGCCTTGACTCATCAACATACTGAGGTGCTTTATTTTATTGTTACTTGGTAGAACATATTTTTACACTCGTGGTCGTTAGCTTTATTTTTATGTTGTAATATAATAATTCATTTTTTAATAATGTAATAGGAGGTTAGGGAGGGAGTCTAGGCAATTAATTCTAACTTTGAAATACAACACAAAGATAACTTAATAAAAGCCCTCAGATTGAAATAGTGATAAAAACACTTTTCTTATTCCGTACAAGAACATACACACTAATGTTCGCTCTTCCCGTCTGTAACTCAGCGTGGATTGGGTTGCCTGGTGAAACCATGAACAAACTATTTAAAGAAACCATTAACATTTAAAACTCTAATAAAAATGCAAGACTAGACATCAACTGTGAATACGCGTAGGACGCAATGACCTTCTGTATAGAAAGAGCGTCCGCAATGATAAGATAAAATATTGTAAGATAATAAGACATTAAAGAATAACTTGAAATATATGTAAAAACAGCTTACTGATAAGCAGGACAATTGCGGGGCCTTATGCTCCTTAGTAGGCGAAAGGAATTGCCCGTGGCCCAGTCTGGGTAAGGATAAGGATAAGGAATTAATAAGGATATTAAGAGAAAATTACGATAGCCAGGGCCTATGAAAGTGCGGGGCCCACTGCGGCCGCATAGGTTGCAGTGGCCTTAGACCGGCCCTGCTAATGAGATAAACTTCTTTTTCTTCTCTGCTCCTCATTCTAAAGTTTGACGAATGTTTTATGTATTTTGTTTCGTTTAGGCTAAAACGGAGGCAGGGGGGGGGGTCATAGATCTACAAAATTTCAGATCGTGTACAGGTATCTTCACATCGTACCATTTTTGGTTGGCTGAATCCCTGGGCTGCAACGATTGCGCAACTCAGCAGCTTCTCTCTCCTCCCCCCCCCCAGTGAACTAACGAACTCACCTGTCATGGGAGGATAAGCTTGGATCAATAGATTCAGTCCTTCTTTAACGACGGCGGACGGCGTTATGGGAGCTACGCACACCATGAAATAGCCAAGCGCGCCCCAGAGATTTTAATGAGAAAAAACACAAGCTGGTTGGCAGTCAATACTTGGTCCTATTAAATAAACGACGTTCATGAACTACCACTGTCGTCGCAGTAACGCCAATCTTACCCAGGGCTGTGATGATTTTGGGTTTTATATATTTTTTTAAAATGTTAGTGTGGCTTTTAGTTGTTTGGGATATAGCGCACGTTATACGTAACGTATATACTCGTTCTAAAGCCGACCTTTTTGGGACAAAATCTAAGGGGAAAAGTTGGGGGGGGGAGTGGTCGGCTTATGAGCGGGTCATATGTGATTTCTGCATGGATATGGAATATAGGTGTTATTATTGTAGATCATCAAGGTCCTTTTCTATATTCTACAACATTTGACTGCTCTACTAGAAGCTATAAAATAGTATTAAACATCTGCGCTTACCTTATTTAATTACTTTATTTATTTTTGTGAATGTTTTAATAAATTGTTTTACAAATTTTGTTTTCAACAACGAATTTTAATGTAGGCTTTACGCGCTGTCGCCACTGTTTACTAAATATTTTTTTTTAAATACTGGTAACTCTTGCCTAACATAGAGCACAAAGACAAAGATAGGAAGTACAAAGTAAACAATCAAATGACCGATTTAGCTTGTAATTTTTTAAAAAAGTGTGTATCGTTTTGTTTAAGCTATTATTTTTGGGGGGGTCGGCTTGCGAGCGGGTTATACACTTTTTAATACATACTTGGCTTATGAACGAACGGGCTATAGAACGAGTATATACGGTATTTGAAAAAATAACACACATTTTATTATTAATTTCTCTCTATATAACATTTAAATCACGAAAAGGATAACATTTAATTACTGATATAATAATAAAATAAATGGAAAACGATCACTGGGACTTAAGTTTCACTTTCATTTTTTTACTATCAAACGCACACTAAGAAAGAAAAAAGCATTTGATAATTGTAACTACTCCTTTATATATATATATATATATATATATGTAGTAATTTAAGATAGCATCGACTAGATCTGTGGCAGTTTCTCTTTAAAACTCGCCTAATGCACCCATGAATTAGCACTAGGTCAAGACATGCGCACAACACAAATTAAATTAAAATTTCTTATCCTTGTATAAAAATTCAAATAATCTTATTTCTTTATGCACTAGATACTAGAAATGAAAGAGAATTAAATGAAATATTTGGAGTCTGATTTGACCTCTTTGCACTGGCGTTTGGTTTGAGGGGCGGGATAGGTGGGGAGGGATGGGAAGATTGGACGACACATTATAAACCCATGGATGGGAGGGTTACACGACACATTATAAACCCATGGATTGGAGGGCTTGCACAACACATTATAAACCCATGGCTTAAAAACATAAGCAGAGACTCAATAAGGAGCACAACTCCTGATGGGTAAATGTGGACGTGCACGAGAACAATGACCTACATACGGTGCTGGCACTTGTTGCTGGCAGCCTGGCTTACGTCATTATCGAACAGCTCCCCCCCCCAAACCGCAAGCCAGAGCTCCCCCCCCCCTTCAGCCCTAAGACCACAAATAAAATACGGGAATAACAAGCAAACAAGCCAACGCGTTAGTGAACACGCGAGATTTCAGACGCTAAGCACGTGACAAGGGGATTCATCATTTAGTGAGTACCAGTTGATATAAGGGAGGGCGGTGTCGATATTTCTTTACATGGGCGACAAAAAGGGACGAGTTCGATTACGGTTTTTTTCACGATACCCTGACAGGCTGTAGCAGAAATAAACTTCTTGAATACTTACCGTGTAATATTACCGACCAAATATAATCAGCTTTATGGGATGCTTATATCTGTGTAGTTTAGTCATTCAATTAGCGAAAATAATAGATTATAAGAAGAGGGGCTTGCTATATAAAAAAAAGATTGAAAAAATATACAAAAAAAGTATTTCCGAATTTCCGTGTAACTTACCAGAGGCAAAGACTAGAGAGGGCAAGGGTACATATATCTACAGGCGCGAAATTTATTGGGGGGGGGGCGAAAAGAGGCTTATGACGTCAAGTTTTAAGAAGTGAAAAATGTGTAATAAATCGGTGAAAAGATCACGGAATAGATGATTTAGTCTGCCATCAGCGCATACAGCCCAGATATGAACTCGGAGTACAACCGGGTGCGTGCCGAGTGTTAAGAAACAATTGTTGAGTGATATCAAGAAAAACAAGAGTACGCAACCTTGCTTGTCTCATGTCCTAATCTAGAAAATATGTAATAGTCTTCAAAGGTCATGAGATGGAAGTGAATATTTCAAGATGTATCTTGTTACATTCAAAGGGTGAAGTGCGAGCTGAGATATAGAGTAAACTGACATATCGCTAGGCCACTGTCTGGCAAAATGTTTTGACAATACAGCTGTGATGATGGGGCATATATCCGGTGTTTAGCAAACAATAAGTGATGGTTGTTACAGAGAAAACTCCCTTTCTCAGCCTTAACCTAACAGTACAGTGTATTAAGTAGGATGAAACTGTCTCCACATTTTAAGAACGCTTTACTGTATACATATTCGCTTTTCTCTCATTTAAACAAAAATATTTGAATTGTGTGTTGTTGTTTTTTAAAACTGATCCCGTGTCTCAGTAAAGCGGGAATCCAAAACACGCTGAAATGCTTGATAAGAACATATTAAGACTATCAATGAAGGGATTGATGAACTAGCAGCACTGCAAGGAAAATTATCGGAGGACTTACGTGAAAACGGAAGTTATGCAAATAGTTACGGGCATGCATATTAAATTTAAATTTCATAGATTTAATGCGTTTCTTGGATATCATTGTTGGCAAAGATTGAATTGTACCGAAACGCTCATAATATCTCAATATCGATTTCAAAGAAACAGCAATTGATAAATAGTCAGTAACTGATATAAAACATCAACTGTTGCGTTTCGTCGACGTTGCACAGATTTTGACAATGTATATAAAAAACCACGAATTTTTAAACGAAGCTTGAAGATTGCGACAAGTTTCTCATCAAATGGAATGAATTTCTACAGGAAACACAATTGGATCCTCTTGGATTTAATATGTTGTATGGATACGGCGTACGAGTATTTCCAAATCTGAGAATTTCACTGCAAATCTTAACAACATGCAGTTCAATTGCAATCTGTGAGCCATCGTTCAACCAACTGAAATGTTATATAGTTTATATCAACTTGTTTCTTCAAGTGTCGATTTGATATGTAAATGTGATTAAACAAAAGGTGGGTGGGCCAAATACTTTGTCAGCATACGCAAATATCCTAGCAAAGCACTGGAAACATATGTGACTTTTGTATTGTTAAAAGTTAAGAATAAACTGATTGGGGTTGATTATTTACTAAAATTTGGAATCATCTGGTTAATGTTGAATGTTTGCTAAAGTTTTAATCAAGTGTCATTATATCAGGGACTAAAAGTCGCTCACTAGCTGAATTTCTCTACTTTAAAAAATGCCTTTCCCTACCACATAAATTATATTAGAAGTATATCAATTTAATGGTCATCCAACAAATTTTTTTTTAATTTTTAAAACTTGAACAAAATAAAACTTTTGCATTCATATCAACCAATTCTTTACCCTGATATTAAAGCTCTTTTTTTCGAAACCATCCTTTTTTGCTGTTGTTTCTAAATATTCATACATCTTGCCTCGTCTCGTGATTTCAAATAAATCGATATTTTAAGAATCGCATCGTTTTTCACAGGACACACGAGCCCAACTCATGTTTCTCACCTACTGAAGACTATCGATAGTCGTGTCCTTCGTCCCCCGCCCCCTACTCCCATCACCTTTCAACCGTTTTTAATGTTCCACTTTGACACACGGTAGGATCCTGAAATAATGAAACCTCTTCCTCCCCCACCACCACGGCAGCCTCGAAGCCCTAATTTAGCCCCAGGGAACGTGAGCGTCTTTCCTGGCATTAGGGCCCGTCACCTTGTGCTCGCCAAAGCCTCGGAATTTTAAAAAAAATTACCTAGGACCGTGTCGCACTCGCCACGATATCATTCTTTGTGGCCGTGCGAGAGTTAGAGGATACTTTATGTAGGACTAGCGCTCTCTGTCAACCCGAGGGTGTTAAACGGATTTCACTTTCACTCAAACTGGTGTGCCTACTGATTTGTTAATCGCGGTAGCAGTTTGCCTACGTTATCTACTCTTTGAGATTAGGTCGTTTGTGTGTGTGTGTGTGTGGGGGGGGGAAGGGGTGGGGGTTGGGGGGCTGAATCGTGCCGAGCTCCTGTAGACATTTCAGCTGTTTTTAAAGTAAATAGATTAACCACTTTCTTTAACGTGTTGTCAACGTTAATTGTTAATACAAAAAACAAAACTTTGTGTGTATCTTACTATTGTTGTATTTCAAAATTTGTAAACGTAAACAAATACGGTGACGTCATGTCTTGTTTATATTATTTTATTACCATTGAGTGTTAGTTAGGCAATATATAATATTACAATCTATAATCAAATTATTCAAGTGTATAAAATATTCGTCATTATATGTTTTACATTGTGGATTAGTTTGATATTGATTATTTAAGAGGGATCCTGATTTCAAAATAACGAAATTATTTACTTGATAATACCGGTGTGCTGCACTGTTTATCAAAGGTAAGTTGACAGCACTGGCGTCATGAAATTGTTCTTGAATCTTATTTCTTGCAACGACCAGAGCAAACTGACACCCACCAACATGGAAGCTTTGCCTCCATCACATCATACGTCAACAATATGGGGTCTATTCTTTTACAACAAACGGCGAGTTAAAATTCGCATTATTTGATGACACGGTTCACGTACGGCTAACTCACATCGTATTTCTTCTGACACGACACTTACACTCAGTGCGTAATGTGAAAACATATTGAGTTTTCAGACACATCAACCGTTAAGTCCTACTGTGTCTTTAAAACATTGTATTTACAACACGTGTTGGGTCGTAAGACGCACATTTATGTACGACTCTGTCAGTTTGGTTGTTTCTCCAGAATTGAAATTATTTGGAATGTGTCTTCAAACACACCTTCAATGTTCACGAGTTTTTCATGATGGGTTGTGACACATCTTTTGATGGCATGTGTGTCAATATGTGCCGTGTCTTCTATAGACTCACCTTTTAACGGCATATGTGGCAATATCGACTATGTCTTCTATAGACGCACTTTCCCTGCAGTTAGCTCAATATAGGATGTGTTTTCTTTATACAGATTCCCTTTTTCATTGCTTAAATTGCAAAATAGAAAGTTTCTTCTATAATTATCTGCGTTTATATAGGTTTAATTCACGTCAGACATACCTCTCTAAAAAATTTTTAACACATGTGTACCAACATGGGCTGTGCTTTTCTTTTCAGATACACATTTGCATTGCGCGATTGCTTTATTATGTCACTAGTTACACTTTTGCTTCATTATAGCCAATGTTCCTACTTACACGTGTGCTTAATTATGGCCAATGTCCCTACTTACTTGTCAGGTGTCGGCCGTAACATTGCGACACCCCCCTCACCCACCCCTCCCACACTGTTCAGTTATTGATCTCACAGTGAAGACTAAGCTCACACACAACATGGGGCGCTACTTTGCGAATCGAACTCCTGGTATTGACCTGTTGGAAGCCCCCCCCCCTCCCATGTTTTTATGGAAACTGTTGTTCTATCCTCAGTACCCCCTTCCCCACACACAAACACACACACACACATACACACACACACACATAAACACACTCGGTAAAACGGCCACGAGAGAAAGTTTGATGCATTTTTCTCTTCAAGTTAATTTCATGGTAAAAATTAGAAGAGGGATAAAATTGAGTTGAAAATGTGTGCATTAAAGAAATATCAAAGTTTATCAAAGTAGATGTGAAAAAGAGATTCTAATTTTTGTTTGCGTAAAGATTTCAAGGATACTCTGCCGTGCTATACAGCATACAACTGTACCTAATGCTTGGATCTTAACATAGGCATAAAACGGACTATGTTTGATACTGTTGTATTCTTTTGGAATATTTTTACCTTTAAAACGTTCTTTAAGATCGAAACAATAAATTAAAGCTTTTTTAATTGACTAATACACAAGTAGAAATTTCGGCTAAATGCCTTCATCAGTACTAATAACTTACAAGAGTACATGTATTAAAATTAATTTTTTTATTGTTTTGTTCACACAATTCGTTTGTGTGTATCTTGTATTTTATTTAAAAGCTTTATCGCAGTCCTATTCTATATAATATATTAACGGTCTTTACAATTATTGATAAGTTTAGTTGATAATTTACAATAACTAATAATAAGTTGATTTCTAGAAAAGGGACTCAAAATTGGAAGTTATTCTGTTAATCTTGTTGTTCTAGATATTCCAGCTCTGTCATTGTTTTTAGCTTTGTATTTGTATTTGTATTTGAATTTGTATTTGTGTTTGTATTTCTTTAATTGGTGAAGTTGTTTTTTTTTACTTAAGACCTATTTAGTAATTACATTTTTATTGTATAACAGTGGTGAAAAAAGATGGATATTAAAATCTGTTGAAAATATGCCAAAAAATCAGGAGGCATATTTCCAATTATTAAAACTAAATTTTGGAGGGCAAAATCGCCCCATGAGCAGCAAACCCAACAATTTTAAATGCATAGAAAATCCAGGATGCGCCTTGTGCAAACTTGATTTAAATTTTAGCATCTGAATTGGTGAGGACAAGCGCGATGTTTATGTAAATGTCCCCATTAAAAAAAATTGTAAGTTTGCTTTGACCTTGTCGTTACTTAGCATTTTGTCTTTGACCAAGTTTAAACAAAATCTATTTGGGTTTAAAGAAATCAAACTTCTATTTAAAATGTATAGCACCGTTTGTTAACTTTCAACCTGTAGCACCGTTTGTTAACTTTCAACCTGTAGCACCGTTTGTTAACTTTCAACCTGTAGCACCGTTTGTTAACTTTCAACCTGTAAATAATTTCATCCTAAAGTGCTAGAGACTGCCTTGAACATACTGAGCACCATTTATAATCCCATTCCCTCTCATACTGAGCACCATTTATAATCACATTCCCTCTCATACTGAGCACCATTTATAATCCCATTCCCTCTCATACTGAGCACCATTTATAATCCCATTCCCTCTCATACCGAGCACCATTTATAATCCCATTCCCTCTCATACCGAGCACCATTTATAATCCCATTCCCTCTCATACTGAGCACCATTTATAATCCCATTCCCTCTCATACTGAGCACCATTTATAATCCCATTCCCTCTCATACCGAGCACCATTTATAATCCCATTCCCTCTCATACCGAGCACCATTTATAATCCCATTCCCTCTCATACTGAGCACCATTTATAATCCCATTCCCTCTCATACTGAGCACCATTTATAATCCCATTCCCTCTCATACCGAGCACCATTTAAAATCCCATCCCCTCTCATTAGGCACATGTTCTATTCCAAACCTCTAATAAATCACCCTAACTGAAAAATATTTTTCAAACAAATCCATAAACAGCAGAAACCGAAATTGGACCACGTTGTTATGCACATAAACATAAGAAACAGCGATAGAAGACAAATTGTGAATCTTTGATAGAAAATATTTTACAAAAGTTTCTTTTTAAAAATTATTTTAACTTGAAAATATTCATTTTAAAAATCTGTATCTTTTGATCAAAAGGAAGAAAAAAAGAAAATAATATTATTTTCCAGCAAATAATTACAAAATACAGCTTACTCTGCATTTGAAAAAAAAATTTAATTGATCAAAAATATTGAAGTCCCACTAGCTGAATCAAAGTGACATTGTCGACCGAAACAAGGGGATATTTTTAGTGCAGGGCAATTCTATATACAAAAGGAAAAATTTTAAGTTTAAAAGAAGGACTGTTAAGAAAAAAAACTTGTGTGAATTTTTTTCGCCTTCACCAGAATGTAAGAATCAATCTGTGTGAAATTTTAATTTACATCAATTCTGTACGCACATAGTCTGGCCATCTCTGTACGCACATAGTCTGGCCATCTCTGTACGCACATAGTCTGGCCATCTCTGTACGCACATAGTCTGGCCATCTCTGTACGCACATAGTCTGGCCATCTCTGTACGCACATAGTCTGGCCATCTCTGTACGCACATAGTCTGGCCATCTCTGTACGCACATAGTCTGGCCATCTCGCTTTGATGCACTTTGTCGGAATGCAGCCAGAAAGTACAGATCAGTACTCACTCTACTGTGAAATACTCCAGACTAAACACCAGACCATCTGTCGCCGGTGAGCTATAAACAGACTCATCTATTGACCAAGGTGTGTATTATTGTTCCATTAATACTCTCCTATCGACATCAAAGGCCGACCAATCAGAATCAATAATACAAAAACAGCTTACGGGAACAATCGCTGGAAGCTCTCTTTTCCTTAAACTCTATAAACTCTTTTTTTATTGGCATGCAGTCAATCACAATTCTTTCCTCCCACAGATGGCAACTGCTTTTAGTTGTAGCTTGTTTATTTATCTTTTTGGTGGCCGGGGTGAATTAATTAATGATATAGTTTTATATTCAATGAACAAAATGACGTAGACTTTTGAGACAGCTGTGAAAACAAAAGTTTCATTCTGCGGTCAACAACATGGCTCATGGGGGGTCAAGGCCGTGATTTTTTAGATGATTTCGGGAGATCTCGTCCACAATCTTGATTTATTATAGTTTTATATAATATACTACATTATGTATTATTTATATTAAATAAAATAGTTATAGTTACGGCCGTTTTCATCGGATTTATTGATAACGTGGTTTACTGATAGGTTTAGAGTGGCTATGTATGTGATATATCCGCAGGCCCCCAACACACAGTAACCAAATTTTACATTACAAGATTTGTTTAGAAATTGTGGTTGTAAATATTTGAATTACATATTTTTGAACGTCAGTTGCTTTGTCACCATAAGTACCCGTTACTTTACCACGTACCCCATTCTTATTCATTTTTTAAAATTATAATTTTCCTAACGTATTTAATATAAATATAATATCAATGTTGCTGAAATCCACCCCCCCCCCTAAAACCATTCTTCCAAGACTTAAACTCGCATCCCCAACATAGAATTATGGCATTTCAAAATCCATTCCTCCATCCCTCCATCCATCCCTCCATCCATTCCTCCTTCCATCCATCCATCCATCCATCCATCCAACCGTCCGTCTGTCTGTCTGTCTATCTATAAGTCTATTAATACAATCTATCTATTAATATGTCTATCTATATATCCACCTTTCGGCCGTCCCGCTCGCCAGCCCTCCTTCCTGTCTGCCTGTCTGCTTGTCTCACTGCCTGTTTGTCTATACATATTTTATTTTTACTCAAATTTGAAAAAAAAACCCGATGTGCAGTCAACTCGCCTCGCAACACCTAAATTGCACGTTCGTTGTAGTGGTAGCTCCATCACCACAGGATGGGAAACGCTGTATACGTTAGTGCTCAAACTTCACATCAATCAAGGGACTCGTGTTGCATTCAATCAATATATTACTAAGTCTGCTTCAAAAAGTAATCCATATTGAAACTATTTTAAAAGATCAATATTTGTTATTGTTGTTTTTTTTAAATATATTTTTAAAAAATCTCCATCCTTTTGGTTAATGTTATCTTATATATTAAAGACGCATCTAATACACGAAGATAATTGCGTCCTACACAAGATACATCATTGTATAATTCCCTTTTGTTCCCACCCCCCCCCCTTTCCACCTTGCTGAGAATATTACTTCCGTTAAGACGAGTATCGATCCACAGTGTCGCGTAATGTACCACATAAAATATGACGTCATCACCAGGGTCGGCGCCGGTCAGGATATCCGACTCACAGCTCTCCCTCCCTCACTTCCCTTTATTCTTTTTTTCCTTTTGGTGACCAATTCTAGTACACCATTGTCCTCTCGCGTCTGTTAATATTGGGGTAAGGGTGGATCTTCAAACATTGTGGAATCCTATTTTTATTTATTTTCATTTTCTTCTTCAAACAGGAAGTGACGCATTCATTTTGTTATCTTAAAGAGTGTGTATGAAGGGTGAGGTGGGGTATGTGAAAACAAAACTTGTCCCGAATGTTGAGTTGTTCATTTCGCCTGCAGTTGGAGACAAGCCAGATCTGCAAGACTTATGCGTAGAATAATTTGCCACAACATGTCAGTGAATAAAATGGAGCTCATCAGAAAAATAGTATTGGTTTACCCCAATTATATTTTAAACTGTGGCAAAGATGCTGAAGTTCTATGCTAACTACAGTTTTCTTAACATCGCTGAATGTGTAGCTCTAATTATAATCAGATCATCAATAACTTTGTGTGTGTTTATTTTTTATTCATTTTATTTATTTATTTATTTTTTTAATTTATTATTTTGAACATGATTTCCAGTAGATTTCTGAGTCTCAATTGTCCACAAATATGTCTGAGATTTTTGTGTTTCATCTGGGAACTGATTTTCCCGACAATGCAAGGGTCGATTTCTTTGGAGTTAAATAATAATGAATCATGAAAGAATTCGTTCAAGCTGAAGCAATAAGTAATATTCGCAACACAAGGACAATACATAAATAGACAATTTCTTCCAAATATTTTAAGAATTGGAGAATTTTTACACGGACTTTTTCCTGCTCCTAACCAAACTAAGCGACAAAACTAAAAGCCGATATTATAATTTAATTATTTATCAGTGCAGGTATTTTAGTGAACAACTGTAAATTTAAAAAAAGAAAACATACACTTAAATTCTGATCATTAACACCGAGTTAATTTGCGATTCATAATTTTAGAAAAAACATAAACAAATTAAATATGGTAAACAGTTGATTAAATAATCCACATCATATTGTTTTTACTACTCTTGATTCTTTGCTCAATAAGAAATTTAACTACATGTCAATGGTTATATTTAGGGCTGCGGAAATTAACGATTAATTTCTAAATTAATCGTTAAAAATTTTATCGATCAAATATCGATTTAAATAATTTTAATCCATAAAAATTCGATTAAAATTTAAGAAAATATTTTTTGTTTCAATTTATTAAAAAATTAATTAATTATTAATAATTAATATTAATTTAAATATTTTTAACGTACAAACTTATCCCGCGTATTGAAGTATTATTATAATTTATTAATTTATGTACACGTGCAGATGTAAACAAAAAATGGCGACTAATGACAGCTTCAGCATAGTTAAATTTAAGAAACGGAAAGTTGATCAAACATTTTGTTTTTAAGCTAACTGTGGATGGTCGAAGATGATTGAACAAGTTTACTGTGTTCACTGCCGTACACAATTCGCTTTTAGGGGATCAAATACATCGTTGAGGTACCACCTTCAGCACAAACAAATTAGACAGGGGAAGTGACTCAATAAAACAAAAAATGTCAATTACTTGTTTTTGCTACTTCCCTTGAGATGTTCAGTTTAATGACGTCATAAATTTTAATTTTTTGGCTTTAATCGAAATTAACGATTAATTCATGAAATTAATCATTAACTTTTCAAAAGCTAACGATTAAACTTAAATTAATCGTTACCAGCTCTGGTTAAAATACAAATAGGGTCATTATCTTAATATTGCGAGTATTGGACGAAGTAATTGCACAAATGGTTTTGGTTTGGACTTCACTTCACCATTTTAAACAAATAAACTTGGCATGAATTAGTAAAACATTTTTACTTATACTTTGTGAGGACAGGGTCAGTGTAAGATCTCTAATAATAACGAATGAAATCAATTTAACTTTGCAAGATCGTTAAAATTGGTAACTGTGAAATATTTTAGATTATCTATGTCTTCTTTGGTGGATGGGTCCCATACAGAAAATGCATATTCTAGTACAGTGCTCACCAAAGTGAGGTAGCATTTTAGTTTTATAATCTTATTATATCTGTAAAATTATTTCTCTTTATAGAAGTTAAGTTTTGTTTGATTTTTAAAAATTATTTCATTGACATTAGGATACCAAAACAATTTCTCATTTATTATTACTTCTAAGTATTTTGCATCTTTAGCTTGGATTAGTATTTCTTCGTTACTCGAAAGCAGTGGCGTCACTAGAAGGTGCGAAAGGTGCGGACCGCACCGGTTGACACCATCACAAGGAGTGACACCTAAAAATGAATGTCAAACTCTGTATGTTTCCATTATTTGTCACTGGCAGACTCGTTGGCGGTCTATGAGTTAAGACTGGAGGTCTATGAGTTAAGACTGGAGGTCTATGAGTTAAGACTGGAGGTCTATGAGTTAAGTTTTGACGGGTGATACCATGACCTACTGCACTGGGTGACACCAACGCTAGTGACGCCTCTGGTGGAAAGACATACTCCAATTAGTTTCTAATTTTATGAATTCATCAAGGTCTTTTTTGTAACATTTTGCTATCTTGTTCTGATTTAATTTTGTTCTATAAATTATACAATCATCAGCAAATAACCAAACTTTTGTTCCTGTTCAGATGCTATTGGGTAATTCATTTATATAAATTAGGAATAGTAGGCGGCCTAGAACGGTTCCTTTTACGAAATTGCTAACATTTCTTTTAAATTATTTTAATTTTACAATCACTAAATGAATTTTCGATTATCTATTTCTGAGCGTCTTTCGTGATTAAGAACTAGTTTTTTTTATAAATATTTTTAATTCAACAACATTGGAAACAGGTTGCTCACAATTTCTCTTCTGTTGTGACTTGTTTTTATTGACTGACACATTTTTTGCAGTCGAAAAATACAGTTTATTTTGCCTTTATACCATGTTCTCCCACCAACTGGAGCTCCTGATTTAATTTTACTTCACCTGGCCTCGACTCCCCCCCCCCGCTATTTTCTCCGTCGCTGCTCCACTTATGACGTGGCCATAGCCAGAGACAGAATGGCGGAATAATAAAGTCATCGAGAGGTCATGGCTGAAACATCTGTTCTCGACAACGCGCTGTTCGTAGATGTAGTGATTTAACTGTCACATCCATCTCTACGTCACCAAAACAAAGGATGGCATGTACATGGAATTAACCAATAGCTGAGAACGTTGTCGTGGTCTTGGTGGCCTTCAGTATATTCGATGGCCGAGCTGGTTTATTCCCCCTAGCGGTTCTCAACTATTAAAGTTGTCTAAATGCTTGACGGCAGACGCCCTACATTACAAATATGTACATATTTTATGTATTAAAAAAAAATTCACCACTTCTAATATTTTATAGGTTTTCTATCAAACTGAAGAAAAAAAATAAGTGTGAAATTAACATTAAAAGATACTAGAGGTACAATTTTGATATGAATGTCATCGTTGTCCAACGTCACATTTTAATTAGGTGTCAAATGACTTTTCACTAGCACGCAGAAACAAAACGTTAAAATATTTAATTACAGAAAACGACTTTAATTATATAATTAAGGGAAAAGACTATAATGTCACAATTCAAATAGTTTTTATAAGCACACTAGCAAACCCGTCGTGCGTTGCAACGATCTCAGTAAAAAGGAATACACATAGATACAAAAGGAATTACATTAAGGGTCACCGGGCCCATCTGTTTAACATGTGGCGTTCGAAAATCTGTTCATTTCAATCAAATCATAACAAATATATAAATATATTTACCTATATTGCTTAAATATCGTGTAAAACTTGAATGGGGAATACAATATTAAAAGTTTAGTAAAAAAAAAGACATTTAAGGCCCCCAGCCCCGAGGAAATTGACATTAGGAGTCAGTGCCCTATAGTAATTTAATATAAGCTCTTAAGCTTTTACATACCAAGTTTGGTCAAAATCCAGTTATTTTCTCATTATCTAACAATTAAACCATTTTTTATTTAGCTAATATAAGAAAAAAAATACATTGAGGGCCCGCCCACCCGGGCCCATTTGGCTCAAGATGTACATTTTGAAAACCTGTTCATTTAAATTCAGTTTCATGATGGATATATTTCTCAAGATCGTTAAAAAATAGAATGGCAAATATTATCTCAAACATATTCGAAAAAAAGACTTTTGGGGCGTGCAGTGCCCTTTTTTATTGTAATATGGGGCTACCAAGTTTTTATATACAAAGTTTGGTTAAGATCCACTCATTTACTCAGTAGCTATCACATAAACTAATTTTTTATACAGCTCATATAAGCAAAAAAAAACCGACATTAAGGGCCCATAGGACCCAATTAGTGCAAGATGTCAAGTTCAAAAACACTTGTTTATTTCAATCAATTTCATAGCGGACATATTTCCCCATATTTATCTAGATCTTTAATACATTAGGAAATTAGTGCCATATTGTATTTCAATATTTTTCCACCAAGTTGTTATATATAAAGTTTGGTTTAAGATCCATCAATTTACCTAATAGCTAACCCTTAAACTAATTTGTATATAGCTCATATAAGAAAAAAAATCATATTATGGGCCCCCGGCGCCCCATGAGTGTTAAATTTTGCCAAATAAAGTTTCAAGTGACTATCCCAGGAGCATACTCAAAAGTCTCCAAAATTTTAATTGCGATCGGATGAATTGTTTAGTTAGCTATAAAGGGCATACATACATACATACATACTTTGATTTTTATATACATGTAGATGATAGATGACTACATGTACACATTGTTTATAATTTAGACATCGCTTACAAACATCGGGTTTCTTAACACACCCAAATATGTGCTTCCTTCCTCACTTTTTCTTTTGTCAATCAGATCAAAGTCAAATTTATCACGGTAACCTACTTCAAATATACCTAAATGTGTCCTTCTAAGACGAACTCTCAGCTGTAAATTCTAGCTCGACTTTTTTTTTCTATTGTTACATGTATTTTAGTTTTATATAAAAACAAGTACCGCGTTGAGAACCATCGTATTACTTTAATTTATATCCATGCGCCACTCTTATTAAATTGTTAAATGTCAGCCCCATAACTTAACGACTGTGAATAATGGTTTGTTGACAAACTTCCAGGCCAGCAAGAGGTCTTGGCAAGCTCTCCACAGTATTATTATAATTATTAGGACCGAACTCTTTATCTGTTTGTTATTTTGTTTATTGTTGCTTTAAGAAAACAATCTCCTTAAAACGTGTTCGTATATTCATTCATTCATAAACAACCTCGGTGTTTGGTGCTACTGCTTCTTATGACGATGTAGTTGAAATTGATGATATGCCTGCTTTCCTCGGTGCTTTAAGTTGAATTACCGTCAAAGTACATTTTCCTGGATGAATTAAATGATTTAAAATAATTCAGGAGTAGTTAAATTTGACACAAACCCAATATAGTACTGTTATTCTTGCTAGCCAATAATGTGTGAGCCTTTCGTCAGGAGCGTGTGCTTTTAAGTTCGTAAATAAAATAGACGTTTAATAAAATACTTCAAGTTAGAGTGTTGTGATTTTTTGGACATTTGGATTACAATTCTGTTCCTTGGATTATTGGAAGAAATGATTGAGCTGGAGATTGATGAAGAGGCTAATCGGGATTTGTTGTAAACATGAACAATTTCAAAGTTGCCATGGAACAAGCAAATAAGCTGACCAAATCAAGTACGTAATTTTTAATTTCAAAATTAAGCAATGTTATAGTCTCAAGTTAACTAACCAACAATTTTATCTCTGACTATAATGCAGAATTTATAGATTGGATTTTAAAATAAACGAACTAGATGGTATTGTACATCAGTACATAGAGACGTAATAAGGGACTGGCTGGATAGATAGCGTTAACATGATGGTAAACAAATTCACAATTAAAAATGGGTAAAAAGAATTTCAAAAATACCCAATTTTAATCCAATGCACTAAAAAGGACAAAATAAATTATTCGCACACAATTTCTCATGTCTGCAAAAATAAAATCATGGTCGCCAACTATTGAGTGTACACAAGAAAATGTTTATTGTACAACAAATCTTCAGGGAGATGAAATTCCACTGAACAATCCAGAAAAAATGCAGGATATTAATCTCATTAATCTCTACAACTAATAAACTTGCGCCCACGCTTTTATTTTTTGTTATGAGAAATTTTTGTGCGATTAATTTTATTTTGTCCTTTTTTAGTACAATGAAATAAAAGCGCTTTTTTTAAAAAAAATCCTTTTTTTTTACCCATTTTTTTTCTTCAAATTTTAATGAAATTGTTATGTCTCTGTCTTTGCCGGGTTGTAACAATTACAATTTGTAATGAGAGCTCACTCTACAAAGATAAATACATTTTCAAAAAAATATATTTTTTTAAATTTCCATTTGATTTCATGGAAGAAAATTGTTCAGTTAACAGAAAAAAATGGCACAAAAAATCAAATTACTTGACAGCCAACTGTGCAAAATAAATTCAACTTTAGAATATTGTATTGTCGCCGGAGATACAGATGTCTGACAAATTTCAGCTCATTGAGCAATGGGAAGTGTGTCAAAATTGCGTTGCAAGATTTGACGCTAACACACACACAGACACACACACACACACACACAATATGCAAGCTAAATAAAAGCGTGTACAAACGAGAGAATTTAGGAGTTGTCATTTTAATTGTTGACACTCCTGATGCTGAGCCTGGTTTGCTTTGGAGTCTCATCCTGTATAATAAAAGGCAAGTTTCTTTCCATTCTGTCCGGTCCTCGATAGCGATTGGCCCCTCAAACACATGACTCATAAAGCCAATCTTATTAAACACGTTTAATCGGACGTTCAAAACGAGTTATTTTTGGTGCAGTATTTCTTCCAAGACTTTATTTTGAGTTATGCGCGTTGGGATTTATAGTAGAAAGCTTTTTTTACGAGTTATTTATTTTAACTATAATGAATAGTATTTTTGACGTGATGCACATATATGCCGGTCGAGACGGCTGTTGGAGGGGGAGTTACAACATGCCACCGAACTGGCCGAACGTCCTTCGACGGGCTTTGTTGCTCGTTTAAAAATAAATATCTATATGTTGTTTGTCGGTCGAGATTGCCCGGGACCATTCTCATCACATAAGCCGTGTGCTATGGCATCTTGGTGTGTCCTTTGGGGGCTTATGAGTCCTATTCTTGGCCGAAATGTGCGTCCATATGTCGGACAAATAAAATCTTGATGGTAGATTTATATTTAAAGATATTTGTGAAGATGTATTTTGTCTCTTTAAATTCGAATGGGATCTAATACGGCCACGAGTAGGGGGAAATTTTATTAAAACAAACCGGTAAAAACAAAGTTTTTGACTATAAATCCCTTATATATGAGACATAACTAACAGTATTGATTATTTTCAAACGCGACAAACATTTACAGACTGAATCTGTCTTAACTCAACTGCACTTCATAACCCTGGGGGGGGGGTGTGGGGGGGGGAGAAGGGGAAAAGTCTGGTCACCGATCGCTTGACCGAGCTCAGCGTGACACGTAAAATGTAAACAAAAGCACGCCGTTACTTCGATGGGTCGCGTCAACGCGTCAACTCAAACTCTCACGTGGAAAAAAAAATAACAAACCGTGAATTTGAATTACATACGTTATATAAGGATAAACTAAAAATGTATAAATTTAATTACGGTACGTTCGATCGATCTGAAATTTTGATACGATGCATTGTTAGGTGAGTCGTGTCCGTGTGCCAAATTTCAGCTCGATCGGTTCACTGGAAGTGGGTCATTTTCGACTTTTCTTTTTCCGCCCGCCCAGCCCATGAGATGATGAGATGATGAGACGGCCGCGAAGTTAATATAAGGGATTTAAAAACATTGACTTCTCATGGGCCGGTCATTCTAGTAAGTTGTTACTAATAAAAATATTACTAAGTAAGATCATCCCTGGAGGCAAAGACGGTCCGTGTCAATTTGAAGACAGTAGGTCGCATCCTAGTACGTGGTGGCAGAGTCGCACCCTAGTACGTGGTGGCAGAGTCCCACCCTAGTACGTGGTGGCAGAGTCGCACCCTAGTACGTGGTGGCAGAGTTTCATCCTAGTACGTGGTGGCAGAGTCGCATCCTAGTACGTGGTGGCAGAGTCGCATCCTAGTACGTGGTGGCAGAGTCGCACCCTAGTACGTGGTGGCAGAGTTGCATCCTAGTACGTGGTGGCAGAGTCGCATCCTAGTACGTGGTGGCAGAGTTGCATCCTAGTACGTGGTGGCAGAGTTGCATCCTAGTACGTGGTGGCAGAGTTGCATCCTAGTACGTGGTGGCAGAGTTGCATCCTAGTACGTGGTGGCAGAGTGCATCCTAGTACGTGGTGCAGGTGCATCTAGTACGTGGTGGCAGAGTCGCATCCTAGTACGTGGTGGCAGAGTCGCATCCTAGTACGTGGTGGCAGAGTCGCATCCTAGTACGTGGTGGCAGAGTAATCTTTCTGTTTATCACTGGGCATTCTAAGGTGACGCAGCATGACAAGACCTATTTATTGGCGATAGAAGGTGCAGCCCAGTCACAATTCGACTCCCTGTGACCCAGCTTGAGGTAGGTCAGATCATAGCAACAACAAAAAACATTTCCAATGAAAAATGGCTACGAGGCTGGGCATCTGGAGACACGGCCAGAAAGCTTTACCAATCATTGCCGTAACTGAGCATAAGCACCCCCTGTTGGAAAATACCTCGTAAAACTGAGACACTCTTTACCCAGATGAGAACTGAGCTATATCCCACAAGGAGTTGCTTGCATATCGACATGAAAGGGGATATTGGCTGCCGAGTATAATGTGACATGGAAGAGACGGCTGAGCACCTGTTGGCTGGGTGCCCGGGGTCGGGTGGAGAATTGGACTGGTCGATTCCAAGAACGGTGGAAGGATATATACATAGTTGGTTGTTCTGGGGCGCCTACGGTGCCCACTTTTTTCAAAAGCCCGCAAGTTACTTACGTGAATGTTATTGCATGCGTTCGAATCAGTGTGTCCGACAACCAAACATTTGTATGTGAATGAGTTAAATAAAAAAGAATAAATAATTAAATTTTAGTTCACCAGAATGATTTGGGGCCGTTCATAAAGTACGTCACGCTCCAGAGGGGGGAGGGGTGTAAGAAAGTGTGACAGGGGGGAGGGGGTTCCGCCATGTGTGACGGCACGGTGTTTTATATTAAATTTTAATTATTTTGTGAATAAAAAACACAATTTTTGTTCGAAAGTGGGACGTACTTTAGGGGGAGGGGGTACGAGAATTGTGACAGTTTGTGACAGGGGGAGGGGGGTAAAAATGGTCAAAAATAGCGTGACGTACTTTAAGGACGGCCCTTTTATTTTTCACAAAATTTCTCTATATAGCCTACAACATTCAGCCAAACTATTATCGTCTCTTTTTACATCATTCCCTTTTCCAAAATTAAAATATAAGCTCAAACAATGACGTCATATAATATTTTACGGCAAGAAACACCACACGCTCTGTTAATCTCGAAACCAAAATGATTATGTCTTTGCGTCTACATTTTCAATTTAAAAAAGTATGCTGATTATGTCCCTTAGCGTGACAGAATGACCATGGGCTCTTAAATTTTGAAATTGCGATTACCGCGTCATGAGGCTTGCCAGTTAAATACTGCCCTAATACATCCCATTTTAGACTCGTCAAAGCTTTAGTAAAGTTTGTTCAGAATATTCACTTCACGTGTACATTCTTGTCTTGTAATTGGAATTCTTATCGTATTTCCTAGAAACACTCATTGTCAGGTTCATTTACTTAAGTGAATCATCTTCCAACTCTACCAAAGTTAACTCTTTATGTCGAATTATTTATAATCTGCAGGTGCCATTCGCCCTGACCTTTACCCAAGAAAAGATATTGTACTCCAGCAATCGTCATTAGATGGGGGTCAAGGCCGTCTACACACGAGACTCAAATATGACTTCAGAACCTGTGACCTGGTAGTTCACTTAATTGAAGGTAACTTTGACAGTTAACAGAATTTAAAATGTTAGGGACTTGACAGCATGTTATTGGAAACTTCTAGAAGTTTTAAGATATTATATTAAGTTTGTCATCCTAATGAAATCACACAACCATTTTTCATATTATGATCTAATCGATTAGTTTTGTTCACCTTTGAGAACAGATAAAGTTATATTAATAATTTAATGTAATTTTTTTTTGATATGCCAGAGCGAATAAGTGCAACAATCAATAAGCCATTACCATTATTATGAACAATATAAAAATGGAAAGTTTACCAATAACGATTATTTTATCAAATCCAAATAAGACTGTTCAAGCCATTTCAAAAGTACAAAATATGAATTATTTATGGTTTGAACTGTCGATTTGTGTAAACTGTGTCGGGAAACAAAACACAAGGAAAACCTAAACAAAATCTCATTTCTGATAGCACAAATTACTCTATTAATATTTTAAGACCTTGAATCTGTGACATTATTTTTATATCTTTACATACCGCAATAAAAATGAAATAATTATTATGCTGGAACCATTCATTAACGTATGTATATATTTCAGTTCTTTGCCATCACGGAACAACATTAGTACTTTTTTTTACTACAGCTGTATTTATTTTCAATTAATATAATATTCCACTCCTGTTACATTACGATTTACACTATGAAATATCATGGTCACTTTTGATATTCCCTATTTGCTATTTTAGACCCATCAGACGGAAGATGTCCACAGAATGTGGCTGGCGTTAATTTTTGTTTCTTTCGGTCTCCTCTCATGTACAGCTCAAGACCTGCCTGCTCCAGATCCGGTGTCCGGTACATTCAGTGACCCGTACATCCGTATCTCCCTGGTCCCTTGTGTGGATGAGAGGGTCAGACAGTCATCGGTCAAGCGACGAACACTCAATCCTTATTTCAATGAGTATTTTAAATTCCCCCTGGACTTTGATGACTTGAAGGTAGTCGCCCTTGATCGTTTGCCTGCGTTAAAGCTTTAACTTTACTTTTTTTTCGGTGCCAGAATTCCGTTCACTAGATCATAAAGCAAGATTTTAAAAGAAAAAAAGATTTTTTTTTAAAGTTTTGAAATCATAAGTTATTTGAACAAGCTCTAGATTCTCTACGTCTGTTTTCAAATATAAGACATATTTTAATTGCTACAATTTATTATTCCACGCTCTTTCAATATCCCCATTTATAGTCATATATTTAAAAGAAAATTATAGAATAGTTTGAAAAGTGCTAGCTAAAAGTATTTTAGTTCGTTTTTTTTGGTGTTTTTTTTTAATTAATCAAATTGGCGCCTAAATTCATCACATGCAATTAATTATATGCAGATATATAATAATCATCCAGTGCCTGTGCACGATTCCTACAAGTCCTGATTTTAAATTTTAAATATCCTCATCTAATCATATCTCAAAAATGATCAATGTTAGGGTCATCAAACTGTGACCCTGGGGCTAGCTAGATCCGTCCTCACGGGAATTCTTAAACCACACATCCGTTGCCCCGTAAAATTTCCTAGTAGAAGAAATATTTCATTAACAATTGGTATTCTCATAAGCCGTTTGCATATGTAATAAAACTACATTAAAGAATAATAAACCCCTTTCCAGTCCATGACAGACTATGGGGCTTTTGAAGTAGCGTTCACAAGTTTTATTTAGCCAACACTAACGAGCAAGGGATTGTGTGAATAGCACCATGCCCCGGGGACCTTGCCAGCACCAAGAATAGAACCCGTGACCGGCCTCTGTCTCGGTTCGGCAGTCCAGCATTTATAAAATTATTCAAAACCGACAACAAAAAGTGAAAATATACTTACAATGTATCATTTTTAACGATACTAATCTACCCATATTTCTAGCGCACATTATCTAGGTCAGGGGTTCCTAACCAGTGGTGCATGGACCCCAAAATGTTAGGAACCACTGATCTAGGTATTTACTCATGAGATCATTCTCAAATAACATAACTTGTTTATTTTTTTACTCACAGGAAAAGACTCTTGTATTTCATTTGTATGATTATGATAAATTTTCTCGCCACACATCCCTTGGGGAAGTTGAGATTAGCATGGCCAATGTGGATGTTAGTAATAGTGTAGAAATGTGGTGTGATGTGCAGAAACAACATAAGGTATGTGATCATGTCCGAATTTTGTTTAAAATAAGGCAAGCGTTATATTGTTGAAATAAGGCAAACTTTTTATTGTTGAAAATTGTGTAAAAGTGAACAACTTAACCGTTGTTAAAAGTAATTTTGCCATAAGATTAAAACAAATGTAGCCAGCCACACGGTGTTAAAAGTAATTTTGCCATAAGATTAAAACAAATGTAGCCACACGTTTAAATGTATGTTTGCCATAAGATTAAAACAAATGTAGCCACACGTTGTTAAAAGTATGTTAGCCATTGGTTAAAACCACATGTAATGTAGCCACACCCCGTCCAGCATCCGTGTCAAATTAACGCCCCCTGTTAAGTCAAGGTAAAAGGTGGCAGATGCAAGAATTATAAATTTTTCAAAAATTGATCTAACAAGGAAGCAGTGTTCAGGTTTGTAGTTGAGAACTTAACGTCTAAAAGATTTGAGATCGTCTAAAAGATTTGAGATCGTATTCGTATGTATGTGAACATTTAAAATAGTTCAAAATCAGTTCAGTTTTTAAATTTTAATCTTAAATATTAAATGAAATTAAAATAATTCATTTTGAAAAACAACAAAAGCTTTTAAAATCCCAGTTGTAAGAAATATACCCTGGGAAAACAATTAAAAAGTAAATCTGAGCTTCTCAACCCTGGTTATACTCATTGAACAAATGAGTCAACAAAATAAGAACTAAATGCGTACACCACTTTGACCCTAACTGACTGTTCTAATGAGTACACCACTTTGACCCTAACTGACTGTTCTAAAAGCACATCCAGTTAAGAAAGAAAGTCTTTTAATTGCTCATTTATAATTTATTAAAGTGACCAAAAATGAATTTTAATACAATACGAAAAAAAATTACCGTTAATTAAAATGTATTAGAAAAAGATTAAATTAATTTTAAGTTTGAGTTTTATTCTATTTTGTTATTCGGAATGTATTATTACTTGTGGTATTGACTATGTGTGGAAACTTATCTTCCTGTTGTACCCATAACCATTAATTTTTTTAATTATTTTATTTTCTTTTTTTAATTTGACTTATTAATTAATTTTTTTTTAAAAATATGCATTTTGTTGGTTTATAAAAAAAAAGATATGTGTGAGCCTGACAGGACGCACAACAACCAATGTATCAGCAAAAAGCCTTCACCAGCATTCACACCCCACTTATATGCTAGGAATTTTGTTTAAAGTTTCTTAATTACAGAGCATCAAATTGAAAATAAAGGAAGGGGTGCGAAATGCATCATATTAAGGATTTAGAATTTTGGTTATCTTCTTAGCAATTGTTGTGTGAAGATATATAAATGTATAAATATATTTGGAAAGTGGAAAAGGCCCATCCTTTGGAACGTCTTCTGAGCTCTTTTGTAACATAGAAGAGATCTCCCCTCTGTCCGTTCGTGTTGTTAATTGTGGCAACTTGTTCTCTAATTCATTCTGTTATGCCTCTATTTTGATTTTCTTTTAGTAGCAACATGGATCTTTGGCTCTGGGAAGGAGTTATTCCTTTGACAGCCGAGGTCTGAAATTTAAGAGGGGCAATGAGTTTTATGCCCACCCTTGAATTCGTCTTAAATTATAAAAATCATTGGGTATTGTGAAAGTATATGGAATTAATAAATATAGTTTGTGTTATTGAAATTCACACAAGAATATATTTTGTTGAGTAAATAATATCATGTTTTATCAGGCCGTTGGAGAGAGTGGAGAGATTCTCATCTCCCTGAGTTATCTGCCCACAGCTGAGAGGTTGACTGTTGTTATTATGAAAGCCAAAGAACTCAAACTATCAACAGCCGCGCCCTCTGCTGGTAAATTTGTTTAAATTCTGTTTAAAATGTAAGCATATAAAGCAATTGATAGATTAAGTAGTTGCTCTGCGTTTTAAACAATAAACACTGAAAAATTAATAATTGGGTTACGATAATTTTAAGATTGTAATTCCCATTTCAAAGGTAAAGTAGAAGTATGTTTGTCTAGTTTTTCCTTTCCCTCTCAGCATCAGTAACTATATTTAACACTATTCATCAGTGTTACAGGTTGAGCAGTGACTATGATGTGTTGATACTAAATAAAATTTGAAAAGTAATGACAAAAACTTTTATTCGCACCTGTTGTCAAAATGACTTCAAGGCAATCTGACCAAAGAAAAAAAGCAAATATCTGAGGTTCTTTTTAAATTGTAGAGAAGAGATACAGAAAAAATTTGTTAAGTTTACTAAATTATAAAATTGTTCAATGTTTTTCAAATTACATTAATTTTAACTAAACCTTCTCTAAAGTGTAAATTTGACCAAAAAGTTTGAAATGCCTCTGTTCATTATTTTTCTTATGATGATCACAGATCCGTTTGTTCGGGTATCACTGCTGGTTGATGGCAAAAAGGTGAAAAGGAAGAAAACTTCTGTGAGGCGAGGGTCCGTCAACCCAGTCTGGAATGAAGCCCTGGCTTTTAACGTCCCAGCAGAAGTCTTGCCTAAGGTCAGTTTAGAGGTCAGTGTCCTCGATCACGACCTTATAGGTCATGGGGAAGTGCTAGGACGGTGTTTGCTGGGAGGTACAGACAAGCCTGGAGAGGAGCAGGGTCATTGGAAAGATATGCTGACCAACCAAAGAAAATCGGTGGCAATGTGGCACATCTTACGCAAATAGCATATATTTTTGGATGGTAGAATGTACTTTTATCGTATTCGAATTGGTAATGTTAAAAATACAATGAAATGCAGTTAATTGTATCAAATTTTGTGTAAAATGTGTTGCTTTGTCATCATATTTTTCTTTTCATTGGTAAAACCAACATACAGGGTGTTTGTGTTAAAGTTAAGTAAATTACACACTATTTTTATTATTAGAAAAATTATGTATAAAATAAAGCAGATCAGTGTTATTTACGTTTTTGTAAAAGCTATGTTTCCCAGCTGTGTTTCCCAGCTGTATGTGGAAAATTATTACAAATGAAAGTATTACATCTTATGTGACCTTCATCAGTCCTTTCTGCAGAGCTTTGAGCCCAACAAGTCACAATTTACAAACTATATTGTCATGTCCAAACCACTTTCTGAGCTCTCTCCCCCTACTTACCACAGATGTTCATTCTTTGTTTTGTTCCTGAGAAATCATTTTTTAAATTCTGAATAACCCTTTTGCTTTTCATGTCATGAACAAGCTCATTTGGTCAAGGCAAGGGAATAATTATTTCAGGATAATCATAACAGAGCCATTACAGTTAATACATGGATCATGGAAGTGTTGTAATTTTCATCATTATCAGCAGGAATCTGCCTCTGCGTTTTTTTTAAATTGTTTTTTTATTGCTGGCTTTTAATTAATTTAAAAATTGGTTTAAGAACCGCAGAAGAAAAAAAAAGTTATTTTGGAAATATAAACACTGAAGTTATAAGGGGAACGGTTCAGTCTACCCCAGGTGGCGCATTTTTTAAATTATTTTCATCCATTTGTATAGTTCTTTTGTTGAGGGATTTAGTGAAATGTTCATCCCAGCCTAAGGGGCATTAACCCAACTAAGCCATGGAATTTCTATTTGTTTCATGAAAAAGATTTATTGATTCTTATTTTTAACCTCATGAATCTGGTGAGTGAGAGGACGGCTTGTTGAAATTTTGCTTGTTAGGTTATTCTGTAATTTTGGTATTGACATTTTTGTTTTTGTTACACCCAACAATAATCTTAATTTTTTGTATTTTTAAGAATCAAAACTGAATTTTTTGGGTGTTATTTTAATTTTTTTAAGCAAGCGGCTTATCTGATAATGTGATATAACTGAGAAAAGTGTTTAATGATTTGGCTAATATTGAAATTAAAATTGGTTGTTTTCAATATCATTATTTTCCTTGTCAATTTTTTATCAATAATGTTTGCATAGACCTCTTTAATTAAGTTTGAATAGCCTATTCAAATTGAATTGAATTGACCAAAAAACTTATCAACAGTCCAATTTTTTAAGTGGTCATTAGTCACTACTTATAAATTTTAATTTGATAAAAATATTGAGTTCTTCAAATTTATCTTTTTAATGCGTGAAGGAAAATTCATGGCACATGTCATCAGATAAGTTTAGAGCATAACCTACAGCTGAATTAATTCATCTGGGTAATGTAATGCAAAATATTAAAATAATTCTTTTTCATTTATAGCTTATGATTCAATTCATGAAAAAATTGAACTACCTTTGTTTTTTGTTGTTTTTTAAAGTTATGTCATCATTCAATTTTTTTTGGATATAAATCTGGAAAAGAATTATTTAACTATTAACACACGAATTTTTCCCTGTAAATTGGTTGATATGATATACAGTAACATACCACATTTAATTATATTTTAAAAAACAAATATTAGCTCATTTTAACGTGACCAAATGACATCTGCACATCAGAATTGATAGTAACTAAAGATATTTGAGTAGCCCCTTCAAATTATTTTAAAATAGTCTATGTATATTTTTATGCATTAGAATGTGCAGACATAATATGTAATTTTGAAAAAAATTATAAATAAAATTTGAGAACAACTGCCAAAATATCAATAAATAAACAATTAACTGAATTTCATTGTATTGAAACATATTTGTTCACTCAATGTATGAATTTGTATTTATTTGAAAAATGAAAGGGAGAGAAACAATCCTCTTGTTAAGCGACAACTATTGCTCTATCATAATCTCCAAGTACAGCATTATTTTAACAATTATAAAAAAAATGCCCTTTTTGTAAATTTATAATTTATTACTACTTTGATGTTATAACGTTTTCAATTCCCATCCATTGGAAGATTCTTACTTAGCAAAACTTGTTAATAAAAAATATATATTTTATGTCTATATGGAATTTCTTGATGTCTTTCTTTCATAATAAATTAACCATAAGTCCTCAGTCTGAAAGTATTAGTAGGCCCAGCTCTACCTACTACTAGTTTATGATTTTGAGTGCAGTACTTTAACCCACGTTTCTGTTAGCTAGGTAAATGGATAACATGTAAACAGGGAATGAGTTAGCCTGACAGGACGTAACAAAACAGCAAACGTTTTGGCCGAAACGTTCGCTGTTTTGTTATGTCCTGTCAGGCTAACTCATACCCTGTTTACATTTTATCCATTTACTTAATCTATAAGCCTGATTGCCGTCTCACCCACATGTTTTCTTTTAGCTAAGAATTTTCAAATCAACCCAGTCTGCTTTGAAATAAGTTTATCTCTCAATTGTAAGTAAGAACTTGTTTTAAAACATGAAAAATGTTGTGCTATAGTGAACCTGATTTCCTATTTTCACTCATATTTCTGACCCCGCTAAAAAGTTATTTTTTTTATGAATGTTTGCGAAATAAGTTTAATATTGAATACTGGTTTCATGCATTGGCTTCTCATGTTGAAATGTATGCTAATCATAAATCATAAGATATTTATGTTTCAACTTAGTTTCCTTTTGACATTCCTGTCAAAGTTCATTTTTTAAAAAAAAATTTGCGATGAAATATTTTTCTTTTTTTCTAATGTTTTTCCTTTTTTTTTGTTTCTCTCTGGAGAAACCAAAAAAATTAATGTTTATAGACATTCCTGTCGCAGTTCAATTTTTTTTATGATGAATTATTTTCCTCTACTTAACTTTTTGTTTCTTCAGAGGCAATACAAAGAAATTTCTTGATTCAATTAAAGTAACTTATCTCATATTCTATAAGCTTGAGATTACTCTCTCAAAGCTTTTGGTAATATCTGGGCAAACTGCTCCATCTGCGGGGCAGTGCCATACAACCTTTTCTGAGTGTAATACTCCCTCGCGGCCCAAGCCTCCTTGGCTATGTCCAGCGCAGGGCACGAAGTAAATAAGTGCACCCCTGTTTCAGAGGTTAGGCTGCAATGAAGGCAGTTCAAGTCCCTTTTGTGGTCTAGCCTGTTCAAGAAGGAGTTGGTGAAGCAGTATTCCACTCTGATTTGGGTCACAAAACTTATGTTTTTTTACTCACATTCCACCATTTTTCTGTTTGACTTGGCCGAGGCAAGTTGGTAAATCCACCTCTGGCATTCATGCTGCCAGTCTATTCCTGGTACTCAATATATCTTTATTTCTCCATCTTATTTTGGGAGCTTCATTAAAAGCAAAATATATAATGCAGATTTTAGAATTGAAATATGCTTTGCCTGTTGTATTTTTTTAAAAAAAATTAAAGTCAGCAACTCCATTATAAAATCATTTAAGTTCATATCTTCTCAATAGAATAAATAATGTTGAATTGATATTTATAGTTTTTCAGAAAGTACTTTGAAAATAATCTCATATGGCTAGAGATTCTATGTTCGCAATAAAAAGGGAAGATTAATGTGGTTTTTTTTTCAACATTAAAAGTTTTAATTTTATATTATATGATTTTCTCCATTAAGTAATTGAATTAAATAAACTTGATATTATGATAAAAGATTTACTAGTATGAAAAGCCAAACATCTCTCTAACATCTCTCAAACATCTCTCTAACATGTCTGCTATTTTTAACGCAAGTTATTTACTTGAAGGAATCCTATGATTATTCTTGTCAACTTTTCATGAAAGTGAAAGATCTTCAAATTTAATAGCTTTATATACCAGCTGAGGAAAAAATTTGACCATGCAACTTGTCTTTAAATTTGAGGAAATAATTTTTTTTTAAACGAATGTAAAATCTCAACAAAGAAATTTGAAATTTTAACTTATTTTTTTAAAAAACAAATCCTCAGCATTCATTATTCTTTCCTGTATATTCATCTGTTATTCTTTATTTATAGAAACATCTGTGAAATGAAACACCAAATAACATCATGACATACTTGAAATAGAGAATTTGCATTGATTTATAAATTTGTAACTGTACATACTCCTAAAATCACATAACTCTCTCATCAAATCACCTTTGTTGTTTCCCCTGGTATTTGATTTTCTGGTGTATTGCTGTGATAAGAGTGTATTTAAAGATGCCTGTTTTTAAAGATTTAGATCCTATTCTTAACCAACAAAAAAGAATCACTGCTATTGTAAAAAGTGTTTACCATTCTGATTAATACATTTATAAAGTCATATATCTCTTTATTGTGAGTCTTTGACTTTTGTGCTGGTGTAATTACATGGAAATGTTACATATAAAATTTTATATATTTATATTTACCTACTTTTTGTGTATAGCGAGTATTCAAAATTGTTCCCATTATAATTTTAAAATGCAATTTTCTAAAATCTATGTTGTATTATTCCTTCAGTTTTTTCTCATTAAATATGTTGTATTTGTCATTTTTAAATTAAATTCATGTTTGTATTTGAATTACTCAAGTTTATTTTTCCTTTCAATTTCAAGTGTTACAAACTGCATGGGTGATAGCTACTAGGAACTTTGCTCATATAAACACTTGCTGCTGTTTCTTCATTACAACTGAGTGATGACTTTTTAAAAAAAAATAATGCATAAGAAAATTTACAAAATCTTGCAGACATGATAGCATTTGAAAAAGATTTTAAAAACTTGATTTCAGAAAATAAAAATAGACCAAAGGTTAAAAATGTAGTTTATATTTTCTTGTTTTATATTTGGTATGTAGAAATTTTTTCTTTAGACAATGTCATTACGATATAAATCTTGATGTGAGATATAATTAGCCTCTTCAAATACTTAACATGATGACTTAGATTTTTATTATCATGGCGCTGGTGTCGATAAAATCTAAGCCAAACAATTGGGAAGTTATTTAAAGATGTTAAATGTAGCAAATTTAGGTACATGCATGTTGTCTGAATCGTTATTTGAACTGTATTTCATTATGCATTTATTGTAAAACATGCTACTGCTACTGCTTCCCTACAGGTGAGTTAAGCTTAAGAAATATGTCCTGTCTCCTGGTACATGAATATAAACACTGAAGATTATAATAATTTAAAATTATCTACAGCTACTAATAATCCTCAATAAAACAACATTTTTCAACATAAAAAGAGAGGTTATTGATTACAAAGAGGTTTTTCAACATATTTTTGGTTGGGCGTAAAATTTGAAGCGTGGAGAGATTCGATTTGAGAATAGATTCTATCAGATATTTAAGATTTGATTTGAGAATAGATTCTATCAGATATTTAAGATTTGATTTGAGAATAGATTCTACAACATGTTTAAGATTTGATTTGAGAATAGATTCTACAACATGTTTAAGTTTCAACAGCTCCCATTTTAATTGGGCTTTAACTTTAATTTTGTTTAAATATGTGATATGAAATTTCTATAGTTTTTTAAAACAATATTTATAAGATATAAAAGAAAATGAGAAAAATATTTTCATCTTGCACTTTTTAAGATTGGAAATGTTCAACAAAAGAAACATTTAAAGCCTTCCCTAAGGTATAACTTCTGGAAATATTTTTCTCCTGAACTCAGCATTCATGTTACCATTATGTTCTCAAAACTTGTTTTGCAACAATTTGTTTTGACGTGGCAGTTACTATATCATGTGTCAGTTACTACGTCATGTGTCAGTTACTATGTCATGTGTCAGTTACTATGTCATGTGTCTATTGGCTGACAAATAAAGTGCTCTTTATAAATTGAAAGTCTGCCCTCGTTTTGCTATTCAGTTCAATGTTGTGTGTCTGTGTGTGTTATGATTCCATTGTTTGCATGAACTGAGATGTTTAATGATATGTAGGTTTTTTTTTAAAGTAGGGCTGAATCGATGTATTACTATAATTTTTCAAAAGGGTTTTAACTCCTTTCTTTTTATCTTATTTATCAACATAAAAAGTTATTACAAATTGCTTATTTGATTTTTTGTTACATACCATAACTCCAATTGCCCCAAATTTTATAAACACACAAAGATGGGGTGATAATAATTATTGTTCTATTTTTTTTATAACTGACTTTATCATTGCAATACATTGAGTTGGTCAGTCCTTATCTTGGAGTAGTTCTAAAGTTAACTTTCAGGGAAATATTTTAAACGAATCCCCAGTTAACTTCTGAAATAAATGAGAGCATTTTTTGCTAAACCACTCACAGGGTTAGGAAATATCTTATTTCTTCCTCTTAGTCACCATCAAGTCACAAGTTGGTTATTTTGTATTCGGACCAACGATATCTAGAATGAACATTGGTCACTCTTGCACATTTTTGTGAGTTTGTGATACATGGCTGTAAGTGTGTAATACATGACTATGAGTTTGTGACATATAAATGGAGTATGCGACTCATGGTGACGCAGGAGGCTAATCTCAGCTGAGATTATCCAGCAAGCCTTTCGACTTAGACCTCTGGAACTCGGCCAAATCACGGATAAAGTCCTTGACCTTCATATCCAGAAGGATTCCCTCCTGCCTGCTCTCCTGACGCTGACGTTCTATGACGCTGCTGGCCTTGTGTTCCATAGCGTCCAAGCTCTCCTGATTGGCTATCTCCATGAGCTGACGCCGCGTTTTCGTTGTGTGCGGGCGGCGAACTGTCGGTGACCCGCCTCTGGTTAGGGGCGCAGGACTAGACTCCCTCGTCACCGAAGACTTTCTCGAACGCCCCGAGTTTATGGTTCTTAAGTTTTTGGAGGCCGCCAATGAAGTGTGGGATCGCCCGAACCTGTCTGTTGTACCACGTGACTGACGTCCCAAGAACGGGTTGACAACCACGTCGGCTGCTGGTATGACAGTCGTGTACCAGTGGGCGGGATATTTCTGCGCGTTTCTCTTCCCCGCTGTGGCACTTTTTGCTTTGGGGGTTTCCGCGGTTTTGATCTCTTGGGCTAGCTGCCCTTTGGTCTCTTTGTTGACCGGCCCCCATGAAGGGGAGGTAATACCGTTGCTCGATCCGTCTCCGAGGAGATCGCTTCGAAATGAACTGCTGTCCGAAAGGTCATTGCTGTCGTCATCAGCTACGCTTCTCTCAGGTGATCCGGGCTTTGGAAGACTGACTGACAACGACATGTTCGCTGGCTTTTCGTGCACTGTTTTAGAGTAATTCACCGGCAGAGCAGTTGCGACGGCTGATTCATTGTCTGCTTCAACAGAACCGTGGTTCGGTCGGGGAAAACTGTTGTTTTGTGATTTTACCGGAAATGACACGGATCGTGTGTCCCTGAATTTGTTGAGACTGGCTGAACGTACGAGTTGTTTCTTTTGGAGCGTGCACTCTTTCTTCAACAGGGAGATTTCCGACTGCCGTGCCAAGAATTGTCGGTACTGATGTCTTTGTATGGAACCTGTATTTGGAGCAAGTAGTTAGAGAAAACATTTCTTTACCTTTGCATTTTGAAACGACAAATGTACCTTCTCACATAGAAGAGTCCAAGCAATAAATTGTGACGCAAACATTAGCTTTACTAGTAAATTACCCAGCATCACACTTCCATCATACAGGAGTATCTCACGTGCCATATCACACAGGGACAATTTACCACTCATATCATACAGGAATATCTCACGTGTCATATCACACAGGGACAATTTACCACTCATATCATACAGGAATATCTCACGCGTCATACCACACAGGGACAATTTACCACTCATACCATACAGGAATATCTCACGTGTCATATCACACAGGGACAATTTACCACTCATATCATACAGGAATATCTCACGCGTCATATCACACAGGGACAATTTACCACTCTTATCATACAGGAATATCTCACGTGTCATATCACACAGGGACAATTTACCACTCATACCATACAGGAATATCTCACGCCTCATATAAAAGAGGGATAATTTACAACTCATAATTTACAGGGATATATCACCACTCATGTTATGAATATCTCACTTCTTTATCACACAGGAATAAATAATTACCCACGCATACCACACAGAAATATACCAAGTCTCATACCTTACAGGAATATCTATTTCAACTAAACCAACATCCTTTTTTAAATCCTTTATATTAACTCGTAGTGTCTGCTTTCTTGCACCCTTGAACCCTTGCACCCTTGTCGCCAAAACTTTGGATCAATTTTTAACCTACTTCCTCGTAAGCTAGCGAGCTGAAATTTTGCAGGCAGTTGCACACTTGTCGCCAAAACTTTGGTTCAATTTTTAACCCACTTCCTCGTAAGCTAGCGAGCTGAAATTTTGCAGGCAGTTTTGTACCGATGATAAAAACAATGTAGCAAAATTTCAGATTGATCACATGTACCGTAATTGAATTATTGTTTTTTTCGAATATTTTATTATTTCCTATGTATCATGTTATTTTTTGAGATAGAGTGTTAGGGTGCGCATTATATTGAACAACCTTTCGTTCGCGCAATAAGGTGCGTATTTTATTGACAACACTTTTTATAAACATATTCCTGATCGGTGCGCATTATACTAAACATGTTTTACGACACAACTACAATTTTGTATTTTTGGATGGTCGTCTTGCGCTGTCTATTATAATGAACATTCTTTTAGTTACTTCTCGTACATAAAGGATTTATAGTCAAAAACTTGGTTTTTTCTACGTTTTTTTTTAAAATTATATTTCTAAAGCAATGGCGATACGGAATAAACCTACTAGAAGCCTTGAGTCGACATTAGAGGGTGTGGCACATCCACCGTTTTAAATATTGAAGTTACTATTTTAAATCACATGCATTAACTTTTTGTTCTGGTAGGACATCTAAATACCCGACATTTACATCACCCTAAGCGTTACATGCATGAACGGAATTTTGTTATAGGAATTTGCACGATAGTACAAACCACGACTTTGGAGATACTTACTTAAATCAAAATTCAAATTTTCGTCCAGTTTGTCATTCTCAAAATACACGTCACTGTGGTCGATGCGCAGGAGTCTTGGCTGAACACGACGTCTCAACACGCTGGCCATCGTTTCTGCCATGGCCGCTGAGCGTAGTTTGATTTTCTGGTTTAAAGTTCTGAAAGAAATGATACATCAAGAGTGTTATTTATTTAAATCAGGAGCTCACTAATACGGAATTTAAACACATACACAACGAAACAAACTCACGGACATGTATGTTAAATACACACAGACCAAATTGGTCTCCCGGAAATTAGCACGTTGAAACTCCATTTAAACTCTATTCAGGTCTAAATTCTCTTACAGAGGTACGCGAAAGAATAACACCCTCCACGGAAATCAACTTAAAACACAAACAGAACACAAACAACGTCTCCGGGCAGGATATACACACAGGTTTACAAACGTTCGAACATTGATTCACACATAAAACCTTGCGTACAGCTATTGCAGCATTTTTTTTATTTAAAAAAATCATTGTTATGAAATACTCAAATAATAAGTTCGACATGTGTAATTATTTAAGGCACTCTTTTAAGCTAAAGTTCAAACTATGGTGAGGTGAGTTATAGATTTGTTTTGAGCTAAGTAAGTGGATTTAGTGTTTCATCTATCAAAAACTTGAACAGAGCACGTTAAATGTAGACTAGACCTGGATTTATGTTTTAAAATGTTTTTGATTTAGACGGATTAACACGAAAATAATAGTCTAATGTCAACCACAGGTATAAAGGTTTTAATGTTCATAACCAAATGTTCGTGTTATGTTCATTACAAAATAATCATCAATTGGAACAGAATATTTAGCCACGTATGTGATATTAGGAACCGATTATTTCAATCGATAGTTATTGATTCATTTATTTTATTGAATCGGGTATATGAGAGTATAAGATTAGTAAGTAAGTCATTTATTTTTCGTAGCATTTCTATTTCTTGTCGGTCTGTTCCTTTTATTTTTTTCATTGTGCCATTGGTTTTAACTAAAAGCAAACAATTTTTATTTGGTACTTACTTCCATTGTGATGGTGTTGTTACGACACATTAACACTCATAATTATGCACTCGCTTTTTTAAATCTTAGTTTAGGTTTTATATGTCCCCACTGAACACACATCAATCTTTGTCAGGCTCTAACTTTTTCAAATAAGAAAATGCTTGCTTTTGTTTTTCACACTAATACTAAAACACCAACTCATATGAAAATAAAAAGAACATTTTGGTATCTCTTTTCTTCTACCAGAATTTAACTTGCTCCACACAGACAACTGTATGTTTGTTGAAAGATTATAAGAAGACTTAAAGACTTATATAGAAACCATTGCGTGGGTGAATCACAAACATTTCATTTAACAAATGCTCTTTGCACGTGTACTTCGTAAAGCCAAGTAAAAAAAAACAAAAAAACAACCTCCCCCCTCCACATTTTCCCCCGATGACGTCACCTGAGTTTAACGGCCCGAAAGAACTGTCGCAGCAACAAGTGTTGAAAGTAAATGTGTTGTTTGCGCGCCAAGAGTTTCTCTGAATGTGTCTCGGCTCATTAAATGCGTGTATTACCCCTGGCCATTTAAAGCATTCACTGCAGATACCATTGAAAGTTGCGGCTCAATGACAAGTGCGGATCTCCTGGCACTAGCAGGGAGTTCGTGTTATAAGCACTTTCCATCAAACTCACATCATGTCGGGTATCAGCTAAAGCCTGGTTGGTAGAAATGGATGCACATTTTCCAGAATACAGTTATAAGAATCTTGGGTCACACCAATTAAACGTCATTATTTGACTGTTATTTTGACTTGTCTCTGATATTTTATTAAATATATAAACGTAAACATCACAAATAATATTTAAAATTAGAATTCAAAGATTTCTATTGTGTAGAGAGCTATGTTAGTGACAGTGCATTTTAAAATATTACCCCAATCGTTTCATTAAAAAATAAAAAAACTGGGGCAACTTATTGTTGCTACATATCCATGAACAACTACATCAAATAATATAACGAATAATCAAAAACATTTTGCGAGCGTAAATGTCCCGATTTACTAACAAGTTTCACGTATAACACTGGAGGAACTTTATAAACCTCAAGTAAGGTAGAAGTATTCATAATTCTAATTTAAAGTTCTCATGATATCTATCACACTTACCCAACGTCAAAACTATTGATATTTTTCTTACCAAACAACATTCCTAATACGATTTTTAAAAATTAGTAAGGGCCAAAAGGAACGGGTGAAATCGACAGGTTGTTGTTTTCTTTTTTAATAACTTTTTTTGGACGATAACAAAATACATATTTACCATTTATGTTTTTGTGCATTTTCCAAGGATGTCCCAGAATTCTCATTATAAATCTGCAGTAAACTTGCTAAGGTAAGAGATATTGACCAGTAAACTTGCTAAGGTAAGAGATATTGACCAAATATTTTTAAAAAATCACCATCTTCCAATGATATTTTTCTGATTAGCCATTCCAAGATAAATTATTAATATTTATGCCTAATCTCTTTTAACCGAATTGCCAATACAGTCGCTGTCAACAGCGGTAATATTTAATGTTGCAATATGCCGACAAAGCTGACAATCCCAAACATGACCTAACAAAACTCTAGATTTTACTGCCCATTGAGGCATGGACATCCAAATTTGGAAAGTTACCCCCATTACTTGGCGACTCCATTGAACGCCAGCCCATAAAATGATCAACAGTTTTACACAACAGTCAAAAAGTCTTTCACACAACTCGACCGATGTCATCACATTTAGACCCCGCCATTCAACAGCCGGTTCCTTGTATCCCGGCGCACGTCCATTATCCCGGGTCACCGGGCTTTTATTCTGGCTTGTGTTAGCGGTGTCTATTTTGTCTGCTTGCTGGAGATTACGGACGCCGTGCATTAGTGCAATGTTTAGTCCGGCTCAATAGAAATTATGATGTTTGGCCGCGCCCGCATATATAAGAGCGGTTGATCGCGGATATCGAACAGGGTATACGGAATGTATTGAACTTTCATTGAAAGACATTTATTTAAAGACTACAAGTATTGATCAAAGGATAGTGTAGACCAAAAGGCAACATTTTATCTTGCTCTCTTGGTGAGGTGTTAATGTGGTCACCGAGTTAGCACATCGCCTCAGGTACCAAGTGTTAACTTGGTCACCGTGTTAACAGATCGCCCCAGGTACCAAGTGTTAACTTGGTCACCGTGTTAACAGATCGCCTCAGGTACCAAGTGTTAACTTGGTCACCGTGTTAACAGATCGCCCCAGGTACCAAGAGATGAAAGTCATGTCAGAGCAGGACGACGAAAGAAATCACGTGGTGCTAATAACATGAGTTAAGTTCATGTCAATTTAAAAATTGAGAATTTTACTCTGTGACTATGGTGTTTACAAAATATATGTGTGTGCAAAATATGTGTTTACAAAATATATGTGTGTGCAAAATATGTGTTTACAAAATATATGTGTGTGCAAAATATGTGTTTACAAAATATATGTGTGTGCAAAATATGTGTTTACAAAATATATGTGTGTGCAAAATATGTGTTTACAAAATATATGTGTGTGCAAAATATGTGTTTACAAAATATATGTGTGTGCAAAAATGTGTTTACAAAATATATGTGTGTGCAAAATATGTGTTTACAAAATATATGTGTGTGCAAAATATGTGTTTACAAAATATATGTGTGTGCAAAATATGTGTTTACAAAATATATGTGTGTGCAAAATATGTGTTTACAAAATATATGTGTGTGCAAAATATGTGTTTACAAAATATATGTGTGTGCAAAATATGTGTTTACAAAATATATGTGTGTGCAAAATATGTGTTTACAAAATATATGTGTGTGCAAAATATGTGTTTACAAAATATATGTGTGTGCAAAATATGTGTTTACAAAATATATGTGTGTGCAAAATATGTGTTTACAAAATATATGTGTGTGCAAAATATGTGTTTACAAAATATATGTGTGTGCAAAATATGTGTTTACAAAATATATGTGTGTGCAAAATATGTGTTTACAAAATATATGCGTGTGCAAAATAGATGTGTGTACAAAATATATGTGTGTACAAAATATATGTGTGTACAAAATATATGTGTGTACAAAATATATGATTTTACAAAATATGTGTGTACAAAATATATGTGTTGACAAAATCATAAACAAAAAGAAAAATATACTTGTATCCCACAGTTTTTATTTGATTTACTGCTAACTCTATTGATATTTATTTGGATAATCCAACTATCTATTTGATGTACAAGCACAGAAGAGTCAGATCCAAAATTCATTTACTGCTACTGCATGTGATATTCACAGCCTATCAAATCACTACTTTTTGCTTGGAAAAAAAATGTCACTATTATAATGTACTAGGCGACCCGCGACGAAGCACACGCCGCAGAATTGCTAATAGGTGAGTGAAGACTTCGTGGGGTTGATTTTGAGGATACAACTGTGATTGCTTGAAAAGATGGAACTCTGGAGAGAGCTACATACAACTGTCCGTGACTGAAGACCGCAAAGAAAAAGTGAAAAGAACGGACACAAACAGCAACACGAATAAATAAGAACAACGCAAGTGATTGTGGTTCAAAGAAAAGAGCAATGAGACACACCTGTTGGCAAAGCAAATCAACCAACGTGGAGCTGGCTCAGAGCTTAATGGGGTCATGTGGAGCTGGCTCAGAGCTTGTTGGGGTGTGGAGCAGGCTCAGAGTTTGTTGGGGTGTGGAGACTGGCTCAGGGCTTGTTGGGGTGTGGAGCTGGCTCAGAGCTTGTTGGGGTGTGGAGCTGGCTCAGAGCTTGTTGGGGTGTGGAGCAGGCTCAGAGCTTGTTGGGGTGTGGAGCTGGCTCAGAGCTTGTTGGGGTGTGGAGCTGGCTCAGAGTTTGTTGGGGTGTGGAGCAGGCTCAGAGTTTGTTGGGGTGTGGAGCAGGCTCAGAGTTTGTTGGGGTGTGGAGCTGGCTCAGAGCTTGTTGGGGTGTGGAGCTGGCTCAGAGCTTGTTGGGGTGTGGAGCTGGCTCAGAGCTTGTTGGGGTGTGGAGCTGGCTCAGAGCTTGTTGGGGTGTGTGCATGGCTGGCAAGTGAGGGTGGTACATGAGGGGGGGTGTAGCTCAACAGCAGTGCGCATGTCTCGAGACCAACAATGGGCAGGAAAGGGAAGGGAGGGTTTGCTTGCGTCTTGCCTGCTCTGGCGTATTATATATATAGGAAATTAAACATGCTTTCCCCCCAATCTTAACGTGGGTAAGCCACGAGAATTCCGCTCAGTCGACAAGTTAATGTTTAATAGTAGACGGGATGGCAAAGATTTTAGCAATCCTTTCATATGAAAGTTGGCTGAAGATAAAACCCGTAGACTTAGATAATAGACTATATTTACCGCTGCTTACCCCGGACCACTTGTGGTGACCTTCCCTTACCACATCCATATTTCTGATAATCATTTTGATTAAATCTGTAAGGTACCTTTTTTTTTCTTTTTCTTATCTATACAGACGCTCCTTCTATGCAGAAGATAGTTGCGTCCACAGACCATGACAGATGATCTGTTGGCAAGTGATGCAGCAATCACAGGCCACGGCTTTGTGGGGTTCCACGCATTACCCAGCCGCCTAAAGGTACCCATTCGGAGCGGGGTGACTCAGGGACGCCCTAGGCCCCGGGAACAAACCCTTGCCTTCACACGGATTCGAACCCGTGACCATCGGTACGACAGTCCAGTGCGCTGCCGCTCGACCACCGCGTAAGGGCAGGGCCTATTATTTAAGATAAAGAAAGTTGGGCTAGGAATTAATTTATAGACTAATCAAGGAAACGAGAAATAGGTATTAGAAATCATACGAACAAAGAATTTGATGATCTGGTAGTTAAAATAAAACCAAAGAAACATAAATTGCAACTGGGGAAAATGCTATTAAGATTTGTGTGTGCCATGTCACCTTCAAAAGAACTAATATTCAAATTTATACAGAAAATGTGCCATATTCCCACCTATACCAGTGGTGGCGAACCTTTATGGGGTCGCGTGCCCAAAATTCAAACCAAAACCCACTTATTTATAGCAAAGTGCCGACACTCCAATGAAACACGAAAATGGTAAGTTTGGCTTAGCTGGTTTGATTAAGGAAGTAATATTTTAGTCACGTGCCGGCAGAGGGGGCTATGCGTGCCGACTGTGGCACGCGTGCCATAGGTTCGCCATCATTGACCTATGGAGATGATTTCATCGTGTCTCGCCGTTTGTGTTATATTGAGATGAGTCTCTTCTTATAAAACAGATCAGGCAAGGACAGTGACAGAGTCATGCTCAGTGTCTGCATGTCAGACAATTGTATAGATGAACTTGAACAATCAAAAAGTAAGTCATCAAGGCGAATAACTTGCTATTGATTAGTGCTATGGACGCAAGTAAGGATGGATCTGGCAAAAGTGGCGACAAAGTCATCTTTCAAATTAATGTGAATTTTTTTATTATGGCTTTTCTTTGACACAAATGATAAAAAAATCAGTGTTATCTTGTGCAGGGTTTGAAACAATGAGTTAGCTTTCTACTTCAGTTTGAGAAAAATAGTGAAAATGTTTTCGCCACAACGCACCAGCAAAGTATAAGAATAAATTTGTTTGCAAATGCTCTGGTTAAAATTAGTTAAAAACTCAAAATTTACTTCGTTGTCTGAAAAAAGTAAAACCACTTGTCAGAAATTGATGAGAAAAGACGTGACTCAATGCTCGACTGGAAATTGTCTGCCCCCAAAAATAACGGGCGGTGTGACTTCGGTGACTTTTTTTATTTCAGTCTTTTGAAACAAAGAATGGGATTTTACTTGCGGTTAAGTAAATCATTATAATAATAATAATAATAATAATAATAATTGATAATTTATATAGCGCTGTATCCCATCAAGGAACCGGGCTCACGGCGCTTTACATGGAGATCATAACATACATATAATAATTAAATAACCATTCATACCATAATAACAACATACAGGACAGTATATTAAACACAAGCTACGTTAATCATTAAAAGAAATGTTGTTTCATTAATTTTGTAAATACATTTTGATAAGATGCGTCTTAAGTGCAGTCTTGAACATGGGCGCCCGCAGAAAATTTTCTAGGGGGGGGGCAAAATATTTTTAGTAATGTTTTAATGTAGTTTTAATTTACTGTAGCGTATATGTATTGTAAACGAACGGACTGGGCACTGTAGTAATGAAGGGCATACATTAGTACCAAAATTGTTATTTACACAATGTATGCAAGTATATAACGAAACATAATTTTAAAATAAAATTTATTCTTTAAACAAGAACTGGAGTCGTCTGTTATCCCTGCCAAACATATCTACAATTTTGTCCATAAAGTCTTTTTTGTTGCCGTTCACTTTGTCTCTGTGTACGCTTAACATGCACAACCCAGAAAGACGTTCATCTGACATTGTATATCTAAGCCATGTTTTTACACGACGTAATGTGCTGAACGATCGCTCCACAGTACATGTTGTTGCTGGTAATGTTAGCAAAACTAGTAAAGCATATCTGACAGCCGGATAAAACTTTGTAAACGGTAACAAGTCGAGGAAATCTTGGCTACTTTTGTATCCTCGCGTTTTCCAAAAATCAAACCAACTCAAGGCTTCACTTTCAAAATTATCAATGTGGTATACCTGATTAATAGTAGACATTGTATCCTTAAACTGTTGACGATTCAATTTGTACAATTTCGAAGGGTGTAGCAACGTTAAGTTAAATTGTGCACTGTTGGCTTCACAAAATCGACTCTCAATTGAGCTAATTAGAGAATCCAAGTATGGAATGTAAACTGTTTGTCTGAAGTACTCCTCAACACTTGTGGTTTCTGGATTACTTCGATGCTTTTGTCTTCCACACTGTCTTGGGATAATCAGTTCAATATCCACCTTCTGTGCGATTTGTACTGTTTTCTCAAAAATATCCCTGAAATAGTTATCGGAATCACCTCGGTGAAGTTTTATTACACTGAGCAGGTTTTGAACTTGCAGTTGGACTTCTGGAAGATCAACTTGAACAGCTTGAAGAGCCTGAGTAACTGGTTCCAGTATGGCAGAGTACTGCGAAATAATATTGAGACAAAATAAAAACGTGCTGGACTTTGATGAACAATATAATTGATGTGCAGCTTGTCGTGTATTTCCATTTGCATGCAATGAAAATTCTTCCAGTTGACAATAAATATCTTCAAATTTACTAGAAAAAATCCGAATACTTTTATACTTGCTTGTCCATCTTGTCTCACACAGAAGAGGAATATTTGGAACAGAGGACCTCCTTTTTGGACTTTCACGAAAAAATGTAATAATTGCTTTGATAGTACCAATAGTATTTCGTATCACTGCAACATTATTAAGATCATTTACTACGAGATTCAGTCTATGCGAGGCACAGTGAACAAAGGCAGCCTTGGGGTAAATACTTCGAATTTTTGCCTGAACACCATTTTCTTTCCCGGCCATTGTAGAGCATCCATCATAACCTTGACCCAGCAGATTATTAAGGAGAAGACCAAATGTTTTGCAATGTTCAATAATACAATCAGATATCGTGGCGGCGTCCATATCTTTCAGATGAGAAAATCCAAGGAATTCTTCACGAATCATAGCCTGCTCACTAGACGTATCTACAAACCGGACTCCCAGTGATAATTGTTCTGTTCCTGAGATATCTGCTGTTTCATCGGCTATGATCGAGAATCCAACAGCATTGTTGGCAGCTTTTACAATGTCTTCTCGCAGAGCTTGTTCAGACATGTTGATCAAATCATTCTGAGTTCGGTGTGATGTGTAACGTGCATTTTTAGCAGCTGTATCAAAATGGTTTTTTTAAATACTGTCTCCTCCCTCAATTCGATAAGCATAAAGTTGTTCGGCATTTCCTTTGGTGCTATTTTCCCCACGAATTGCCAAATCGTTTGTTCCGCAAAATAAGATTGTTGAAATAATAGGATACAGTTTCTTTCTGTTTTCTTCAATAATTCGTTTTACTGAATTATCTACCTGACAAATAATAACCTTATTTGGATCTCTAATGGTTGACGTGAAGTGTTCAGCATTTTGTTGAGACCCACGATGCCATGCTGAGCTGATATGGTTTCTTGCACATTCATTAAAATCTTTGTACTTTGTGCAAGGAGTAGTAATAAAGGCACCTTGAATTCCTCTTTGAACTGGTTGCGGGAATAAAACACAGAAAATGCAAAAGGCACCTTTTAACCTTGGTGAATATGATAACCATGGACTATACTTTGTCAGCCAAGATTCCCTGAAACAACGTTTTCCACTTCCAGATATGTCACCTTCAAAATCATATGACTGTTGAGGCTTGTATGGATCAGTTAGCAAACGATACTTAAGATCGACAGCAATCTTCGTAGTAGATTTTATATAGTTTCCAATGTCATATGTTAACATAGTATCTCCACTTTCAAACTTGTCAGGGTCTGGTTCTGGTGGTAGCGTTGCTACTCCAGATGAACAAGCAACAGTGTCCGTTTTCCGTTTTTTGCAGACAGGAGTTAACGTTATGTCTTCTACATCTGGAATCGATTGCTGTGGCTGTGTGAGAGGTTTTAAAAATTTCCGGATATCCATGACGCCTAAAAGTAAACTGTTTATTGCAATAACTTCTTTGCTTTGGTACACACAGTTATTGATGTCTAAGTTCTTGAACTAACACAGGAATCATATTATACAGTTATGCTACCGTATATGCCCTACTGACGACTATCTCTACAGCACTGTCCTAAGTGTCTTACATGTCGCACCTAAATGCTGTCTCTAAAATGTTCTCCTTAAATGTTCTCTTCCTTATATAGTCGGCGAGCCGTAAGGTGTTTGATCCGGTCCAGCAGTATTGTCATATACTCTAATCTGTATAATTCATTTCCGGTCATTGTTAGGAGGAATTCGGAAGGCCTCACATCCGGCAGCCAAATACACAACATTGTGCTGGGCTGGGGGCGGTATTGTTAGAGAACCGATAATTTTCACCTCTGCCCGACGCATTCCAAGCTCCACCACAATAGTGTGGTGGGCTGCAGGGGGGATGGCTGTGGAAGCTTTTACTTCCGAGTCCAATAAATTTCTGGAGCCGGATGTCCTCACTTCCGAATTCCTGTCAGTCATCAGTAATCCAACACCCCAGGTACCGCCACACTGCGGGAGTGAACAGAAGGCCCTTTGTTGCATGCGTTATAAAGGGGGAGGGGAGCACAGTGGCTGACGCTCCCCATGTATGTTTTTGGGGGCACACGGCCACATCCATAATAAAAATACTTATGTTCAAAATAACGTTTGACTCCCAACATACGGTTGTACATAAAATAATTAATATTGTAGAGAACCTGTTGGTATGTGGGTGTATTGGGCCTCATTACTACTGGTTGGACTAAACTCTCTGCTTTCACTCTATTCAAACACCAAGACTGTAAGACTACATGAAGACTTATTATTTCCTCTTTATTGCCTCACTCCTTGATTCCGCTGCTGTCTCAATTCCGAAGCGGACGGCTGACCTTTAGATAACAGAGTCTACATTAAGCACCTCTGGGCATCTGGACGCGGTTCGGTCTATTCATCTATCCAAGCTACCGCATGGGGCAGTTCACACATCTTGGTCAGTCCTGACCAGACTAAAAGTCCTTGCCAGCAACAGAAATCTTTGATTTAAAAACCGTTTAACTGCCCTAATTCTCTACAATATAGAAAATATAAACATAATTACCCAGTAAAACGAAATCAGCATCAGCTTAGTTACTTTCTGTTTATTTTCTCTTTACTTTAATACATTTGTTGTCTATTATTGTCAATTTTTTTTTAATCCATCAATCCAGGGGGGGGCAAGCGCCCCCCACCCTTGCCCCCCCCCTGCGGGCGCCCATGGTCTTGAAGGACTTGGTAGTTGGAATACTACGGATGTGTAATGGTAGAGAATTCCATTGTTTGACTGCACAAAAAGAGAATGACCTTTCGCCAAAAGTTTTAGTTCGTGTCTTAGGAACACAGAGAATACGTGTGCCTGCAGAAGAGCGTAGCTGACGACTGGGTGAGTAGACCGACAGAAGTTCAGTAAGATATGAAGGCGATGAGTCAGAAAAGAAGTTGTGACAGAGAACAGCCAGTTTGTAATCAATTCGAGCTTGTATTGTTAGCCAATGAAGTGAGTAAAGTGGCGGAGTAACATGGTCATGTTTTTTTGCCTTAAGAACTAGTCTGGCCGCTGAATTTTTAACTTTCTGTAGTTTTTCAATGCATTGTTTTGGCGCACCTGACAGAAGAGAATTGAAATAATCAATACGAGCTAGAACAAGGGCACAGACTAGAGTTTTTGTTTCACTAACTGTTAAGTAATGACGGAATGAGCTGATCTGACGAATGGCGGTGTAGGCAGAGCGACAGATGTGACTGATGAGGTCGTTGGTAGACATGTTGTCAGAAATAATGTAGCCAAGATTCCTAGTCGATGTTTTGAACAGTATATCAGAACTAGCCACCTGAATAGAATTAGGAAGAGACAAAGTACTGCGTGATTCATTGTTGCAAAATAGAAGTGCTTCTGTCTTGTCATCATTCAGTTTGAAATTGCTGAAAGTCATCCAAGACTTTACCTCACCAATGCACTCCTGCATCATTTGGACAGTGGAGTCAATATCAGAGGGATCAGTGTGAGTGTATAGCTTAGTATCATCTGCAAATGATTGGCTTTTAATTGAATGCTTTTCGAAGAAGTAGAAGTAGTGGCCTTGTATACAGTACGAAAAGTACCGGACCAAAAACGGAGCCTTGAGGCACACCATAAACCAAGTCAGCTTTGTGAGAGATACAGCCATCTACTGATACCACCTGTGATCTGTTAGATAAGTATGATTGAAACCAAGCGAAATCTGAGCCGGAAATCCCAAAATAATTTTGCAGGGTTTTTAGCAACGTTTGATGGTCAACGGTGTCAAAGGCTGCACTAAGATCTAAGAGGACCAATATAGAGATTTTCCCACTGTCTAGTGCGAGTAGGTGGTCATTTGTTATCTTAAACAGGATGGTCTCTGTGCTGTGAGAAGGGCTGTAGGCCAACTGATTAGGACTTAGAAGAGTGTTGTCGTTAAGATAAGCAAAAAGTTGTTTTAAGACAAGTTTTTCTATGACCTTTGATATAAATGAAATATTACACACAGGTTGATAGTTGTTTAAATTGTTTTGATAGTAACTTTAACATGTCTGTTGACAAGAAAGAGTAGAGTGCAGACAATGGTCCAGTGGCTTTCAAATAGCACTAAAAACAAGTAGATTATCGTGTTATTCAGTGATAATATATACTGTTTCACCACTTTATGCATTATTACGCTTACATAGTTAGAAATTGATGATCGGACGGATTCAGTCAATACTTCAGGTCCGCTCAAGGTTGTTACTGGTTCCTGTTTGTTCTACCTCCATGGCTTCCTAGAATGCAACCCCAAAGAAGAAATTTTTGAAATCAAATATCGATGATATCCTATAGATCTCATGGTTTTCTCTCGCAAAATTTAACACCCAAACACACGTGAAAATACATAAACGTAAGTATAACTAAACAGAGAGATAAAGAGAGAGGGAGAATATTGGCTACCAAGTTTATCCAACACGCCACGAAGTTCTTCGTTATCTTGACTAGATATTCCTGTCCTCCTTTCTCAATCTGGCGTCTGATGTTGACAACCTAGAGGTCTGATGTTGACAACCTAGAGGTCTGATGTTGACAACCTAGAGGTCTGATGTTGACAACCTAGAGGTCTGATGTTGACAACCTAAAGGTCTGATGTTGACAATCTAGAGGTCTGATGTTGACAACCTAGAGGTCCGATGTTGACAACCTAGAGGTCTGATGTTGACAACCTAGAGATCTGATGTTGACAACCTAGAGGTCTGATGTTGACAACCTGGAGGTCTGATGTTGACAACCTAGAGGTCTGATGTTGACAACCTAGATGCCCAGTGTGATTTGGTGGTGGCCGGACATTTCAAACCCGGACGTTTTGACCCCGGAGGATCCAAAACCACGACGCTTCGACCCAGGACGTTTTGACCCATGGATGGTTCGACTAATGACGTAATGATAACATGCAGTGTAAATAATTAAAAATATAAAAATATTTAAATGACATATAAAGCATAAACAATAAAAACAGTCAATTCTTAGCTTTAAATAGATTTGACTAGATCATGGGTCCAAAAAGTAATCATAATTCTGTTTAAATTTAAAAATTGCATACTATCTCTTGCATTTGTTCCTGAAGAAAACGTTGCTGACAAATATGATAAGCTAGTGGCATGGACTCTAAATAAACAACAGTGAAAAATTAGAAACATACTACTAGCACACGCACATTCGTGGACGCCATGTCACGCCGTGTGCGAGGAAGGGGAGAGCAGTATAGACTAGGCCTGTCAACGGGTACCCGGGGACCCGTTGCCGTGCGATTACCCGGGTAGTAAAATTGAGCCCAGGAACCCGGGAAAATTTGGCTGCAATGTCTATCCAATGGTGGCAATAGTGCGGCTCCTCTGTGTTCAAATTAATGTTCGCAAACAATGTATCAAAAGAAAACTTTTTGTTTGAAATATTTGCTGTGATATACGTTAAACTAGAAAACAATTAGAGAAAGAAAGACACCCGTTAACGGGAATTAAAATACGGTCCAGAAAAATCTGCCTAACAAATTAAACTGCTATCATCAAAGAGACAAAAAATAAATTAAAACATGATTATTTCAAAAATCGTAAATTGTGACTTAGAATCTAAGTACTTTTAGCACTGAGCTCTTCAATTCGTCATACTTATAAATACCTATCACTTAATTTGCCAAGTATTAATTATTAACAGGTTAAACAACTTGAAATTTATTATATACGTACATGTATATTTATATTTAAAAGTTGTAGTTGTAACAACGGTGATTTTTGTGATTTATTATTTAAAATTCAAGAAACACTTCTATACACATAGTGAATATATATATAGATAGTTGATTTATGAAGTCCCATTTATTTAGTGTAAGTTACTGAAATTTTAGTACATGTGTGTTTGTGCGTTTTCAGAATTGTTCCAAATTTACAATGAAATAAATATTATATAATTAATAAATTATGTTTATCATTACACTTTTATTAATAAATACACACAGACAATAAAAACGATTTTTAATTGTGTGCATGATTACGTATGTACTATATTTGTTCCGTCAAAAACAGTTAAAATCATTCTTATTTTTAAGGAATTAGTATTGTAATATATTTCGTTTATTACAATGGTATTTCCATTTATTACTGCACCAAAAAGCAGCGGTGCTGACGCATTTAATATAACGTTGTACCTGAGAGAACTAAGACTGCAAGAATTGTATTATTTCTTTTTTTATTTTTAAATTTTTTTACCATACTATAAGACCGAGTATTACAAAATTGAATTACTTAAATGATATACTGAATGTGGAGCCTAAACTTGGTAATAGAAATATGAAATTGTGAAGAAATATAGATTTTAAAAATATTTTTTTAAACTACGAAACTATCAAATTAATTTATTTAGTGTTTACTTAAATTTATGTATAATTGTATTTTAAGACTACTTCTTGTTTGTGAAACTATTTTTCCTAACAGAAAAATACACTCTATTTTATCTAAGTGGCATGCCACTTGATTTCGATCCCTATACAATAGGGATGCAATATCTATGAATTGCAAGTTTCAGAGGTGTCTCTAGGGCGGTGCGGGCCGCTCCTGGTGACACCAAAATGTAAAATTTAATGTGTACGATTTTATGTCAAAAAAGAGACGCAAAAATTTTTTCCCTAAGAAAAAATTTACGAAATACAATGAAATACGTCAAAAGCGAAAACTTATTAATAGAATAATATCGGTTAACATAAAATAATAAGACGTTTCCGACAAACTACAATTAAATAAATTAGGGGGGAAAAAAGGAAAAGAAACAGCTGCGCCGGAAGGAGAATTAAAAAGGCTGGACGTGCAAGAGTCACCCGGGTACCCGTTACCAGGTCAGTACCCGTGAAAATTTGGCTGCAATGTCTATACTCTATACCAAGGGTCGGCAAAGTTTTGAGACGGAATAGCCAAAAGCTGCAATGTAAAAAGGTTCAATTTAAAAAGTCCTTCCTATTACAAACTGTTACCGGGACACATCAGCTCGGCGAAAACATTATTGTGAGGTGCAGCGACGATTTGAACAAACATTGGAAACAACCACCCGTATAAAATACTTGTGTAATTAGAAACCAAAAAAAAACAACATAAAATAATTTGAGACTAGCCAAAATTATTACGATATGAAATTGATTTTATCTCCACTTGTGCGTACAAATCTATCTTATCTATACAGACGCTCCTTCTATGCAGAAGATAGTTGCGTCCACAGACCATGACAGATGATCTGTTGGCAAGTGATGCAGCATTCACATGCCACGGCTTTGTGGGTTCCACGCATTACCCAGCCGCCTAACTACATGTAGTGTTAGGTACCCATTCGGAGCGGGGTGACTCAGGGACGCCCTAGGCCCCGGGAACAAACCCTTGCCTTCACACGGATTCGAACCCGTGACCATCGGTACGACAGTCCAGTGCGCTGCCACTCGACCACCACGTCCCCAGTTGTATCTTCGTGAGCGTCATTTATTTATTTATTTTTATTTATTTATTTAAATTTTTAAATTTTTTGTTGTTGCTATTTAGCAAAGAATTTGAGTTCGTGTTTTCATGAGTCTATTAGGCATCATAAAGAAATGATAAATCATTCAAATAGAATTCATAGATAATATAATATGTGCGTCTACATAATATGTGATTGTTTAAGAGGGAGCTTTCGTACAGTTATAAAATCAACCTTCGAATTTAGACCACAATATGACCACAACGTGGCCACACAATGACCACAATATGACCACACAATGAACACAATATGACCACACAATGACCAAAATATGACTACACAATGACCAAACAATTGCCACAATATGACCACACAATGACCACAATATGACACTAATATGACCACAAAATGACATGTGAGTGTTGGGCCAGATCACCGTATAAAGTGCACATAGTCTCTGAGACGTAAACGCAAGCTCAATCAATATTGATTCAATATTGTTAATTAAATGATCTTGTCATTGACGCAATATAATTGACTTCCTAAAGAATCTAAAATCTATCGTTTCATCGATTATATCTCGGGGTATTCAAGTTAGCAGCTCGCTTTATGGCCAGCATTTATTTCCGTTTCCAAAAAGTCTTTGTTCCCGATTTAAATTCATCTATTCACATGTAAGGTGTGTGCTATTAACATTGTTCCTCAATCTGTCTGGCTGACTCCCTTCACCGAAGTCTTCAATGGTGGAGGTTCGGGGGCTTTACTGCTTGAGTGGTCCAACGTGATTGGTTGCTAAGTAAATTAGTATGAAGCGGCGTAGCAATGGGGGTGTGGAACACACAAGGTGTCACCTTTCAAGGGGGCGAGGGTTTAGGGGCCGTTCATAAATGACGTCACGTGCCTAAGGGGGGAGGGGGTGTTTAAGAAATGTGACGTTGTATTAAAAACGCGCAACTTTAAATAAAAGTTCCACTTACATGTTTGATTGCTTGCAATTTTTTATAGACGTTTTCAAGGGCTTTACACGTGTTAAGATAATAGGGTGTAGACTTACATTAAATATATACTTAAATGGAAACAAAGTTATTTGCAACATGCCAATTTTCAATTAGACTTTTAAGGGGGTTGTCAAATCTTTGTGACATCATATTGGAGGGGGGTCTAAGTTCTTGTGACGAAGTGTGACGAGGGGGGAAGGGGTATAAAAATCGCGTGACTTCATTTATGTACGGCCCCTTACACCAAATTGAAAAAAATGCAAATTTACAGAGGATACACAGATCTTTTTTCGGATTTCATAAGCGAAAAAGCGATTAAATTTAAATGTTACATTTGGGCAATCAATGAAAATGAGTGCTTTATTTAATTAAAAATTTTGGTTTATTCCATAAAAATCAGGTGACCATAAGTCAGTCGAAAAAAAATAAATAGAAGTAAAAGAAAAGATTTTTAAAAACCAAGTTTTTAAAAGCGGACTAAAAAGAAGAAAATAATTTAAAACTTGTAAGTTCAAGTACTTCGATTTAATATGACTAAAAACGTGGGGCGGGCGCTTATGAGGTTAAACATATGCGGTTCACTCATTCTCTCACTTATAGAACTCTCTTTTGCCTTCTAAATTAGAAATCTTTAATTTTTATACCAAACACCCACCCCACGTTTTTAGTCATATTAAATCGAAGTACTTGAACTTACAAGTTTTAAATTATTTTCTTCTTTTTAGTCCACTTGTAAAAACGTGGTTTTTAAAAATCTTTTTTTTTACTTATATTTATTTTATTCTTTTTAGTCCACTTATAACCACCTGGTTTTTAAAAATATTTTTTTACCTCTATTTATTTTACCAAACACCTCACAAGCGCCCGCCCAACGTTTTAAAAACATTGTGATGTGGTCACGGGGCGAACTCACGGATGTCAACAAAAGCCGACGGTACAGATGCTTTCATATATACTATAGATAAACTTAAAAGTTCAATAATTGAATAACGGTACATTTGATCGATCTGAAATTTTGATACAATGCATTGTCATCCAAGATCTATCTGTGGTAAAATTTTCAGATCTCTAGGACCATCAGAAGTGGTTCAATTTTACGTTGGCAGATTTGAAAAAATCTTGGACAAACAATGCCCAACGAAAGCGAGTTAATAAAAACGTGGTAATAAAACAAACCCGTAAAAACAAAGTTTTTGACTATAAATCCCTTTTATATGAGACATAACTAACAGTAGTGATTATTTTTAAACGCTACAAACATTGACAGACTGACACCGAGTGATGTCCCTTGTCTTTAATAAATGGGGGTGGGACGTGAGGGGGTGTTGGCACGACGGTCGGCGTCAACTCAAACTCACGTGGAATTGGAAGAAAAAAACAATAACCAACCGTGAATTTGAATTACATACCTCATATAAGGATAAACTAAAAGTGCATTAATTTAATTACAGTACGTTCGATCGATCTGAAATTTTGATACGATGCATTGTTAGGTTAGACGGGTCCGTGTGCCAAATTTCAGCTCGATCCGATCACGGGAAGTGGGTCATTTTTTACTTTTGTTTTTCCGCCCGCCCGCCCAGCCCATGAGATGATGAGATGGCCGCGAAGTTAATATAAGGGATTTAAAAAGAAGTTTTGGCTATAATTTAACGCTCTTTGAAGTGTTTATTAACTTCCGTAGTGACGGAAGCTATTTTTAAATCCCTTATATTAACTTCACCGGCGTCTCTCTCTCTCTCTCTCTGTCTGTCTGTCTTGGGCTCGGCGGGCGGAAAAACAGAAGTCAAAAATGACCCATTTCCCATGATCCGATCAAACTGAAATTTGGCACACGGACCCGTCGAACCTAACAATGCATCGTATCAAAATTTCAGATCGATCGAACGTACCATAATTAAATTAATGCATTTTTAGTTTATCCTTATATGAGGTATGTAATTCAAATTCACGGTTTGTTATTGTTTTTTTCTTCCACTTCCACGTGAGTTTGAGTTGACGCCGACCGTCGTACCGACACCCCCTCACGTCCCACCCCCATTTATTAAAGACAAGGGACATCACTCGGTGTCAGTCTGTCAATGTTTGTAGCGTTTGAAAATAATCAATACTGTTAGTTATGTCTCATATATAAGGGATTTATAGTCAAAAACTTTGTTTTTACGGGTTTGTTTTTTATCAAATTCCGAGAAATACGGCATTCAACTGATACCACTAGGGCAGTGCTTCTCAAACCTTTTACTATAGCGGACCGGCAGGAGTTTTTCCATTGCACCAGTGACCGGTGCACTATTTTCCCTGTACAGACGTTGTAGCGAGTAGCGACATGAGCCCCCACATGGCCTACAAACGTGGTAGCGACATGAGCCCCCACATGGCCCACAGACGTGGTAGCGACATGAGCACCCACATGGCCCACAGACGTGGTAGCGACATGAGCCCCCACATGGCCCACAGACGTGGTAGCGACATGAGCACCCACATGGCCCACAGACGTGGTAGCGACATGAGCACCCACATGGCCCACAGACGTGGTAGCGACATGAGCACCCACATGGCCCACAGACGCGGTAGCGACATGAGCCCCCTCATGGCCCACAGACGTGGTAGCGACATGAGCCCCCTCATGGCCCACAGACGTGGTAGCGACATGAGCCCCCTCATGGCCCACAGACGTGGTAGCGACATGAGCCCCCTCATGGCCCACAGACGTGGTAGCGACATGAGCCCCCTCATGGCCCACAGACGTGGTAGCGACATGAGCCCCCTCATGGCCCACAGACGTGGTAGCGACATGAGCCCCCTCATGGCCCACAGACGTGGTAGCGACATGAGCCCCCTCATGGCCCACAGACGTGGTAGCGACATGAGCCCCCTCATGGCCCACAGACGTGGTAGCGACATGAGCCCCCTCATGGCCCACAGACGTGGTAGCGACATGAGCCCCCTCATGGCCCACAGACGTGGTAGCGACATGAACCCCCTCATGGCCCACAGACGTGGTAGCGACATGAGCACCCACATGGCCTACAGACGTGGTAGCGACATGAGCCTTCAAATGGCCTACAGCCCTAAAACATTTGGTATGAATTCCGTTAGTTGTATGTTAGTTATATGTTAGTTGTATGTTAGTTATATGTTAGTTATATGTTAGTTATATGTTAGTTATATGTTAGTTATATGTTAGTTATATGTTAGTTATATGTTAGTTATATGTTAGTTATATGTTAGTTATATGTTAGTTATATGTTAGTTATATGCTACATGTAATAGAAACAATTTTGAAAAGAATAATTACTTTTCTTCACTGATCTTTATGGTCGTGGGCGGTAACTACTCTACTGCACATAACTATGTTCTACTTTGTCATGGACTGGAACTATGAATTTTTCTCTAAAATGTTGCTTGAAAATAAAAGGTGTCAAATGGTGGCCTCATTTTTATGAATGATTAAAAAAATATATATGTTAATAGTCAATGATAGTTTCTCTGATCATGTGAGTAACAAAGTCATTTTAATTATGTTGACTTTTTTCTGCTTTTAGGTTACAAACAAATCTTATGAAACATTAGAAATCGAAAAACATCATGAAATATATATATATATATATATATATATATATATATATATATATATATATATATATATATATATATATATATATATATATATATATATATATACACGCACACACACTAGGGCTGCGGAAATTAACGATTAATTTCGCGATTAATCGTTAAAAATTTTTATCGATTAAAAATTTTTTAATCGATAAAAATTCGATTAAAATTAAAGAAAATATTTATAATATTTTAAATTTTTTATCAATAAATAATTAATTACTAATAATTAATAATAATTTATATATTTTTTACGTACAAACTTCTCCCGCGTAATATTATAATTTATTTTATTACTTTTTGTGGACCGGCAGACGTCAAATAAAAAATGGCTGACAGCATCAGCGCAGTTAAATTTAAACATATAACTAGAAAGTTGAGCAAAAATTTTGTTTTTAAGCTAACTGCGGATGGCAAAGTCGAAGATGGTGAAAAAGTTTACTGTGTTCACTGCCGTAAGCAATTCTCTTTTAAAGGATCAAATACATCGCTGACGTACCACCTTCAGCAGAAACATCCGATCAAGTATCAACACATTGTCATATAATTTAGTTCAAAATATTCTTAATTTTCAATGTCCGTGAGAAATGTTCAGTTTAATGACGTCATAAATTTCTATTTTTTGGCTTTAATCGAGATTATCGATTAATTAATTTTTCATAAGTTAACGATTAAATTTAAATTAATCGATAACAGCCCTAATATACACACAATTGCTCCACGCAGTTGTTGGAGGTTTCCATTTCACATTTCAATAGCTCTAACATACATTCAAAAGCAATAACATGCAATAAAATTTATAAAATATACACTTTTTGTATGACGAATCCGTTATACGTCATCCACACATGCCGTCTGAGTATTTAATCACGGATATTCACTTTGCTAGTTCGTAAGAAGCTGTTATAGGTTTTACGTGCCGGTGAATCAGTTCAGGACAAAGTCGTGTTTTAGAGTTTAAGAAAGAGAAATGAATAAAAAAACAATAAGTTTACAACTGCACAACAACGTAAATAAAGTGAACTTACAGAGAAGCCGACCTCGGTTAAACTCCAGACGACATTCTCATCTTGTAACACAATCTAACAAGTCCAAACGCACAATGTCCTGGTGTTTTTTAGTTGTTTTGGGGTAGGTGAATTCATGTCAGTTATGAAAACTTCTATCATGAATTGTGTCAACAGATGAAGGCGCACAGAAATAAAAAAACGTAAACTAATGTCATCGAAACACGATGAACTGTCTCAGAGATCGACATTAGCTAAGATCGAAGATACAGACATGGACTTGTGTTAGCTGCATCTCTGTAAATAATGAACACACACGGTAACGTATTCCTTTTGCAAAAAGTGCACGTTTTTTGTTACCGACGATACAAATAACACTGCACACTGTATCACGTGGTTTCCACGCGTGTTACCAAACAGAGGAACCTAATTCACGTCACATCAATGCGCGTGCGGCTCGTGACGACGCCATTGTTGATCCTAAGTGACAGATAAATTAACCTGATCAGGAAAAAATAGGAGAGAAACAAAAGGCCAGACCCTTTGAGTCAATAGGACACCCAGGCCATGGTTCTTCGGGCACCAGGTGAATGGTGTGCGGATTTTTAGGAAGGAAGGGGAGGAGTGGGGAAGGGGGTCGACATGAATCGTTACGCTGTTTGTCAAACGGAATGACGTGATAAGTTGATCATTGTCTTAAAACTCCGACTACACAACGGCACCACTGCAAGAATGGCACCACTAAAACAAGGCCACCAAAACAACGGCACCACTGTAAGAATGGCATCACTAAAACAAGGCCACCAAAACAACGGCACCACTGCAAGCACGGCACCACTAAAACAAGGCCACCAAAACAACGGCACCACTGCAAGAATGGCACCACTAAAACAAGGCCACCAAAACAACGGCACCACTGCAAGAATGGCACCACTAAAACAAGGCCACCAAAACAACGGCACCACTGCAAGAATGGCACCACTAAAACAAGGCCACCAAAACAACGGCACCACTGCAAGAATGGCACCACTATAACAAGGCCACCAAAACAACGGCACCACTGCAAGAATGGCACCACTATAGCAAGGCCACCAAAACAACGGCACCACTGCAAGAATGGCACCACTAAAACAAGGCCACCAAAACAACGGCAATAATATAATTCACTAATCTCCACATTTCAAAGACATATTTAGTCTTCCGGGGGGGGGGAAGGGAATGTTTGGTGGGGGCTGGATTGAAGGAAGTGTCTTAAGGTCTTAGGTTTAACACCGGAGATCAAACTTAAGAGATTTGTTTGAGCACATTTTAAAAACAAACCTTTCCACACTGAACTGAATGTTTGACTGTGACTTGGGGTTAAAGGACCAATACTTTTATCTGTGCACCGGTATTTACATGTTTGGTATGAAATGATCCCTGCAACAATAAAAGATTATAGATAATCGTTAATTTCTCGGGAATATATGAAACATGTTTCGTTGCTATGAGAAAGCTGCTCAGATGTGGGTATTGTAATGATATAAGAGAACAAATGGAATTCAATCATAACAAAATCGAGGAAGTTTGTTGATGGAACTGAGCAATGTTTCCTCCAAGGTTCGCTGGTCTGTGCACAAAGTAAAATAAACAACACGTGTGCAAATTTTCACAACCATTTTTGTGCTATATTTTACCAAATTGGCTGCGGGGTAATTCTAAACTACTACGCGGCGTCAGTGAGATAACTGTGTGGCCGCGCAGCTAAAAGGAAACACAGGAGCTGAGACGTATCTTATCTACGTAGTTAAACAATCGAATGATGATCACTTTACTCGGCGTACTGGCAGTTCAGAGACCATGATTACATCCTGGATAAGAGATGTCATGTTGACACCTGCTCTGATAGATGTCATGATGACACCTGCTCTGATAGATGTCATGATGACACCTGCTCTGATAGATGTCATGATGACACCTGCTGTGAGAGATGTCATGATGACACCTGCTGTGAGAGATGTCATGATGACACCTGCTGTGAGAGATGTCATGATGACACCTGCTGTGAGAGATGTTCATGATGACACCGGCTGTGAGAGATGTAACAATTATTAAATGTGTCAGCGTTACACGTGTCATTCAAATGCCTCATGATGACATTATCATTTTTAGGGCTGTTAAGGATTACTTTAAATTTAATCGTTAACTTTTGAAAAATTATCGATTAATGAATAGTTAATTTCGATTAAAGCCAAAAATTAAAATATATGATGTTATAACATAAGTAACACTTATTAAACGTTATTGTTGAAAATCTAAATAACACTGGATTGTCTCCTTTAACCGACTACGCCAAAAGACAAGTGTGTTGACATTATTTGGTTCAAGTGATGAGCGGGTCTAATTGACAATATAAACTGCATAGCTGAACAATCATTCACATGGAACTGAGGTAACTGGTATGCCAAAAAACGGTCTTGGCAAGGAATGACATTATCGGATATCGGTGTTCATTAAGTTTCCACCATTGTAGAGGGTTAATGGCTTCAGGAACTTTCATCTCCATGTTGTAACGCAATAATTCATCAGAAGAGCTGTAGTCATTTTCTGTCTCAGTCAGACTCCATTACTTCCATTAGCTTAGCACGCTTTTCATTTGGTTTGATAAGTAGGCGAAGTGTTAGAACCATGGTAGGCACACTTTATCAACATTTTTTAACATTCCCGTCATTGAATAGTTTTAAACCAAAATGGTCATGTAATGGTCAGGAAATTTATTATTTATGGACCGAAATTTATTTTTAGTCTACTTTTTGACTTCTAATAATTTGTAAGTGATGAAAATCGTTAAGAAAATAATTTAATCGTAAAATTTTTTAAATTATTAATCGAGAAATTAATCGTTAATTTCCGCAGCCCTTCATTTTTTCATATACCACAATCAGAGTAACCATTATTAAATGTGTCATCGTTACACATGTCATTCAAATGCCTCATGATGTCATTATCATTTTTTTCATATACCACAATCAGAGTAACCATTATTAAATGTGTCATCGTTACACATGTCATTCAAATGCCTCATGATGTCATTATCATTTTTTCATATACCACAATCACAGTAACCATTATTAAATGTGTCATCGTTAAACATGTCATTTAAAAGCCTCATGATGACATTAACATTTTTAATATACCACAATCACAGTAACCATTATTAAATGTGTGTGTCATCGTTACGCATGTCATCGTTACTAAAGAAATGTGACATGATTGCACTTGTCATCGTTACTAAAGCAATGTGACATGATTGCACATGTCATCGTTACTGAAAATTTTTTTTTAACAAGTTTTAAACAAAACGACCTGTTTGCACAGTAGGCGTGCTAGACCCGGAGTCAATCATGCGTATCGTCATTACTGCACGCCTTGATTAACAAAATCTGGCTAAAATGTTAAACACGACACTGAAGAATTGCAGCCTTATTTTGGCCTGGGACTAGACTATTTTCTCGCCTTTGTGTCTGTTCGTTTTGTTTCCTTCGATCTGATATGTTGATTAAATATCGATTGATTCTCGTAACGCGGGGTCACAATGAGAAGTATACATCAGACGAGATTCTTTTAGCAGTCTTATAATAATTGGGATATCAGTAGGCCTACATGATAAATACATTACATCTATTACAAAATTGCATTTGTTTTTATTTTATCATTAATATTTCTAATTAACAAACTTGGGCCATCAAATGTAATAAAATAGCTAAATTCTTAATTTAAATAGTTTAAAAATTAGGAATTTCTTTTAATTCGCCTTGTGTTGTTAATTATTTATGTAAAATAAAATGAATTACTTTGTTTTAATGTTACCTGAAGTAGATATATGGATTTACGTGCTCAAATTAAGTTGGTCTTTTTTAAACTTTGTTTTTTCTACTTGAAAATTCATAGACCTCGTTAATGGGCTCAAAACATTTTATGACAACACATAAAAAATTTTAAAAATAAAATAAGAAGAAAAGAAAGAAAGAAACTCAATCATTTTCTGAAAATGCCACTAATCGAAATATCCAATAAAAGTGATTGTCTTGACTCGAAGTTAAATTTAATTGTTATCAAACCGTTTGCAAAATTAAATGTTAAGGATAATAGTATGAAATGAAAGAGGAGAATAAGAAAAGAAATTGGATGTGAGATTGTGATGACGTATCATACGCAGCGAAGTGTGGAAACTTGATCTGTCAGTTGTTATTGATGTCTTTAAATGACAGTGTTCAGGGCCTGCAACAGGTTTGCTGTCAAGGCATGACACTAATGACCTGCCTGGATATCCTTTATTTTACAGCTGAACTTTGAATATGATTCTGCCACCTATGAAAAGTTGAAGCTGTTGACGACCTCAGAACTAATGCCCTAGGGTCAAGATTGCGTTACACAGTAAAACAGTTAGCTTCGATGGAAAGGAGTTATTGAAACTTCCTTCGTGTGTACCCATTTCTCATGACGATTGCGCGCGCACTCAAGGGCAAAAAAGATGGCGGTAGGGGCTTCGACACTATTTAATTTTGCTATGATTAGAGTCGCGGCTTTTTTTTTGACAAAGCGCCAGTGTCGCAAAATAAATTCTCCCCATTAATACCCCCACCCCCAACCCCGTGTAGATTTATTTAAAATAAATTATCAGAGTGAGAAAAATAGTATTTTCTTTCAATTTTTTTAAAAAAATCTCTGCTATCTCTTAAGTAAAGTCTCGACATCAATAAGTTCGCCCAAAAGCTTTAACATGATACAAAATGATCACTCAAAACACACATGGATAATGCATAATGATTATTTCAATAGACACACGTGTTTCACACATCGTTACGGCAGTGGCGTAGTTCAAAGTGTGAGGACAACGCTATTCGACAACATCTCAAGGCCGTGACAAACATTGAACAAAATATACATTTACTTGGTTTTTTCTATTGTTTTCCTTTTATTTATTAACATTGTAAAGTATTTTTGGGGAGTGTTTTTTGCGTTAAATGTTGAACCACAAATGAATAGCAACATTGAGTTTTGTCACTTCTGTACAGAGCCAGTCGTGGTGTACAGGGGCAGTTGTGTACAGAGGCGGTTGTGGTGTACAGGGGCAGTTGTGGTGTATAGAGGCAGTTGTGGTGTACAGGGGCAGTTGTTGTGTACAGAGGCGGTTGTGGTGTACAGGGGCAGTTGTTGTATACAGAGGCGGTTGTGGTGTACAGAGGCGGTTGTGGTGTACAGGGGCACTTGTGGTGTACAGAGGCGGTTGTGGTGTACACAGGCGGTTGTGGTGTACACAGGCGGTTGTGGTGTACAGAGGCGGTTGTGGTGTACAGGGGCACTTGTGGTGTACAGGACCAGTTGTGGTGTACAGAGGAAGTTGTTGTGTATAGAGGCAGTTGTTGTGTACAGGGGCACTTGTGGTGTACAGGGGCAGTTGTTGTGTACAGAGGAAGTTGTGTATAGAGGCAGTTGTTGTGTATAGAGCCAGTTGTTGTGTACAGGGGCACTTGTGGTGTACAAGGGCAGTTGTTGTGTACAGAGGAAGTTGTTGTGTACAGAGGCGGTTGTTGTGTACAGAGGAAGTTGTTGTGTACAGAGGCGGTTGTTGTGTACAGAGGCGGTTGTTGTGTACAGAGGCGGTTGTTGTGTACAGAGGAAATTGTTGTGTACAGAGGAAGTTGTTGTGTACAGAGGAAGTTGTTGTGTACAGAGGCGGTTGTTGTGTACAGAGGCGGTTGTGTGTACATAGGCAAATGTGTTGTATAAAGGCAGAGGCAGTTGTTTTTATGATGGCATGAGTATATGGTGTTTCAAGACACGGTAAAGCCACTGCAGCCACACAGACTCCGTGTGTTCTGACGGCGAGAAAGCTGCCTACTTTTTAGAATATAATACCAGATCAAAAGCCACTTCCACATCCTTTTACATTTGAAATTTGCAGTTCAGAAAAGGACAGGCCATTCAGCCTAGTTAATGTGTATTAGTAGAATAACCTAAAGCAGATGTGTACCGGCTTAAAAAAATACTGGTTCCACACGATCATGTCATTTAAATAAAGTTAAGTTAATTTAACACAGTGTTTAGCCAACTTAACACTGGTATCATTTAACACAGCGTGTTTAGCCAATTTGGCAGGTAAAAAATATACTAAATCCGTCTTCTTCCTCGGAGCCTTCGATGAATGGTTTCGAGTCTTTGAATCTGAGAAACAGTGGAATTCAGTATAGGATATATGTGGAATACATGAATAACTGTGTATATAACTGTACCGCATACAGTCCCAAGATTAGAGCAATGTGATACAGTCCCAAGATTAGAGCAATGTGATACAGTCCCAACATTAGAGCAATGTGATACAGTCCCAACATTAGAGCAATGTGATACAGTCCCAACATTAGAGCAATGTGATACAGTCCCAAGATTAGAGCAATGTGATACAGTCCCAACATTAGAGCAATGTGATACAGTCCCAACATTAGAGCAATGTGATACAGTCCCAACATTAGAGCAATGTGATACAGTCCCAACATTAGAGCAATGTGATACAGTCCAAACATTAGAGCAATGTGATACAGTCCAAACATTAGAGCAATGTGATACAGTCCCAACATTAGAGCAATGTGATACAGTCCCAACATTAGAGCAATGTGATACAGTCCAAACATTAGAGCAATGTGATACAGTCCCAACATTAGAGCAATGTGATACAGTCCCAACATTAGAGAAATGTGATACAGTCCCAACATTAGAGCAATGTGATACAGTCCCAACATTAGAGCAATGTGATACAGTCCCAACATTAGAGCAATGTGATACAGTCCCAACATTAGAGCATTGTGATACAGTCCCAACATTAGAGCAATGTGATAGAGCAAATCGATAGAGCAATGTGATACAGTCCCACATTAGAGCAATGTGATACAGTCCCAACATTAGAGCAATGTGATACAGTCCCAACATTAGAGCAATGTGATACAGTCCAAACATTAGAGCAATGTGATACAGTCCCAACATTAGAGCAATGTGATACAGTCCCAACATTAGAGCAATGTGATACAGTCCCAACATTAGAGCAATGTGATACAGTCCCAACATTAGAGCAATGTGATACAGTCCCAACATTAGAGCAATGTGATACAGTCCCAACATTAGAGCAATGTGATAGAGCAATGTGATAGAGCAATGTGATAGAGCAATGTGATAGAGCAATGTGATAGAGCAATGTGATAGAGCATTGTGATAGAGCAATGTGATAGAGCAATGTGATAGAGCAATGTGATAGAGCAATGTGATATAGCATTGTGATAGAGCAATGTGATAGAGCAATGTGATAGAGCAATGTGATAGAGCAATGTGATACAGTCCCAACATTAGAGCAATGTGATACAGTCCCAACATTAGAGCAATGTGATACAGTCCCAACATTAGAGCAATGTGATAGAGCAATGTGATAGAGCAATGTGATAGAGCAATGTGACATCTTCTCTGGAACATGTACCAGACTAAGACTTACTTTCTTTAGCAATCTCGATGCCAGATGTGAGCATAAAATATGGAGAATAAAAACAATCTTTTAATATTTTTAATCGATTTGGTGCTTAACTGAATCAAAATCTGTCCTAAAATGGCGCCATAGCAATCTAAAACGTTGTGATGGTGTTAAACAAATAAAACCGTATATTATCGCTTTAATGCACGTTTGTTATAAGACAGCATCCTTAATGGAACCCGTAATTCAGCCAAACCGCTTAAATTAACTCCACTCACAAGCTGACCGCCTTCATGCAACTCTCTTTGAGTGTTTCCCCCCGTATTTTAACCCGCCTGTGAGGCAAACGATTGTTTCACATCAAACATATGCCGAATCTCTTAGTTTAACACGGCTCTAAAACAGTACTATAATACTATTAAGATATTAAGCTAAATTCAAATCTAAAAAAGACAAGTTGTCCAGGCTATAAATCCCATGTATTTAGTGTGAGAAAAGACAGACTCCAACCTCAAATTACTCCATTGACGCGGCGAGGTGGCCCGGGAAAGCGGTAGTCAGATATTGGCTTGAAAGTCGCACGATACTTTCTAGATAAAACATTTCGTCTAGTAATGAGAACTTATTCTTTATTAATGTACTAGCAGACCCGTCGTGCGTTGCAACGATCTCAGTAAAAATAAATAAATTTAAAGAAACCAATGAGTGGAATGTTTAAAAACAATTCTGCAGAAACCTTCGTGGAAGTGTGTAAAAAAATTCCAAGGTTCATAGCAAACGGATAAATAAATTAATAATTAAATAGCGTACAATAGAATAAACGATATTAAGGGCCCCGGCCCCAAAATGAGTGATATTATAGTTTTTTTATTGCCATTGTACTCAAGCTATATTACTCAATATCGTGTAAAATTGAATAGGGAATACAATGATTAAAGTTTTGTAAAAAGACATTTTAAGCCCCCAGCTCCGAGGGAATGGACATTAATGGTTCAGTGCCCTATAGTAATATAGACCCTTAAGTTTGTATATACTAAGTTTGGTCAAAATCCAGTTATTTTCTCATTATCTAACGCTTAAACTACTTTTATATAACTAATAGAGGGGGGAAATGACATTAAAGGGCCCCCGGCCCATTCGGTGCAAGAAGTCAATTTCAAAAACCTGTTCATTTTAATTCAGTTTTATTGTGAATATATTTCTCGAGATCTTTAAAAAGTAAATAGGAAAAAATATCTTAAACATATACAAAAAAGACATTTGGGGCCCCTGGCCCCAAAAATATTGACGTTAGAAGTTCAGTGCCCCATAGTATTTTTAATATGGGCTACCAAGTTTTTCTATGCAAATTTTGGTGAAGATCTATTCATTTACTCAGTACCTAACGCATAAACTAAATTTTATATAGCTCATTTAAGCAAAAAACGACATTAAGGGCCCCAGGGCCCATTATGTGCAAGACATAAAGTTCAAAACACCTTTTTGATTCTATATGGATACATTTATCATTATTTTTCAAGATCGTTAGTAAATAAATGGGGAATAATTTCTTAAAAGTTGAAGAAAACTGGCATTTTGTGCCCCCAGCCCCAAAGGAGTGGCCATTAGGAGTCAAGTGCCCTATAGCATTTTAAATATTGGCTGTCAAGTTTTTATATACAAAGTTTAGTTAAGAGCCATCAATTAACACAGAAGCTAACGCTTAAACTAATTTTTATATTTCTCACTAAGCAAAACATGACATTATAAAGCTCGTATAGGGGACGCGGTCGAGTGGCAGTGCACTGGACTGTCGTACCGATGGTCACGGGTTCGAATCCGTGTGAAGGCAAGGGTTTGTTCCCGGGGCCTAGGGCGTCCTGAGTCACCCAGCTCCGAATGGGTACCTAACACTACATGTAGTTAGGCGGCTGGGTAATGCGTGGAACCAACAAAGCCGTGGCGTGTGAACGCTGCATCACTTGCCAAACAGATCATCTGTCATGGTCTGTGGACGCAACTATCTTCTGCATAGAAGGAGCTTATCTGTATAGATAAGATAAGAAGATGGGCCCCCGGCGCCCCATGAGTGTTAAATTTCGAAAAAAGTAGCCAGGTACCATCCTGGGAGCATGACGATCGGATGAATGGTTTAGTCAGCTATAAAGGACATGCACACACACACACACAGACATACCTTGATTTATATATATATAGAGAGAGATATAGAGAAATAAAACGACATAAAGGTGGCCCGGGCCTATTTCGTTGCGAGATATCAATTTCAAAAATGTTTTCATTTTAATTAATTTTCATCAGGGATATATTTATCAAGATCGTTAAAAAGGGAATGGCAAAAATATCTTAAACATACATGCAAAAAGACATGTGGGCCCCAGGCCTCGAAGAAATCAACATAAAAAGTTCAGAAACCTTAAGTATTTTAATATGGGCTACTAAATTTTTGTATACAAGGATTGGTTAAGATCTAATCATTTACTCAGTAGCTAATGCATAGAATAATTTTTTATAAAGCTCGTATTAGCAAAAAGTGACATTAAGGGCCCCAGGGCCCAATAATTGCAAGAAATAAAGTGCGAAACATATGTTCATTTGAATAAATTTCAAAATACATACATTTATTTATATTTCTCAATATTGTTAAAAATTGAATGGACGATGAAATATTAAACATTTACTGAAAAAACAGCTTGGGCCCCCCTGCCCCGAGGGAAGGGAAATTATGAGTTCGGTGCCCTATCGTATTAAAATATAGATCCTTCAGTTTTTGTATACTAAAATGGGTCAAGATACATTAATTTTCTCAGTATTTTACGCTAATACTAATTTTTATACAGCTAATATAAGAAGAAAAAAATTTAGGGGCCCCTTGGCCCTTTTGTTGAAAGATGTTAATTTCAAAAACCTATTCAATTTAATTCAGTTTCCTCAAAAACATATTCCTCAACATCGTGAAAAATTGAATGTGGGAAAAAATTTAAACATATACGAAGAAAATACATTTGGGGCCCCTGGCCCCGAAGGAATGGACATTTGAAGTTCTGTGCCCTATAGTATTTGAATATGGACTACCAAGTTTTTGTATTCAAATTTTGGTTAAGATCCATTCATTTACTCTGTAGCTAACGCATAAACTAATTTTTATATAGCTTATATAAGCAAAAGAAAACATTAAGGGCCCCAGGGCCCATTCAGTGCAAGATATAAAGTTCAAAACACCTGTTCATTTCCATTTGTATAATAATGGATACATGTGACATTATTTGTCAATATTGTTAATAACTGAATGGTGAATAAAATCTTAAACGTTTAAGAAATGTGAATTTTTGGGCCCCCAGCCCCAAAGGAATGACTATTAGGAGTTCAGTGTCCTATAGTATTTTAATATTGGCTATCAAGTTGTATTATACAAAGTTTGGTTAAGATCCAACAATTTATACAGTAGCTAGCGCTTAAACTAATTTTTATATAGCTCATATAAGCAAAAAAAATGAAAATATGGGCCCCCGGTGCCCAATGAGTGTTAAATTTAGAAAACAAAGTTGCCAGTTACCATCCCAGGTGAGTACTCAACAGTCTCCAAAAATTTCATGACGATCGGATGAATGGTTTAGTCAGCTATAAAGGACATGCACACACACACACACACACACAGACATACTTTGATTTATATATATATATATATATATATATATATATATAAGAAAAAAAGACATTTAGGGCCCCTGGGCCCATTTTGTGATAGATGTAAATTTCAAAAACTTTTTTCATTTAATTAAGTTTCCTCATAGATATATTCCTCAAGATCGTGAAAAATTGAATGGGGGAAAATACATTAAACATATACGAAGAAAAGCCATAGGGGGCCCCCGGCCCCGAAGTAATGGACATTTGAAGTTATGTGCCCTATAGTATTTTAATATGGGCTACCAAGTTTTTGTATTCAAATTTTTTTTAGATCCATTCATTTACTCAGTAGCTAACGCATAAACTAAATTTTATAAATCTTATATACGCAAAAAAAAGACATTAAGGGCCCCAGGGCCCATTCAGTGCAAGATATAAAGTTCAAAACCCCTGTTTATTTCAATTTGTATAATAATGGATACATGTGTCATTATTTGTCAAGATTGTTAATGACTGAATGGTGAATAAAATCTTAAACGTTTAAGAAATGTAAATTTTTGGGCCCCCAGCCCCAAAGGAATGACTATTTGAAGTTCAGTGCCCTATAGTATTTTAATATTGGCTATCAAATTGTCATATACAAAGTTTGGTTAAGATCCAACAATTTACACAGTAGCTAGTGCTTAAAATAATTTTTATATACCTCATATGAGCAAAAAATGACATTATGGGCCCCCGGTGCCCCATGAGTTTTAAATTTAGAAAACAAAGTTGCCAGTTACCATCCCAGGTAGGTACTCAATAGTCTCCAAAAATTTCATGACGATCGGATGAATGGTTTAGTCAGCTATAAAGGACATGCACACACACACACAGACATACTTTGATTTTTATATATATAGTCGTTTGAACTTAAGATTAAAACATTTCAAAATACTCCTAGGTTTCATTTCAAGATACTGAAAGTAAAAAAATGATGTTATTTCAAATGTTAGCATGTACATTAGAGAAGGTTTGAACAGTCTAGGTTTATTCATTCATCCATTTTTCGAGTATATATATATTTATTATACCTCTATATATTTGTCCTAATCAGACTTTAAATTAGCCAGTTGTAGTTGTAGCCATACTAATAATTAAATCTCTACAATTTCAAACAGGATAGACAAATCTTTTTGCCTTTTTTTGTTTATGAAACGAAGTTCTTTCCTCTGTTAAAAAAACTAACTGTTGTGCAGTGTCTTAGTAGTCAAAGAGAAAACAACACACTTGATTTTCATTCTTTTCATTTTATTCTAATTTTTAAAAAAATAACGTGTTGCTCTATGTCATTAACAAATAATTACCAAATCTATGTGCACTTTTCACTCATTGTCTTTTAAATGTGTCCATAAACTCTAGATTACTCTTCGTAACTTTTAGGCAATCCTCCAAATTCCTGTCCCAAATTATTCTTTGTGTGTTATCACAACGATATGCTTATTTACTTACGGAAACGTCTCAGATATAAACAAATACGTCATCATTCAAAGTTAATCATTACATATTTCAGCGTACTTTTATATATTTTTAGTGCAAGGCTATAAGAATTTCGCTTGCATAAACAAAGGGGTTGTATCATTGTATGATCACAAAGTTGTTGTGCACGCTCACGACTTCGTTCATTCATTACACAGTTAGGCTACATTAACNATTGAAACTATCGAATAACTCTGGATGCAAGCGAAACGTAAACCCCGCTATCAGATGGGTGCAAGTCGTGCTCTGTTTCCAAGCTACTTGTCGGCCTTTGAGTGGCGCAACAGTCATAAACAGAATGTTTTCGGCAGCAATTTACAAACGGTGTGTGGCAATTACAATATTTAGTAGTTGATGACGGGTTATCAGACAATAAATAACACTTGTGCTGTGTTCTATCAATTAAAAAAATACTTTGATGTACTCTACTTCCTCTTATCAGTGTAAAATAATTTGGGACCGGGATTCGGAGGATTTTATTTTCATAATCCAATACATAGTTATGTGGTTTCCTCCATTTCGATTTCCATCCTTGTTACTTCCGTTAACGAGATAGCCTCATAATCGTTTCCCATTTGTCTTGAATTCACTTAGAAATATATCCTGTGCATTTTCTTTCTTAAATTCGTAAACAAAACAAAGAAAGAAAGAAATATCCTCAAACCTCTTGTAAGGTTGTCACCAATCGTAGCCTAACCTCCAAGTGATGCTGAAAGTGTGAGTCTGCTAAATTTATAAGAGGTGGAAATGCAGTGTTCGGGTCCCTTTCAAATGTTAAGATAAAATGTCTTTCGTTTCATTGAATCTTTAAATTATTTTTATTATCGGCATACATCCAGTGTATGAAGATTTTCAAATGTTTCCTGTGGTTCATTGTAAAAAATAGTAATATCCTATGGCTGGTAAAAAAATTATAAATTAGCGGTTTAGAGCTTAAAATTACCACCATTTCACATTTTGCTATTTTGAGATAGTCTGTCAATTGTAATGAATAACTAAATGATTTTTTAAAACAATATTTTTAAAATTAAAAATATGGGAAAGGCATAGGAGTTTAGCCTTCTGATCATAGTCTTTTGTTAAGTACCATTGAATATCATTTTTTTAAGCTGCTGTTGTGTGTGGGATGGGGCTGTTAAAGGAACAAACTCTATACGTCTTCCTTTTTTCACCCTTTCATCAACGTCCACTAATTGATGTCTGTGAAGTATGTTGCCAACTGGGGAGGGCAAAGCGCGATAACCCACAACGAAGCACGTCATTTGTCAAAGTCCCGCAAGCCACTAATCAATCAACAGCTACCATCCCAAGTGAAAACAAGGGAAACCCTCCGGCTAAAACAAAATCAAATTAATCTAACGTTTTAAAAAAATCAACACGAGTATAAACACACACATTAGCCATTAGTTGTGGTTATTAACCATAATGCTAGTATTGGATGTAAACTAGCGATGAATTTTATGTGGACTATATTATATTTCAATAGTGAGCCATTGACTAACTTGTGACACACGTAGCTCATCATTTATCCACTACACACAATATGAGTATGTACATATTTTTACATTTTACCTTTGTTTTTATCTTATCTTATCTTATCTTATCTGTTTACCGACGCTCCTTCTATACAGAAGATTATTGCGTCCTACGCTTATCTATGGTTTGTGTTTAGTCCTGCATTTTTATTAGAGATTTAAATTTTGATAAAGTGTTGGTTTTCCTGGATTCTTCAGGCAACCCATTCCACGCCCGAATTCCGGACGGGAAAAAGGAAAACTTGTATGTGTTTTTAAAAAAATGTATATTATTATATTATCTATTAAAATACCATTATGTTAGGCTACCTGTGTTTTTCATCTATATTAACATGGTAAGTATATTTTATTTCTAAAAACTTTTTTTTTAGTTACAAAAATAGTTATCATTTTTTTTCTTAAATAGAAATTTGTTGAATTCACCTTCAGTTTTAATTTTGGAACACCTTTCTAAGCGTTCTCTTCAATAATTCAATACTTCAGAAGGTATGCACCCAACGCACTTTAAAGTGAGTTTACCATAAATGCCATAATTTAAAACACAGATTCTTGGCCTAATGTTTATTATTATATCGTTTTAGTATTACTGTTATTCATTAGTCTTTTTAGTGATGGTTATTTTCAAATTAATACTTGTAGATCTCCTCTTATAACAAAATAAATTACTTTAAGCTTAGAAAGTGAACATTTTCTCTATGACTATGATCTATGCCTGTGTCATGATTTAATAGATAGTAATTAGTAATACTACAACTTTAAACTTTAATAAATAAAATAGTAAAATGTCATAGGACTGGTGTTTTTATGTCATTTATGTGTGTGTGTGTTTTTTGTTTTTTTTTAAAGATGGGGTGATTTGAGATGTCATAATTTTAAAAAAAAATAACCGTATGCTTTTGTTTATGTTTATGTCAATTGTGTCTTAAACTTAAATTATTATTAAATTACAGTATTTGGTCAGTGGTGTGTGAGTGTGTGTTATCAGTATAACTTTTAGTAAGAACGTTATCTTATTTTATCTTGTACGTAACAGACGCTCATTCTATACAGAAGATTATTGCGCTCTACTCTTATCCGTGGTTTATGCCATGCCTTTTTTGTGTCGTAATACTATACTACTATACTTTTACTTTCAACACTAACCTTAGTTTTAATTTGATGGTATCTTATTAAGCCTACAAATTGAATTAAAAATGCGAAAAAGCTTGCTCAAATTTAACTTGGTAGTTTGCAGCAGTTTAAAAAAAAGATATAATCAGTTTATTCATATGAATGAATGAATAAAGTAAAAGTAGAGTTAGAGTAGTAGAGAAAATGGCAATTTCATCTCATATTTTGGCTACAATAAATTGATCTTACGAAATGGATTGTTTTATTATACCTAGAAGAGTTTTACTAACCGACTAAACTTAAGCACCTTATGCCTTACGGTAGGTAATTTGACAGAAAATTTAAATGAAGTCCAATAGTCAATGTCAATTGTCAATAGACATAGTATAGGCTTAAATACTTAAATAATATAAATATAGGCCTATCAGTCTATCAGCTATCATTTTAAAGGGCTTGCTAAGAGTAAGAGCTTTTCAAAAACACCTGTTTTGTCTTTCTATCTTCTATAGAAGTGGAGTTATTTAATTACACTCTAAACATACTTATAATTTATAATCAATAATAATCTTCATAATACTTATAGGCCTAATTGCCTAATTGCCTAATACTTATAATAGACTTATACTTATAACTTACTTTAACTTAATTACTTAGTAGTTATTAGTAGGCTAATTAGTAGTTAACTAAAATTAATTTTAAAAAAAAATACTTAGTTAAAATTAAACTTTAATTTTAAGGCAAGGCTTCAATGAACTTATATTTTAATTTTAATAAACCACCTGTCACCTGTAAATGATAAACAATGGCAATGGCCATGGACCATCAATAAAATAGTCAGAATGCCAAGATCCATAGCCATAAGATCATAAGTCATGATAAGTATGAAGTATAGGTGTATGCCATGACAAAATCCCTGGCTACACGACACTGGCTGCCTAAACTTAGGTAAACTAGTAGTAGTAGAGGCAAGAGTGTGGTGTTGACTTCACTAGTCACTTGGCAGGTAACTACACTTTGACGTCTACTCTAAGACTAGACCGCTGATTTAACTATAGGATATTAGCAGCGTAGGCGTAAGTAAGGTTGATCTATGACTATGTGATAGTAGATGTTGACATCATGGGATGGTGTAGAGTAGTAAAGTTCCTACGCCTATGGCCTATGTGACTATGTGCCATCATGACTTCACAACACACATAATTAATAATAATTACTTGATATATAAATTATGCCTTTTCACTAGTCTGTGTCTTAACACAAATGAAAATAATAATAATAGCTTTATTTTTATAATTAGTCTCAATTAGTGTTATACTAATATTATTTAATGTTTTACGGTGATATAAAAATATAACTATAACAGTAATGACCGAGTCTATGTAATGTTTTTTGTAGATAACTATAATTAGAGCCTAATTTGTTTAAAACCAAATTTTCTACTCTATACATTACTTCATAAATAAACATAAATAAATATAGTTAATAGAGTGAAAAAAATTTAATGCAAAAATGCTTAAGAAATATCGGGTAATATGAAAATATAATACTGTTCAGCTGAATAACTATCTATTTTTATTTTTATTTTTTTCTATTATCACGAAATAAATAAATATATATATATATATATATATATATATATATATATTGGAAATATAATGAACCAACAAAAGCTGGAGGAGGTACTTAAACTTTAAATACCTAGGAGTTAATCAAAATATGGAACAGATAGAACATTAGCCTTCCAACAAAACTCAGACTTTACAGAGCTCTCGTTAAAACTATTGTCCTTTATGGATGTGAGACCTGGACAATACTGGCAACCACTGAAAACAAGCTGAAGGCATTTGAAAACGAATGCATGAGAAAAATTCTCCATATCTCTTATCTAGAACCCAAGACCAATGAATATGTCTGGGACAGAATAGACTCTATTGCGGATCGTCAAGAAACCATTATAACAACAATTAACAGACATAAGCTAGCATTGTTTGGTCATGTGCTGCGACATGATACCCTGACAAAAATCATCCTTCAAGGCACTGTAGAAGGGGGCCAGCGAAGATGTGGACAGTGGAAAAGTTGGCTTGACAACATAAAGGAATGGACAGGGATGAGATTGAATGAATCATTGGCCGCCACTCAAGATATCAGTATTATCAGATAGGCAAATGTGGAGATCGTTGTCTGTTGATGTGTCCATGTGCTCTCACCAACGACCGCAACGGTCACAATACTGATGATGATTTATATTATATATATATAATATTATATGTTATAAATTTTAAAACTTTTTATTTATTGTATAGTTAACTAAAATTTATTTATGTTTTTGATCATTTCTGTCTCAGACTATTTTTATCTGCTTAGGTAGCATTCATGTTTACTAATTTCTGACGTAAGTGGAAATGAGCCATTTATCCGCAGCATTCAATGGAGTTTAGTCTTCTTGGCCTTAGTGACACTCAACTTTTTATCAAACTGATGCTTCCAAGATCTTGCAATGACCCTAAAATATATATTAAATCACTGAAACTCCATTAAAAAATTTGTACTTTTTTAAAACAAGGATTTGGGAATTAGTCTGGGCTAGATTTGATAAAAGAAAATTAATCCATGTAACCACAAAAAATTGTTTATTTTATATATCCATGACACCCAATATTTAAAAGAACTGGTTTAATAATTGTTTAAATTATCACCTTACTGTAGTGTTTCTAATTTAGTAAAATTTTGTCCATATTTTCTTTTTAAAAACCAATTAATTCATGTAATCAACAATACAACTCAAACATGTAAACATCATTTGAATTGTTAACAGAAACGTTTTTTCAATTGTGAGACTCAATGATAGTCAAATACATTTATATACCTCTTTATGTTTGGTTACAAAAGTATCATTGAAAATATTATACCTATTGACTAAGGAAACTATAGTCATACATACACAAGAAGAATTAATGTTTCAAGCGACAAATGAGAATTCTTTTCACATTGTGACCTTTTAAAGGTACATGGCCTACTTACTAAAAGCTGTCCAATGGCCATCTTTGATGAAGAAGAAAAGGGAGAGACCCTTTTGTGTGTTTTCAATTATTATCTTTAGAAGAAGCTGTTTACTTTAAGCCTAACACACTGCCATGTCATCTGTGTTTAATCTGGACTGTCATTTTTCTTTGTTGGTGAACAAGGGATTATTATTAATTTTTTTTTCACATTTATTTTGGAAACATTTTAACACAAGAACCTTATTTTCTTATTTAATTATCACTGTTATATTATGAGCAAAATGCTGAAATTTCCATGCTAATGTTTTACTGGCTTATATTTGTAGGCCTATTTGCATGCGTTCTCTAGTTAGTTTCAAATGAAATTTAAAGTTAAATAATTAAGATTTTCTCCCAAAAGATTTAATAGTTTAAATTTTAAAAAATATATATATTTCTCGATATAAAATAAGAGTTTAACAAAAAGTGGTAACTTAAAATGCATTTTCAAAAAGAAATGAATGTTAAATTTTCTTGGAGCTATATTATTTTATAAGTGGCCCTGCGCCAAGCATCTGTACTCACTCTTTGAAATTCTTCATTCAACAGTTTTCAAGAATATTTTGAAGTGCATGACAAGTGGAGCTCTTCATTTGTTTTAGTCATCCTATTGAGCTCATGACAAGTTTTCAAGCCTTCATCACTGCAGGATTACATGCTTGTCTTGTGGACTATTAAAAGAACATTTCAAATACACAATTGAAGGCACATGGATTTGGATATTAAAATTTTGTTGTTTGTGGAAATGACATTGTCTGCTGTGGGGAAGTTGTGATTTAAAAATAAACTACCTTCAAAATTATTGTAAGGGAAAAGTAACATTTTTTGTTGTTCAAATTGCCTGACCTAGTGTATCGACATCATGAGCCTCTTACCTTGCCCATATACTGTGGGGAAAATACTGCATGGGATTCTATTTCTGCAGGTAAGTTCTAATTCATGTATTTATATTTTATTAGGTATTTAGTCTTTGATTAGTGTTTAGTGACTTTGTCAGTGGTTGAAAATTCTAGTGTTCATTCATCACTGGCTTGGGTAAAGGATTGAACCGCTTCTCCTACTCTCACTAGTGTTTTCTTGGCTGGGACAAGACAATTGAATCTAATTGTCACTCCCCTGTCAGTGCATCTGGCTGTTACTGTGGATGTTTCTGGAAGATAGCTAAGTGTGAACAATAATACACTGGGAGTATAGCCTTACACTTAATGTTAGGCATGTGTCCTGTGTCAAAAACCCTGTAACTCCAAATACATCATATACTTATACCTTTAATCTCTGAATGTGTTAGATAGTTTTAAATCTTTGTTTCATGTCAGAAAGAAACTTTTTTCATCGTGCCAAATGTACTTTACAGTTTCATTTACTCTTAGTGCCCATTTTTTCTCCTTTCAATTTACTAATAATGTGTCATCTATCACTTACTGTGTGTGTCGTATCTAGTATTTACTATCTGTGTGTCGTATCTAGTATTTACTATCTGTGTGTCGTATCTAGTATTTACTATCTGTGTGTCGTATCTAGTATTTACTATCTGTGTGTCGTATCTAGTATTTACTATCTGTGTGTCGTATCTAGTATTTACTATCCGTGTGTCGTATCTAGTATTTACTATCCGTGTGTCGTATCTAGTATTTACTATCCGTGTGTCGTATCTAGTATTTACTATCCGTGTGTCGTATCTAGTATTTACTATCCGTGTGTCGTATCTAGTATTTACTATCCGTGTGTCGTATCTAGTATTTACTATCCGTGTGTCGTATCTAGTATTTACTATCCGTGTGTCGTATCTAGTATTTACTATCCGTGTGTCGTATCTAGTATTTACTATCCGTGTGTCGTATCTAGTATTTACTATTCGTGTGTCGTATCTAGTATTTGCTATCCGTGTGTCGTATCTAGTATTTGCTATCCGTGTGTCGTATCTAGTATTTGCTATCCGTGTGTCGTATCTAGTATTTGCTATCCGTGTGTCGTATCTAGTATTTACTATCCGTGTGTCGTATCTAGTATTTACTATCCGTGTGTCGTATCTAGTATTTACTATCCGTGTGTCGTATCTAGTATTTACTATCCGTGTGTCGTATCTAGTATTTACTATCCGTGTGTCGTATCTAGTATTTACTATCCGTGTGTCGTATCTAGTATTTACTATCTGTGTGTCGTATCTAGTATTTACTATCGGTGTGTCGTATCTAGTATTTACTATCCGTGTGTCGTATCTAGTATTTACTATCTGTGTGTCGTATCTAGTATTTACTATCCGTATCTAGTATTTACTATCCGTGTGTTACTCTGTGTGTCGTATCTAGTATTTACTATCTGTGTGTCGTATCTAGTATTTACTATCCGTGTGTTACTCTGTGTGTCGTATCTAGTATTTACTATCTGTGTGTCGTATCTAGTATTTACTATCTGTGTGTCGTATCTAGTATTTACTATCTGTGTGTCGTATCTAGTATTTACTATCCGTGTGTTACTCTGTGTGTCGTATCTAGTATTTACTATCCGTGTGTTACTCTGTGTGTCGTATCTAGTATTTACTATCTGTGTGTCGTATCTAGTATTTACTATCCGTGTGTTACTCTGTGTGTCGTATCTAGTATTTACTATCCGTGTGTCGTATCTAGTATTTACTATCTGTGTGTCGTATCTAGTATTTACTATCTGTGTGTCGTATCTAGTATTTACTATCTGTGTGTCGTATCTAGTATTTACTATCCGTGTGTTACTCTGTGTGTCGTATCAAGTATTTACTATCCGTGTGTTACTCTGTGTGTCGTATCTAGTATTTACTATCTGTGTGTCGTATCTAGTATTTACTATCCGTGTGTTACTCTGTGTGTCGTATCTAGTATTTACTATCCGTATCTAGTATTTACTATCTGTGTGTCGTATCTAGTATTTACTATCTGTGTGTCGTATCTAGTATTTACTATCTGTGTGTCGTATCTAGTATTTACTATCCGTATCTAGTATTTACTATCCGTGTGTTACTCTTTGTGTCGTATCTAGTATTTACTATCCGTATCTAGTATTTACTATCTGTGTGTCGTATCTAGTATTTACTATCCGTATCTAGTATTTACTATCCGTGTGTTAATTAAAAAAAATACTTTTATTGTACCATGAACTCCCAATAATCAAAAACTTTAAATGCATAATGAAAAAAACCTCATGGTTAAAAGATTGACAAGTTTGGAAAATCTCCCATCACAACATTTTAATTTATTAATAAAATGTATTTAGTTTAAAAAAAGTTTCTCACATTCATATAAGTTTCCCACTTTCTACGTTACAAAATATACTTCGATACTAAATATAATTCGTTAGTGTTAGCATTTTATTTCACTATTTTGACTTTCATGAGGATATTGTTGCTTTAGTTGTTTTACTGTTTGGACTTAGACAATGATAGTTTGGCTCTACTTGCTGCACCAGCTGAAAGAACTTGTGTGTTGTGTTGTACATGTTCTTGTTAGTTAGGAAACTGTAGCAATGTGTTTAATACCTAGGCAAACTACCTACACAAGCTGAAAGGACTTGTATGTTGTACATGAATTGAATCAACGTCAATCTTAATCTTAGTTAGGAAACTGTAGCAATGTGGTATTACCAAGGCAAACTACCTTAAGTCGTGGTTAAACAACGTACGGCAACTTATAAGAAGCGACATCCTCAAGTGCAATAGTCAAGTCATGTAGTGTAAGTGTAAGCTAAGTATTTGTCCCTTGACCGATGTCCTCAAGGTTTAATCTCCTGTTCGTGCCCACCAGCAGACGTCCCCACTCTGTGCGTTAAGACTCATCCTTCTCCAAGGCAGATAACGTTATCCTCGCTCTTCTTCTTGTTTAGTTGAAACTGTACAACAAAATAATTGGCACTGGACGGTATCTGCTTCACAAGTCCGTGCTTAGATCATGGGCGTGTGTGACGAAGTCTGAAACTTAAATGCCCCATCAAAATATAGAGAAACAGCCATTTTGGCTTAGTAAATACAATTTTAAAATTACAAAATGTTCGCGTTTTTTTTTCTTTCCGAAGTGCATGTAATTTTATCGCCGTGTTTTCTTCCCCTATTAAGATCACAAGACAAATTGATTCCACATTCTCACTCATTTTTTCGCGACACTGACTACAATCATGACGTCACTGACTACAATCATGACGTCACTGACTACAATCACATCACTGGAAACCCCCACCCCCCTTTCCCCAAGGACTTAAGGTAAATTATATTTAACCGGCATAATAAAGGCTTATTTCGTGTCAAAATTAACTGTTATGTTTGTCAATAATTTAAATATTATAATTTTAAAACAACACATAAAATAATCTTAAGTAATTCTCATATGTACTGATACTGATTATAGAAAGGAACTAGAAAAACAAATTATAATTATATGCAAAGAAATAGTTTCTACATGTATTTTCAATGGCTTAAGTCCAGTTCATTGAGGGAAAGACTTGATTGAAGAGAGAAACAAATGTGGGGGGTGGTGAGTGGTTTTAATGCAGGTTGTCCACTGCGCTGGTGTTGTGGTCAGTTAGACCAGGTGTTAATTGATAAATTCAATCGAAAGTGATTGTGTCCGGTCGTCGAAACTAGTCGTGCGGCCACAAGTACGTGGGATGGATTGGTCACGCTCTGCGGTATCACGGTCTTGTCCGACAGTAGGAATAGGAACCCTGCGTCCGTATGACACAGCCGTAAATACATTAACACATACAAGACCTTAGTAGTACGCTCAAGCCATTAAGTTAACTATTATGGCGCGTAGTCACGTATTTGCTTTTTCAATACTTCGATTTCGGAATGTTATTTTGGTAAAAGGACTGCACAGCCACTCGAGGAAATGCAACCCAGCTCAACAGTGATGCACCATCGTCTCGCGAGACGGAAGGATGCCGATATATATTTTTTGGTAAAACTGAGGCATCTTTTACAAGTCTTCGCGTGCCTGCTCCGTGGGCTATAGACTATAAGACTTTATAAATGAAGTTAATTTAAATGACCGGTAAAAAGGGGGACTTTCAGGTTCACATCAGTTTCCTGTTTGTTTCTTTCAACTTTCAACACCTCTCCACGAAACATCACATGAAACCACTCCCCCCCCCCGCCCCCACTACCGAGCATGTCCAAGCCATTGCCGAGGGGACATAAACCGATTTCAGGAAGTTCCGCTTTGGGGCGTGTATACATCACGACTAACCAGATGACGTACCTCACCACCAGGTGGGACTGGGAAGTTGTTAAACTTTGTCCAATACTTTCTCTCACGGCAAATGCAATTTTCTGTTCATTACCCGCTGTCCTGGGCTGTTTTATCCGAGTTGTTACTTCTACTAGAAGTTGTAGGTCATTATCTCCATGTATCCTCGTTCGAGGCAGTTTTTCTACCCCCCCTTGCCTCCCACCCCGACAAACACTTCGTTAAATTAATGGGCCCTTCTCCACGAGTCTCACTGTCTTCGTCCCACCTTTACCATGCCATAGACCCGCTTAACTTATCTTTTCTGTTACAGTTACAGACGCTCCTTCTATTCAGAGGATTATTGCGTCCTACGCTAATCAATGGTTTATATCTAGTCTTGGATTATTTTCCTTTTTTTTGCGTTTTTAATATTGATGAGTGTCGGTTTTCCTGGTTTCCTTAGGCAACCTATTCCACTTCCGAATTCCGAACGTGAAGAAGGAGAATTTGCATGTGTTTGTTCGTGCATACGGAGTAAGAAAAGTTTTTTAATATTTTTTTTTATCCCTATGTCCATCCGTCGGATAATATGAAAGTTCAATATATCTCTATATTGTATATTCTTCTTGAAATTTAAATTTTCCGCTCCCTGAGATCTCTTCGATAATAAATACTATGTTTTCTTTGTGATTTCATTTAGACATTGGGACCGACCTCTTGACTGAAATCGTTTGGTATCGAGAATTATCGATGTCCCATGTTTCATGCGCCCATAGAAAAGAACAAAATAACTTTAATTAACTCGTCAGATATTTAAAAGTCAGCTTCCATTTCATACAGACCTAGTCAGAACCATGTCACCGTTGCACTGGTAACCATGGTGACAAAGTTTCGACAACCCTAGCAACAGGACCACATGGTTGTCGTCTTTCGTCCCCCTACGCACCTTGTTTCGCCACGCCACGATTTGTCGCCCTCCGTATCACAATGAGAAACGTGACTGCGGCCAGGGTGGTGGGGATGTTTGTCTTGTAAATGTGTCGAAATGGATTGTCGGGAAAAGCTTTGGCCTGTCCAGTATTGACGCGGTCAATAAACAGCCCTGCCCCGCGCCCCCCCCTCCCGAAGTTTAAAAGGGGGGTTACATAAACCAGGGCCCAGGCTGTTGTTTCATCAGCACCGACAATGATTGGTCAACTAATATGGGAACGGTTTGGGGTGGGGTGGGGGGGGGCTCTGACGTATGATACCGTGTATAACAAGATGGGTCAGGTGGACATCCTTTAGTAGTCATGAAAAAAGTGATAAATAAAATATTTTTAAAAACTTTTTTTTTAAAAAGGACACGCTTTTATTTACATATAGAAAGTGCACTTAAAAGAAGAAAATACAAATTTTCTATGATAACAGGTGAAATGACTGAACCTATCCACTGCACATAAAAGCGTGGGGCGCCCATCACAAATCATTTCTCTTTGCTACTATTCTTTTGCATATAGATAACTATTTCTAATTAATATGATAGTAGCATGTATATGAATTATGATCAAAGTTTTGAACGTTTTAATGTCTATTAATATTCATACAAATTTGTATTTATGTTTCACAGCCTTGTACATGATAGAGAGTTGTGATGAGCGCCCCACGCTTTTATGTGCAGTAGATAGGTTCAGTCATTTCACCTGTTATCATAGAACATTTTTATTTTTGTATCAAATTTTTTAAAATCAATTTTTCGACATAATCAATTCAATTTAATTAGACAAACTTCGTTGTCTATAACTTAAATGTGATAGTGGTAAAAAGATAGATTATTAATTACAAATTTATGTATTAAAAAAAACAGTTTCCCCCCAACTGAAAATTGAACCCATTTCGTTATATTCGTTTCATTTGCGTACTATTTGTCCGTTGAGGAAGGCTCTGTGCCGAAAAGTTCCGTGTTGTGTTACGTCCTGTCAGGCCTACTAATACCCTGTTTTATGTTATACATTTACCTGAACCCAGTACCTCCAGATCAAAAATCCATTACGCTAACAATTCGGCCAACTAGGCTACATAAATTCCAGTTGTTCTTCTTGTATTAACATGTCAATTTAGATTTAGTTTCCTATTACTGAGCTGTTTAACATCTGGAATGTGGTCATCGATGGCTGGTGGTGAACTCCAGTGACATTGACGTGAAAGTCAAGAATAGCACGGATACAGATTATATAGAGAGATAAACTTAAAATGCATTTATTTAATTACGGTACATTCAATCAATCTGAAATTTTGATACATTTATTTACAATGCATTGTCATCCAAGTTCTATCTGTGGTAAAATTTTGAGATCTCTAGGACCATCAGAAGTGGTTAAATTTTACGTTACAAGATTTGACGGATACAACATACAAACAGTGTGACTTAAATAAAAGCGTGTAATAAAAACCAACATGTTATTAAACAGGGTATCTATAGGCCTGAGAGGGCGTCTGTGATGAAACCAACATGTTATTAAACAGGGTATCTATAGGCCTGAGAGGGCGTCTGTGATGTCCTGCTAGGCCTATACATACCCTGTTTAAGTAACATGTTTTTTTTTAAATCTAAAAGCCTGATTGCAGTCTCATCCATATGATGAGAGTAAAAAATGTCATGTTAATTGTACACACTACATTTTACGAAGGCCGCCTGTGCGCGTTTTACAAATTACAATTTTACAGCAAGAAGTGGAGATAATATCAGCGTTTGATTGGTCAGGTGCATGATTGTCCGTTTTCAGCCGTCACGTGATTAAAAAGCTTAGCGGGTTGTTGACAAAGTGATGTCCATTAACGGTTGATTTTTTTTTCCCAGCACTTAAACAATCCTATTGTTTGTGTAGTAAAGTAGTAAATGTGTGATTTGTGATGACTAAAAAAAATCCCATTGTTTGTGAAGTAAATGTGTTTTATAATGACTAAAACGATGCTCTTTGTTTTGTCTTGTAAATGTGTGTATGGTTATTTACAATGATGATGGAATGGCTGAACTTTAATTCCGAAGTTTACCGAAGTACCTGAATCCAGGCCTAAATCACAAACAAAACTGTGAGGATAAATGATATAGCTGTAGTGTATGCGATGCCGGTATTGGCAATTAAATGGCCTGATCGAAGGGAACGAGATAACTTAATTATGGTCGGAGTATTATGTCACGACCTTTGTCTCCGTGTTGTCCGTCTCCTGGTAAACCGACCCACCAACATACATATCCCGTAAACCGACCCACCAACATACATATCCCGTAAACCGACCCACCAACATACATATCCCGTAAACCGACCCACCAACATACATATCCCAGTAAACCGACCCACCAACATACATATCCCGTAAACCGAACCCACCAACATACATATCCCGCAAAGCTGCAGGTTTGTCTCTTAAAACTTTGTCTAACAAGTGGGCAACCTTCACAATCTGCTGGGCAACGCCATACAATATTATCTGAGCGTAGGACTCACTCGTCACCTTTACTCCACCCCCAGGCTATTTTCATCCCCAGAGCGAGGCAAACAGTCAACATGTGCGCTAGTGCGTCAGGGGCCAGGCTGAAATGCCGACAGTTCGAGTCCCTGTTGTGGTCTAACCTGTGGAAGTATGAGTTGGTGGGGTCAATGCTCCTATCTTATTCATCAAGTCATCAAACTCAGGTGTTGGCCACTCAGTTTCCACCACTGGTCAGTTCGGTTTGGCTCAGGCACGATTCTACTAGATCAGTGGCTCTCAACCTCACCCCCTCCCACCGACCCTTGGCTCTACATTCACCTCTCGCCATACTATGTTCATCGGTGGTCAAGGCTTTCATAAAGGTCTAGGCAGATGTCAACTAGATTGAAATCAAAAGCTTGGGATTAGCATCTGGATTAAAAACTACAAATGGGACTTGATGGTTAAATTTGGGGATAAACGGATGAACTTGACCCCGCGGACATTTCTTGACCAGTTGAGCCAGGCTAAGATAAGGGTGCTTAAACTTGTCTTTAAAAAATAGCAATTAGGACACTTCAAACAAATTTTATGATTAAATTCAAAGTGACCTTTTACACAAACCCATCCAGGATTTTATCGGCCCTTCGTTTAGAGAGAACCCTGGTAGCATAGAAACACCGAGAATTTGTGAGTTGTTTAAAATGAGGCGGCACATGCATGTAACCGGGTTGTCCCTATTTGTACTGTGATAAGTAGGTGGCCATCTCAATTGGTGTAACATGGAACTTGAAAAAAAAAGATTATTTTTTAAAGAGTAATTTTTTAATGGGACAGGGGACGGGTCAATATTGGCCCTTAAAACACTCAAGTACTTAGGGTTGGTCATAGGCTCCCCCCCCCCAGAACCCGACGACAACATTTTCAGTAAACTAAATACTTCGTTGGAAATCCCAAGTACATAATAATATCAATTTCCTGTCCTTTTTTCACCGACATGTTTTCATCACACATATTTAAATAATAATAAAGTAATTACGGTACTCGTGTACAAAAATTGAAATAAATCAAATCTGACCAATAATTTACAAATGAGGAATGCAGCATTGCTATCGCAAATGATTGTTAAGGAAAATATTAAACCGTGATTGTCAATGTTGATGTAATTGGTGTAAACATTAATGCCGTACCTTAAATTGAATATCTAACTCAAGATAAAACAACAACAAATAACTATGAAAAGTGACTACTTTTGACCCACACTGGCGACTCCCCCTAAATCCCTTTCCAACCCAATTAAAGACTCAACTGCCATGGACTGAAAACATATTTTACAGTCACCGATTATCCCAAGATTTCGTGTGTTCAACTATCTGAATGATACATTGCGTATTGTTTGTATACTGACACATAATGAAACATGCCCTTTGTTTAAACATTACAAACCCTTCATTGCAAGTTCTACGACACTTTTATTTGTAAATATACGATGGGTTCTACACAAGAACAATTGCTATTTTCATTTCGTAAAGGATTCAAAATTCATAAATCTAAATGTAATTTACATGCTATTACATTAAATGTTTCATTAACGAAGATATTTGCCATCATTAGGTTAAGCTGTAGAACTGACCAAGTTCTTAACGTTATCGTAGTAGATTCATTAATAGACATTTGGATGATCTTAAATATAATCTCAAGTTTAATCAAGGGAGTACTATATTTGTAAAACTGAACTTGATGTAATATCGGTAAGGAAAAACAAACAAACGGTAATTTAATTTCCTCGGTTTGAACAAGACCCCGCGGGCCGTAAGAAACCCTATAGTTGAGATACATCATATACTGGGGTACAAGAGTTGTGTAACATTGGTTCATTTCGTTGGCTGTAGGTGGCCCGTTGGTCCTTGCACTAATACCGTGAGTAGCGTTGGGTGTTATTAGCGTTATAAGCCCTGTGAGTAGCGTTGAGGGTTATAAGCCCTGTGAGTAACATCGATTCTTACAACTCTATAAGCAGCCGTGATTCATACGTACCCAAATTGTCGCCATTAGTTCGCTACCCTCATGAGTAGCATCACTTTATTTAACCCTGTGAGTAACATCAATGTAGCGTAACTAGGGGTAAACGTCGACGGAATAGTGTCACCCTCCCCCACACATCCACAACTCCACAAATCATTTTTTTTTCTTTTTAAAATAATGTAAGTCCATCGACTACCAATGCCAGGGCTAGAATTAAGTTGGTTAAAGTACAGAGGTTTTTAAGAAAGGACTTCGACAACGTTAAGTTATGATTATTTTTTCAATCCAATTTACTTTATTTAAAAGTTACTTTCCATCATGGTCATAAAACTTAAAACTGGTCAATCCCTCGATCACAATTAATATCTTTCACTTTCAACTGACTGACGAAAGGGTCTGATCATGAAGTCTTGACAGCCTCTAACAAACCACATACTCCAGATAATACATAACTAGAGGGCTTAATGGGAGTGTTGGAAGACCCTCCATTAATACATAACTAGAGGACTTAATGGGAGTGTTGGAAGACACTCCAAATAATACATAACTAGAGGACTTAATGGGAGTGTTGGAAGACACTCCAAATAATACATAACTAGAGGGCTTAATGGGAGTGTTGGAAGACACTCCAGATAATACATAACTAGAGGACTTAATGGGAGTGTTGGAAGACACTCCAAATAATACATAACTAGAGGGCTTAATGGGAGTGTTGGAAGACACTCCAGATAATACATAACTAGAGGGCTTAATGGGAGTGTTGGAAGACACTCCAAATAATACATAACTAGAGGACTTAATGGGAGTGTTGGAAGACACTCCAAATAATACATAACTAGAGGGCTTAATGGGAGTGTTGGAAGACACTCCAAATAATACATAACTAGAGGGCTTAATGGGAGTGTTGGAAGACACTCCAGATAATACATAACTAGAGGACTTAATGGGAGTGTTGGAAGACACTCCAAATAATACATAACTAGAGGGCTTAATGGGAGTGTTGGAAGACACTCCAAATAATACATAACTAGAGGACTTAATGGGAGTGTTGGAAGACACTCCAAATAATACATAACTAGAGGGCTTAATGGGAGTGTTGGAAGGCACAACATATAATACATAACTAGAGGGCTTAATGGGAGTGTTGGAAGGCACTACATATAATACATAACTAGAGGACTTAATGGGAGTGTTGGAAGGCACTCCAGTAATACATAACTAGAGGACTTAATGGGAGTGTTGGAAGACACAACATATAATACATAACTAGAGGGCTTAATGGGAGTGTTGGAAGGCACTACATATAATACATAACTAGAGGACTTAATGGGAGTGTTGGAAGGCACTCCAGTAATACATAACTAGAGGGCTTAATGGGAGTGTTGGAAGGCACAACATATAATACATAACTAGAGGGCTTAATGGGAGTGTTGGAAGGCACTACATATTATACATAACTAGAGGACTTAATGGGAGTGTTGGAAGGCACTCCAGTAATACATAACTAGAGGACTTAATGGGAGTGTTGGAAGACACTCCAGATAATACATAACTAGAGGGCTTAATGGGAGTGTTGGAAGGCACAACATATAATACATAACTAGAGGGCTTAATGGGAGTGTTGGAAGGCACTACATATAATACATAACTAGAGGACTTAATGGGAGTGTTGGAAGGCACTCCAGTAATACATAACTAGAGGACTTAATGGGAGTGTTGGAAGGCACTCCAGTAATACATAACTAGAGGGCTTAATGGGAGTGTTGGAAGGCACAACATATAATACATAACTAGAGGGCTTAATGAGAGTGTTGGAAGGCACTACATATAATACATAACTAGAGGGCTTAATGGGAGTGTTGGAAGGCACTCCAAATAATACATAACTAGAGGGCTTAATGGGAGTGTTGGAAGGCACTACATATAATACATAACTAGAGGGCTTAATGGGAGTGTTGGAAGGCACTCCAAATAATACATAACTAGAGGACTTAATGGGAGTGTTGGAAGGCACTCCAGTAATACATAACTAGAGGGCTTAATGGGAGTGTTGGAAGGCACAACATATAATACATAACTAGAGGGCTTAATGGGAGTGTTGGAAGGCACTACATATAATACATAACTAGAGGGCTTAATGGGAGTGTTGGAAGGCACTCCAAATAATACATAACTAGAGGGCTTAATGGGAGTGTTGGAAGGCACTCCAGTAATACATAACTAGAGGGCTTAATGGGAGTGTTGGAAGGCACTACATATAATACATAACTAGAGGGCTTAATGGGAGTGTTGGAAGGCACTACATATAATACATAACTAGAGGGCTTAATGGGAGTGTTGGAAGGCACTACATATAATACATAACTAGAGGGCTTAATGGGAGTGTTGGAAGGCACTACATATAATACATAACTAGAGGACTTAATGGGAGTGTTGGAAGGCACTCCAGTAATACATAACTAGAGGACTTAATGGGAGTGTTGGAAGGCACTCCAAATAATACATAACTAGAGGGCTTAATGGGAGTGTTGGAAGGCACTCCAGTAATACATAACTAGAGGGCTTAATGGGAGTGTTGGAAGGCACTACATATAATACATAACTAGAGGGACTTAATGGGAGTGTTGGAAGGCACTACATATAATACATAACTAGAGGGCTTAATGGGAGTGTTGGAAGGCACTACATATAATACATAACTAGAGGGCTTAGTGGGGAGTGTTGGAAGGCACTACATATAATACATAACTAGAGGACTTAATGGGGAGTGTTGGAAGGCACTCCAGTAATACATAACTAGAGGACTTAATGGGAGTGTTGGAAGGCACTCCCAGATAATACATAACTAGAGAGCTTAATGGGAGTGTTGGAAGGCACTACATATAATACATAACTAGAGGACTTAATGGGAGTGTTGGAAGGCACTACATATAATACATAACTAGAGGACTTAATGGGAGTGTTGGAAGGCACTACATATAATACATAACTAGAGGACTTAATGGGAGTGTTGGAAGGCACTACATATAATACATAACTAGAGGGCTTAATGGGAGTGTTGGAAGGCACTACATATAATACATAACTAGAGGGCTTAATGGGAGTGTTGGAAGGCACTACATATAATACATAACTAGAGGACTTAATGGGAGTGTTGGAAGGCACTACATATAATACATAACTAGAGGACTTAGTGGGAGTGTTGGAAGACACTCCAGAAAATACATAACTAGAGGACTTAATGGGAGTGTTGGAAGATACTCCCAGATAATACATAACTAGAGGACTTAGTGGGAGTGTTGGAAAGATACTCCTGAAGTCTCAGTCAGCTGTCAAATTGAAAACCTAAAATACGTATCAGCAATGTCCCCTCCGAGGTTCGTTGCGTGGCAAAATACGTGTGCAAAATTGCCCAGCATCCATTTTGTATGCAAAAGTTTACACCGTACTAAGCCAGTCATATATTTTTCTTATCAAAATTTGATGCGCGGTAATTCTAAGCTGCTGTGCGGCGATATCCCGTAGCCGCGCAGCTTAAGAAGACAAAAATTGGTTGAAAGTCATTGAATTTGTGCAATTTTCAATTTCCGTTTGGTTTAAGTGCCTTCTAACCATTAGCATTTCTCTTAAAAGCTCACTTTTCGTATAACCCATTCACAGAAATAGGTTAATTTTGGAACGGAACCGAAAATTTTGTTTTAATTGCGGCTGACTCATGAGTTGAACAGCCCCACCAATCATATTTGCTAGCTCTTTGATCATCATGACGAGGCGAGGAGTTCAGTATGAAAGCGATTAATACACTCCAGCATCTTCCATCAAAACCCTAAGAAACGTGGATGTATTCGTTTGACAACAGCAGTTTTAGCACAAACCCAGCGCTATTTCTGAATGAATAAATCATCCACGACCAGACTGTTTCCTCGCTATGAAGCATCGTCTTGTAGAACCGTTGTTGTGTTAAGTGCCGGGCACATCCCCAGGAGATTGTGCATCTTGCCTTACTCCTATGCTGACTTACCCGTGATTGTGCATCTTGCCTTACTCCTATGCTGACTTACCCGTGGTTGTGCATCTTGCCTTACTCCTATGCTGACTTACCCGTGGTTGTGCATCTTGCCTTACTCCTATGCCGACTTACCCGTGGTTGAGCATCTTGCCTTACTCCTATGCCGACTTACCCGTGGTTGAGCATCTTGCCTTACTCCTATGCTGACTTACCCGTGCTTGAGCATCTTGCCTTACTCCTATGCCGACTTACCCGTGCTTGAGCATCTTGCCTTACTCCTATGCCGACTTACCCGTGCTTGTGCATCTTGCCTTACTAATATGCTGACTTACCCGTGGTTGAGCATCTTGCCTTACTCCTATGCTGACTTACCCGTGCTTGAGCACCTTGCCTTACTCCTATGCTGACTTACCCGTGCTTGAGCATCTTGCCTTACTCCTATGCCGACTTACCCGTGCTTGAGCATCTTGCCTTACTCCTATGCCGACTTACCCGTGGTTGAGCATCTTGCCTTACTCCTATGCCGACTTACCCGTGGTTGAGCATCTAGCCTTACTCCTATGCCGACTTACCTGTGGTTGTGCATCTTGCCTTACTCCTATGCTGACTTACCCGTGATTGTGCATCTTGCCTTACTCCTATGCTGACGTACCCGTGGTTGTGCATCTTGCCTTACTCCTATGCCGACTTACCCGTGCTTGAGCACCTTGTCTTACTCCTATGCCGACTTACCCGTGGTTGAGCACCTTGCCTTACTCCTATGCTGACTTACCCGTGCTTGAGCATCTTGCCTTACTCCTATGCTGACTTACCCGTGCTTGGTGTGAAACAGAGAGTTCTATTTTGATTAATATGTCAAGCAAAAATCGGACTGCGTTAAATATTTGAAATGAAAAAAGCAAGATACACAAAGCGATTTGTGTGATTAAAACAATATATGTAAAGCTGTATCAATGGATAAATTCCTGTACTGATAATTTCAAACCATCCATATCTTTGACTAATTGTATTTCCACGTCATTCCATATCTTTCACTAATTGTATTTCAACATCAATCACTTCTGTTTTCTGCTCTTTATTTACTGTGCAATAGAATGCATGCGACTGGTATCAGAGGAATCAGTGTAAATGGCCGTCGTAGGAACATCTTTTGAAGAACTATGGCTTTCATTTGGTTTTCTTGACATATGGAAGCATGTATCCTCATAGAGATTTTAGCCAGTCTCATCTTAATTCTCTTCCCCTTTTTTGGCCCCATCCCCCTTTAAGCAGCCACGGCTATTAGGGCCCTTTACATTTGTTCAAACTGTGTGCCATGACTGAATAATAGGGAAAATTAAAATGCATACAGCATTTCTGCACAAATTTAGAAAGACATTATAAAAATGTAATAAATGTGAAAAATATAAAAAGCGGCAATTTGATTGGTTACAAACATGGAATATTTAAAAGTGATATGTTATCTGCTTAAGAAACCCCTTCTACCTAATAGTATGTGCTTTTTAATTTTAAACAATGTTATTTCTCCTAGCTAGACCAATAAGTAACATAATTTCATTTAACTCTATAATATAAGTATCACTGCTTCCCTTAACTGCATGCCTTTTAAAGGTTAAATGACCACAATTCTATTGCAATTATGTGAATACAAAATATAAATTAAAAAAAATAATGAGATGTAATATGGCAACCACAGTCACAACAGCAGTGCAGCATTTCAGACTTTTAATTGCTAATAATTTTAACTAATAATTGTTAAATATTTTTTGTAACGATTCAATTGTTCATATTTTTGTATAGATTCTTATTTGAATTTGTGCGAGGAGCAACCAATGTTCAAGTCAACACCACAGAAAAGCTCCATTCAACTGACATTCCAACCAGACGTCAAATGCTGTCAACTACACGGCATCATGTCGGATGTCTTCGGGTTATTTCACCGAGTACAAATACGCCAGTCCACCTTACAATGGTGCCACCCAAAGCTTCACATATACAAGTGCCTTGCCAGGGACTAAGTATTCATTGCAGTTGCTTGAGATTCTGGGAAGTGGAGCCATGCAATCTTTGACGGTGAAGTGGCCACAGGTCAGTAGTTTTGCTTGTCTATGTCATTTGGTGATTTTTGATTACATAAGTTATTTTAAAGGGTGAAAAATGGGCAACATGTCTGTAGTGTCAAGTGAATTCTCTTCTATAATATTGATTACTTAACTTATTAGAGTTACTGTAATCTTTGGTTAATTGGTGTGTAATATTATTGTTATGTAAGGTTTACTTTTAATCAAACAATAATAATTTCAATTGGACATAAATATCATTTTAATGGGTTTGTTTTAGTTCCCATGCAGCCCATTAACATAACAGTGCAAGAAAGGGGAAGTAATTTTTTGCTACTTCAATGGACTATAAATGATGGTTCCAGTGAAGGCCACGAGGTGAATTAACCAGTTTGCGCCTATTTAAACAAAATTTCATCTAACTGTTTGGTTTTAGCAATAAAAACCCTGTGTTCAAATATTAAAAATTCATTTTTCCATTAGAGAAATGTATAATTACATTATTAAAATTCTTATATTATTGAAACTTATTTTTAAAATTTATGATTACAGTATTATAATTTTTTATTATATTATTTTAATAAGCGTTTCTGTTATAATACGAGTAATCCAATTATCGAATTATATGATACATTAATTTGCCACTTAAAATTATAATTGCTTTATTGAACCCGTGATTTTATTTTATGCAATGCAGCTGTACTATAAAAGAGAAAATGGAACACAGCAAAGTGCAATAACCCCTGGCTTCTTGAACTACTCACTCATTGGCCTAGAGCCTGGGTACATGTATCAAATTTACCTGGTGGCATTTACCCTTGATAAGAAAAGTCAGAAGTCAGACACCATCAATGCATCAACTTGTGAGTTCTGCTACTTAAGTTAATCTATGTCTACCATTAAGGCACCATGTTTTGTGTGTGTGTATGTGGATGTTTGATTTCTGTTTAGAGTTCAGTTTTGAGCCACCTGAAACTTTCTCAGTTTTTACAGCTCAAACAAGGTAGTAAGACACATTTTGTAAATATTTGCATTGACCTAGTGATCATACCACAAACAGATATTCATATACATTGTTTTTCCTTCAAATATGTTTTGATGATTTTACACAGCTGTTTCTTTTTTTTTCCCTGTGGCTTTTCTGATAATAAAGAGGACTCTGCTTGGTGCTACTGTGCTGTCTATTCTTATATCCATATATTATAACAATTATCCTCTATCCAGTGCCACTGCCACCAACTAATGTTACGGCAAGAGCTTTGAGCAGCACAACAATCCAAGTCAGCTGGACTTTAAACAGTTCATCATTTCAGGTGGGTCTAATTTTGATAATCCTCTTCATTTTCTTGATATTTAGCAACAGTGTTTAAACATTGCCGGCATTTCAATTTTTGTACTGTAATAAATATGTGGTTACAGCTATAATAACAATCTAAGATAAAGACAGAAACGTGAACTAGGACAAATCCAAGTGGTTTTTATACCATTCCATTTGTCTGAATTAAAAAGGACTTCTAACTTTTTGAACAATATATTAAAGTAAAACTGATCTTAAAATAAATCTTGACATGTAAATATTAACATAAAACATAAATTTTATACATCACTTGGGGTAAGCATTTTTTAATTGATAAATCTCATTATTTTTTATATATTTTGGAGGTATTTCCTTAGAAAACTTTGTTAGTGCATTATTGGCCACGTAGGATTCATCCTTTGACAGATACTCAAACTTAATTCTTTGAAAATTAAAAGAATTGTCTGTTATATTTCAGGAGCAGTTTCAGATTCGCTTTCCTAAAAGTGGCCGTCAAATCAGAAGGTCAACTGCACCAATTCACCTTGTACTTTTAGCCCCGGGCCACCAGCTGGTCAAGAAATCACAATTTATGTGTCTGCATTAAGTCATGGCTACAACAGTGCCTGGGTCAGACTGGACCACTCAACAGGTGGGTGTTTGATGTTTATACTTGGGGAAACATTCTCAACAGGTGGGTGTTTGATGGTTATACTTGAGAAAACATACTCAACAGGTGGGTGTTTGATGGTTATGCTTGAGGAAACATGCCAAAAAAGGTGGGTGTTTGATGGTTATACTTGAGAAAACATACTCAACAGGTGGGTGTTTGATGGTTATACTTGAGAAAACATACTCAACAGGTGGGTGTTTGATGGTTATACTTGAGGAAACATACTCAACAGGTGGGTGTTTGATGGTTATACTTGAGAAAACATACTCTTATAATTAACCATCATCAAATCCTCTTTTTACATTGTTCCTTTTTCCAAAATTAAAATATGAGCTAAAACAATGACGTCATATAATATTTTTTTACAGCGCATCTTTAATTTGCACACCTTTTGATGCATTGGTGCAGTAATTCGGTGTGCTGCTTTCTAAAATTAGTAGCGTCACAGACACTACAGACGTGACATTGCAAATTATATATATTTAATTATTACTAGTTAAACTGTGTTACTGGTTTATTGAATATTACATGTATTACTAGATTAAAATTTTTAACAAAATATCACAAGCTGGTTCTTCCCAACAGAAGTAGTCATGTTTGCAGTGACATGTACGTGTTACTTCCCAAACAGAAGTAGTCATGTTTGCAGTGACATGTACGTGTTACTTCCCAACAGAAGTAGTCTTGTTTGCAGTAACATGTATGTGTTACTTCCTAACAGAAGTAGTCATGTTCGCAGTAACATGTACGCGTTACTTCCCAACAGAAGTAGTCATGTTTGCAGTAACATGTACGTGTTACTTCCCAACAGAAGTAGTCATGTTTGCAGTGACATGTACGTGTTACTTCCCAACAGAAGTAGTCATGTTTGCAGTAACATGTACGTGTTACTTCCCAACAGAAGTAGTCATGTTTGCAGTAACATGTATGTGTTACTTCCTAACAGAAGTAGTCATGTTCGCAGTAACATGTACGCGTTACTTCCCAACAGAAGTAGTCATGTTCGCAGTAACATGTACGTGTTACTTCCCAACAGAAGTAGTCATGTTTGCAGTGACATGTACATGTTATTCATTCATTTAAGCAGTCACCTAATCAAGCTGGTGTATACGGTTGTTGTCAGTACTGTCACAACTTTAACATGATACCATGAAAGGTCCTTCCATTGTAATATTGTTAGAAGTCATTTCTTGATTGATATGTCAAGTCAATAGCATTCGTCATGTGTGACAAGGACAAAAATAATTTTTGTTCAGTTCTATGAAAGAAATAGAGAAATAATTTGGCGCAGGATTGAAGAGCCTGTCTTGTAAAATTGAATATGTTTTGTGGTTGAATCAAGTCATTGAGTATTATTATGTTTCTAGTACCGTAGAATCAATATCATGTTGTAATATCATGTTGTAATATCATGTTGGTAGTTCCATGTAATCAATACAATTTTTAATATAATGTTCCTGGCGATCCTATATCAACCTCATACAATTATTCCACCTTTCCGCTGACATAGAATTAATGTCATTTAGTTATTTCAAATTTATTTCAGCTCCAGGGAAGGTCACAAGGTTTATAGCTGTTCCAGGAGTCGCCAGCGGGAACCTGTCTTGGTTTGCACCTATAGACTCAGTCCAAGAGCACTACGTCATTAGTATTTATGATATACGCTATCCTAATGAAACACTGAATGCCACCATCCCGAGTGGTCAGCTGGCTAAAAGAATGGACTCCCTCAAAGGAGGTTACATGTATGCTGTTACTGTCAGGGCAGTGTCCAAGTATGCTGAGGGAGACGCAGATAGTGTTTTTTTTGTCACAGGTAAATGCCGTCATCTGTTCATAATAATACTGTTGACCTTGACCCTTGAAAAATGGAGCTACTTTGGTATACACTATAAACACTAGTATAAAGGTCCCATTTATTTAACAAATTATTTTAATTAAAAATCAGATATGTCCATTCAAAATAAGATATTGTAAATATTCGATGGTAGAATAATTACCTCTGATCTAATGAAAAGGTGGCTAATCACAGATGCAACCCATGGCCAGTGTGCCAGCAATGGGTGCATAATTTAGAATACAAGATCCAGTAATACAGTAAATTGAAGCTTTATTTATAGGCTAGTACACAAGTGAACATTTCGACTAATGCCTTTATCAATGCAAATAAATTAACAGTAAAGCTTTAATCACAGAAAACACCCCACTATGAGACGGACCGGCTGGACTATTATTTGTAACCTATCTGCATGTTAACTGCAAAATAATACAATGATAATCCTGAACAATTGTTGTGATCTATAAATGATTATATAATATGGTATTTGCGAAAGTAACCTATTTCAATAAAGTCTTATTGTTTTTTTTAGCCGTGTATAGGTATATTAATCTCAATACTTAATACATTTTAATCTCTGTTCCTTTTTTCTATGCACAGTAAACTAAATCTAGAACAATTTTTTGTGTTTTAACAACATTAATGACAAAACTAAATCTAGAACAACTGTTTGTGTATTAACAACATTAATGACAAAACTAAATCTAGAACAACTGTTTGTGTATTAACAACATTAATGACAAAACTAAATCTAGAACAACTGTTTGTGTATTAAAAACATTAATGACAAAACTAAATCTAGAACAACTGTTTGTGTATTAACACCTTTATTGACAGGTGATCATTGTCCATAATACCCACTTCTCCTAGAGTTGTGTTACATTATGATCTTTACATGTTTGTCTAATCCTTGATTCACCAGCTAGAGTTGTGTTACATTATGATCTTTACATGTTTGTCTAATCCTTGATTCACCAGCTTCTAAATAACATCCGTTGAAAGATAATTTCAAACATGTCGATTTCTTTGTCCTTATTTTTGGTGAAATGTTCTTTATTCACAGTTCCTGAACCAGTGACCAGCCTGACCGGTGTGGCCATTAATACTACAGCAGTCAACATCTCTTGGGTGCTACCTGTCAATTCTCAGATCGGCTACCTGAATATAAGCATCTTTCAACAAGGTACTCATCTGTCCTACATATACAAGTCTTTTTTTTTCTTTTTTTTTATATATGAATCTTGTCCAAAGGGCTTCACAGGATGGTAAAAGGTGTGAAAATTTAAATTATTGACATCAGATTTAGAATCCTGGGTAAGGACATAATGGAAACATGAGGAAACAGGGATAATGTAAGGACATAATGGAAACATGAGGAAACAGGGATAATGTAAGGACATAATGGTAACATGAGGAAACAGTGATAATGTAAGGACATAATGGAAACATGAGGAAACAGTGATAATGTAAGGACATGATGGAAACATGAGGAAACAGTGATAATGTAAGGACATAATGGTAACATGAGGAAACAGGGATAATGTAAGGACATGATGGAAACATGAGGAAACAGGGATAATGTAAGGACATAATGGTAACATGAGGAAACAGTGATAATGTAAGGACATAATGGAAACATGAGGAAACGGATAATGTAAGGACATAATGGTAACATGAGGAAACAGTGATAATGTAAGGACATAATGGAAACATAAGGAAACAGGGATAATGTAAGGACATAATGGTAAAATTGATAAGTATGTATTTAAGATGTTTTCATTATGGCCCACTCCTGCCTGATTGTGTAAATATCTATGTGGAATGGACTCACTAGCCATATGTGGCAACCAATGTTCCCTCTAAGGTTTGATGGTCCGTATGCAAAGTTGCACAGCATCCATTTTTCTTGTGAAATATTTTACAAAATGAGCTGCACTGTAATTCTTAACTACTGCACTGCACTGGTCTGCTGGTCAGAAATCTGCACAGCCGCTCACTTTAACCCCTTTTACCGGTTGTCCCGACTATAGTCGTCTTGACCTATTGACCTTTACACGATAGACCCGACTATAATCGTCCAAATGATATTATGATCTGCAGCATGCGGCAGACCCGATTATTCTCGTTTTAAAATGCTATGACGTAGTTAAGGTGCTCAAAACTATGGGAAGCCATAGGCCTCATAAATACCTAAATATTTTATTTTGATGGTTAAGAAACAATCAAATTTTTGTGTACACTATGACTTCTTCGGTCTACCGTACTGTTTTAGATTTATTCGCCAAATAAGGGTTAGTTAAAAAATTTTAATAGGCGGTAAAGGGGTTAAAGGGATCAATGATGGCAACCATTTTTAAGAAGAAGTGAAACTTGAATTTAAACCCCTAGGAGTGACTTACAATTGGATAAGAATTTAGTTGATAAGCAATATTGAGACTGTATCAATGATATATTTCACAGTTTATTTTTCAAATGATTTTCTTGGTTAGAGACTGGAGCTTTATTTTTAAAAATTAGGGCTGTTAACGATTAAATGTTAATTTCGATTAAAGCCAAAATTTGAAATTTATGGTGTTATAAGTAACATTTATTAAACGTACTTGTCGAAAATCGAAATAACACTGGAATGTCTTCTTTATATGACATCTTTTTACCAACAACACAAACAGATCAGTGTATTGACATTATTTGGTTCAAGTGATGAGCCCGTCTTATCGACAATATAACCAGTCAAGCTGAACAATCGTTCACATAGCTTTAGATTGTGTCAGCTGAAGTTTCTGATACTGTAGTGGATGTTTGGTTTGCAAGTGATATGTAAGCGAAGTGTTAGAACAATGGTAGCAATTTTCCCCCTTTAACCAGCGCGGTTGCGCAGATATTTGACAGTCACCACGCAGAGGTTTAGAATCACAGCGCAGCAAATTTTGTAAAATATTGCACAAAAAATGGACATTGTGCAAATTTGCACAAAAGTTGTTTTTTTTTAACTTTAACTTTGCACAAGGACCAGCAAAGCTTAGACTTAGAGGGAAGATTGCATGGTAGGCAAACGATTTCTCTCAATGGACACAATAACCTTTATCAACAATTTGAACATTTACGTCGGTCAATAGTTTAAAATCAAAATGTTCGTGTAATTGTCAGGAAATTAGTTTATATTTATCTTCCGAAATATTTTACTTTTTCACTTCCAGTACATTTATAAGTGGTGGGTTGATTAATCGTTTCTAAAATTTTAATAGTTAAAAAAATTTACCGATTAAACGAGAAATTAATAGTTAATTTCCGCAGCCCTGTTAAAAAAACCTCTTGTCAACATTTTTTTCTTGTGACTGTGTGGTGCAATGGTTCTAGTGCTGTAAGCTTAATGTCCAACAGCATAGTTGTATGGTAAAATTATTATATTGCTGTGAGCTTGATGTCTAACTAGTTCAATTATTCTAGTGCTGTGAGCTTGATGTCTAACAGTTCAATTATTCTAGTGCTGTGAGCTTGATGTCTAAGAGTTCAATTATTCTAGTGCTGTGAGCTTGATGTGTAACAGTTCAATTATTCTAGTGCTGTGAGCTTGATGTCTAATAGTTCAATTATTCTAGTGCTGTGAGCTTGATGTCTAATAGTTCAATTATTCTAGTGCTGTGAGCTTGATTTCTAAGAGTTCAATTATTCTAGTGCTGTGAGCTTGATGTGTAACAGTTCAATTATTCTAGTGCTGTGAGCTTGATGTCTAATAGTTCAATTATTCTAGTGCTGTGAGCTTGATGTCTAATAGTTCAATTATTCTAGTGCTGTGAGCTTGATGTGTAATAGTTCAATTATTCTAGTGCTGTGAGCTTGATGTCTAACAGTTCAATTGTTCTAGGGCTGTGAGCTTGATGTCTAACAGTATAATTGTTCTAGTGCTGTGAGCTTGATGTCTAACAGTTCAATTATTCTATTGCTGTGAGCTTGATGTCTAAAAGTTCAATTATTCTAGTGCTGTGAGCTTGATGTCTCACGGTTCAATTATGCTAGTGCTGTGACCTTAATGACACAGAATGCCCCATGAAACTGTTGAACTCATCTCCTGTTGCAGATGTCAGTGTTCTGATTATCAAGGAGGACAGAAAGGATGTCAGATCTCGCATAGTGACCAATTTGTCCCCTGGGGTCCGCTACACCGTTAAAGTGCAAGTCATCAGTGACAACACTCCGACTCCAAGTCCTGAAACTGTTAATGTGTTTAGAACAAGTAAGTCTAACATTGGTCAGCTCTAACAATGTTCCTGTCACAACGATGCTCAAGTAATAAGGTTGTGAACTGTTCACCGTTCCTAAGAACAGGATCCGCCCTGTTTTTATCTCAACCAGTTAACCATAAAATCTATTCGTTTGTATCTGCCTATTAGCCGGAGTTACTTTTTTTGTTTTAAATTTTAAAATAACCATTAAATTTAGTGTAAATATAATCCTGAAGGTTTTGAAAAATAGTATGGCATTTATATTAAAAAAAGGTTAACTTTACATGAAATTTGTGTTCGTGTGTGAGTTTATGTAAACTTGCTGAGTTGACGGGTATTGAGTAAGTGCCTTTAATGTCACAGGCAGATGAAGCAAGGCCAGTGTTTCTAAATTTGTTACATTCACTTGTGGGTTCTAAGAACTTAAGGACAAATATATCTCTACTGCTAATGAACGGTTTACCAGTTAATCGTTCCTCAAAAACGAGCGGTCTTAACAACCTTTCTAGTAAGTATTGAGGTAGTCCTCACCCACCTAGTCATCAGAGGGTGAGGCATGGGTGGGGACAGTCCCAAAAAAAAACAGTCCCAACGTGCCACTTTGTAGCCCATAATGTGGGATTATGAGGCCTGGTAAGAGAAGGGCAGCGTTTGTGTGTGTGTGTGTGTGGGGGGGGGGTCTTAACTCCTTTTCTCCGGAATTTTTTTCCTCATTCTGCCAGAATTTATCTATTTAGGAAATTTGTCGCGGGCTACCATGCTATCTTAAAATGTTAATAACTTTGTTTATTATTGAACAGATAATGATATATTTGGTATTGAATTAAAGGGAAAAGAATGATGTTTTTAGGCAACACAGACTCATGATTTTATTTTCATAAAATATTATGATTTTGTTTTAGTGAAAATTAAAAAAAATATTTAAAAACCACATTTTAAAAAAAAACGTCATTCTAAGTCACAAAAATCTAGATTTTTATCCAAAATGTATGAAAATGTTTTTTTCTGAACTATATTCATATTTACAGCAAACAGAAATAACTTCACATTAAAAAAAACAACTAATAAAACATTAGAGCTCAATATCCATGGTCACACATACGGTAAAATAATAGGAAAATTGTGCTGTTTACAATGGAGCTGGAAGTTATACTATGCATTGCAACTAGAAATTATTTTAAATTCTTTTCGAAATTGCACTTAGTTTTAGTGAAAAAGTTTAGCAGCTTTCAAATTGGACTCTATAATTTGTCTATATTATTATTTATATCACAACATTTAAGATGGGGGCAGGGCTTGTTGTTTATCAACAGATGACTTGTCAACTTCATTGTTCATTTCATTACAACTAATAGCACTAGGAGTATGATTCATCAACAATTTAAAATGACTATCTGAATCATCATAAAAAAACAATACCTTTTTCTTGTTCATCATTGTAGTATTTAAAATAATACTAGATCGATAACCAGATGAGCTGGTTGAATATCCATGTTTGCAAAAAAATGTTAAAACGAAAATGAAAACAATACTTTCAAACGCTTCTTTTGCGGTGAAAACACATTCAAACAAAGAATTTCCGACTTTTATATTCAAGGGAAATCATTCTAGATTACATTAAAACTAATTTGAGTTAAATAGCTAAGAAAAGAAACAATCCAGTTTTAATAATTTGACGCTCCTATCATCGATCCGTCAAAAACGTCTTTTTAAAATCAACGATGGCAGCGTTGATCCGGAGAAAAAGAGTTAAGAGCCTAAGGGCGACGACCTCGTTGTTTTTCTTACGTGTTTAGCTTGGTAATTATTAGATATAATGGAGTACAACTAACATTGGATACATTTTTTCCATCTATAAGGATTAATGCCTCTCTTTAATTAAATGTCCTCTTTTCTTATTTACTAGAGCCAGATAAACCTCTTATCATGTCCAAATCATCAGGGGAAAATTCTGTCACAATATATTTCAATGTTAGTCAAGCTGTTGGATTCTTTGATTCTATAAAAGGTGTACTCCAGGAAACAGGGGAAACAATTATGTAAGTATGTGAGCAAGAGACACATTTGGCTATCACTCCAGCATTGAATATGTTAGAATTGTATAGAAATTCATTTTGACTTCAGGATTCTCTTTATATTATTTAGATATATTTACCAATTATCAATATAATTACCAGTTTCCAGTTAATAGCCATTGACAAAAATTGTATCTTTTTGTCTTCAGGGCTGACTCACAAGGCAGGATGACCATTGACAAATTGACAGCTGGTACTGTGTATCAGCTGGTTGCGTACAGTGTCAGTGGACTGGAGAACAGTGACAGTGTCAAGGTCAATCTGACCACAAGTATGTTTTTTTTAATTAAGCATTCAGTCCACTTATGTATCATTAAGACATACGTTGGCTCCTTGTTGGCTCTGCAGTCTCCAAGAAGCCGGGTCATGAAATTTACGGGTCACTGAAAAAAATCATTAAGGGGGTTGGCGCCTAAGAAATCTCGATTTTTAAAAAAATTATCACTTTTTTTATTATTTTATTTTAACCAAGCTTATCATTCATAGAATCGATTACATATGCTTTGATAATATATTAGATACATTATGATGTGAAAAAATTGGTTCTTAACTGCCACTTTGATTAAAAAATTGACCTAATTTTAGAAAGACAAGAAATTTCCCATGTATGCTAATTTTAAGGCATAAAAACATTATTTAAAAACATCGTAATATGCCACTATTATATATCAATAGAAAGGTAAATTCAAGCCCTTTCATAATATTTAAATTCGAAGACAGTACTTTTATTTACCAAAAGTAATCGGATCCGCAAACAAGAAGAGTGTAGCTAATATAAAACTGACAAGAATAACACCATTAGTTGAATCATTAAACCTTGAAACACTAGAGGATAGAAGAACCAAGAGCAAAGTAGTAATCATACATAAAGCAATTAATTCTAATTTAGAAATACAACACAAAGATAACTTAATACAACCCTCAGATAGACATATGGATAAAAACCCCTTTCTTATTCCGTATGCAAGAACAAACACATAAAAATTTTCGTTCTTCCCGTCCGGAATTCGGGCGTGGAATGGGTTGCCTGAAGAATCCAGGAAAACCAACACTTTATCAACATTTAAATCTCTAATAAAAATGCAGGACTAAACACAAACCATAGATAAGCGTATGACGCAATAATCTTCTGTATAGAAGGAGCGTCTGTAAACTGATAAGATAAGATCTTTAGCTTTATTATTTTACCCGTTCGGATTGGTCCGATTATGTTGTTACCATGATACGGTTTACGTGCGCATGCGCAAACGAGTTGTTTACGTGGACTATTCCGTTCTTTTATAAGCTGTTTGTGATACATTATTTCATTTGCAAACAAGATCTGGAACCCATATTTTGATTTTAAATTATAGAATTACACTATTTTCGAGTTAATAAAAGAGATATATTAATAACTGAAAGAAATTCATCCAAGACGCCAAAGAAAACATCTCGGTTCAAGGCAAGGTAAGCCCTACTGAACTACAACAAAAACATTTTATTTGTCGCGATATTCATATTGTTATTGATTTATTGATATTTTCAGCGTCTTAGTTTATTTATAGTCCTATCAATGAATGGTAGTGATTTTATATACTTGGTGCATTTTAAATTATAAAAAGCCTAATCACATTATAAATGTTATTTAAATACTCGTACTTAGTACTAGTAGTACTAGTGTTAGTTGTGGTCTAAGCCTAGCCCAACACTGACGCTACCGCTAAATTTAAATACTAAATAAGTGAAAGTCCCACACACAACAACTGGGAGTTTTAACTAAATAACCTTTATTTATGGTAAAATAAAATTACTTTTGGATCTTATTTTGCATTAGGGGTACAATACATCTTAAAAATTATTTTAAAATATGGGTAGGCATGTCAGCCCATCTATCAAAATCATTTTCAATTTAGGCATAAGTTACTTTGACTTATCTTCTGTTTAAATTTTATAAATTAATAAGACAATTATTTAATTAAGCTATCCTACACATCTGCTTTAATGTTATTAATATTTAAATAATATTCATAGGCTAAATGATATCATTACATTATTTGATTCGGTTTTTTTATTTTCATTCCAGCCTTTATAAAGTACTGCGGAGCGGAGCTGAAGTTGGAAACAGTAATTCTTAGGAGTGACTTTTAAATAAGGACACAGATAAAGAGATGATAATGCTAAACAATTATTTTCTCTCCTGTCTGAAGAAGGATGGAAAAATTCATATAGCCATAACCTACAGCTGATTACACAGCCATAAACCACAGCCAGTACATTATACTTTTTAAAAAAAAATTACATTTTTTTTTGTTTTTGTGAGTGATAAGATTTATTATCGCCACTACTGGGAAAGCAAGTTTTCATCAATTGTAGAATATAGCACCAGTTTTTCAAAGTTTAATAAATGAAATTTATAATAAATTATAAAACCCATATGGAAAAGAAAATAAATTACTTGCTCAAAGGACGAAAACTGTAAATAAATAATAATACATTGACTAATTTCCAGTAATATTTCTGAGCAAGTTTTACCTACTCAAACCTGATAATTATAAAAGACAAATAATCATTCATGTTTGTGCTAAGGAAACTGCTTTTCTAAAAGAATATATATAGTAACAAAAATATGAACTGCTGTGCTGCTCTGAAATACTTCAATTTCACTGAAGGAGACGGCAACATATTTCATCATCTAAATAAGTTTACAAAGACAAATGATTACTTTTGACTAGATAGTGGCTTCTAGTTTAAATTTTTTTAGGATAAAATGCTGATAAAAAGCTATTGAAAAACACACATAGGCTTTATTTGATTGAAAAAAATGAAAAATATGCAAAAATATGTTTTCGATGAGAACACCCCACTGAAGTTCCAGATGGTGAAAACAAAGCTCAGAGGATTTTAAACAGTTAAATAATAAACTATATCATTATGAACATGTAGCTCAACAAGAAAAACTATGTAAAAGCTGATCATTTCTATAATAAATTTGTAAAATTTCACTTTTAAAGTTTAAAATTGATTTTTCTCAAAACTGTTTTTTCTCTTAATTTGTATCGTAGAGTTCTAAAATCTCATTTATTTTAAAAGATAAAGCCACAAGATTTTGTGTGTGTCTTCTTAAAACTATTTTGTGGGTAATGAGCTATTTAAAATTCAATTTTGTCCACTACTTATTTTTAATAATGTTTTAAATTAAATAATAATGTTAAATTTTAAGTGTTTTTTTTCGAGGCAATTTTCAAAAATTGAAAAAAAAAGTTTTTAACATTTTGAAAATTTTTTAATTAGTACAGTATCTCTAAAAATACTTAAAGTTTATAATTTAATCATTTTTAAATGAAAATATAATCTTGTGTGTTAAATTTTAGAACTCTACTAATAGTTGTTATTTTCAAGATGGCCGCCGTTGCCATGGCAACTATAAAAAAAAATTTAAAAATTATAGCATCAAAATGTAATCCTATTCATGACTTAACATGATAATAAAAAAATATTTGTTCAAAGTTGGGTTAATAAAAAGTTGTTTTTTTAGGGACCCAACCCCCTTAAAAAATCTATTTTAAATGTTGGTGTGACGTAATGGTCATATCTTAGATATCGTGATATATTAGAACAGGACTCTTTCAACATTTTTTTCAAACCATGCCTGGAGTTTTTGGTTACCAAGTAACAGCTTCAAGAATCTCATTCATAAATTATTAGTAAGTTTGATTTCTTAAAATTTTTTATAAGTACATGTACTATCTTCATTTTAATTTGTAGAAGATTTAAAGGGGATACAAATGTTTCTAGGTCAAGGATTTGTATAAAAATAACCAGATCATGAAAACACAGCTCGAGATATCTGGCTTATCATATAGTCATGTACTTTATAGACTGGAACTAAACAGTTTACCAAACTTTGTAAAGTTGTTTAGAGCGTAGGGCTGCAGGATGTTTCTGTGCAAGTTTTCACTGCATTAGGAACAAATTATTTTCGCTCACAATACTGATGAATTATATTTCAAAATCATTAAATAACTGACAGTGGATTAAATTTAATATTGGTCAAAAGTAATCTGAAGTTCTTTTCGTCAGTGTAAATTTCACCATTCCTGACATTGGATGGCTGATTCAATCAATAAATATACCTTTACCTTTATCTAGAAGCTGTGCATGGTTTCATTGAGACCACTGCGATTGTTGTTGAGTAGTTGTGACTTTGAGTAACCAGCCATGATATTACAAATCTCTTTGCTCAATTTTCTTGTTAGCTTTCAATCAGCCACATAGCGACATTGGTAAATAAAAAAACAACCCGTAAAAACAAAGTTTTTCGCTATAAATCCCTTATATATGAGAAATAACTAAAAGTATTGATTATTTTCAATATAATACGCACCACGCTACAGACCCCTGTGACATCGAGGGCTGGAGTGGCACTCAAGTGATCCGTGGACGTCAACTATAGCAGACGGCTATACATGCTATATAGAGATAAACTAAAAATTCATTAATTTAATTACGGTACATTCGATCGATCTGAAATTTTGATACAATGCATTGTTAGGTGAATTAACTCTATGTGCAAAATTTCAGCTCTATAGGATCATGGGAAGTGGGTAATTTTTTACTTTTGTTTTTCCCCGGGCAGGCGCGCCCACGACAGACAGGGAGAGAGACAGAGAGACAAGACGGTGAAATTAATATAAGGGATTTAAAAAAAAACTATCAACACAATCTTACCCTCTACTATGAAAAAATATTGAAATAATTTTAGGGTTAACATTTACTTGATGGATTACGCTAGAAATTTAAGTCCATTTTAAATAAAATTACTAGTAACCTATAAAAAAAAACAAGTAAAAAATTTGATAAATTTGATTTCTAACAAGCAGTTATTATATTTTTAATGATGAGATGATTCCAGATCTAGACACAATAAAACAATAAAATGCAAGTTTGAAAAAGGAAAATTTACTCCACAATAAGTAAGGGTAACAGCTGTACTGATAATAAAGCTTTAAAGGATACATTTTTAAAAACTTATTTCTGTATAATTGTTTTGTGGTGTATTGATTGAGATTTTCATCACTGCAGGTACAAAGTAAAAAAATTTTTTTTTACTAACAATGACTTACAAATGGTTTTCAATCATGCTTTCATTATTTGAAATGATGAAGTCATTGTTGTTAACCAGGATACTTTCATGCTTGCTTTAATTATTTGAAATTATGAAGTCATTGTTGTTATCCAGGATACTTTCATACTTGCTTTCATTATTTGAATTGATGAAGTCATTGTTGTTAACCAGTATACTTTCATGCTTGCTTTCATTATTTGAAATGATGAAGTCGTTTGTTAACCAGGATAATTACATCCACAGAGCCAAAGCCTCCTACCAACTTGAAAGTGGTTACAATTGGAAAGGATAAAATCAATGTATCATGGGAAGAGCCAGGTGTCGGTGGCTTTGATAATTTTACCATCACCCTGAACAGCTCTGGCAACATTCCTAAAGATCAGGTGAGTTTTTTCAGGGAAAGTTCAATGTAGGGTCAAAATGCAATCTTAGCTGTCCATGGTCTTTCAACTCAAGCATTTCAAGTAAACATTGTTTTCAGCTTTTTAAAAAAATGTCTGTGCTGATTTGTGAAAACTTTTTTTTTCCCGTACAAGTGGTGAAAAAAAAACCTATATAAGATTTATGTGGCTTTTTGATTGTTACATTGGTTTGACTATATATGACTTTTTTTTTGTGTGTCCCATAACCTTGTGGTCGTAGGGGGTTCTCCTGGTTTGGTAGACTTGACGGCGCCCATCTCCTCTCAAAGTCAGCGGAGGACTTCTTTAGCGATAGTCATATATCAATCTTTATAATGTGGCCTGAGCGTGGGCTAGATCCCACGCACCTCAGGTTGTGAGGCGAGCGCACTACTGACTTCGCTATCCAGCCGCGTATATATGACTATACATGGCTATATCTAAATTTAATGTTCCTGAAGCCAATGAAAGCATTAGTTCATTCCTGCACAGAATTTGACTTTATTTGCAGACCACCCCAAATCTAACGATAGAATTGACAGAGTTACAACCTGGAATCACCTACACTGTTTCAGTTAGAACTAAGAAGGGAGACGAGTCCAGTGATGAGGTAGTTGGTGTCAATACAACAGGTGAGGCACACATCGTTGAACACTGGGGAGGTGGGGGGGGGTTGCTTTTTTACATAAACCATGGATCCTTTATTTACTATTAAGTGGCACATAGCAGGGTTATTACACATAGTTTACATTTTACGCCAGTTATATGTGAGAGTATGGGGACATGGCAGGCATAGGGGAGACATGCTAGTTGTTGGGGAGACATGGCAGGCATCGGGGAGACATGGCAGGCGTAGGGGGAGACATGGCAGGTGTTGGGGAGACATGGCAGGTGTCGGGGAGACATGGCAGGTGTCGGGGAGACATGGAAGGCGTCGGGGAGACATGGCAGGTGTTGTTGGGGAGATATGGCAGGTGTTGGGGAGACATGGCCGGTGTTGTTGGGGAGGCATGGCAGGTGTTGTTGGGGAGATATGGCAGGTGTTGTTGGGGAGACATGGCAGGTGTTGTTGGGGAGATATGGCAGGTGTTGGGGAGACATGGCAGGTGTTGTTGGGGAGACATGGCAGGTGTTGTTGGGGAGACATGGCAGGTGTTGTTGGGGAGATATGGCAGGTGTTGTTGGGGAGATATGGCAGGTGTCGGGGAGACATGGCAGGTGTTGTTGGGGAGACATGGCAGGTGTCGGGGAGACATGGCAGGTGTTGTTGGGGAGACATGGCAGGTGTTGTTGGGGAGATATGGCAGGTGTTGGGGAGACATGGCAGGTGTTGTTGGGGAGACATGGCAGGTGTTGTTCGGGAGACATGGCAGGTGTTGTTGGGGAGATATGGCAGGTGTTGTTGGGGAGACATGGCAGGTGTTGTTGGGTAGACATGGCATGTGTTGGGGAGACATGGCAAGTGTTGTTGGGGAGATATGGCAGGTGTCGGGGAGACATGGCAGGTGTTGTTGGGGAGACATGGCAGGTGTTGTTGGGGAGACATGGCAGGTGTTGGGGAGACATGGCAGGTATTGGGGAGACATGGCAGGTGTTCGGGAGACATGGCAGGTGTTGGGGAGACATGGCAGGTGTTGGGGAGACATGGCAGGAAATGGTGAGACTCCAGGGGTTTTTCCCAACATTAGCAATTTCAATGTGTAGCTTCAACACATAGATAAGTTATTTTATTTTGATGAATTATTCTACTTATGAATGATTGTCTTTATACAAGTTATTACTAGTGTCGATGGTTATCCTGAATGATTGTCTATATATGAATTATTACTAGTATGTATGATTATTCTCCTCACTGATTACAGGTCTGGGTTAGGAAAAAAGGGAAAGGATTTACTCTCATCCCTTGGGGCTAGGAGGTTACCTTAACCTCACTATTATGTTGTATTGTACCTCTGGTATCCGTCTTTTCTGCATTTGTTTTTCTCTCAGAGTGTTCATTACCTCTTAATGCTCTCTAATTATAATATTAACATAGTAATTATTCAGCAACATTCTGTATTCAACCACTAATATTTTTTTTAGATCCCCATCAAATTTTTAATATGCTTATGATATATACAAAAAATGTTCCCCCTGTGGTAAGCATGCTTCCCCCCCCCCTGCTCACGCAAACCTAATAATGCCTTACAAATAACCCTTGCATTAAGTTCAGATTTTACTCTGCAAACCTTAATGACCCATTTCTCAGTTCCACTTGCTGTGACCCGTATCCGAGTGTCCGCCAGGGGTATTGATGCTGTCACCATCTCTTGGGATGCCCCTGTGGGCTCCGGATTATCAGGGTATGCCCTGACCTTTGAACCCTCCAACTTGACCCTGCTGAGCCTGCCCAATGAGGTGACCCAGTATAAGCTGGAGGGCTTGAAGCCCGGAGGCAACTACAGCCTGCTGCTGTACACGTATGCCAGACGTCCAACCGACAACAGCCTGCTGTACAGTTCAGCGGCTCCGTTCAACTTTGTCACTTGTATGTCAATTCGCCAGACTTCATCAGCGTATACATACATCATATTTGTTTTTTGAGGGCATTCATAACTAACATTTTTTGTTTTTTGTTGTATGTTTTTTAAAATATTGTTTTCCAGGAATTTGATTTTACCTAACACTTTGGATTGGAAAGATGAGGGAACAACTAACAACAGTCTCCTAGTCCTTGCTTTGTGATATTGTAATAACTGGAATTTTGTTCACACATTATTTCAACTGATTTTTAATTTCTTTGTGATGGGGAAAGGGGATTTTCTCACATTTCTATCTCTTTTGTTTGGTATGTAGGTTTTTTAGTCATTTGTTATTACATGTATCAAATTTTTATATTTCAGATCATTCTTGGTAACTTTTGTTATTCAATTAAAAAATATAATAATTTTTTTTTACTGTGCCCCAAAATTATCCAACTGAAAATTAACAGTAGGTTTTTCTAAATATAAAAAAACCTGTATTTTTACTTACCAATTAACTAAAAATCTTTTTGAAAAAAAAGTTAAATAATTACATTACTTATCAATTTGAATGATTAGTGGTGTACCTAGGGGGGGGGGCTGTGGGTGCGGTCAGCACGGGCGCACATAATTTGGGTAGGCATTTTTTATATTAAGTTTCAGTTATAAAAAAACAACTTGTTCACTTCATAAGTTCACTATTCGATTTCTAAGAATTATTAATTACTTCAATGTTTCGAATATTTGTCCTCATCGTCAAGTCAATGTACTTTTGAAAATGTTATCTCTAAAAAAAATTCTCATATACAGACATCAGTGCTGCGCAACATCAAGTAGATGTTCTGTGTACTTCCTGCTCACACGCAAGGATATGTCTCTTATTTTATCTTATCTGTTACAGAGGCTCCTTCTATACAGAAGATTATTGCTCCCTATGCTTATCCATGTTTTATCAATAGTCTCTGCCCCCACTTCTTCCCTCAGGGTCAACTCTCGCTGGGTGAACAGTACTTTGTTTTATCTTGGTGCTTGGAATGTATACAGGCACCGATACTTGACAAAACACTGGCAGTGGCATATTAATAATCTTGAAGGTCTACAATTATAATTTCATAAGTTAAGCGATCAACTGTACACACTCTTTGCAGCTATCCATTCCATAATATTTTTTAGAACTATTGAGCAGTTGTTTTCTTTGTTTTCTTCTTCCACTCGTCAATGGGATGTTTTACTTTCTGTCACTGGTCATGGTGTCAAACGCAGCGTAGAAACTTGCTGGAGTGCCAGAGGAGTTGCAGTAATAAAAGTTGTTTTTTTTAAAAAACATTTTGTTTACATTTTAAGGGCCTTTGAAAAATAAAGTCTGAAGATGAAAATAGTAAAACAAGATCAGAATATTTCTGGAATATTTCTCAATTCAATGCTATATTTTTATCTTCTATGTTATGGGAATTTATGGGAACCGGTCCTTTGGGAAATTAATGATGCCCAAAAAACACCACCAAATAATAAAGCTAAATGGTCATCATATAAAACTAAATTCTTTGCAAACCCATTGCATGGAACAAAGATGTGTTAATACAAAATGCTTTTTTAGCAGCCAAAACAATTTTGAAGTGTTGTAGATATCGAATGAACGTGGAGTTAGAAAGAGAAAATAAAAGTAGGGAAAATTTATCAGACTGGCGCTATCCTTAGAGCAAGAAGTACAAAGAGAAATGTTTTTATCTATGGATAGAATTATAAAGGAAATAAAAGAGCGCTTTGATCAGTTGCATGTCCTTGCATGAAAATATTCGTGTATAATAACATGTAACTTACTAAATGAAGAATTTGAATGTCAAATAAACGACTTTATTGACATTGATAAAAAACAGTTCCATATGGAAAGAAAAAGAATCCAGGTATTTATGGCTGTACCTGCACTATACAAGAATTGGCAAAACATTGAACAATTTGAGGGGGGCAGCCCTCTTGTTTTACTAAAATTTATTCAACATTATAAATTGGAAAATTCTGTACCCAGCATTGTAATTCTGCTAAGAATTTTTTTTATAAACAATTCCTATCAGTGTCGCTAATAGCGAAAGCAACTTCTCCAATTTGAAGTTGATAAAAATATTATCTTTGTTCCACAATAACTGATTTATGGCTTCAAAATCTTGTAATATTGTCCATAAAACAAGAAATTGCAAATAATATAAATTTTGAGAGCATTATACTCGATGTTTCTACTATGAAAAATATATTTGCATACACCTATTTCTATAATTTGTTTATCCAAAAGAAATGAAATTTTCTTTTTTTATATAAATATAACATAAAATCATTTAATAGTAATATATTAGGTACATGGTTTGTCTCATGGGTGGGGAACCAGTGACCTTTGTAAGTTTCTTGTGGCCTTTAAAAAAAACTAGGCTGTCTCATACATGTGTTCTTTTTAAAATATAAGTTGCATTTATAGGTATATCAACTCATGCAGCCTTCTTTATTACTGCCTAATTTAAATATGGTATTCAATGGTAAAAAAGTTCCCAAACCTATAGTTAGTCTTATTTACAATTTTTTATGTTTATTAATATATAAAAATAACCATTTGATTGATTTAGAAAGGGCGGCAAATAGGAGATTGCCCCGGGCGACAAAAGTTGGAGATACGCCACTGTGAAGGACTTGCATGCTGGTTTGAGCAAGCTTCCAACAGTTGAAGAAACACAATATTAACTCCATTTATGCAATAATCTATCTACATGTATATGCTTGCGATATGTTGATTTATTAACCTGTGTAGCATGAAGCAAATAGAGTAATATTTTAAGTCAGTACTAATAGGTATTGCATTCTGATAATTTCATCTCTCTAAAGCATCCTCAACATTCTGACCTTAACATTGAGCAGAAAATTTGGCACACTCTTTCACTTAAAAGCACAATTGTTCAAATATTTTTATTCTCTAAAATTCATTAAGTGGACAGTCAAATCAATTGCTAGTTATCGTTTCAGGACAAGACACTTGCAAAAGTTTTTAAAAATTATTTTTCAAAAATTAGCTTTAATGAAATAAATAAAATAAAATTTATAAATTATTAGATTTTAAGCTTAATGGTAACAGAAAATATTTCAATCCAATTGAATTTAGAAAGAAACAGAAAAAAAGAATTGCAGATAAACATATTTGAAGAAAATAAAAATTATGACAAAATAATATGTATAAAAATAAAAACTTCAAAGTTTTCAACTTAAAGTGTATGTGTTCATATGTGATGCAGAATTATTACTTTTAATGTTTATATTCCTGATAACCTGCATTGGTTAGAATGTCAGAAGTTTTTTTTTAATTCAAATATTTCTTAAAAGTATTTTGTTCAATTATCAACTACTAACCTTTAAGTTAACTTTCAATTATGTCCCAATAAAAACATGGATTATAGATGTGAAAATAAGAAAAAATCTTAAACTTTCAGATTAAACTACTGTGTATTTTAATTATTAATGTCCACTTGATGGATGTTCTCTTTCAAACATTACTTTACATTTGAATTTTTTTAAATTTTATGAACACAACTTATACTACTTTCAACAAGAAGTTACTCTATATTTATCTCTTTGTTTTTCCTCTTCTTATAGCTTGTAATTTATTTAAATTATTATTTTAAAATGGTGTGGATGCAACTATTTTATTATAGTAAAGATTTATTGAACACCTGAAAGCTGTTGGGGTATAAAATGAGTTTACCAATTTACTATATTTAAGTGTTACACTGTCTAATCAATCATTATTATTTTAAGGAGTATTAGAAGTGTTATTAAAGCAAGACAGCTTTCTAAATAAGTGTAAATTTTAAATAATTGTTGTTTTTTTCAATACATGTATATATGGTGTAGCATTCTTAATTATCATATTAATTTTTTCATCACTTGGTTTATTATTGATACATTAATCCGTTTCATTACATTGATTTATTCAGTCATCTGTTTCCTTCCTCTAATGCAACACACAGACCCAGACACTGTGGCAGCCATTCGAAAAGTCTCAGCCACCAGTGATAGCATCACAGTCAACTGGACGGCACCAGTCAGCATTAGTGCGGACGCGTACCAGATCAGAATTGAATCTGTGGACTTAACAACACGTCCCATGGAGCAGCCTAGAACATTACCAAAGTCAGTGAGGAATTCATTTAATGAGTTTTAGAAATTCCCCCACTTGGCCTGTGATTGTTTTTCCCCCACTTGGCCTGTGATTGTTTTCCCCCCACTTGGCCTGTGATAGTTTTTCCCCCACGTGGCCTGTGATTGTTGAATTTAATCATCCACTTAATAAGAAAACAAATTTTTTATGTCATGAAATAATATTTTAAGTGGTTCTGACAGCTCTAATTAAATGCAAACTTTCTTTGAAACAAAATCCTGTTTATGTTTCAGTGCTGTTGAAAAGTCCCTTTTGGTTAATGAGGGCCCTAAAACCATAATCGATATGATACCGTTTACTTTATTGATGAATTAAGACATTTTCTTTTTCACATTGATTCACCAGAAATGTCACCAACACAACCTTTAGCAACCTTGAGCCTGGCTTCGCCTACACCATAAGTATACGCACTGTAACAGCACAGCAACAGTTTGGTCCAGTGGTCAGATTCAGAGCTGTGACCAGTGAGTTCTTGAATTTGTAGACATAGAGGAACACCTACACGTTAACAGTGTTATAGAAGAACAAAATCTTTGCCAAGTATTAATTTTTTTTATTAAATTGTCAAAAATATTACAATTTGGGAAGTGCTCTTTTGGTTTGAATAAGTTGTTAGCCGGTCCAATGTTTAGAAAAGACATAAGTAGCACCATTTGACTGTAACTTATAAGAAATCCACCAAAACATAAACACTGTAACTTTGATCAGCTGTCAACAGTCAACATTATCTCATTCCTCACAGAACCTCTGCCAGTTGAAAACCTTGAGACATTGGCCATCAGCACAACGTCCCTTAGGGTCAATTGGTCATTGTACAGGACCAGCAAACAGAACATCACCCAGGTCGGAGATTTTTACAATAACTTGTAAATATTGACAAGATTAAAAGTGTTTAAAATGAAAAAGCATCTGAGCATTTAGAATCAATCCCATCTGCTAAAGAAAAAATTGATAAACAAATACAAAAATTGAGCAGCAAGATACATTAATGGTGAATATTTGCAACTTACAATAGTAACAACATTAGTTAAATCACTAAATCATAGAAACACTAGAGGAAAAAACAACTAAGAAAAAAAGTAGTAGTAAATATTTGGGCCGCGGAAATTAGATAAATTAATTGTTACAAAATGTAATCGATTAAAATTAATTTGATCGATTAAAATTCGATTATAATTTAAGAAAATATTTATATTTTTTTTCCAATTTATTAATTTTTTTTTCTTACATACTTTGCCCTCGTATTATTATTTATTTATACATTCGTAAACAAAAAGGTTTTTCTTCCTTATTTCTTGCATAACAGAACGAATTTGCTGTTACATCACAAAATTTGGGAGCCATGGAATTACCGTGACCTAACCGATTTCACAAAATAATGATTCGCGACTTAACGGGATCTATATAAGCGTTATAAAAATATAATTAATCAAAATTAATTGATTAAATTTTTTTTCCGATTAATCAAACAAAATTTGTTTAATCAGTACCAGCCCTAATAAAAATACTTTTCTTGTTACATGGGCAAAAAGGCAAGAATAAATACAAACAAATTCTCTCTCTTTCTGTCTAGAATTCAGGCACTGAATGAGTTGCCTTAACAAAGCAGGAAAATCAACACACCATCAACATTCAAAACTCTAATAAAAATGCAAGACTTAACATAAAACATGCATACGCCTAGGACGCAATAATCTTGTGTATAGAAGGAGCGCCTGTAATATATAAGAGAAACTATTCCCATTCCTCACCATCAGCCTGAACTTCTACCACCGACACTCCATTCTAACTGTAACCCATGATATTCAAATCCTTCAGTTTTTCACTCACACTCACATGCTTACAATTGTACAAAGAGATTTTCTTTGGCTACTTACTGTCATAATCATCATTCCAGTCTTCCCTCCATATTCCCTACATCAGTGCTTCTCAAACTTTATAGTATGGCGGACCGGCAGGAATTTTTTCCATTGCCCCAGGGACCGGTGCACTATTTTCCCTGCACTGACAATTTTTTCTGTTTTTTTTTCAACTTCTGCGGACCGGCGGCGGATGGCCCACGGACCGGCACCGGTCCGCGGACCACCACTATGAGAAGCACTGCCCTACATCATCATCCTATCTTCTTGTTATTCTTCCATCGTATTTCTTTTCATCTCTCTATCATTCACATTTGGATGTTGATGGCAGCTCTTTATCAATTGTCTCTCATATTCAGGTTACGTACGGGAACATCACCAAGCAGGTCACTGTGTCTACCCAAACAGAGTTCAGCATGGAACTGACCAACCTGGTGCCAGGAGAGGCCTACAACATCTCAGTGGTTTCAATACGGGCCAATGAATCTGATGAGGAGAAAAGCCTTGAGACGACCAGACAAGGATTCACATGTAATTACTTGTGAACTCTAATATCTCACAAGACCTGTTTATGCTTCTTTATTCTCTATAGTTATTTTTATTTATATAAAATAGCGAAAGCATCCATGTTTTCCCTCCAACATTGCAACAAGGATTGATGTATGTTGATGTATTTTGACCATAAATATCAAACATAATCCAAAATCAAATGTCAACTTAATAAAATATGGTGTTTCAGTTCAGTGCCTGAAAATGTCATTTCTTCTTATGTACAAAATGAATTAAATAATGTCAAACAAATGGCTTTATTATTAGTAGATGGATCCAGTCAAACTAAGTACTAGAAAATTGATTATTCAGATTCACCCACTGGTTGGTTATGAACTCATAATATTCTCAGCTTCGGAGTTATTGCCCAAATTTTATTTCCTTAATTTGTGTGTGTTTGCTTGGCATATTTTGTTTACATGGTTCTTGAAATTAGAACAAAATTAACATCCCACGGTACAGAATAAAAAACAATATTTCTAGACTCTCCTCATCCCCTTCCCCCCTCAAAAGTAATATTTTAAAAAATGCTGTCCTGGGAAACGTCAGTTATATTGCCTTTACAACCAAAATTTCTTTCACAATATTACTGCGTTTTCCAGCAAGTACAGTGTACAGTGTACATATTAGACTTCTATGATTTTCAGATCCCTTACCTGTGAGAAATCTGACCTTGACCTATATTCAGGATAGCCTCTTGGTGACTTGGAGTCGTCCCAGCGGTGTGTTCAGTGGCTTCCAGCTGCTGTATCGAAGTGTACTTCGGGGGCCTGAGTCAAACTTCATGCTGAGAGAGTACAACTCGGCCACCATACAGATGGCCAGGATTACTGACCTGTTTTATGGGGAGCAGTATCAGGTTGTCCTTGCATCAATCAGCAATGGTCTCAAAAGTTCAAATGTCACAGCCGACATTGTGATTGGTGAGTTTTATTTCATTAACTCTCTAAAGGTCAAGCAAGTTCCTATTTTTTAGTCCCAAATAGACTGGAACTGTTTCTAGGATTTATGCGCATAGAAGGCTTGACAGGATCACAGGAAAGAGGGGCGGTGATGTTTCATATGAAAGGAGCCAACTTGCTTTGACATACCGACACCTTCCCTCCTCTCCTCCTCTTTACTCCCTCGACAGTGGGATGAGGATACTAAGATTTTTCTTTTTAAAAGAAAGACTGTAAAATCATATTGACATTTGTATGATAAGAAGCCCCGCAAAGGCCATAAACATAGTAAAAAATATTATAATGGTTTAAATGAAATATATTTAAATATAATTAATTACGGTCGAAACCGGTTAAGTCGACGGAGTTGGGGTATGAAAAATGGCATCGAGATAACCGATGATCGAGTTAAAACGAAAACCAATATGGCGGCAAAATATTAACATGCGCTTGAAATTTCTTTATGCACGTGTTGTGCGTTAATTAGTGATGGGACGAATAATCAGAATAGTATCGGAATATCGGGACCCTATTTCTTCACTCTTTCCCAAGGTTGATAAGACCGTTCGTTTTTAAGGACCGTTTAAGTTTAAATATAACCCTTTGTTGCGTCAGCGCAGTTTTTTCCCCTAGTACATAACTATAACGAAGTCATATACTCCTGCCCGCCACGCTGCGCGCGCCGTCTTGCGGTGATTCCCAGATTGAGCGCTTACAATGGACTTAGAATTCCTTCGGTAACTTGATGCTAATCGGACTAACAACAACAATGGTGTGGGAGATTGAGAGTGGGGGTGGGTAAACTGTCTGTAGTCTGTTATATTATATTTTTTAAAATCTGGGGAGCCTTGTTTACAGAAAGCAGCCTGTGATTTTGGTATCGTCCCATCACTAGCGTTAATAAATGAGAATGTACATGCACGTTTTTTTACACAACGGCGTTGCTGTTGTCTATCATGACCTATATATGACTCATGACAAAGCGAACTCTTCTCTATAAAAACGTACAGTTTACGTACACAAATAAATTAGGAACTCCTTTTGAACCTTCAACTTTGACACATTTTAATTAATTCTAACCAATAGTTAAATGGCTTTTGCACACGGCCACTTCTTATGAATGAAACAATGAGAACAAAGCAGTAGTAATAGTCAAAATGAGGTTGAAGGATGAATGGTTGCCAATGACAACAAGTCTGCACACGGTACATTTTGTTATTCCATACGATCCCCTCAGCTTACAATGGACTTAGAGTGGGGGTGGGTAAACTGTCTGTTTTTTTTGGCCGTTATTTGTTTGATGAAGCTATCGGCATGCTATAAAAATGTACATACATGTTTGCTAACAACAAAAGGTATATGTGCACCAACTAACAGCAGAAATTTACAAATTTAAAATAAAAACCAACGTCGATTATCGATACAAATGTTCATTATATTCTCCAACATTGCAAACACAAAATTCGCGAGTCATTTCACTCTGACACAGCTCTGAAAAGTATCTGAACGCAAGTGGGCTGTGACGTCACCAGCACACCTCACAAGGCTGACACTTTTTTCGTGGCCTTGTTGGTTATAAAATAACTAAGAGGAACAAAAGTTGGTGATTGGCATAGTACCATAAGCAACACAGGCCTGAAGCATGCGGGCTGTGACGTCACCAGCACACCATGCAAGGCTGAAATTTGACGTGTGGCCTTGTTGGTTATAAAACAACTAAGAATTTCAAAAGTTGGTGATTGCCATAGTACCAGAAGCAACACAGCGCTGAGAGCTAAAAGCAAGCGGGCTGTGACGTCACCAGCAGACCCTGGTGAGGCAGAAAATTGGTCCCTTCCCTTGGTTATAAAAAAATCATAGCTAACATTTTCAAAAGCTGGCGATTGGTCATGGCGATCGAGCTAACCAAGTTAAGTTGCAAATTTGGCCCTCTTTTGTGCTCGAGGTACTAGGTTTCGGCGACTTAGAAAAATCGAATTAGCCGATGAAAAAATGCTAAGACAAGAGATAATTTGGCGGTTCCAATAAAAAACGTCGAGTTAGTGGGGTGGTCGAGCTAACTGAGCTCGAGGTAAGTGGGTTCGACTGTATTCACTTTTTTATCAAGGATAAAAGTGAAATACAGTTGGACCTCGCTAAGTCGAACTTCCCTAAGTGGAAAACCTCTGTATATCAATTAATTGTTAGGTCCCGGCCAAACTCCATAAGACTAATGTATTTTAGATCTCCTTAACTCTAAGATTTTTGGCTTTCAACCTCTCTTAGTCGAATTTTCCAATGCGTTTGGGTTATTATTCTGGAGTGACATTTCAGAACACGTGTTCCATAAAGCCACGTAAATGGACGTAAAATCTTATCTTAGTGCATTCCACGAGGGATTAAGCGACCTAGCAAGTACAAAAAATGACAAAGACAAGAAAAAGGAGTGGTAAGTGGTAACTAATTTGCGTCCCTTTGCTGCATGCTGTGACTCTTTTTAAAAAGAAAAATCTTACTCCCCCCATCCCAATGTTGAGGGAGTAAAGTGGGGGAGGGGAGGGAAGGTGTCTCCTCTCACGGGCTTGTGTCGGGATGTCAAAGCAAGTTGGCTTGCTTTCATATGAAACATAGATACCGCATCTCTTTCCTGAAAAGCCTACTAGCCGGTATCGCTGTTCCCCCCACCTCTCAATATCTACATTGTTCTTGATTAATCGGCGCCTATTACGCCATTCTCCCTAACTCAAGAACTCAGTAAGTCAATTTTTTTATCGGGTACTTTTGAGTTTGACTGTATTTATTTAAATACAAATTTAAAAATTAGTGATTTAGTGGCGCCCTTTTGAGCCGGCGCCCTTGGCAACTGCCCTGATGCCAACCCGTTGCTACGCCACTGCACATGTGTGGTTTCGCTAATAAAAATCTCATATCTTCAGTTTTAGTGAATATATTGAAATGAAATAAACAACAAAGTAAAGAGATTGAATCCAGATTTATTGTATTCTTATCTGAGGCATCTCAGGTTTATTAAAGAATGAAGGCAAATATTAACATATCTTTAGTTCCTGAATTTTCCATCATATACACTGTATACACACACTGTTAACACAAAATTGCTATCTCTTTCTTACCGATTGGGAATGATCAGAAATGACCTCAATGCTGATGCTTATTTTGCTGCAAATTTGGTTCAAAATCAATAACTAATATGTCAGTGTATGATAAATTAAATGACAAGAATGACTCTGTATCCCTAGATAATAACAAGAATGACTCTGTATCCCTAGATAATAACAAGAATGACTCTGTATCCCTAGATAATAACAAGAATGACTGTATCCCTAGATAATAACAAGAATGACTGTATCCCTAGATAATAACAAGAATGACTCTGTATCCCTAGATAATAACAAGAATGACTCTGTATCCCTAGATAATAACAAGAATGACTCTGTATCCCTAGATAATAACAAGAATGACTCTGTATCCCTAGATAATAACAAGAATGACTCTGTATCCCTAGATAATAACAAGAATGACTCTGTATCCCTAGATAATAACAAGAATGACTCTGTATCCCTAGATAATAACAAGAATGACTCTGTATCCCTAGATAATAACAAGAATGACTCTGTATCCCTAGATAATAACAAGAATGACTCTGTATCCCTAGATAATAACAAGAATGACTCTGTATCCCTAGATAATAACAAGAATGACTGTATCCCTAGATAATAACAAGAATGACTCTGTATCCCTAGATAATAACAAGAATGACTCTGTATCCCTAGATAATAACAAGAATGACTCTGTATCCCTAGATAATAACAAGAATGACTCTGTATCCCTAGATAATAACAAGAATGACTCTGTATCCCTAGATAATAACAAGAATGACTCTGTATCCCTAGATAATAACAAGAATGACTCTGTATCCCTAGATAATAACAAGAATGACTCTGTATCCCTAGATAATAACAAGAATGACTCTGTATCCCTAGATAATAACAAGAATGACTCTGTATCCCTAGATAATAACAAGAATGACTCTGTATCCCTAGATAATAACAAGAATGACTCTGTATCCCTAGATAATAACAAGAATGACTCTGTATCCCTAGATAATAACAAGAATGACTCTGTATCCCTAGATAATAACAAGAATGACTCTGTATCCCTAGATAATAACAAGAATGACTCTGTATCCCTAGATAATAACAAGAATGACTGTATCCCTAGATAATAACAAGAATGACTGTATCCCTAGATAATAACAAGAATGACTCTGTATCCCTAGATAATAACAAGAATGACTCTGTATCCCTAGATAATAACAAGAATGACTCTGTATCCCTAGATAATAACAAGAATGACTCTGTATCCCTAGATAATAACAAGAATGACTCTGTATCCCTAGATAATAACAAGAATGACTCTGTATCCCTAGATAATAACAAGAATGACTCTGTATCCCTAGATAATAACAAGAATGATTCTGTATCCCTAGATAATAACAAGAATGACTCTGTATCCCTAGATAATAACAAGAATGACTCTGTATCCCTAGATAATAACAAGAATGACTCTGTATCCCTAGATAATAACAAGAATGACTCTGTATCCCTAGATAATAACAAGAATGACTCTGTATCCCTAGATAATAACAAGAATGACTCTGTATCCCTAGATAATAACAAGAATGACTCTGTATCCCTAGATAATAACAAGAATGACTCTGTATCCCTAGATAATTCCATCATGACCACTTTGCAACAAACAAACAAAAATCGGAAAAAAATTAAAAAGACAGCCATGAAAACTGTTTAAGGGTAGCTTCAATTATTGCAGATTTGGAATGAAACAGAAGTAAAAATAGGAAGACTCACATGACTTTGAAAAGGGAAAAAGAAAACAGGTGTATTTTCACGGATGATTTTAGATGTTTTCCACCATTAGGGGTAAAGACAATATCGGCTACTACGCCCCTTAAAAATGTTACGTTATTGAACCAAAGAAACGGCTGTTTTATATGTTGTTATTTTTTTAATAACATTTTATTGTTACCTTCGTATTTGATCAGATGCCAGATCCTGGAATTATAATTGATCACACCCTGACTGAACATCCTATTTTTTAGATTTAATTCTTGTTAGTTTTTGACTAAAATTTTTAATCTTGGTTAAGTTCAGGCACCAAATATTAGTAAATAGTGAAGCAATATTGGTCTGCTGCAGCTTGAAATGAAAGAAAATAACAGCATAGAGATAACACTTTCGCTAAAAGCCGCGAACAGACGTTACAAGTAACAACAATAAGATAAAAATGACTTATAACTTAAATGTCGGTAAATGACCGTTTTGTGCGACATAGTATTTCACAATAGTATTTCACAATAGTATTTCACAATAGTATTTCACAATAGTATTTCACAATAGTATTTCACAATAGTATTTCACAATAGTATTTCCTTCACATAGCTTCAATTATTACTTAAAATAGAAATGTTATTTTTATGACATCTTATATTTAAAAGTACTATTTACAAGTAAAGATGTATTATAAGTTTTTGTCTTAATCTTTTCTGTAGCTGCAATCATATTTTCTTGTTTTCAGATCCCCTTCCACCAAACAACTTAACATTTGATCCGTCCAGAACAACAACTAGTAACATCAGAGTGCAGTGGTTCTACAACTATGATAAAACTTATGTGGAAAAGTGGATTGTAAATGCGGGACTCGTAGAAAGAAGCGTGGAGAGGGGAAGTGGCACCAGCTACAGCCTTGACCTTGATCAGCTGGCAGCAGGTCAGACCTACAACGTCAGCGTCAAAAGTCAAGTGAAGCATCGAGTTTCTACAGAGGCCAGCATCCTAGTCACAACAAGTAAGATGTTTTCTAAAGTTATTTTCTACTTTTATTAAATTTTAGCTTGCCTTTGATTTTAAAAAATTTTAATTTAAAAAATATTTTGTTGTTCTCGTTTTTTCTTATCTACTGAGAATGATCTGGCTGAAACATCCTCGCAGCAGATCAAGTTTAAATTTAAATTCTTCCACAATTTTGTTTATCCTTGAATACAAGTAAAATAGAAATAAAGCCTATAATTGTGAAACATCAATTTTTTTTAACCTCCCCAATTATATCCCAACCTTTCTCATTCAACCTTTTGGGCACGGTGGTCGAGTGACATGCGCGCTCGGCTGGCGCACCAATGGTCATGGGTTCCAATCTCCATGAAGGCAGGGATTTTTTCCCAGGGCCAAGGGTGTCCCTGAGTCCACTCCGCTCCAAAATGGGTACTCGACACTAGTTAGGGAAAACAAAGGCGGCTGGGAATAGCGTGGAGCCCTCAACGCTGGGTAACTTGCCGCAATAATCCTCTGTATAGAAGGAGCATCTGTATAGATGAGACATAAGACACCATCCCCAATTATATTCCAGCCTCTCTCATTCAAGCCCTTTTACCATCTAATTATTTATCTTCCACCCAGAACCCCTAATGAACTCTCTGTTGAGAGAAGAATCCAGCACCAACAGCTCCATCACCATGAGCTACACTGTCATGGACGCAGACATCTTTGATAAGATAAACTTTACCCTGCTCAACGACCGCGTCATGGACTTTGTGGTTAAGGAAAAAAATGATAGGTCAAGGACAGTGACGTTCATGAATCTGGCGGCCGGGACAAATTACACCATCCAGGCCGTGACGGTCAGTAAATCAGAGACCAGCAGTCCAGTGATGATACATATCCTCACAGGTGAGTGAGTACTGCAGCTTGGTTCTCAAACCTTTATACAAGTAAACTTAAAGTTTACGTTTCAAATTTCACTTGGTAAACAAATTGATATGTGATATTTCTTAATTTGCCAGAAGTAAACATCCACATAATGTGATTTATAAGTGCATTAAATAGGCTTGAGTGCCATCCAATCTTTCAAGACTTATAACAATATCAAGTCTGTTACCAAAATTTGATATATCAAGTCTGGTACAACAGTTTGATATATAAAGTCTGGTACAACAATTTGATATATCAAGTCTGGTATAACAATTTGATATATAAAGCCTGGTACAACAGTTTGATACATCGAGACTGGTAAAACAGTTTCATATATTAAGTCTTGTACAACATTTGATATATCAAGTCTGGTACAACATTTTGATATATCAAGTCTGGTACAACATTTTGATATATCAAGTCGGGTGCAACAGTTTCATATATCAAGTCTGGTACAACATTTTGGTATATCAAGTCTGGTATAACATTTTGATATATCAAGTCTGGTACAACAATTTGATATATCAAGTCTGGTACAACAATTGATATATCAAGTATGGTACAACATTTTGATATATCAAGTATGGTACAACATTTTGACATATAAAGTCTTGTACAACATTTTGATATATCAAGTATGGTACAACATTTGATATATCAAGTTGGGTACAACAGTTTGATATATCAAGTCTGGTACAACAGTTTGATATATCAAGTATGGTACAACATTTGATATATCAAGTCGGGTACAACAGTTTGATATATCAAGTTAGGTACAACAGTTTGATATCAAAATATAATGTGTCCGAAATTCCTAACCAATCCAAATTTTTTCCACTGTTTTTAAAATCATCATATTTTTAAAAACTTCACTTTTTAGTTGGATTATTTAGTGTCTCTCTGCCATCCCATTGTTAGATGGATTATTGTGTGTCTCTCTGTCATCCCATTGTTAGATGGATTATTGTGTGTCTCTCTGTCATCCCATTGTTATATGGATTATTGTGTGTCTCTCTGTCATCCCATTGTTAGATGGATTATTGTGTGTCTCTCTGCCATCCCATTGTTAGATAGATTATTGTGTCTCTCTGTCATCCCATTGTTAGATGGATTATTGTGTGTCTCTCTGTCATCCCATTGTTAGATGGATTATTGTGTCTCTCTGTCATCCCATTGTTAGATGGATTATTGTGTCTCTCTGTCATCCCATTGTTAGATGGATTATTGTGTCTCTCTGTCATCCCATTGTTAGATGGATTATTGTGTCTCTCTGTCATCCCATTGTTACATGGATTATTGTGTGTCTCTCTGTCATCCCATTGTTAGATGGATTATTGTGTGTCTCTCTGTCATCCCATTGTTAGATGGATTATTGTGTGTCTCTCTGTCATCCCATTGTTAGATGGATTATTGTGTGTCTCTCTGTCATCCCATTGTTAGATGGATTATTGTGTGTCTCTCTGTCATCCCATTGTTAGATAGATTATTGTGTGTCTCTCTGCCATCCCATTGTTAGATAGATTATTGTGTCTCTCTCTGTCATCCCATTGTTAGATAGATTATTGTGTGTGTCTCTGTCATCCCATTGTTAGATAGATTATTGTGTGTCTCTCTGTCATCCCATTGTTAGATCCACTCCCAGTCTCTGTGCTGCTCACATCGACTTCCAGAGAAATCATCTTAAAGCTGGGAGGCCAGCCTGGCACTGCTTCAGCTTACTCCATCTCCTGCTACACACAAGACAACATTGGCTGTGGAGTCAAGACAGTGCAGGCGGGTGCAGACCTGCACCCCATTGTCTTTTCTGACCTGCTGTCTTACAGTGTATACAAATTCAGGGTCATCACCATGGCGGGCGTCGTTAGTGTGATGACCAAGAATGTCAGCCTGGATTATGAATACAGGACAGCTGAAGCCCGTATGTATAGTCATTATGAATATAAATAGCCCTAAGGCTTTCATTAGTTTGCATCAAGTAAGTATATTTCTTGCCCTGTCTTATATGATCATTTTCAAATTTTAGTTTGTTTTTAGCTTAGGGAACGGGGTAACAAGTACTTGTTGACATTACAAACAGCGTGAATGCTAACAGACTGCCCCTTCTCTTTGATTCAGCACCTGGGCCAGTTAGAATGCTGACAGTAACAGATAGAGACCTGCATTCAGTGGAACTTACCTGGCAACCTCCTGCTGCTGCTAATGGAGAGATCAAGAATTATGTTATCTCCTACTATGGCCATGAACCTGAAGACCGTGAGGTGAAGGTCACTGATAAGTTAAATTTAATATTTCAATTTCAAGAAACTGATTTGGAAGAGTTAGAATATTTTTTTTACTGCAAAGTGTACCAATGAAAGATTTTAGTATTTTTTATATTTTTTAAATGTTTGTCTTTTTGATAGTTTACATTCCACTAGGTCACCAATAGAACTCTGACATCCAGTGTCAACAGTTTGATGCAATATTTACATCCCATATCAGTGGATCATTAATGGCTAATGTTATTTCTTTCAGAACAAAGATCCAGAGAAAGAGGTGAATGTCTCGGCACTGTCCCACACGTTGACCGAACTCAAGGCTGGATTCAAATACACTTTTAAGGTTCTAACATTTCATTGGTTTGTTGGATCACTTGTGGTTTTGGGCTCCATACATAAAAGTTGTTAAGTGATACTGCACCTCATGTTGAATTGACATAGATGAAATGAATGTATTTCCTTATGAGAGTGTTTCACCAGCGCACTGCTCCAAACTGTAGTTACATGGAGTACTGCAACTTTTAAAAAAAAATTCTTGAATGACATGAGTCTGGCAACATATTCTCATTCCTCCAGGTTAATCATCATAATTACTCACTACTGAAAACAGTTTAAGGTGCTCCCTCATGACTAGATATAATATGAAGTAAAGCCGTGCATCAACTTATTTAACATACCTTTATTTACCTCCATAAAACTCTTATTATGTCAGGTGGCAGCTGTGACAGTAGAGAAAGGGGAGGAATCCCAGCAAGATTTAACCATGAAAACCTCAGGTAGATGAGATCTTAAAATTAATCTATTTCAGTCTGTTGGCTGATGAATAGCACTTAACAAGATACGATTGGATCGATTCATATTGGTTGAATTTTTCTGTCATCCATGCAAGCTATTTGGCACTTTTGTCGACTTGGTTTTTTTATTTAATTTTTTTAAATTTACATATTTTTCACTTTTTTAACAAATATTTCAACTTCTACATTCGGAGGGTAAATATTTTTAAATTATGTTTGCTGTCTTATGATTTGAGAACTATCTCAGGTAATAACTTAAAAAGAGAGGCTCTTATTTTAAATTTCGTCATACTTTAAATAAATATCCACATTAATGAGAGTGTAAAATAGCAGGCACTCAGAGATAGTATTTCAAAAAGAGCTCCCTTAAACTCGAGTGTTCCACCCTCACCACAGCACCCGTGTTTAAAGCCAGCCTGACAGCAGAGTCCAGCAAGCCCCAGCTGGTCGCAGACAAGGACAAGTCCCTTGTGTCACAGAATCAGATCAAACTGCAGCTGGTCAATCCCTTCACTACTGACAATGGTTACATCAGGCAAGGAGATTGGGGTTTTATTTTCACTTAACTTTTTTCCTCTGTTTTCTTTTAACTCCCTAGTCATTATAAATATAGAGCTCTATCAAATGTCACTTATTTTGTAGTAAAAATGTTAGGATTTTTATATTCTTACAACAAAGCCAGATCACCCTATGTTCATACAAAATACACAAACAATTAGTTTGTGTATTTTATATGTTACTTTAAAAACTTTATCGCAGTCCTATTTTATATGATATATTAATATTATGTTCTTACAACAAAACTAGATAACTTACATTTTTTACAACAAAGCTTGATTAATTCTAAACACAAAAGCCCTTAAGTATTATGCCAATGATCAACGCTCCTTCTCCCACTGACATCATCTTCCCAACTGTCATGTTTAATCAGGACCCCTTGTGTTGTCCAGGTACTACACAGTAGTTGTTAGCCTGAATAAGGACAGCAAAGACCAGTCATCTCCCTTGCCTAGTTGGTCAGAGGCTAAAAAAGACAAGACAATAAAGGTTTATCAGGCTGAGAAGTAAGTTATCCCCGCTTAAGAAATAGTCAAAAATTATTTAATATGGTTGGCATTTTTATTTGTAACAAGTCAGGTGTTTGTGTATCGGATTAGTTTTGGGAATTAGATTGACGTTAATGTTTTGTACTTGGAGAATTATCAACTTTTGAGAGAGTGTGTTTGAATCTTTGATGTGTTATGTAGGTATAATCAAGTCCATTACATCAAATAAATATTCATGTTGGTGCCACTACATTTAAATATTATTTTTTGTTTTAAAGACAAAGTGTTATATCAAAGGGATTATTTGACTTGCCTGTTTATTTAATTGGGAGGAAGATTGTAATCTCAAGCATAAATCTGATAACTTGTAAATTTAGTAAATGGTATATAGTACGTGACGGCTGGATAGCAAAGTCAATAGTGCACTCGCCTCACAAGCTGAGGTTTTGGGATCTAGCACATGTTAACTCACAATAAAATTATTGATGAATGACTATCACTAAAAAGTCCAACGCTGACTTGGAAACATTAGAACCCCCTACGACCACGAGGTCATTTATTTGATATATATATATAATACGTATCTACACATATCTTATGTATTAAAAAAAGATGGTATGTGCCTAAAAACATTATAACATTAAAATTAGTCTTTATTCTACCTTGTACAGTTACTCAAACTGACATTTCATTTTTGTTATACATACTCTATTATGTTACCTTTATCATGTTTATGATTTTGTTGAAGAAAAACTGTCTAAGGATTTTATTTCTGTTAAAGGGTAGTGGGAACGGGTAGTGGGAATGTAGTTAAAGAGACAGTAATTATATTGAGAAACTACAAGTGTTGTGTGTTATTTGGAGTAAATTATCTTAGACCACAACACTGTTGTAAATTCTAATAGACTGCACACATTATTTTGGGCCATAATACTTACATTTTTTTAAATTGGAATTTATGTGGCCCACTCAGACTAGGGCTACATAATGGTACCTTGAGATACGAAAATAATCCGTTCCGGGGTGGATTTTGTATCTTGGATTTTTTGTATGTGAATTAAGTTTTATATGGTAAATACCTAGTCCGTTTCAAGCCACACAGAAACAACTCTAAAAATTTTAAATATCATGGAATACCCGAGAAAAACAAAGTAGGATTCTTCAATCCTTAAAAGTACACATTATAAATCTAATTAATAATAATAGAAAAATGAAAACTGGATCAAATAAATGAAAAATAATATGTACAGAAATGTGAACCCTTCAAGTGAGTCGATGTGACGAAGTGTCGGAGATGGTAGGGGAGGAGAACGGATGGCAGAAAATATTACGGCATTACATACGAAACATTTAACTTTATTAGAAAAAAAAATGTACACACTTTACATGAATTATTGCTAAAGAAACACTTACATTTAATACAAGTCTTAACTAAACATACGTAAAATGACACTTAAACTTATGTATTAAAAAATTTAGTATTGCGCTTTATAATTTTCTGTTTCACTTTTCATTTTCTTTGCCTCACTTCCACAAACATTTCCACTTAAAAATATTGATCCAAGGAAGCTTGTTATTGCCTGCTTTTTACAATGTTTCTGAAATAATTCAGGCAAATGTCTTTGAACTGCGTAACAACACGACCTGTTTGAACCTTTGGAGGTTGTTTCTTTTCAATAATATCTTCCAAATTGTGAAACGCTTTTTTGGAATTTTGTACGTATCTTGGCACAAAATACTCTTTGAGTCTCATTTCTTATTTTGGATTTTGTAACTTGAAGCATTCGTATCGAGATACGAATGCTTCAAGTTACAAAAAAAAATCCAAAATAAGAAATGAGTCTCATTTCTTATTTTGGATTTTTTGTAACTTGAAGCATTCGTATCTCGAGGTACCACTGTATACTCAAATAGAACAATTCAGGCATGGCCCACTCTGTCACAGGGCCTAACACTGATACAGTGCTATAACCTTGTATATTGATCTCCTGCAGCTGCACCAACTTATTCACCACTGAGTCGTCCTGTGGGACCCCAGCAAGCAACACCAGGGGAAAGCGGGCTGCCAGTCAGCTGGAGTCACGCCAGTATGTGCTGGGGGCCGACCTTGAGGACGACTGTGACCAGAAGAAGTACTGCAATGGCCCGCTGACCGCTGACACGACGTACTTCATCAAGCTACGGGGCTACACGGCTTCTGGGGAGTACCAGGAAACAGCTTATTCTGAGGCTGTGAAAACAGGCATGAGCATATAATCCTTGCATGAATGGGCTTGGTGTTGGTGGTCACTCCTAACTGTATGCTATGCTACTAACTTTACAGTTAATGTTGTTGTTGGTCATGGGAAGTTGGTTTGACAGAAATGTCATAAAATATGAATGCAATTGTAACAGGAGAAAATGGAATGAAAAACAATAGACATAATAAGGGCATGTTTGGAATATTTCAGTGGGGCCTTTTAAAAAAATATTTTTTGAACAACAGCTTCTCAAATGAATAATCAATCATTTCTGTGTTAATGTAGAACTAAACAATTCATTATTCTGTTTCGAAAGTAACTTTTCTCAATCATCTCATCTTCACAAATCCTCTAAATCTTTCATCTTCTGTGTGAGATATTTACTTTTTTTCTCAGGGATGTACTGACATCAGTTGAAGCTGGTCACCACTCTACACAGGTCATAGGAAAATGTTTTTTTTATTAAACCTATCTAAACCAGGGGCTGCCATGAGACATAGTATAAAAGAAACTGTGTTGTTGATTATAATTAATACTTACAAATATTGATCTTAAAAAATGCTTTCCCCGATCAATATGTATAAAATCCACATTTATTCTCTATGTGATGTGGTTTTAATTATTTTCAGGGAACATAAAAAGTTGTTCTACACTGTCACCTCAGTCGACTACTTGGGTAATGTTTCTTGAGCTTAAAACCTTGATAGCACTTGAACCCTTTAAAGCTTCGCTGAAAGTAAGCAGAATTATATCTGACCCAGTGGAAATTAATCCAGTGGAGATAATCATCTCTAGTGCTAAGTAGCTCTTTTGCAAAAACAATCTATTTTTATAACTTTCATGATGCATTTTTTATTGAACATGCTTTGCACTTAATGAAATGTCAATGGCTTGCTCTTCTCCAATGGCTAATCTTTCTATTGATTTTGTGTGGATCATTTTTTCTTTATTTTTGCATATTGATAGTCCATTTTTGTGGTTTAAATGCATTGTTGCGTGTTGATCATTTATAATTGTGTATTCATAGTGCTTATTTCTAAATTGATCATGAAATTTTTGTAATCATATGTTTGTTGTGTATTTGTTATTCATTTTTATGTATTGATCACACATTATTTTGTATTGATCATGTGTAAATATGATGATATAATTTGTTTTTGTATTGATTAGTTATGTTTGATTATGTGTTGTGTATTGATTTTGTATTTTTGTCTATGGATTGTGTGTTGCCTTTTAATTGTGTGTTGATATGTTTAAAGGTCAGCCCCTTCTTTCATCTTTCTGTCTTTACTTAGAAAATAAGTTCATTAATTTTAGTGTTCAACTGTTATTTTCTATAATTCAATTAAATATTGTTCACTAGTCAAAATCTAACAGAGAAATTTTAACAGCTAGTACCAGAATTACTTTTTGACACTTTTTAAGTGTCTATTTGTCACTCATTATATTGAAATAAAAATACAAGTTTGTCAAAGTTTAAAAAACTGATGCCGTGATGACTCTTACACACTCTTGTAATGAAAGGAGAGATAATCCTGTCAGCTGTCTCCAAGGCTTCAAAAATAAATGCCAAATAATTATTAGAACATTGGGATACCCCATTCATAGGATAATTAAACACATCTAAAAATTATTTTTTTAAATTCCTGAACTTTCTAATTTTTGACAGTTTATTTAATTGTTATAAGCTGGACCATTGAATGAAATTAATGACATACTTTTTATGCTTAACTAGAGTTTTGTTTCCTCTTTGCCCAGTCATTTTTTATAAATACTTTATTACAGGTAAAACTGATGCGTTACCATTGCATTTATGTCTACCTAACACTAATTCATTATTCCTTATATACTTGTATAGCTCTACTTATTTAAAACTTTACCACAGGCAATAGTTGCTGTGGGTCAGTAGGAAGGATATCAGCCTAATAGTAAACCATCTGTTATGTAAACAATGTGAATTAACACACATCATTTTTCATCATCTATTTAAAATATACACTGAACAAGTTATCATCTGGCAATATTTAGTCTCAACAGATAAAAATTCAAATTTTCATGTTTTAAATGTCACTCTATGACAACAAAGAATGCTATTTTCTTATTTGACTATTGTTTCATTAAATTTTTTTTAAATTGATCAACCTTGCAAAATCTTTTTCAGAAGAACATCATTTTAAATTCCTTCTGTATCATAGTTTTTCTCTCTCAGCAATGTTTGCTGAACTTTTTTTTAAACATTTCTTTTTAGCTTCTATAACATCCCTTATTCCATACTCCTAAATAATTAATATATTATTATTATTTACATTAACATTTATTTATATCTAGAAAAATGTGCACAGTGATACGGCAGATAGTTTGTTTTTTTAAATATGAGAACTAATTTTGTATTAATTTCTTTACTAACTAATCTTTACAACACTAGGTTGTCCAAGTTTTATTTATAGCAAAATCCACATAAATCCCAAAATCCTGAACTTTCCTGATGTTGAGCTTCTCAAATTTAAGTGGTCCTCTTCTTAAGAGACATATTTTGCTAAGAAACCAAAACCTGTGAATGCCATTGTTTTATTTTAAATTGTGTGTATTTACCTCTGGCCATAGGAATCACATAGAGACACAGTTTGTTATTCTAAATGATGTGCTTTGGGTGGGAGGTTCGGAGGATTCTAAAAAAAAATTTTTCCATCAAGTTTTGTTAAAATAACTTTGACACAGAACCATTTAATGAGACTGGTTTAATTTTTGAAATTTATGTTGTTGTTTTTTTTGTCAAATAATTTTTTTACATTCTACAAATCTTTGCTTTGTGTTAATCTAAATTTTAAATTTATAAAACAGGTTGTTTGTGGCGATTATGTCATCTACTATTTTATTTCAATCTTTTGAAGGGTGCCCTACAAACATGTTTTTCAGGTGAAGGCCCGGTGGTGAACCAGGCAGCAACCATCGGTGGCATCATGGGAGCCATCCTCATAGTGGCCATTGTCAGTGTTGTTGTCCTTGTGCTCGTCGCAAAGTTCAAAAAGCGCCCAAAACGGGCGACCAAACTCTCTGGACCAAAGTCAAACTGGGAGCAGTCTACGATGAGCCGGTTCAGGTAATACTGGTTCACCGACAAAACGGCCCCCACATAATGGCCCCGACAAAACGCCCCTGGACTGAAAGATGGACTAAAAGTAAAATGTCCAATCAAATATTAAATTCATATTTTTACTCACCCATTCAGTGTCAGGTTTTGCTAATAATAAACAGTAATAATGACATCACAATAGTGAATTTAATAGCCTTTACGTGAAATGGTACCAATCAGGGCTGTTTGTTGACAAGAAACAATATAATAACATCACAAGATATAATTTTGCAATCTTACCACTTTATTTAAGGGTGAAAAAGTTGACGAAAGCTAAAAATTAAAGTTTTTTTTTGATAAATGTTAATAATTTGTCTGGGGCCGATTTGTCTAAGGCCATTTTGACGGGTCACCCTCATTACTACAATGTCTGTGGTGTGACACTAGTTCCATTTAGTACATGGGGGTAGACACTTTAATAAACAACTGTGAGGCAAGTCACATTTATAACATGGGGTAGACTCTTCATTAAAGAGATGTGATGCAAATACTATCCTGTAAAATTGGTCGTTTTAAAGGAAGTTAAAGACTGAAAAATAATTTAAATGACAAAAAAATTGTTTTGTTTATGTCCACAGTCGACCAGTCAAACTTGTTGTTTATGTCCACAGTCGACCAGTCAAACTTGCAGACTTCCCTTCACATGTCAAGAAAATGTCATCAGATTCTGACTTTAAGTATGCAGAGGAGTATGAAGTACGTGTTTGATGAATGTGCGAGTGATTTGTCACTCAATGCTTGTAAAACATAAGGTAGTTTGTTTATCTGATACCAGTACATAAGAGGACTTGTCATTGCAAAGTTTTAGTCAAATTGATTCATAGACACTTTCAATCAGTATACATGTATATCATGTATATCAGATTCTATTGATTTTTTTTCAAGTCATATATTCTAGGTTTATACATTCATAAAATTTCAAAGGACCTGAAAGATTAAGAAAATTGACCCCAAAAAAAAATTACATTATTTATTAAACCAAAATTAAATTTAAAAAAATAAAGCTTGTCCATTTTGTAACCATTTCTTTATGATTGTTAACCATTCATAAGATAAATTTTTTTGATTGGTGTAAAGACTTCTTTTGGGCTATTGAATTAATGATTAACCCCTTTACCGGTTGTCCCGACTATAGTCGTCTTGATCTATTGACCTTTACATGGTAGACCCGTCTATAATCGTCCAAATGATATTATGATCTGCAGTATGCGGCAGACCCGATTATTCTCGTCCAAAATGCTATGACGTAGTTACAGTGCATGTAGCTGGTTTTTTTTGTAAATAACAGTGTAAAAGTGTTTCTTTTTGAGAGTTCTACACAACAACAATTGTCACAGAACTTCCAGTTGTTAGATCCCTTGAAATATTTTATTTTGATGGTTATGAAACAATCAAATTTTTGTGTACACTATGACTTCTTCGGTCTGCCGTACTGTTGTTTTCTAGCATTTCACGTCATCAATAATTGCGTAAGCACATATGAGTCTGTATTTCTGACGATAGAAAAGCACGTGGCGTGAATCTTTTAGAAATTATTTTGTTCCGGTTTGTACTAAATTCATTTATTTATTCGATATTATTAATATCTTCTTTTTTATAAGAACATTTCTTTGATTTTCACTATGACTGCTCGCAAACGTGGCTTTACAGCAGACGATGTCTGTGCCGAATTACTGCGTGATAGTGACGATTCTTCTAATTCGGTTTTTAATTTGAAAATTTTCAACAAAAAAAAATGTGAAAAATTTTATTTTTAGATTTATTCGCTGAATAGATCAGTGTTCAAGGCATTTTTCAATGTCACTTTAAGAATGATTGGTCAAAACGCTCTTGATTACTTTTTCTCTTCTTTCCACACAAAAAAGAGCCTTCTGAGCTGTAAATAATTGTACAGAAGCTTGTATCTGTGAATGTATATAGTTTACTACAAAAAATGAGACCTTTAGTGTCAGTGCTCAAGGACTGAAAGATCAAGTCAGTAGTGGTGGAGGAAAGTAATAAATTTATTTAGCGAAAGAATTTTTGAATTTTACTTCATCTGCTACAAATATATTATGGGGAAAGGATCAATGGAAATTCTTAAGTTTTAAAAACCTATTGATGACAAATGATTTTTTAAAGCAGTGCTTCTCAAATGTTTTAGTGTGGCCACCCGGCAGGAATTTTTCAATTGCACCAGGGACCTGTGCACTATTTTCCCTGTAATGACGTGCTAGCGAAATTAAATTTATTTGATCTTATTTGTTTCATTTTATGTGCTCATTGCCAAAAAATTGACATATTCTTTATGGTTAGTATTAATGGATGAAAATGGAGGATTATAATTAGATTTTTTGGTCCTTTCTTGATGACTTCTGCGGACCGGCGGCGGATGGGCCACGGACCGGTGCCGGTTCGCCGACCACCACTTTGGGAAACAGTGTTTTGAAGGAACCATTACGCTGCTGCAAATTTTAACTTTTGTGACTGATGTTTAGAATTTTTTATGTGACTTCATAGTATTTTTGTATGCTGATTCCAAATATGACAACCATTTTTGTGCATCCCGTCAGGTTTTTGAGAAAACCTCAAAAATGTGTTTACATGGTTTATGCTTATATATACATATATATATATATATATATATATATATATATATATATATATATAAGAAAAGTATATATGAAAGTATGCCATTTGGTGTGTCCATGATTTAGCCCAGGCCTTCAAGTCATGTGACAGACTGCTATTTTTGCATGACGAATGTTGTTGAATTCAACAAGAGGAGCACATACAATCAGTGGAGATTCATTAAAGCGCAGTATGAAAGCAGTTCTTCCATTTAATGGAAACAGAGTATCATCACTTCCAGTGGCACACTCGGTAACATTGAAAGAGACGTATGAAAACATGAAACATGAACTCAGATCTTTGAATTATGATTAGCACAAGTGGTTTATATGTGGGGATTTAAAGGTCATAGCCATCATATTTGGGCTCCAAGGAGGGTATGCAAAATGTCCATGCTTTTTGTGCCTCTGGGATAGCAGAGCTGACAGTGAGCATTATGCCAAGAAAGTCTGGCCACCAAGAGAAGAATTTACATCGGGAAGCTACAGTGTCAAGTTACAGCCTTTGGGAGAAGCACATCGAGCTCACCTTCCACAACTCCATATAAAATTGGGGTTAATGAAAGCTTTTGTCAAGAGTATGGACCATACTGACTCTGGATTTCTATATTTGTCAGAAAAATTTCCACGAAGAAGTGAAGCAAAGTTGACGGCAGGTATCTTTGTTGGACTGCAAATCTGAGAAGTAATGAAAGATGAGGAGTCTACATCTACATTGGCCACGGTTGTACTGGAAGCCTGGAATGCTTTCAAAGATGTTGTCAACAATTTCTTAGGTAACTTCATGTCAAACAGTTAAAAAATCTTGTTAAGAACATGGTGGCCAAATTTCTGGCTTTGGGTTTCCGCATGAGTGTCAAGTTGCACTTTTTGGACTCCCAAGTTGACTACTTTCCTGTAAATCTTGGTGCATACCGGGTGAAAGGTCCCCTCAGGACATTTGTGCAATGGACAGTCGATGCCAAGATCGATGGAATTGGAATATAATTGCTGACTAACGCTGGTCATTGAAACGTCATAATCCTGGTGCTGCTCAAAAACGAAAATCATTGAAAAGACAATTCACAGAGTGATAGATAATTAATAAGTGTAATTCTGCTTTTATATTGCGCTTTGGTTAATAATTTATCAACTTCCCATAGTTTTCTGCATGGTTGAAGTTTATTATCCATCATATATTTTGTTGCTGGTTTATTGACTTTTTCCTATATTATGATCTATAAATAATATATATTTAATATATAATTATTAAATTTCGAATTGCAAAAAATCCTGACGTCATATGCAAAAACCATTGTCGTTTTCGGATTCAGCATAGGCGAAAACATAACAGTTGCATTTATGGAAAAATCAGACAGTGTGCAGCATAGTGTTATTTGTGTTAAAAATGAAATAGGGTATTTCAATAGAAAATGATGCTGAAATAAATTTTTAGAGGCTTTTTTAACAATTATTTTTTTAAGATCAGTTAAACATTAATCTGCGTCTATGATTACTATGATTTAACTTTTTAATTTCAACAACAAATTACTTTGAACACTAATCTGTATCAAATTTAAAAAAGCATTGTACACACTTTTGTATTAATTTTAAAAAAGTAAAAGTATATCTGTACAAGGATAAGCTTTATCTCTGTTTATAAATTAAATATAATTTTATGGGGTACAGAATTTTGTATCTCAACTTTACTGAGTTTGAATGTTGTAATAAATCATTCTTTGAATTTTAAAGATTTCTTTTGTGAAATCAAGACGTTGAAGCCCACATGAATCCTTTAACATACAGCAGCTTGTATCACAATGTCATTAGATCAGCTATAAGATTCTAACCTTAGCAGATTATTTTCAACTTGTATGATACGATATTTAAGGAAGATTTTGTTTTTCCATAGGATTTAAAAGAAGTCGGCCGGGACCAGCCATGCTCTGCTGCAGAGTTTCCTCCAAACAGGCCTAAAAATCGCTTCACCAACATTTTACCGTATGACCACTCTCGGGTCAAACTTCTGCCTACAGATGATGAGGAGGGCTCAGATTACATCAATGCTAATTACATGCCTGTAAGAGGAATATTCTTTGTCTTGGTTACTGAAATGCAAAAAGAAGACATTTTGCCTACTTTCTGTCAATATGGGGGAAAAGGCTATTTAACAAGGAATATAATTGAAGCCTTAGATATAACATGCCTAGATAACAGTATTAACATTTAAGGTTCATTAAAAATTTATGTTTTTATTGTTAATGTGTACCAACTTTTCTAGAGAAGTGTTTCAAACAATTAATTTATCTTGGCTGGATATTCATCTCATATGTTGCCCAGAATTTTTAAATTTAAGATTTGTTTCTATTTATGCATTTCAATTTGTATGTTATGGAGCCCCTTTGCTTTCGTAGCAATTTATTTGAATTAAATTATATTCATTACTTCAAGGGATACAACTCTAAAAGAGAATACATCGCCACCCAAGGTCCCTTGCCATCTACGCGTGATGACTTCTGGCGAATGATCTGGGAACAGAACTGTCGTAATATTGTCATGTTAACCAAGTGCCATGAAAAAGGAAGGGTATGTTTGATTCACTGTGGTTTAGGATGTGACTCAAAGCTTTACCTTATTACCAACACTTTGATAGAAACTGTGGTCCATTGCCTTAAACATGCTTAAATTCCCCACTTTCCACTTTCAAAATAGCCATTTGATTATTTTAAACCCAACGCATTTCCCCATTACCAATTATTTGACAAAGTCAACTTTACATTATATGATTGATTGCTATACAAAATCAATTACCTTTTATTGTTATGATCACTTTTTATCTTGATAATAGGGAACTATTTACACCAGGAAGTATAAATATTCTTTAAAGATATGTATTTCAATAAATTAATTGTGCAACTTGTGAACAATTGCTTCATACCAAGGAAAAATCACTCAACATGTTACAGTCATAAAATACAATTCAAATGTGTGTGTTTTTTTGTGTGTTGTTGCCAGGAAAAAAGTGATCATTATTGGCCTGCTGACTCAGAAGCCAAGTTTTATGGTGACCTCCAGGTACTTATTCTAAATGAAACTCACATGCCAGATTGGACCGTCACAGAGTTTAAGGTCTCCCACGTAAGTTCATTTTCTTTAGCCCTTACAATAAAAAAATATGTATTTACAGATTTCATTTGTAGAATTTTACAGCCTCGTATATTGAATTTATTATTGGATTCATATTTAATGGAGTACATTTTTTTAGATGCCTTTTTTTTTAAAGAGAAAAGGAAAAAAAAGTTCTTGTGGAACAGTATGTCACCTAATATTATGTTAAAATTTAAACGTATAGAGTATAGATACTGAAACAAATTTAGTCCTATAAAGTTATTCAAGCACAAAGCCACCCAAAAAAATAATATTTTAATTAATTAAATACAGAATCTTTCTTATTAAATTTGAAATTTAAAAGCTGATAATATTTCAATTGTCTGTTTTTAATTTTAAAAAAATAATTTTTTATACATATAATTTATTAAAAATTATACTTACCTTTATTTCTTCAAGCATTACGAAGGGCTTTAAACAAAATTCCTAGCAACTAAAAATTACCATAAAAATCTAAATATTTTTCTTAGGACAATTATTTTATATCTCATACACTTCAGTTTTAAAATTGGAAAAATTAAAATAAATAATCTTTAGTATTGTAGATATATGCATTCATCATTTGCAGAGAATTTTGGTAGCTTTAAATAAACTCATTCCACACAGGTGGCTATGAAACAAAAAAATGATTGCCAAATGATACAGTATTTTAAGTACTTGAAGACGCTACAGACTATAAGGCGCACCTTAAATTTTAAGCAATTTCTTTTTAAAACTAACATTATAAGTTTTAACAAATTACTTTTGAGTATAAGACGCACCTAAATTACGGAGGCAATTTTAAAAGAAAAATGTTCATACATAAAACATTTGTAAACTATTATTAATAATCTCTATCTTTTTTTAATCTATCTATTTTTTTCACATAAAGGGAGAAAATTCCAAGAATGTTAGACACTTTCACTACGTTGTGTGGCCAGACTTTGGCGTACCGAAAAATCCTACATCATTAATAAGATTTGTTAGAACTGTACGAGATAAGCTTATAAGGGAAGGTGGTCCTATTGTCACACATTGCAGGTGAGAACACTTTTGAGATAAGCTTATAAGATAAAGGCAGCCTTATTATATGACATTACAGGAGTGTATTGGACAAGATGAGCTAACACAAGAACAGGTTTTATTGGGGACTAACATATTACAGATATTTTAGAATTTCCCCAATTGTTCTATACCTCATACCTCTTATAATAAGTTTGACAAAACTGACAAATAATTTGATTAAGTCCTTTGAGCTCAAAAAACAAAACAAAAAGCAAAAATGTATTATAAAAAGAATAAAATATCAGAATTGACTTTTCATGTTTGTTTTTTTTAGAAATTTAGAACTTGATAAATAAGTTGGAGGCTTAAAGTACTTTTTCTGAAAATCAAAAATTCTTTGCGGCCCTTGCAATGGGCAAGCATTTTAATTTGTGAAATCCTGTGTGATCACTTATTCCCATTGCTTCAAACACTGTATTACTTGTTGTTGTTTTGATATTTTCACTTGATTAACTTGTGATTACTTTCAGTGCTGGTGTTGGTCGCTCAGGGACATTTATTGTGTTAGACCACGTACTACAGCTGATACGTGAGCATGATGAGGTGGATATATTTAGTCTGGTCTATAAGCTGCGTAAGGAAAGAGTTCTTATGGTACAAACTGAGGTAAAGTTGGTTTGCATTTAGGTCTTCAATATAACACAAATATATAATAGGGAAATAAGGTTACCTGAATATAGGGGGCTCAGATGTATTTCTGGACTATTCTAAATGGAGTGGGGACATATTTGCATTGATGTAGTAAGTTAGTGAAATTAATGGATACAGTGCAGCAAGTTAAGGAATTAAATGATATTACATTAAATGATGTGGAATCAATTATTGTTTTAAAAGTGAGGTTTCTAAAAATTTCATTTAACAGAGTTTGGGAAAAACAAAAGATGTCAATAAAGTGATGTATAGTCAATAAATACAATGATTATAAGGAAGAAAAAAGAGGCTGGGGTGATTTATAACATGTTCTTTCAATAGCTATTTATTGCTCTCCTGAATGTTCCAAATGATAATTATACAACATTTATTTGCCTAGTTATTAATTGATAATTTTTAATCTTGAGTCTTGGATAACAATCAGTTGAAACAATTTTTTAAAAAACCTTTTTTAAAATTTTCATTGGCCACCTCTAGATGTCTCACCTTTGTTTTATTTCTGATCAATTTCTCATTTTCAGCGTTTTAGACCCAGATCTGAATTACAGGAATATTTGTCACTAGTAGGTTCAGGATTCAACAAATAATTTTTTCATTAAACTTTTTTGAAAGACATTTTTATAACAAATATGATAAAATTCAGATGAGTATTTACTAGCTTAAAGTTATGTGGCAAATATAGAGACTTTTGAATGGGTTTTTTAACAAGAGGGTAACATAGAATAGTTTGTTTTTTTTATTTTGAACTAGCCAATGTTTTGGATTAGGATTTTGTGACCATATTTTTATTATCCAATAATTGAATGGTTGTGGGGACAATGCTGTCACCTAACATAAGATTTTTTAGTAATCTCTTTAGTGTTCACATGGTTAGCTGAAATGAAATGACTGATCTCTTTAAGACTCAAGATTAAAATTGGGATATTATCAGAAACCTATTATTTTATTTGAGGGAAGAGTGAATAATTTTTGTTTTTTTAATTTACATTTGGTTTTGGTATTCTGCTTACTCTTAAACCAATAATTATAATTAGACAAACCCGTAAAAACAAAGTTTTTGACTTATATATGAGACATAACTAAAACTATTGATTATGTAATATGCACCGCGGACAAACGTTTACAGACTGAAACTGACTGAACTCACCTTGCTGTAAAACACGGGGATGTGATCATCGAAGGTTGGAGTGAACTCCAGTGACACATGTATGTAAACAATAGCAGACAGCTACATAGAGTTACATAGAGATAAACTGAAAATGCATTAATTTAATTACGGTACATTCGATCGATCTGAAATTTTGATACAATGCATTGTTAGGTGACACGAGTCTATGTGCAAAATTTCAGCTCTGTTGTATCTAGGGAAGTGGGTCATTTTTTACTTTTGTTTTTCCGCCAGACCGACCGACCGCGAGCCCAAGACAAGACAGTGAAGTTTATATAAGGGATTTAATAAGTGAACTTTTGCCCTTCATGTTTTCATTATTAATGTTTAGAAAATATGGAATTAGAATATTACTAACCCTTCAAATTGTTAAGCATAATAAAATACAATCATACATCATACATTTGAATAATAAATAAATAAAATATCTCGATAAATAAATGTTTTGTTAATAAAAGATTTCACTTTTTTAAAAATTCAACAAATTCCAGAAAATATTTAACTTAGCAGTGGTATTTTATCTGTTGATTTTAGAATACTAAAATAGCATTACATTTATTTGTAAGTCACAAATTTCAAAAATCGATTTTCCACAACTCAGATCCACATGAAGGGCACAAAGTGAAATCAATTTAACCAGTATTTATATAGTTTAGTTCAGTTATTTGGACTGGGGCTTGTCATTAAATTGGAAATATGTGAATTGTATTTTAACACTGGGAATTTCTTTTCTTCTCTTTGTTTTCTAAACTTCCATTAATATTTTCCTTAAAATCTTTTTGTAATTTTTAAAATATTTTTAATGAACTTGGACGTTGAAAGTTTTTTTTTAACATTGTTACTGTACCTATCCAAGCCACTTGTTATGTAATATCAGGGAAATAAGATTGATGATTTACTTTTTAGTGTGTTACTGGAGTTTTCCTCCAGGCACGTTGACTCATCAAATTCTTATTGAAGATTGCTGAGTTTCTAGTCTATGATGCACTAAATAATCCTTTACCTTACCATTCACTCTATATATTCCATTACCTTTCCAAACACTATATATTCCATTACCTTAGCAAACTCTAAATTTTCCATAACCTTACCAAATACTCTAAATATTCACGAAATGAAAATGTCAGCAGGAGATTCCACCACTGTTTTGCCAACATAATGTTATTTAGATATTTAAAGATAAAATCTCACAGTAGGTACTGTTAGCTACCATATATATATTATTTGCACTGTTATATGTCATCATGGCAGCAGAGTACTTGTCAGTCTCATGCCAGTCAGGCTTTCCCCGCCCAAAGCAAGGCGCCAGCCAATGATATAGAACAAGTCTGAAAAGCTTCAGTTGCTTTGATAACACAGTAAAGTAAACCCCCTTCCATTACTTCTCTCCGACAGCAACAATACAAGTTTATCCATGAGTGCCTGCAGTGTGTCCTAGAGGGCAGGGAGGAGGACATGACCTATGCCAACGTTGGACAGGTGAACGTGGGGTTTGAAGGTAAGTGTACAAGAAGTCTTACAATGGTTGTAATTACAATTTGAAGATAAGTCTGCAAGAAGTCTTACAATGGTTGTAATTGAAGTTTCAAGATAAGTCTGCAAGAAGTCTTACAATGGTTGTAATTACAATTTACAAGGGGAGAGAATATTTCAATAACAGGTGTCCTCAAACTGTAATGACAAAGTGGCAACAAATGAGCTGTCATACGCATTTGATTGATAAAATATAAACGAAGACCTTTTTGTATGGTTGTGAGGCTTGGACGCTCACTGCAGACCTCCAAAGAAGAATCAATGCGCTGGAGATGAGATGTTTCAGAAAGATATTGAACATCTCCTACACAGCACACATCACAAACGAAGCAGTCCGCAACACAATAAGTACTGTCATTGGCCCCTACGAGGACCTACTCACATCAATTAAGAAGAGGAAATTACGATGGTACGGACACGTGACAAAGACTGGAGTTCTCGCAAAAACTATATTGCAAGGCACAGTCCAGGGAGGAAGGAAAAGAGGCAGACAAAAGAAGAGATGGGAGGACGATATCAAAGAGTGGACCGGCCTGTCATTCAGCGACTCTCAAAGGGCAGCACAGGACCGGGACAAATGGCGTGTGTTAGTGAGCAGTTCACGATGGTGTCCCAACGACCCAACAACGGGTTAAGGGATAGTTCAAGTTCAAGTTCAAACGAAGACCTGAAGGGAAGAAACCGCTATATTACAATTTTGTAGTTAGTAGTATTGAGATATTCAAGTTTTTAAAATTATACAGATTTATCATTAATTTACTGAAAATATTTGAATTTTTCATCTGGACAGAGGCGTTATTTTTCCATAAAACCTCATTCAGAAAATTCTATTTTTGACCCTCTATCATATTGAGGGGATAACTAAAAAAATTTTGAAAATGTCACATAGGGGCCGTCCATAAATGACGTCACGCACCTAGGGGGGGAGGGGGGTCACACTTTTGTGACGATGCGTGACGAGGGGGAGGGAGGGGGGTTGAAGAAATGTGACGTCACATGAAAGGGTAACTTTAAATAAAACTTCCACTGTAATATTTGGTCGCTTACAATTTATTTAATGACTATTTTTTTTAAACCATCAGTGCTTCTCAAAGTGCCAAAGAAATGCAATATCTGTAGGCCATCAAACGCCGGTTGGCGTAAGTTATCAAGAAATGAAAATTAAAGCTAATTATAATCCTTAAGTTTGAGAACTCATAAGAGAACGTATAAAAGCGTCATTTGATGTTGACATATAAGCATTTGTGAAGTAGCCGCAGCTCCGTTTGGTTTTCTTACGGTAGGAGTCGCAAACTTTTTTGCCCGTTTTCCCGAAAATACAAGTTTATGTGTGCATCCCGCCCCCCCGCGCCCAGACTCAAGGTCCTGCCCACATGAATCGGGCAGGGATTTGGGGGAGCGTCGTTAGCCCCCCGATGAGTTTTACAAGCATGATAAGTGTCTAAAAATGATATGAATAGGATTATGTGTAGATATTTTAAGTCAAAACGACATGGAATATCAATTTTTAGTTGTTGTTGTTTTTTTTTATAATTTTTTTTTGGGGGGGAGGGGATCTATATGATACAATTAAAAACGTTTTAAGCTTGATATGTTGATTGGTTTTGGGTCTAACGCCCCTGGCCATTCTAGATATAATAGTATTCATTAACTTTTTGAATGCATTAAATTCTTGACATCGCAATTCGAGAGTAGCACAAAATGAGGTGACCAGATTTTCCGGGGGGCAAAGCGGGACGGGGGGGGGGTCCCCAGCTTTCTGTAGCAAAAAATTGGAATGTCTGGTCACTTGAGCGGGACATGAAGTCTGAAATCGGGACGTCTGGTCACCTTACGCGTAGGGATCACCAACAAGTCACGGGAAGGCCGTATCAAGGAGTAAAATGTAAATAACCACAGAAATCGACGCAACAACTGGCTTAGCTAATAATAAAGCAATTTAAATTTATAAAAAATATCACCGTTTTGAATATTTAATTAAATTTAAGAAAACTATTAAGTCATTCGTACCCAAAATCAAAATAAAACTAATTGTATTTAAAGTATTGAAAAAAGCGGGACAAACGGGCGTCCCGCCGGGACAAGTGAGGGTCAGCGGGACATGAGGTCTGAAATCGGGACTGTCCCGCCTAAATTGGGACGTCTGGTCACCTTACACAAAACAACTTTTCTTCTTAGCTCAGTTTTTAAGGCATTAATTTTAAATATCACAGAAAGGATACTTGATACAGTGAAGTCATGTGGATTAAGATTATTGTCACTCGTGTCAATATAAATGAAAGTAGGGTGGATTTAGGTGTCTTCGTATAGTACGTAGGTAAGAAATCTACATAGTAGTCAAATTTAAAAGATGCATTTTCTGGAAGGAACCGGTTCAATAGTTGGCATATGTTCGAAGCGTACACGTACAAATTACGGTACACATGACGTATTTTAATATATCTAGTGGATAGAAAATAAGGTGGGTTTTTGTTGTTGTTGTTTTTTTGGGGGTGGGGTCAAAGCTTTGTGACATATTTTTGGAGGGGGGGGTCTAACTTTTTGTGACGACGCGTGACGGGGGGAGGGGGGTAAAAAATCGGCCAAAATAGCGTGACGTCATTTATGGACGGCCCCATAGCAGTTTCTTCCCTTGAGATCTTCAAATTTATTCCCCGGAAGCCTCTGGTTTTTATTAAACTTAACACTACAAGAGCAATTTTGAAATTTATTGTGGAAGTTTTACTTTGCACCTTGTATTATTTCTGATAAAAAAAGAGTATAAAATATGGGGGACTGCATTCAAACTGTGTGGAGAAACTAAATAGTGGAATAAGATATCTTTAGGCTTGGAAAAAATTTTAAAATAATTTCAAATACAAATTAATCTAAATATTTCTCAGATCGAAATGTAGCTTTTTCAATCCCTCTTTTGAAACAAATATGAACGGTCAAAATTATTTTAATTGTGATTTTGTTTTTCTGAATGCTAAATATATCTCGTTACGCTATGTATTATAATGAGCTAGCCTAAGATATTAGCTTACATCACAGGTTAGACTTTGCTTGGTGATGAAAATATTTAAATGATGTGTCATGTAAGGAGAACAGTTCATCTCATAAAGGTGTTTGTTCTTTTCTCTAGTAAAATCATGATCTGAATTTCTAAAATAAGGTACTTAAGTAAACAAACAGACAAACATATGCAGGTTTATTGTAATTAAACCTTAGAGGCGCCAAACCTGCTTTTCAACTAAAGTTGTTTTTTTTCTTATTTAGTTACAAAGTTGTGTGAATAGAGACTTGTAGAGACTTGTGTCTTTTAAGGTTAATATGTGTCTTTTCCTTAATATTATCACATGAACATTTTTACTGGCTAGATGTTACAGACTTGACATAAATTATAGATTTTCTCTTTTCCTTAATATTATCACATGAACATTTTTACTGGTTAGATGTTACAGACTTGACATAAATTATAGATTTTCTCTTTTCCTTAATATTATCACATGAACATTTTTACTGGTTAGATGTTACAGACTTGACATAAATTATAGATTTGCTCTCTTCCTTAATTTATTTTTTTTCACATGTAAATGATTGAGTTTTAAATAAAATTCAGATGAAGAAACAGACTTTGGAATAAATATGGAGACTGGTAACAAGAACCCAATAAAATTATTTCTAGCATCTCTCAGTTGATCTCTCACTGAAATATATTACACAGCTTTGATGAATGAGTCAATGATTTCACATGTCAATTAATCTCAGTTAATGATTGAACAAGTTAATCTCACTTAATGTGTATACTACTTTATCACACTTACTTTTTGTATCAGTTAATCTCACTATATAATTATGCCAGTTAATCTCACTATATAATTATGCCAGTTAATCTCACATAATAATTTTACCAGTTAATCTCACTTTATAATTGTACCAGTTATTCTCACTTTATAATTATACCAGTTAATCTCACTTTGTACTTGCTCATGTTAATCTCTCTTAATGATTTCACCTATCAATTAACTTATAAAGTTTATAATCTTGCACTCATTAATTAATCTTTTCATGCAATAAAATGTATCTAACCCTCAGAGCTTTTAACCTAATCCAACAGCTTGACATATTTTAAGAGTTTGACCCACTTACATACATTGGAATTTAAACATCTGGCTCTGTGTTCACATCTGGCCCTATGGTCATGTGTACATAGGCTGTGTTCATATCTGTCCCTATGGTCATGTGTACATAGGATGTGTTCACATCTGGCCCTATGGTCATGTGTACATAGGCTGTGTTCACATCTGGCCCTATGGTCATGTGTACATAGGCTGTGTTCATATCTGTCCCTATGGTCATGTGTACATAGTGAGGCTGTGTTCACATCTGGCCCTATGGTCATGTGTACATAGGCTGTGTTCATATCTGTCCCTATGGTCATGTGTACATAGGATGTGTTCATATCTGTCCCTATGGTCATGTGTACATAGGCTGTGTTCATATCTGTCCCTATGGTCATGTGTACATAGTGAGGCTGTGTTCACATCTGTCCCTATGGTCATGTGTACATAGGCTGTGTTCACATCTGGCCCTATGGTCATGTGTACATAGGATGTGTTCATATCTGTCCCTATGGTCATGTGTACATAGTGAGGCTGTGTTCACAACTGGCCCTATGGTCATGTGTACATAGTGAGGCTGTGTTCACAACTGTCCCTATGGTCATGTGTACATAGGCTGTGTTCACATCTGGCCCTATGGTCATGTGTACATAGGCTGTGTTCACAACTGGGCCTATGGTCATGTGTACATAGGCTGTGTTCACATCTGACCCTATGGTCATGTGTACATAGTGAGGCTGTGTTCACATCTGTCCCTATGGTCATGTGTACATAGGCTGTGTTTACATCTGGCCCTATGGTCATGTGTACATAGGCTGTGTTCACATCTGGGCATATGGTCATGTGTACATAGGCTGTGTTTACAACTGTCCCTATTGTCATGTCTACATAGGTCCCTATGGTCATGTGTACATAGGCTGTGTTCACATCTGGCCCTATGGTCATGTGTACATAGTGAGGCTGTGTTCACAACTGTCCCTATGGTCATGTGTACATAGTGAGGCTGTGTTCACATCTGTCCCCATGGTCATGTGTACATTGTGAGGCTGTGTTCACATCTGTCCCTATGGTCATGTGTACATAGTGAGGCTGTGTTCACAACTGGCCCTATGGTCATGTGTACATAGTGAGGCTGTGTTCACAACTGTCCCTATGGTCATGTGTACATAGGCTGTGTTCACATCTGGCCCTATGGTCATGTGTACATAGGCTGTGTTCACAACTGGGCCTATGGTCATGTGTACATAGGCTGTGTTCACATCTGACCCTATGGTCATGTGTACATAGTGAGGCTGTGTTCACATCTGTCCCTATGGTCATGTGTACATAGGCTGTGTTCACATCTGGGCATATGGTCATGTGTACATAGGCTGTGTTTACAACTGTCCCTATTGTCATGTCTACATAGGTCCCTATGGTCATGTGTACATAGTGAGGCTGTGTTCACATCTGTCCCCATGGTCATGTGTACATAGTGAGGCTGTGTTCACATCTGTCCCCATGGTCATGTGTACATTGTGAGGCTGTGTTCACATCTGTCCCTATGGTCATGTGTACATAGTTTACTGATAATAATATAATAATGAGAAGTTATTCATATTTTACTTCCTAAATTTTAGAAATCAAAATTAAAAAGTTATTTTTTTAATTTTTACATTATTTAAGTTAACATATATATTTCTTAAATTAAATATTGTGTTTCAATCATTTAGTTTTCTTACAAACAGTTACATTTAGTGAGAAATTAAATTTCCTTCTGTCAGAAATATGGATAATTTGAAACAATCTTGTTTTTTTTTCCTTAAATTTCAGATGATGAAGGTATCAATGTAGAAATCAACTGATGGTGTAATGCCTGGTCAAATACAGAACAAATGCATACAGAACTGAACATATTGAACAAATACATACAGAACTGAACATATTGAACAAATACATAACAGAACTAAACATATTGAACAAATAGATACAGAACTAAACATATTAAACAAATACATACAGAACTGAACATATTGAACAAATACATACAGAACTAAACATATTGAACAAATACATACAGAACTGAACATATTGAACAAATACATTACAGAACTAAACATATTGATCAAATACATACAGAACTAAACATATTGAACAAATACATACAAAACTGAACATATTGAACAAATACATAACAGAACTGAACATATTGAACAAATACATACAGAACTGAACATATTGAACAAATGCATACAGAACTGCAGTTCAGGATCCAGGAAATTTCAAAATATGATTTTCAATGCAATTTAAACATTGTAAAATTTGGCTAAGATTTAAAAAAATTTTATATGGAAAGGGAGGGGGGGGCATGTGATGTAATCTCAGTGAATCTCAAACTTGTGACTGCAGTGAAACCAAAGTAACATAACTAACTTCCTGGGTGGATTGATGGAGCTGTTGATGTTGGACAGCAGGAGAACTGGAGAGATGCCATTAGCTGTACAGGCCATTAATTTCATCCAGCATCACATTGTGACAGTTGGATGTCGGCTTATTCCTTTGTAAATAGTTGTTTCTTTTGGGTTTTCAAATCTGACCCTTCTGCTAGTGAGCCACTAATCACGGGTTGGGATCCACTGGTCCTGTGCAGCGGTTTCTCCCATTTATAAGAGGATTTATTTTTTTCACCTTTATAGGTCCTCCAAGGATTAATTATTACAGCTTTATAGGCCCTTCTAGGATTAATTATTACAGCTTTATAGGTCCTCTTAGGATTAATTATTACAGCTTTATAGGTCCTCCTAGGATTAATTATTACAGCTTTATAGGTCCTCCTAGAATTAATTATTACAGCTTTATAGGTCCTCCTAGGTTTAATTATTACAGCTTTATAGGTCCTCCTAGGATTAATTATTACAGCTTTATAGGTCCTCCTAGGATTAATTATTACAGCTTTGTAGGTCCTCCTAGGATTAATTATTACAGCTTTAAATATAAGCCATGGATTTATAGTTAGAGCTTTATAGATCCTCTTAGTATTTATTTTTACAGCTTTATAGATCCTCTTAGGATTTATTGTTACAACTTTATAGATCCTCTTAGCATTTATTTTTACAGCTTTATAGATCCTCTTAAGGTTTATTGTTACAACTTCATAGATCCTCTTAGATTTATTTTTACAGCTTTATAGATCCTCTTAAGATTTATTGTCATTGATGAAAATGTTTCAACTGAAATGAACCACATAGAATTGAACGCTTTTAAAGTCAAGATTTGTGTGTTGATTTGGTCATGATCAGATATAATTATATTAATTGCTAAGTACTTTTAGTGAGATAATTATGTTTATTTTGTTATTGTAAAATGACATCTTTCAACAGATTCTGTTGCTGTGACCGTGGCTACTGATAGCTGCTTCAATCATTTTTTTAAATAGTTTTGCCAGGGCTATGATGATATCTATTTGTATTCAAATATGCATTTTATTCTATTTTATTCCATCTAAATTCTTATGTTTCCATTACTTGTCCATACCATGTATTTACTACTATGTCATTTTCACATATCTTATGACTTGTATTGTTAATAATGATGAATATGTCTCATTACCAAGGCATTAATATTTAAATAAATCTAATATTTTAAAACTGATGGACTTCTTTGAAATTACCAATTATTTATTGTTATGATGTCTCTATCTATGATAATGATGCCTCTCTCTATGATAATAATGCCTCTCTCTATGATAATGATGCCTCTCTCTATGATAATGATGCCTCTCTCTATGATAATGATGCCTCTCTCTATGATATGCCTCTCTCTATGATAATGATGTTAGCTCTAGGGAGTATAAACTGATGTAAAAACAAGGTAATGTTGATATTTAAGATTATTCATGGAAACCGTATTTTAAAAACCTTTTACACTTGGAATAAGTAAAATATGTTTTCATTAAAATTTGCTTCAATTAGAAATGTACTTAAACAAAAACTATAAAATTTGTGAACTTGAAACCATTATCATTTTATACAAAATATTTCTATTGGTCAAGTTCAGCCATTAAAAATAAGTAAACGTGGTGACTGTTGGATTTAGTATTTCCATATTGGTTATTTGATAAACACATATATTTTGTACTGTATCATAAATAAAGAGCATTACTTAAACTTTTTTCATAAAATTACTTACACACATATCATTAACTTTGTCTTCACTTATTTTCAGACTTAAATGAAACTATTGGGAATTTTAATTTGCCCAAAATATTTATTCTTGCAAAGAATTGGGGTCTAAATGATTATGTACATTTATACCATTAAGTCCATTGGAGCCTTTTCAAGCAATGAGTTAACCTTTTAGTGTACTTAACGCCTTTAATAGTTGTGAGAATTATTTTTTATTGGTTGAGAATGGGGTGTGAGATTCTTATTAAGCTTTTATTATTATTTGTTTTTTCATCTTTTATTCACAATTTTGATGTTCTAAGGCCGGATTATTGTCATGCCATAGTCCATCTGAAATCTAGTTATATGTTATAGGATACTATGTTAAAATTAGTCTCATAAATTCTAGTCAAAACTGATGCACTTAAGTCAGCATTAAAACTTGACTTGTTCTAAGTTCTAGCCCATTGCATTGTGGTCCCAAAGTTGAAAAGTCAGCATTAAAACTTGACTTGTTCCAACTTCTAGCCCATTGCATTGTGGTCCCAAAGTTGAAAAGTCAGCATTAAAACTTGACTTGTTCCAACTTCTAGCCCATTGCATTGTGGTCCCAAAGTTGAAAAGTCAGCATTAAAACTTGACTTGTTCCAACTTCTAGCCCATTGCATTGTGGTCCCAAAAGTTGACAAGAACAATCAGTTAAATGTTAAGTTGTTATTCCATCCTGGAGTTTGGGCAAAAGTTTCTATTGAAGAACATTGAGTGTGTCTAAACTAGCATAGAGTGGCAGCTGTCTATCTCAATGATAACAATTCAGTACAGAGTGCCTAGAATTGTTCTACAACGGTCTGTCACAACTTTGTTTATATTTTTTTTAAAATGATGTTAATTTGAAGCAACCATTTCTTGTTTGAATGCATTCTGAGATAATTGTCTTTCACACTCAACACTATTCAATATTTTCACTGTTATTTCCTTGTTATAAGCCTTATTTTTAAAAAAAAATCTCTTGAATGTATCAAATTGTTGAAGAATGGACCTAGTATTAATTATTTTCAGAAAATGTCTCATTGGTTCCCATGGTAACAGGTGTATACAATTACATGTAGCTTCTTGTTTTTGTTTTTGATCTATGGAGATTCTCTTACTATGGCAAGAATTAGTTGTTGTTGATTACCTTGTGGATGTTTGATTTCCTATTTGTTTTCCTATGTTCTGTATCCCAACCTGAGGTGTGAGGTTGTGAGTTTTATCCATTTGTTTTCTTGTAATTGTGTGTGAGTTACGGCTGTGGCCGGTTTTGTCTTGTAACTAGGGGCCAGTTGTTGCATTGTAACTAGGGGCCAGTTATTGCCTTGTAAGTTTTTCCATTTGTTTCCTGTCAACTGTGTCCTTGCAGCTTGATGCTGCCTTGCAACTGTGTCCACTTGTTGCCTTGCAACTGTGTCCCCTTGTTGCCTTGCAACTCTGTCCACTTGCTGCCTTGCAACTGTGTCCCCTTGCCTTGCAACTGTGTCCACTTGTTGCCTTACAACTGGGGCCAATTGTTCTCTTTAATTGTTGAAAGTTGTTTTTCCCCTGTAATTCTATATAGGTTTTCCCCCTATAACTGTGACCCGATTTTTGTTACACTGTAACTTGGACCGAGTGTTTGATTCCCTATAACTTGGACCAGGTGTTTGTTTCCCTGTAACTTGGACCAGGTGTTTGTTTCCCTGTAACTTGGACCAGGTGTTTGTTTACCTGTAACTTGGACCAGGTGTTTGTTTCCCTGTAACTTGGACCAGGTGTTTGTTTCCCTGTAACTTGGACCAGGTGTTTGTTTACCTGTAACATGAACCAGGTGTTTGTTTCGCTATAACTTGGACCAGGTAGTTTCCCTATTAATGTGACAGGACATTCCTTTCTTAAATACCAGTAGCCGAGTGTATCCTATGGTGTTTAATGAATAACAGAACCTCAGCATTTTACTAACATTTATTTTACATGAAGCATTTCTAATTTTTCCACTTCAAATATTTCATTAGGAAAGGTCTAATTAATTTTAATGCAGGACATTTATAACCGTTCAGAAATTCTTAATGCTTTTTCCAAAAGATTGAAGCTTAAAGACTTGTGTATTGAGATGAGAAAATGAAATGTACAAGACATTATCGCTTTTAAGTTTTTAAAAACATTGCTAAAAATGATAAATAAATTCATTTTAATGTTTCTAAATTAGAGGGAACTACTATTTGACCTCATTGTAATGTTTATGAATTTTTTCCTGAAATGTAAACATGTTTTTGAGCATAATATTGTGACTTTGTGATGTCACATGTCAGCATTGCTCCTTTACATTTGTCGGATCACCTGTCTTTCAATGAAACCATCAATATATTTGACAACGAAATTATGTGTCTCAAATATTACCCCCACTGCCTCACAACATGCCTGACCCACTTTACATTACTTCATTTCTGACCCACTCTGCCTCCCATCTTTACTTTACCTTACTTCATGTAATACATGTACATGTACTTAAATATCAACCATGGACTCTGTGTTAATACGGCATGTCTAGAAAATAAACGTGATCAATAATAAATATAATAATAAAGTATCACTTTGTTGATAAAACGCTTATTCCGAGTTGGTTTAATTGAATCACTTTGTCTTGTCAATAGTTAGCAGGGTTACATCACTGCAGGTAGCCACCAGAGCGGGGTTACATCACTGCAGGTAGCCACAAGAGCAGGGCTACATCACTGCAGATAGCCACCAGAGCAGGGTTACATCACTGCAGGTAGCCACCAGAGCAGGGTTACATCACTGCAGGTAGCCACCAGAGCAGGGTTACATCACTGCAGGTAGCCACCAGAGCAGGGTTACATCACACCGGGTAGCCACAACAGAGGAAGGACACAAGATCTACTTCAGCGGCAGGGTGGACAGACATGAACATGGAGTTGGATTCCTCATCCATAAAAATATAACAAACTCGGTCATTGGATGTCGCCCTGTCTACAGCCGCATCAACACCATTCGGCTGAAAGTCACACCCTTTAATATCACATTTATACAGATACATGCTCCTACAACCAGACACGATGACAGTCACATCCTTCAATATCACAATTATACAGATACATGCTCCTACAACCAGCCACGATGACAGTCACACCCTTCAATATCACAATTATACAGATATATGCTCCTACAACCAGCCACGATGACAGTCACACCCTTCAATATCACAATTATACAGATATATGCTCCGACAGCGAAGTAGAGGCCTTCTATGATCAAGTACAGGACATCGTGAAACAAAACCAAGGAAAGACATTATCGTCGTCCAAGGAGACTGGAACGCGAAGATTGGAGCAGATGTGTGGACCAACTGGGCAAATACTTGCGGACGCTCTTGCAATGATCTGACCATAATAGAGGACTTCGTCTCCTGGAATTTGCAAGATATAACAACCTCCTGCTAGCTAACACAATTGGCCAACATAAAAAAAATCCAGAGGAGCGACTTGGCACAGCCCCGACGGGGAACATAGTAACCAGATAGATTTAATACTGGTCAGAAAACGATTCAAATCGTGTATTAAAACAGCTAGAACTATAAGTTTCCTAGGATCAGATATCGGCAGTGACCTTAATCTGGTGCTGATGACCTTCCATTTCCATCTCCACCTGAAAAAGATAGCCAAGCAAGGCAATCCACGATTACGCTTTGACCTTGACAAACTGAAAGACCCAGAAATCGCAGAAGTCTTCAGGGCAACCATTGGACGAAAATTTGCTCCACTCACCACACTATATGAGTCAGTTTCGGACATGGACATAGACCTAATCACTGACACCTTCAATACCACAATAATTGAAGCAGCAAAAGAAGTACTTGGTAAGAAGCGAGCAATAAAAAGACCATGGGTCTCCTCTAATATTCTGGAACTATGCGATGGAAGAAGAAAACTTAAGAGCGTAAAGAATACTGCAGAAGGAGCACCCAGATACAGAGAAATCAATAAAAAGATCAGGAAAGATATGGTAAAACCAAAAAAAAAGGAATGGATAGAACAACAATGCTCTGACATCGATGAAAATCTACTAAGGAACAATTCAAGAAAGGCTTACAAAATTGTTAAAGACTTGAGATCCACCAAACAAGGTCGTATCTCAACCATACAAGATAAATCCGCAAAATTTATCACAGAAGAACAAGAAATTCTCAGAAGATGGACCGAATACTGTTCTGATCTGAACAATGAAGACTCCAAAGGGGATGCATCAGTGCTCAACTGCCCAAAGTCAACTAACACAGACATGCATTCTATTCTCCGCGACGAGTTGGAGCTGGCTGTACAAAAATTGAAGAAGGGGAAATCAGCTGGAGAAGACAACATTCCAGGCGAACTGATTCAGGCAGGAGGTGACCCCGTAATAAACATCCTAACTAACATGTGCAACAAGATCTGGCAGACAGGAAAATGGCCAACCACCTGGACGCAATCGCTGGTTATCACGCTCCCAAAAAAGGGTAATTACAGATGTATCAGAACTACCGTACAATCAGCCTGATTAGTCACCCCAGCAAAGTCATGCTTATGATCATATTAAACAGACTGAAACCACAAGCAGAGCAAACCATTTCAGAACAGGCGGGCTTCAGAGCAGGAAGAAGCACAACGGAGCAAATCTTTAACCTGCGAGTGCTCTGTGAAAAACATCTCCAACACCAGAGTGACCTCTATCATGTCTTTATAGACTTTAAAAAAGCGTTCGACAGAGTGTGGCATGCGGCACTGTGGGCAACTATGCACAAATTCAACATAAATTCAAACCTCATTGAAGTGATCAAGAACCTTTACAACAGAGCAACCAGCGCAGTACTCTTCAACAGCAAGCTGGGAGATTGGTTCAAGACCACTGTTGGTGTCAGACAATGATGTTTACTTTCCCCCATCCTCTTCAACCTCTTCCTTGAAAGGATCATGACAGATGTGCTAGAAGACCATGTCGGAACAGTCAGCATCGGAGGGAGAAGTATAACCAACCTACGCTTCGTCGATGACATAGACGGCCTAACTGGTAGTGAGGACGAACTAAAAGAATTCCTTGCAACACTAGAAAAAACAGCAAAGGCGTACGGCATGGAAATCAACGCAGAAAAGACCAAGGTCATGGCAAATAGAAAATTCACAAGTGAGATTCGGATAAACGGGCACAAACTCTCCACCTTCAAATATCTAGGGACCATAAAATCCGACAAAGGCTCAAAGCCAGAAATTCTTGCCAGAGTGGCCCCAACAATGACAGCTTTGAGTAAATTAAAGCACATCTGGCAAAGCAAGAAGCTCTCCCTGAGATCAAAGATCCGGCTAATGCGCTCTCTGGCGATGTCGGTCTTCTTGTATGGTTGTAAGGCTTGGACGCTCACTGCAGACCTCCAAAGAAGAATCAATGCGCTAGAGATGAGATGTTTCAGAAAGATAATAATATTGAACATCTCCTACACAGCGCACATCACAAACGAAGCGGTCCGCAACACAATAAGTACTGTCATTGGCCCCTACGAGGACCTTCTCACCTCCATTAAGAAGAGGAAATTACGATGGTACGGACACGTGACAAGAACTGGAGGTCTCGCAAAAACTATATTGCAAGGCAAAGTCCAGGGAGGAAGGAAAAGAGGCAGACAAAAGAAGAGATGGGAGGACGATATCAAAGAGTGGACCAGCCTGTCATTCAGCGACTCTCAAAGGGCAGCACAGGACAGGGACAAATGGCGTGAGGTAGTGAGCAGTTTACGATGGTGCCCCAACGACCCAACGACGGGTTAAGGGATAATTCAAGTTCAAGATAGGGTTTACGAATGAGTCGCATGTTGGGGTTTGAGAACCTCTCCTTTACTAAATGTTTTTAAAAAATGAAAAAATGAGATTAATATCATACATATCAGACGCAATTTTGTTGTCAACCTCAAAGCATTGTGTCGCTTTTGACTTAAAAATCTTTTAAAGATTAAAAAAAATTAAAAAATAAACTGGTTTACATACTGTAATTAACGATGTATTTATTCAACGTTGTCTTCAGTGGCTACCTCTCTCTTTTTTTTTCTCCGTTTCTTTTTAAAAAAAATGTAACGAGGTTTAACCGTTCCATATCGCTCTGTTATTCCACTACACCTTTTTTGCGTTATTGCAATATTTGGAACTATTATTTCAATACACGTTTATTTAGTTATTGCATGTATGGGATTCCAGCTTTAGTCATATTTTTAACCCTTCTAAAGATTTTTTTAAAAAAATTTTCTTTAAAAAATTAAAACCGTTCCTTTATCTTGTTACCTTAAGCCTTAAGTTAACGATGTTGGACAGCTCAACTCAAATAGGGATGAACTGAAACCCGGTAAGCTCAGGTCATTTCCTGTCTTATTCGGGGAAATTTAAGCAGTTCAGGATTCGGGCAGTAAACGAAGAGTCTTTTCCCAGCACATTTGAAAATTAATTACGTAGCTTGCTTGAGTGCATCAAAGTTGAAGGTTCCATAAACGTGTATCATTCTTTGAAATCAGAATGGGATCGAAGCTCATAAACATATGTAAATGTTCCACCCGTAGCCTTCGTTTTATGCAGGTTGGTGGTCGTTTTCATTTTACTTTATAATTATACCACACAAGATCAAATAATTTTAACCGGGCCTGGTTTCGTTTCAGTTAATGAAGTAATTATCCAGTATAGCTGTTTGATAGGATATACACAGCACCATTATCATTATATGAAGGCAATTGGTGGAGTGAGAAAAAATGGCGTTTCATTAATAGTAGTGTACCGAATTTCGGCTCCGGCAAATCATGAATCCGGCCGTTTTTACAAATCCGGCTCCGGTCGGATTTAAAAAATTTGAATCCGGTACAGACCTACTTTTCAAAAACCTTTCAATTTCACAATAACATTAGTCTTTAGTATCAGGCTATTAGCTTGTTTCTGTGTCCAACTTTTTTTTTCAAAAGTCATTCATTGCATTACTTTTTAAAATAATGTTATTAGTTGTTTGTAGTTAAATAGATGTGGAATTATTTTTGTATTGTTTCCTTGTAGATTATGTCAATGGTTCCACAAATCTGCAGGTCTGAGTGTTAGCTTTCTTTACTAATTTTGTTTTATGTTATAAGTGAACGTAAATGCATAGATATGAGTGAGGTGGCATTACAGGGCCAGCACAGTGAGTTGTGCAGCTAGGCAGGCTGTTTAGATGTCTGGCCAGCACAGTGAGTTGTGCAGCTAGGCAGGCTGTTTAGATGTGAGGCCAGCACAGTGAGTTGTACAGCTAGGCAGGCTGTTTAGATGTGAGGCCAGCACAGTGAGTTGTACAGCTAGGCAGGCTGTTTAGATGTGAGGCCAGCACAATGAGTTGTACAGCAAGGCAGGCTGTTTAGATGTGAGCCTAGCACAGTGAGTGGTGCAGCTAGGCAGGCTGTTTAGATGTGAGCCCAGCACAGTGATTTGTGCAGCTAGGCAGGCTGTTTAGATGTGAGGCCAGCACAGTGAGTTGTACAGCTTGGCAGGCTGTTTAGATGTGAGGCTAGCACAGTGAGCTGTACAGCTTGGCAGGCTGTTTAGATGTGGGGCCAGCACAGTGAGCTGTACAGCTTGGCAGGCTGTTTAGATGTGGGGCCCAGCACAGTGAGCTGTACAGCTTGGCAGGCTGTTTAGATGTGGGGCCAGCACAGTGAGTTGTGCAGCTAGGCAGCCTGTTTAGATGTGAGGCCAGCACAGTGAGCTGTACAGCTTGGCAGGCTGTTTAGATGTGGGGCCAGCACAGTGAGCTGTACAGCTTTGCAGGCTGTTTAGATGTGAGCCCAGCACAGTGAGCTGTACAGCTTGGCAGGCTGTTTAGATATGAGCCCAGCACAGTGAGCTGTACAGCGTAGCAGGCTGTTTAGATGTGAGGCCAGCACAGTGAGTTGTACAGCTTGGCAGGCTGTTTAGATTTTAGGCCAGCACAATGAGTTGTACAGCTAGGCAGGCTGTTTAGATGTGGGGCCAGCACAGTGAGTTGTGCAGCTAGGCAGGCTGTTTATATGTGAAGCCAGCACAATGAGCTGTACAGCTTGGCAGGCTGTTTAGATGTTAGCCCAGCACAGTGAGTTGTGCAGCTAGGCAGGCTGTTTAGATGTCTGGCCAGCACAGTGAGTTGTGCAGCTAGGCAGGCTCTTTAGATGTGGGGCCAACACAGTGAGTTGTACATCTAGGCAGGCTGTTTAGATGTGAGGCCAGCACAATGAGTTGTACAGCTAGGCAGGCTGTTTAGATGTGAGCCTAGCACAGTGAGTGGTGCAGCTAGGCAGGCTGTTTAGATGTCTGGCCAGCACAGTGAGTTGTGCAGCTAGGCAGGCTGTTTAGATGTGAGGCCAGCACAGTGAGTTGTGCAGCTTGGCAGGCTGTTTAGATGTGAGGCCAGCACAGTGAGCTGTACAGCTTGGCAGGCTGTTTAGATGTGGGGCCAGCACAGTGAGCTGTACAGCTTGGCAGGCTCTTTAGACGTGAGCCACAGCACAGTGAGCTGTACAGCTTGGCAGGCTGTTTAGATATTAGGCCAGCACAGTGAGTTGTGCAGCTAGGCAGGCTGTTTAGATGTGAGGCCAGCACAGTGAGCTGTACAGCTTGGCAGGCTGTTTAGATGTGGGGCCAACACAGTGAGCTGTACAGCTTTGCAGGCTGTTTAGATGTGAGCCCAGCACAGTGAGCTGTACAGCTTGGCAGGCTGTTTAGATATGAGCCCAGCACAGTGAGCTGTACAGCTTGGCAGGCTGTTTAGATGTGAGGCCAGCACAGTGAGTTGTACAGCTTGGCAGGCTGTTTAGATTTTAGGCCAGCACAATGAGTTGTACAGCTAAGCAGGCTGTTTAGATGTGGGGCCAGCACAGTGAGTTGTGCAGCTAGGCAGGCTGTTTATATGTGAAGCCAGCACAATGAGCTGTACAGCTTGGCAGGCTGTTTAGATGTGAGCCCAGCACAGTGAGTTGTGCAGCTTGGCAGGCTGTTTAGATGTCTAGCCAGCACAGTGAGTTGTGCAGCTTGGCAGGCTCTTTAGATGTGGGGCCAACACAGTGAGTGAGTTGTACAGGTGATGGTCGCACAGCTAGGCAGGCTGTCTAAAAGATGTGGGGTCAGTACAGGAGGTTAGTTTGTACATGTAGTGGGGTCAGTACAAAAGATTAGTTTGTACATGTAGTGTCGTCAGAACAGAAGACTAGTTTGTATATGTAGTGGCAGAAGATTAGTTGGCATATGTATTGACGTCCGTGATGTGCTTCTTTCTCATTTTGTGAAGTAACTCATAGAAACATAAATCAAAAACAATTAGTGATAACTGGAAAGTAATCAACAGCACAATGAGTTCAACCCCTTTTTTAATACCGGTAGTGCGCATGTCTGAGAACTGAGTCATGAAAAACGTAGCCTACCATTTAACACTATCTATTAAATTAGCATAATTCAGAATAGAGAGAGAGCCATGACGACTAAACGGTTTAGTCTTTCAATAATTGAAATATTTTATTAAATTTACATCCTTTCTATCTTTCCGTTATAGGCAACAACTGTTATTTAAATGTGCTCTTTTATCTACTTCCATAATCGCTAGAGCGGTCGCCATAATGTTACATTCGTGGGCCATCCCATAAACTTATAATATTATGTAACACTTTATCTGACAACCCTCATCTCTCTTAAAGTAAATATTCTTCAAGCAACCACCACCAACCCGCAAACAAAACAATTATATCCCCTGGTTTTCAAACCGGGCGCAGGGACGGTAGGGGGATGTGAACATCGACGGTCGGCGTCAACGTGTGAACTGAACTGGCACGTGAAAGAATTATAAATAATTAGTCGATTCGGATGTCCGTATAAAACTTAGAAAGCAAGTTAATATAAGGGATTTAAAAAACCCAAGGCCACATAACCATTATACCTTGCAAGAACTTGCTAATAGTGAGTTGAAGCAAAAAGCAATGTCAGTTTAATTCAGTAAACAATTAATGTAACTTGCTAATAGTGAGTTGAAGCGAAAAGCAATGTCAGTTTAATTCAGTAAACAATTAATGTAGCGTGCTAATAGTGAGTTGAAGCAAAAAACAATGTCAGTTTAATTCAGTAAACAATTAATGTACTTGCTAATAGTGAGTTGAAGCAAAAAACAATGTCAGTTTAATTCAGTAAACAATTAATATAACTTATTGCGCTGTGCATTTAGCCTGACTACATCTGTTCATGAACACATTCAGGTTGCAAGCACCTAGAACCACAGATATATTTTACCTATATAATTTTGTCCTATTAACCTTGCAAGAGTCAACGCTTTGGCTCGATCTTTTTCATGTACACTTGAAAAAAATAACTTCAACGGCAACAGAGCTGTTTTCCCCTCTTAAAAGGGATCTATTATTATATTATTTACAATCGATTGACTTTAAAGTGAGATGAACATGAGATAAGGGATCCTCAATGTGTGAATCAAGGTGAGCGAGCCTCATGACTGTGTATTATGTCATACAAAAACAAAACCTTTTTTAAACTTAAATATTTTTTCCAGCTCATTAATTTCGACTAGGGCTCGAAGCGTAAATGTTCAATTGAGACCAATTTAGTTTCTGTTTGTGGGGATAGATTTTAAAAATGTCTGTATCTGTAACGGTGTTTTTTTAATTTCGCTGAGTGTTTATGACATTCTAACCCTTATAATAATTCATTAGGCGACAGCTGTGGAGGGTTCACCGATTTCATCACGGGGCGCCATGAGTTAGGAATCAGTCTATTTAAGAACCGTTACCCGTGGTGTGTCAGGGGGTGGGGGTGAGGGGGTGGGGGCAGTTATTTTTTAAATTTTTGAGTGACCAAGCACTTGCGTAGTGAGGAGCTGTTTCAGTCAGGTTACTATACTCTACCCGTGAAAGTTAAGATCTGCACTGGAGTAGCTCTGTTCACCTACAGCTGTATACATACTCTCCTAACAACTCGACATCACAGAATACCAACACATGATGAATTCGTTAGTGCTGCTCGGATTGTGCGTTGTACTGTGTGTGAACACCATCTTAGGTAAGAGTAACTGAATAGTTTAAGTTTTCGTTATTCTTCTCAGCACGGCCCTTGTCAACGGTAACCCAATATCGTACAACAAGTGTAGTGAGGTTAGTGCTCTTTTAAACTTATGCTTTATACTTCTTATGAGGATGTTTCATTAAAAATTTGATCGTGATAAACCAAACGTGGACTTTTCAAGCTTTGCAATTGTCATTGAGACTTTAAAGGTCCAAGTTTTCCAATGTTACATTATTTTTGTAGGAATCGTGAACATAAGCGGCGGAGTGTTGAATGTACTCTATACCTATAACTCCATGTTCGGAGGTCTCCAAACTTCTATTTTTCACGCAATTTAAACAGTTCCTTAAAATGTAGTCTTCAAACGCGAGCGGTAACGGCATATAAAAAAACTCAAGTTGTGAGAAGACAAGGAGCTAAATAATTTAGATTGAGAACCTTGATGAAATATTTCGTAGAGGCTGGGTGAGTATTTGAACATTTTGAGAAACCTTTTCACAGCTCAAATCATGATATGCTCTGCACACACCCATGTGTTAACTACCTCCATTAAGGTCTTCAAAGTGGTGAACAGTCGTGAGATAAATGCCTTTGTTCTATCATCTAAGAGAATTACAACATTGATTTTCCCCCCGATCAATAAGTATATACACAAGTCATTGGGTGGTGTACGATCTAAAGTGGTGTGGTATGTAGCATCATATCGATATGATAAAAGTGCAACGTGTGTTTGACATGCGGAACCTTATCTCCAGACATACAAGATAACGTTTTAACTATTATTCGACAGCCAAGAATCTCAGACTTCTAAGGAAATAATCGATTGCAATAAAATGATCACAATGTGTCTGAATCCATGAAACAAAATTAGCGTAATCAACTAATCCTAGTCACCTGCCGTCAAACACTGACAATGTCACATGCCATCAAACACTGGCACCTGACATCAAACACTGACATTGTCACTTGTCATCAAACATTGACACCTGACATCAAACACTGACACCTGACATCAAAAACTGACACTGTCACCAGTCAACAAACACTGACACCTGACATCAAACACTGACATTGTCCCCTGCCATCAAACACTGACACCTGACATCAAAAACTGACACTGTCACCAGTCATCAAACACAGACACCTGACATCAAACACTGACACCTGTCATCAGCCACTGACACCTGACATCAAACACTAACATTGTCCCCTGCCATCAAACAGTGACACCTGACATCAAACACTGACACCTGACATCAAACACTGACACTGTCACCTGTCAACAAACACTGACACCTGACATCAAACACTGACATTGTCACTTGTCATCAAACACTGACACCTGACATCAAACACTGACACCTGTCATCAAACACTGACATTGTCACCTGTCATCAAACCATTTCTTGATTTCTTCCTCAGCCACCAGACAGGCCGTGTGTGTTGTCCAACCTGACCCAGGGTCCAAACAAAAAGTGACGGGGTCCGTCGTGATTACACAGGTCAGTCGTCCTTCTGTCACACGAACAATTGCTAATTAACCCCCCCCCCATTAAAAAGAAATACACCAACACGAAAAGTTCAAACCCATTGAAAGAATCAACACAGTGAACAAGCCACACTCTAGAACTGACCAAATGTAACTGACCAGTGTGACCTATCTACTTAGATCTCTTCATCTGCATCAAAATTTTACACCTGTACTGACACCAATGTTGCCCTTAAGCAGTCATCTGACTGACGCCGCGTGGCAGTTTAGAATTAACACGCAGCAAATTATAAGGATAATATATCTGTGTGCTTATGGTGTATAATTTGGGACAAAAATAGATGCTGCACAACTTTGCACTGGAATTTTCATTTTGCGCACGACCAACGCACCTAAGACTTACACCTTCACCTGTAGTGATACCTCTACCTGTAGTGACACCCCCACCTGTACTGACACCCCCACCTGTACTGACACCCTCCACCTGTACTGACACCCCCACCTGTACTGACACCCCCACCTGTACTGACACCCCCACCTGTACTGACACCCCCACCTGTATTGACACCCCCACCTGTACTGACACCCCCACCTGTACTGACACCCCCACCTGTACTGACACCCCCACCTGTACTGACATCCCCACCTGTACTGACACCCCACCTGTACTGACACCCCCACCTGTACTGACACCCCCACCTGTACTGACACCCCCACCTGTACTGACACCCCCACCTGTACTGACACCCCCACCTGTACTGACACCCCCACCTGTACTGACACCCCCACCTGTACTGACACCCCCACCTGTACTGACACCCCAACCTGTACTGATAGAGTCACCTGTACTGACACCCCCACCTGTACTGACACCCCCACCTGTACTGACACCCCCGCCTGTACTGACAACCCCGCCTGTACTGATACCCCCGCCTGTACTGATACCCCCACCTGTACTGACACCCCCACCTGTACTGACACCCCCACCTGTACTGACACCCCCACCTGTACTGACACCCCCACCTGTACTGACACCCCCACCTGTACTGACACCCCACCTGTACTAACACCCCCACCTGTAGTGATACAGTCACCTATACTGACATCCCTACCTGTACTGACACCCCCATCTGTACTGAAACCCCCACCTGTACTGACACCCCACCTGTAGTGATGCAGTCACCTATACTGACATCCCTACCTGTACTGACACCCCATCTGTACTGACACCCCCATCTGTACTGACACCCCCACCTGAACTGACACCCCACCTGTATTGACACCCCCACCTGTAGTGATATAGTCACCTGTAGTGACACCCCCACCTGTACTGACACCCCCACCTGTAGTGATAGTCACCTGTACTGACACCCCACCTGTACTGACACCCCCACCTGTACTGACACCCCCACCTGTACTGACACCCCCACTTGTACTGACACCCCCACTTGTACTGACACCCCAACTTGTACTGACACCCCACCTGTATTGACACCCCCACCTGTAGTGATATAGTCACCTGTTGTGACACCCCCACCTGTACTGACACCCCCACCTGTAGTGATAGTCACCTGTACTGACACCCCCACCTGTACTGACACCCCCACCTGTACTGACACCCCCACCTGTACTGACACCCCCACCTGTACTGACACCCCCACCTGTACTGACACCCCCACCTGTACTGACACCCCCACCTGTACTGACACCCCCACCTGTACTGACACCCCCACCTGTACTGACACCCCATCCTGTACTGACACCCCCACCTGTACTGACACCCCCACCTGTTTTGACACCCCCACCTGTAGTGATACAGTCACCTGTACTGACACCCCCACCTGTGCTGACACCCTCACCTGTGCTGACACCCCCACCTGTGCTGGCACCCCCACCTGTACTGGCACCCCCACCTGTACTGACACCCCCACCTGTACTGACACCCCCACCTGTACTGACACCCCCACCTGTAGTGATAAATTCACCTGGACTGACACCGCCACCTGTATTGTCACATTCACCTGTACTTTCCCCAATAGTGCAACCTGCCTAGCTGTTTGACCACATCTCCATGAATGACAGCGTTTGCCTCACCTCTAGGTATACCCCCAATGTAAACATTCCTATTTACTGAGGACCATGTTGGACAAGAGACCCCCGTTAAAATGTCAATGTGCTCTATCTAATTGGTTTGAAAAGAAGATTTCCCCCCCCCCTCTAATATTCATCAACGTTAAAAATGTCTATAACATCGTCCACGGGTGCTGTGCTGTAGCTTTGTTGGTCATTACGGTTAGTGGTGTAGTGTTGTTGTTGTTATGTTTTAATTAAAGTGAGTGATGTTACTGTAGTGTTTGCTGTGGTGTTTAAGAGCGGATAATCAGCAAAACTTACTTTTTGTGTGTTGTTGCTGTTTTCAATGGTTTAACGTAGTGGGTTTTTTAGCCCTTCTGGAGATTTGTAAGTGGAAACAGTAGTTGGGTGATGACACTTAGAATCTTAAAAATCAAATTTGTAGAATTATTTGCTGTGCATTATACGAATTATGTTCTGTATAGTGTTAAATATAATTGCTCTAGTATGAAATAACGTTGACAATTCATTCGTTCGGATGTCAAAAAGCGTCTCTGTAAGTTAAGATATTTTGTCCAAATGTTTTGGAATGTGTCTTTCTGTTTAGAGATTCGTGCACATAAGTCTTGATGTTTAGAATTTAGTCTAGATCTTCGGACACATACGTCTTGATGTCTATGGTCTAGATGTCTATGGTCTAGATGTCTATGGTCTAGATGTCTATGGTCTAGATGTCTATGGTCTAGATGTCTATGGTCTAGATGTCTATGGTCTAGATGTCTATAGTCTAGATATCAATGGTCTAGAGTCTAGATGTTCCCTAACATCATGTTTAATTTTCTTCCTATCAGCGCAACAGCCGCAGCCCCGCAACCATCGTCATCAAGCTTCAAGGATTTAACCAGTATGACCCCTCCACGCCCCCCCTCTCAGTTACTCCATGGCTTCCACGTGCACGAGTTTGGAGATCTGACAGCTGGCTGTACCTCTACGGGAGGACATTATAACCCATGTGGCGTACAGCACGGGGCTAAGGAGGACTCTGTTAGGTATGGTGAACTAACAACTTGAAGCACAATCGCGATTTCGTTCTGGGGGAGGGGGGCAAGGGCATGGTCTTTAAAAAATTATATATATATCGGCATCCTACCGTCTCGAGAGACGATGGTGCATCACCTTTGAGTTGGGTTGCATTTCATTGAGTGGCTGTGCAGTCCTATCCTTGAGTGAGTCTTTTTTTTTGTGGTCAAATTTGAATTGCAATTGTGTGTGATGATTATGAACTTAAATGGAGTGTTGGCGTGGGCAAATATTCCATTCGCTTCATGTCATTAATTGATCCCCGGCTCATGACTGCTGTTAACGCAAACTGTTTTAGTTATGAATAAACTCTCGAGGCTTATGTAAGTACAAAACGGTTCTGGCCACTGTTCACTCTAAGTTTCGTTGATCCGTGTGAAGAAATGACAAATTTGTGTGCAAAGTTGCACAGCATCCATTTTTTTCTCCATAAATTGTACACCCCAAAAAATCAGATACAATATTATCCGTATCAAAATTTGCTGCACGGTAATTCTAAATTGGTGTAATGTGCGGCACCTGTCAGATATCTGCTCAGCGTAAAGTTCTAAGTTGCTGTACTGTGCGGCACCGGTCAGATATCTGCTCAGCGTAAAGTTCTAAGTTGCTGTACTGTGCGGCACCGGTCAGATATCTGCTCAGCGTAAAGTTCTAAGTTGCTGTACTGTGCGGCACCGGTCAGATATCTGCTCAGCGTAAAGTTCTAAGTTGCTGTACTGTGCGGCACGGGTCAGATATCTGCTCAGCGTAAAGTTCTAAGTTGCTGTACTGTGCGGCACCGGTCAGATATCTGCTCAGCGTAAAGTTCTAAGTTGCTGTACTGTGTTGCACCGGTCAGATATCTGCTCAGCGTAAAGTTCTAAGTTGCTGTACTGTGCGGCACCGGTCAGATATCTGCTCAGCGTAAAGTTCTAAGTTGCTGTACTGTGCGGCACCGGTCAGATATCTGCTCAGCGTAAAGTTCTAAGTTGCTGTACTGTGCGGCACGGGTCAGATATCTGCTCAGCGTAAAGTTCTAAGTTGCTGTACTGTGCGGCACCGGTCAGATATCTGCTCAGCGTAAAGTTCTAAGTTGCTGTACTGTGTTGCACCGGTCAGATATCTGCTCAGCGTAAAGTTCTAAGTTGCTGTACTGTGCGGCACCGGTCAGATATCTGCTCAGCGTAAAGTTCTAAGTTGCTGTACTGTGCGGCACGGGTCAGATATCTGCTCAGCGTAAAGTTCTAAGTTGCTGTACTGTGCGGCACCGGTCAGATATCTGCTCAGCGTAAAGTTCTAAGTTGCTGTACTGTGTTGCACCGGTCAGATATCTGCTCAGCGTAAAGTTCTAAGTTGCTGTACTGTGCGGCACCGGTCAGATATCTGCTCAGCGTAAAGTTCTAAGTTGCTGTACTGTGCGGCACCGGTCAGATATCTGCTCAGCGTAAAGTTCTAAGTTGCTGTACTGTGTTGCACCAGTCAGATATCTGCTCAGCGTAAAGTTCTAAGTTGCTGTACTGTGCGGCACCGATCAGATATCTGCTCAGCGTAAAGTTCTAAGTTGCTGTACTGTGCGGCACCGGTCAGATATCTGCTCAGCGTAAAGTTCTAAGTTGCTGTACTGTGCGGCACCGGTCAGATATCTGCTCAGCGTAAAGTTCTAAGTTGCTGTACTGTGTTGCACCGGTCAGATATCTGCTCAGCGTAAAGTTCTAAGTTGCTGTACTGTGCGGCACCGGTCAGATATCTGCTCAGCGTAAAGTTCTAAGTTGCTGTACTGTGCGGCACCGGTCAGATATCTGCTCAGCGTAAAGTTCTAAGTTGCTGTACTGTGCGGCACCGGTCAGATATCTGCTCAGCGTAAAGTTCTAAGTTGCTGTACTGTGTTGCACCAGTCAGATATCTGCTCAGCGTAAAGTTCTAAGTTGCTGTACTGTGCGGCACCGATCAGATATCTGCTCAGCGTAAAGTTCTAAGTTGCTGTACTGTGCGGCACCGGTCAGATATCTGCTCAGCGTAAAGTTCTAAGTTGCTGTACTGTGCGGCACCGGTCAGATATCTGCTCAGCGTAAAGTTCTAAGTTGCTGTACTGTGTTGCACCGGTCAGATATCTGCTCAGCGTAAAGTTCTAAGTTGCTGTACTGTGCGGCACCGGTCAGATATCTGCTCAGCGTAAAGTTCTAAGTTGCTGTACTGTGCGGCACCGGTCAGATATCTGCTCAGCGTAAAGTTCTAAGTTGCTGTACTGTGCGGCACCGGTCAGATATCTGCTCAGCGTAAAGTTCTAAGTTGCTGTACTGTGCGGCACCGGTCAGATATCTGCTCAGCGTAAAGTTCTAAGTTGCTGTACTGTGCGGCACCGGTCAGATATCTGCTCAGCGTAAAGTTCTAAGTTGCTGTACTGTGCGGCACCGGTCAGATATCTGCTCAGCGTAAAGTTCTAAGTTGCTGTACTGTGCGGCACCGGTCAGATATCTGCTCAGCGTAAAGTTCTAAGTTGCTTTACTGTGCGGCACCGGTCAGATATCTGCTCAGCGTAAAGTTCTAAGTTGCTGTACTGTGCGGCACCGGTCAGATATCTGCTCAGCGTAAAGTTCTAAGTTGCTGTACTGTGCGGCACCGGTCAGATATCTGCTCAGCGTAAAGTTCTAAGTTGCTGTACTGTGCGGCACCGGTCAGATATCTGCTCAGCGTAAAGTTCTAAGTTGCTGTACTGTGCAGCACCGGTCAGATATCTGCTCAGCGTAAAGTTCTAAGTTGCTGTACTGTGTTGCACCGGTCAGATATCTGCTCAGCGTAAAGTTCTAAGTTGCTGTACTGTGCGGCACCGGTCAGATATCTGCTCAGCGTAAAGTTCTAAGTTGCTGTACTGTGCGGCACCGGTCAGATATCTGCTCAGCGTAAAGTTCTAAGTTGCTGTACTGTGTTGCACCGGTCAGATATCTGCTCAGCGTAAAGTTCTAAGTTGCTGTACTGTGCCGAACCGGTCAGATATCTGCTCAGCGTAAAGTTCTAAGTTGCTGTACTGTGCGGCACCGGTCAGATATCTGCTCAGCGTAAAGTTCTAAGTTGTTGTACTGTGCGGCACCGGTCAGATATCTGCTCAGCGTAAAGTTCTAAGTTGCTGTACTGTGCGGCACCGGTCAGATATCTGCTCAGCGTAAAGTTCTAAGTTGCTGTACTGTGCGGCACCGGTCAGATATCTGCTCAGCGTAAAGTTCTAAGTTGCTGTACTGTGCGGCACCGGTCAGATATCTGCTCAGCGTAAAGTTCTAAGTTGCTGTACTGTGCGGCACCGGTCAGATATCTGCTCAGCGTAAAGTTCCAAGTTGCTGTACTGTGCGGCACCGGTCAGATATCTGCTCAGCGTAAAGTTCCAAGTTGCTGTACTGTGCGGCACCGGTCAGATATCTGCTCAGCGTCAAGTTCTAAGTTGCTGTACTGTGCGGCACCGGTCAGATATCTGCTCAGCGTAAAGTTCTAAGTTGCTGTACTGTGCGGCACCGGTCAGATATCTGCTCAGCGAAAAGTTCTAAGTTGCTGTACTGTGCGGCACCGGTCAGATATCTGCTCAGCGTAAAGTTCTAAGTTGCTGTACTGTGCGGCACCGGTCAGATATCTGCTCAGCGTAAAGTTCTAAGTTGCTGTACTGTGCGGCACCGGTCAGATATCTGCTCAGCGTAAAGTTCTAAGTTGCTGTACTGTGCGGCACCGGTCAGATATCTGCTCAGCGTAAAGTTCTAAATTGCTGTACTGTGCGGCACCGGTCAGATATCTGCTCAGCGTAAAGAGAGCATTGGTTCTGTCGTAGAGCCACGGCAGCTTCAGAAAAAAACTTTGACCCTAATCCCCAGAAAGTTGTTAGGCGTATCCTAGTGGCTCAGACAGACAATCTAGGTAATTACATACGTAGACAGATGCGCTGGTTCATAGTGAGGCTCGGAATAAACTGGTAGTCTTCATTTTATTTCAACAGACACAACGGTGACCTTGGCAACATTCAACAAGAACCCAATGGCACGGTACCGGAACTGGTCCTGACAGACAATGTCGTGACCTTGTATGGTGACAGGTCTGTCATTGGCAGGGCTATCGTGGTAAGGAATAAATGTGTATGTGGTTTTGTCTTATTTATCGTGTAAAGTGTATATACAATGACTGTAAATCCTCTTATTGACACATTGGGTTATCATTGTGACAATGGCTCTTGAACATTGTTTCATAAGTTTGCGATTATTTATATGACGGCATTTTTGTCAAGTCTATACAGAAGATTATTGCGTCCTATTGACGCAGGTAACGCAGGCATCACAGGCCACGGCTATGAGGGGACACACTATTCCCAAAAACTAGTTTCAGGTGCCCATTCGGAGCTTGGTGGATCATCAAAAGGTTCATTGTCTCGGGAACGAAGTCTTGCATTCACGGAGATACGAACCCGTGACCCTCGGTACACCAGCCCAGCACGTATTCCACTCGACCCCTATTGAGATAGGGCAAAAATATTTTCAGGCTAATAATAACTTTGGACTTAACCTTCGTGCAATCTAAAATATAACCCGCATCTTGACAAACCTTTTTTTTAAAGTCGTTACAAATATTTTAAATTTCATAGATATAAATATTGTATTGGGTTCAACATGTTTTGATGTAAACATTTAAAATATCGCTTGTGATTTATTTGTAGTCAATTCTATTTTTAAAACCCTTATATTAACTTCACCGCCGTCTCTGTCTGTCGTCATCTCATGGGCGGGCGGAAAAACAAAAGTCAAAAAATGACCCACTTCCCGTGATCCGATCGAGCTGAAATTTGGCACACGGACCCGTCTCACCTAACAATGCATCGTTTTCAAAATTTCAGATCGATCGAACGTACCGTAATTAAATTAATGCATTTTTAGTTTATCTCTATACGAGGTATGTAATTCAAATTCACTGTTTGTTATTGTGTTTTTTTTCACGTGATTTAACGTCACGCGTTGACGTGACCCATCGAAGTACCGGCGTGCTTTTGTTTACATTTTACGTGTCACGCTGAGCTCGGTCCAGCGATAGGTGACCAGATCTTTCCCCTCTCCCACCCGCCCCCCAGGGGTTATAAAGCAAATGAAAGTTAAGACAGATTCAGGCTGTAAATGTTTGTCGCGTTGGAACATAATCAATACTTTCAGTACTGTCTCATATATAAGGGATTTATAGTCAAAAACTTTGTTTTTACGGGTTTGTTTTATTAAATCCTTTATATTAACTTCAGCGCCGTCTCTGTCGTCATCTCTCTGTGTCTGTCTTGGGCGGGCGGAAAAACAAAAGTAAAAAATGACGCACTTCCCTTGATCCGATCGAGCTGAAATTTGGGCACATGGACCCGTCTCACCTAACAATGCATCGTGTCGAAATTTCAGATCGATCGAACGTACCGTAATTAAATTTATGTATTTTTAGTTTATCCTTATATAACGTATGTAATTCAAATTCACTGTTTGTTATTGTTGTTTTTTTCACGGGATTGTTCAGTCACGCGTTGACGCGACCCATCGAAGTACCGGTGTGCTTTTGTTTACATTTTACGTGTCACGCTAAGCTCGGTCAAGCGATCGGTGACCAGACTTTTCCCCTCTCCCCCTCCCCCCCCCCAGGGTTATGAAGCAAAGTTGAGTTAAGACAGATTCAGTCTGTAAATGTTTGTCGCATTTGAAAATAATCAATACTGTTTAGTTATGTCTCATATATAAGGGATTTATAGTCAAAAACTTTGTTTTTACGGGTTTGTTTTATTAACGGATGTTTATTTCGCTAACAGGTTCATGAAAAGGCAGATGACTTGGGTCGAGTGGGAGACCAGGGAAGTCTGACCACTGGGAACGCTGGATCCCGTCTTGGTTGCTGCGTCATTGGCCAGGCGAAAACCCCGACCACGTGATTACTTCGTCACCATCATGAAAATCTTCCTCTTGCCTGTTTGTGTGCAGCAGATAAGAAAACATGCAACACACAATAAATTTTAAGAAGTTTTCATTATAAAGAACCTGAAATGAATGTCTCATAGAACTTTGAAATAACGACTTAAACTTAAATAACAAAGTTTTACAATAAAAAGCCTAAAAAAATTTTGTTTGTTAAATGTTTCATTTGTGTTTTGCTTTTTTAATTTTTTTTAAAAAATATTTTTTGTTGCTTTTGTTTTTTATTGCATTAACCATGAAAAACGATCAATTAAATTTAATGTTCTGAAAATAAAATACCAATAATTTTTTATTTTTTTTAAACTAGTATATTTTTTTAAAGTTTCTTTTCAGTATGAAAAATACGACAGGTGCTTTGTGTGGGGTTTCAGTTTCTGATCTATAAAAACTAATGTCTTTAGAGTTCTGGAACAATTAATTTTTCTATTAAAAAACCCTAGGGAAAAGTTCTTTCTGCTCAAAATTTAGTCTTTAAATTTAAACTTCTTAAATTAAATATATTGAATATAATTGATGTCCCATTTGCTAGCAGCTGTATTGTCTCCTTTTCCTGATGTTAATGCCAGCAATGTGGCCCCATACTTCATACATTATGTTACCCTGTCATTTAACATGATGATAAGTAGCAATCATTCTTCTATCAGTTCGGTTGTTCTCACCCTTTTAATAGTTTTGATGCGCTCCTTAATTTCATATACGCGTGCGAAACTTGACAGTGTATCAACGCCATGCAAGGTGGTGGAACCACTTCTGCACAAGACCGAGGACACAATTCTATATCAAATGGCAGCAAACAGTTTAAGACATTGCATTTCTCGTCAAGGCAAGATTTCCAAACAACCATCCAAGCTTGATACAGGTCCAATTACGTTGGGCGAATTGTGGCAAGCTCATGCCAGATCAATTCCCAGTGATTCTCTCCTATAACAAGTTCAAGCATGGACAACGATAGTCAGGGTAGAAAAATTATCGACATAAGGGTACGCTAAAGACATCTCTGAAAAAATCACTCAAAATGTTTGGCATTGAACATGACTCCTAGGAAACAGCTGCCAAGAACTGAGCCGATTGCCACCTGTACAGAACAGCATAGCAACCTACGAAAGAAACAGACAAAAATGGTGCCGACGAGGAGACAGACAAAATGGTGCCGACGAGGAGACAGACAAAATGGTGCCGACGAGGAGACAGACAAAATAGTGCCGACGAGGAGACAGACAAAATGCTGCCGACGAGGAGACAGACAAAATGCTGTCGACGAGGAGACAGACAAAATGCTGCCGACGAGGAGACAGACAAAATGCTGCCTACGAGGAAACAGACAAAATGCTGCCGACGAGGAGACAGGACAAAATGCTGCCGACGAGGAGACAGATGAGTAAAGACATTGCACAAAAACCTCATAGTGACACCCTAAACACCTCTAGTCCGATCGGTGCACGTACCTTTCAGGTGAAGATTGGTCTTATTGGCCACCAACGAACTCACCTGCCACGGCCCATAAATAAGATGCACAGAGCGGTCTTCGTTGATCACGACGGGTGAGCAACACAAGTTATGTTTCTCTCATCCTACTACCATTCCTGTTGCTCGCACCCGTCAACTTGATGCCACATGGATATCTATGACCTTGGCAATAAGATGAGTAAGTAGCAACAATAAACACCTTTCCTTAAATACAGAATAGGTCATCTCAACCCTCACCACCCCACTTCATTTCTTTTTGCCTGCGCACGGAACGGAGTTTACAATATTATTAAGAACGGAAAAAAAGTCTCATCAGCATTTTGTATACGTGACCTTGAAGCCCCGGAAGTTATTTCTTTAGCTTAAGGATTTGTTTGTGTTCTTGAGATTAAATTGCATGCTTTAAGTTGGGGCGAGTTTCAAATATGAAAGAAAAGTTCATTTTGAATACAAAGAAAATCCTGACCAATGCCGTCCGCTCGTGATCAAACAGATCTGATGTGGCCTGTGGTTGAGAGGCCGTGTCTAGTCGAGCAACTCTCAGAGACGGGCAGATATCACGCAGAGGAACTGAACCGAGAAATGAATGGTCTATTTATGAACATCACGGGTAATCCTCGGATTGAATAGCATGAATAGCGTCGAGCTCCTGTTTATTTGTGAATTTCTTAAGTATTGGACTGTTTTGTTATTGTTATTTCTGGATCATGATGTTCTTTATGATAATGTAGTGTAATTTTTGTGTTTGTTATGATATGAAAGTTAATGTAATATTTATAGGTATGTTATTTCTTTCATGTAAAGCGCTGTGAGCCCAGTTCCTTACTGGGATACAGCGCTATATAAATAATCAATTTATTATTATTATTATTGCTGAAAGCAGATTTCTCAGTGAGCAATTAAATGTATCTGAGATTAGTCGTGGACCGGTGTGTTTTATCTTTTGATCAGCTATTTTTTAAAAATACTAGCAGACCCGTCGTGCGTTGCAACGATCTCATTAAAAATGAATAACTTTAAAGAAACCAAAGAGTGGAATGTTTTTAAAAAATTCTGCCAGAAACCTTCGCGAAACTGTGCAAAAAAAAAGTCAAAGTTTCATAGCAAACGGATAAATAAATTAATAATTAAATAGCTTACTAAAGAAGAAACGATATTTAGGGCCCCGGTCCAAAATGAGGGATAATTAAAAAATGTTTATGCCATTGTACTCAAGCTATATTTCTCAATATCGTGTAAAATTGAATAGGGAATACAATTATTATTAACGTGCAGTAAAAAAAAAGAATTTTGGGGCCCCCAGCTCCGAGGGAATGACAGGAGTTGAGTGCCCTATAGTTATTTAAAATAGGCTCTTAAGTTTTTACATACTAAGTTTGGTCAAAATCCAGTTATTTTCTCATAAGCTAACGCTGAAACGAATTTTTATATAACTAATATAGGGGGAAAACTGACATTAAGGGGCCACCCGGCCCATTCGGTGCAAGATGTCAATTTCCAAAAACCTCTTCATTTTTAATCAGTTTCATTCTGTATATATTTCTCAAGGTCTTTAAATAATGAATAGGAAAAACATATACGAAAAAAAATACATTTGGGGCCCTCGACCCCGAAGAAATTGACATTAGAAGTTCAGTGCCCTTAAGTATTTTAAGATGGGCTTCCAAGTTTTATGCATACAAAGTTTGGTTAAGAGACATTAATTTACTCAGTAGCTAACGAAAAAAACTAATTTTTATATACCTCATATTAGCAAAAACGACATTAAGGGCCCCAGGGGCCCATTCAGGGCAAGATATAAAGTTCAAACACCTGATCATTTCAATATGGATGATAATGGATACATCTATCATTATTTTTCAAGATCGCTAATAATTGAATAGGGAATACAATCTTTAACGTTTAAGAAAAAAAAAGCCATTCTGGGCCCCCAAGCCTGAAGGAATGATCATTAGGAGTTCACTGCCCTATAGTATTTTAATATTGGCCGTCAAGGTTTTATTTTTATATACAAATTTTGGTTAAGATCCATCAAATTTATACATTATTTAACGCTTAAACTAATTTTTATATAGCTCATATAAGCACACAAAAAAGACTTTATTGGCCCCGGCGCCCCATGGGTTATAAATTTAGAAAAAAAATGTGGCCATTTAACATCCCAGGAGCTTACTCAACAGTCTCTAAAATTTTCATGATGATCGGGTGAATGGTTTAGTCAGCTATAAAGGTCATGCACACACACACACACACAGACTTTCATTATATATATATATTTATATATATATATATATATATATATAAGATATTTAGGGATTCAGGGCCTATCCCGTGCAAGGTGTCAATTTCAAAAACCTGTTCCTTTTAATTCAGTTTCATCATCATGGATATAATTCTCAAGATCGTTATAACGTGAATGGGAAAAATATCTTAAACATATACGAAAAAAGGTATTTAAGGCCTCCGGCCCCGAAGACATTGACATTAGAAGTTCAGTGCCCTTACGTATTTGAATATGGGGTACCAAGTTTTTTAATACAAAGTTTGGTTAATATCCATTCATTTACATAGTAGCAAACCAATAAACTAAATTTTATATAGCTCATATAAACAAAAAACGACGTTAAGGGCCCCAGGGCCCATTTTGTGCACGACATAAAGTTCAAAACACCTGTTCCTTTCAATATGGATAGTAATGGATGCTTTTATCATTATTTTTCAAGATCGTTAATAAATGAATGGGGCATAAATTATTAAAAGTTTAAGAACAAAGGCATTTTGGGCCCATAGGCCCGAAGAAATGGGCATTAGGAGTTTATTGCCCTATAGTATTTTAAGATTCGCTGTCAAGTTTTTATATACAAAGTTTAGTTAAGACCATCAATTAACACAGTAGCTAACGCTTAAAATAATTTGTATATCTCTATCTTCTCTCTATATATATATAAGACGCATTTGTTGTCTGGTTGTCTGTCTGTTCCCTAATAACTCAAGATCCAGACAACCAAATAACGTGAAATTTGGTACACGTACACAAAATTATACCGGAAAGGTTATTAAACAGGTTTCGTTCCATATATATAAGATACTGGGGGCCGGGGGCCCAAAATGTAATTTTTCCTTATATGAGCTATATAAAATCAAAATTATTGAAAATTAAGACGTAAAATAATGACGCAAAATAATAAACATTTTGGTGTCGAGATTAACAAGAAGGCGATTATCGCCATAAAATAATTTTTTTGTTGTTGCTTTGTTGTTGTTGCTTTTGTTGTTGCTTTTGTTGTTGTAGTTGTTGTTTTGTTGTTGTTGCTTTGTTGTTGTTGCTGTAGTTGTTGTTTTGTTGTTGTTTTATTGTTGTTTTGTTGTTGATTTTTTTGTTGTTGTTTTGTTTTTGTTGTTGTTTCTGTTGTTGTTTTTGTTGTTGTTGCTGTTGTTGTTGCTGTTGTTGTTGCTGTTGTTGCTTTTGTGTTGTTTTTGCTGTTGTTGTTGTTGTCCACATCCCTTGCCCTGCACAACAATGTCCTTCATGTTGTTGTTGCTTTTGTAGTTGTTGTTTTGTTGTTGTTGCTGTTGTTGTTTTTGTTGTTGTTTTATTGTTGTTTTGTTGTTGATTTTTTTGTTGTTGTTTTGTTTTTGTTGTTGTTTCTGTTGTTGTTTTTGTTGTTGTTGCTGTTGTTGTTGCTGTTGTTGTTGCTGTTGTTGCTTTTGTGTTGTTTTTGCTGTTGTTGTTGTTGTCCACATCCCTTGCCCTGCAACAACAATGTCCTTCATGTTGTTGTTGCTTTGTTGTTGTTGCTGTTCGTAGTTGTTGTTTTGTTGTTGTTGCTTTGTTGTTGTTGCTTTGTTGTTGTTGCTGTTGTAGTTGTTTTATTGTTGTTTTGTTGTTGATTTATTTATTTTTTAAAAAAAAATTGTTTTGTTTTTGTTCTTTTGTTGCTGTTGGTGGTTTTGTCGTTGTTGCTGTTGTTGTTGCTTTGTTGTTGTTGCTGTTGTTGTTTTGTTTTTGTTGTTTGTTTTTGTTGTTTTGTTGCTGTTGTTGTTTTTGTTGTTGTTGCTGTTGTTGTTAAACCCGGGAGAAGCCGGGTACTTGCCCCTAGTATCTCTATATATATAAGACGCATTTGTTGTCTGTCTGTCTGTCTGTTCCCTAATAACTCAAGATCCAGACAACCAAATAACGTGAAATTTGGTACACGTACACAAAATTATACCGGAAAGGTTATTAAACAGGTTTCGTTCCATATATATAAGATACTGGGGCCCGGGGGCCCAAAATGTAGTTTTTCCCTATATGAGCTATATAAAATAAAAATTATTGAAAATTAAGACGTAAAATAATGACGCAAATTAATAAACATTTTGGTGTCGAGATTAACAAGAAGGCGATTATCGCCATAAAATAAATTTTTTTTGTTGTTGTTGCTTTGTTGTTGTTGCTGTGGTTGTTGTAGTTGTTGTTTTGTTGTTGTTGCTTTGTTGTTGTTGCTGTTGGTTGTTGTAGTTGTTGTTTTGTTGTTGTTTTGTTTTTGTTGTTGTTGCTGTTGTTGTTTTTGTTGTTGTTGCTGTTGTTGCTGTTGCTGCTTTTGTGTTGTTTTTGCTGTTGTTGTTGTTGTCCACATCCCTTGCCCTGCGACGACAATGTCCTTCATGTTGTTGTTGCTTTGTTGTTGTTGCTGTTGTTGTTGCTGTTGTTTTGTTGTTGTTGCTTTGTTGTTTTTGTTGTTTTTGTTGTTGTTTTGTTTTTGTTGTTTTGTTGTTGTTTTTGTTGTTGTTTTTTTGTTGCTGTTGTTGTTAAACCCGGGCGGGAGCCGGGTACTTGCCCCTAGTATACATATAAGACGCATTTTTTGTCTGTCTGTCTGTCTGTTCCCTAATAACTCAAGATCCAGACAACCAAATAACGTGAAATTTGGTACACGTACACAAAATTATACCGGAAAGGTTATTAAACAGGTTTCGTTCCATATATATAAGATACTGGGGGCCGGGGGCCCAAAATGTAGTTTTTCCCTATATGAGCTATATAAAATAAAAATTATTGAAAATTAAGACGTAAAATAATGACGCAAATTAATAAACATTTTGGTGTCGAGATTAACAAGAAGGCGATTATCGCCATAAAATAATTTTTTTGTTGTTGTTGCTTTGTTGTTGTTGCTGTTGTTGTTGTAGTTGTTGTTTTGTTGTTGTTGCTTTGTTGTTGTTGCTGTTGTTGTTGTAGTTGTTGTTTTGTTGTTGTTTTGTTGTTGTTGTTTTGTTGTTGTTGCTGTTGTTGTTTTTGTTGTTGTTGCTGTTGTTGTTGCTGTTGCTGCTTTTGTGTTGTTTTTGCTGTTGTTGTTGTTGTCCACATCCCTTGCCCTGCGACGACAATGTCCTTCATGTTGTTGTTGCTTTGTTGTTGTTGCTGTTGTTGTTGCTGTTGTTTTGTTGTTGTTGCTTTGTTGTTTTTGTTGTTTTTGTTGTTGTTTTGTTTTTGTTGTTTTGTTGTTGTTTTTGTTGTTGTTTTTTTGTTGCTGTTGTTGTTAAACCCGGGCGGGAGCCGGGTACTTGCCCCTAGTATACATATAAGACGCATTTTTTGTCTGTCTGTCTGTCTGTTCCCTAATAACTCAAGATCCAGACAACCAAATAACGTGAAATTTGGTACACGTACACAAAATTATACCGGAAAGGTTATTAAACAGGTTTCGTTCCATATATATAAGATACTGGGGGCCGGGGGCCCAAAATGTAGTTTTTCCTTATATGAGCTATATAAAATAAAAATTATTGAAAATAATGACGCAAAATAATAAACATTTTGGTGTCGAGATTAACAAGAAGGCGACTATCGCCATAAAATAATTGTTTTGTTGTTGTTGCTTTGCTGTTGTTGCTTTTGTTGTTGTAGTTGTTGTTTTATTGTTTTTGTTGTTGTTTTTGTTGTTGTTGCAGTCGTTGTTGTTTTTGTTGTTGTTGCTGTTGTTGTTGCTGTTGTTGTTTTTGTGTTGTTTTTGCTGTTGTTGTTGTTGTCCACATCCCTTGCCCTGCGACGACAATGTCCTTCATGTTGTTGTTGCTTTGTTGTTGTTGCTGTTGTTGTTGCTGTTGTTTTGTTGTTGTTGCTTTGTTGTTGTTGCTTTGTTGTTGTTGCTGTTGTAGTTGTTTTATTGTTGTTTTGTTGTTGATTTATTTATTTTTTAAAAAAAATTTGTTTTGTTTTTGTTCTTTTGTTGCTGTTGGTGGTTTTGTCGTTGTTGCTGTTGTTGTTGCTTTGTTGTTGTTGCTGTTGTTGTTTTGTTTTTGTTGTTTGTTTTTGTTGTTTTGTTGCTGTTGTTGTTTTTGTTGTTGTTGCTGTTGTTGTTAAACCCGGGCGGGAGCCGGGTACTTGCCCCTAGTATCTCTTATATATATAAGACGCATTTGTTGTCTGTCTGTCTGTTCCCTAATAACTCAAGATCCAGACAACCAAATAACGTGAAATTTGGTACACGTACACAAAATTATACCGGAAAGGTTATTAAACAGGTTTCGTTCCATATATATAAGATACTGGGGCCCGGGGGCCCAAAATGTAGTTTTTCCTTATATGAGCTATATAAAATAAAAATTATTGAAAATTAAGACGTAAAATAATGACGCAAATTAATAAACATTTTGGTGTCGAGATTAACAAGAAGGCGATTATCGCCATAAAATAAAAATTTGTTGTTGTTGTTTCTTTGTTGTTGTTGCTGTGGTTGTTGTAGTTGTTGTTTTGTTGTTGTTGCTTTGTTGTTGTTGCTGTGGTTGTTGTAGTTGTTGTTTTGTTGTTGTTTTGTTTTTGTTGTTGTTGCTGTTGTTGTTTTTGTTGTTGTTGCTGTTGTTGCTGTTGCTGCTTTTGTGTTGTTTTTGCTGTTGTTGTTGTTGTCCACATCCCTTGCCCTGCGACGACAATGTCCTTCATGTTGTTGTTGCTTTGTTGTTGTTGCTGTTGTTGTTGCTGTTGTTTTGTTGTTGTTGCTTTGTTGTTTTTGTTGTTTTTGTTGTTGTTTTGTTTTTGTTGTTTTGTTGTTGTTTTTGTTGTTGTTTTTTTGTTGCTGTTGTTGTTAAACCCGGGCGGGAGCCGGGTACTTGCCCCTAGTATACATATAAGACGCATTTTTTGTCTGTCTGTCTGTCTGTTCCCTAATAACTCAAGATCCAGACAACCAAATAACGTGAAATTTGGTACACGTACACAAAATTATACCGGAAAGGTTATTAAACAGGTTTCGTTCCATATATATAAGATACTGGGGGCCCGGGGGCCCAAAATGTAGTTTTTCCCTATATGAGCTATATAAAATAAAAATTATTGAAAATTAAGACGTAAAATAATGACGCAAATTAATAAACATTTTGGTGTCGAGATTAACAAGAAGGCGATTATCGCCATAAAATAATTGTTTTGTTGTTGTTGCTTTGTTGTTGTTGCTTTTGTTGTTGTAGTTGTTGTTTTGTTGTTGTTGTTTGTTGTTGTTGTTTGTTGTTGTTGTAGTCGTTGTTGTTTTTGTTGTTGTTGCTGTTGTTGTTGCTGTTGTTGTTTTTGTGTTGTTTTTGCTGTTGTTGTTGTTGTCCACATCCCTTGCCCTGCGACGACAATGTCCTTCATGTTGTTGTTGCTTTGTTGTTGTTGCTGTTGTTGTTGCTGTTGTTTTGTTGTTGTTGCTTTGTTGTTGTTGCTTTGTTGTTGTTGCTGTTGTTGTTGTTGTTTTATTGTTGTTTTGTTGTTGATTTTGTTTTTGTTGTTGTTGTTTTGTTTTTGTTGTTTTGTTGCTGTTGGTTGTTTTGTGTTGTTGTTGTTGTTGTTGTTTGTTGTTGTTGCTGTTGTTGTTTTGTTTTTGTTGTTTGTTTTTGTTGTTTTGTTGCTGTTGTTGTTTTTGTTGTTGTTGCTGTTGTTGTTAAACCCGGGCGGGAGCCGGGTACTTGCCCCTAGTATCTCTTATATATATAAGACGCATTTGTTGTCTGTCTGTCTGTTCCCTAATAACTCAAGATCCAGACAACCAAATAACGTGAAATTTGGTACACGTACACAAAATTATACCGGAAAGGTTATTAAACAGGTTTCGTTCCTTATATATAAGATACTGGGGCCCGGGGGCCCAAAATGTAGTTTTTCCCTATATGAGCTATATAAAATAAAATTATTGAAAATTAAGACGTAAAATAGTGACGCAAATTAATAAACATTTTGGTGTCGAGATTAACAAGAAGGCGATTATCGCCATAAAATAATTGTTTTGTTGTTGTTGCTTTGTTGTTGTTGCTTTTGTTGTTGTAGTTGTTGTTTTGTTGTTGTTGCTTTGCTGTTGTTGCTGTTGTTGTTGTAGTTTTTGTTTGTTGTTGTTTGTTGTTGTTTTGTTGTTGATGTTTTTGTTGTTGTTTTGTTTTGTTGTTGTTGCTGTTGTTGTTTTTGTTGTTGTTGCTGTTGTTGTTGCTGTTGTTGTTGCTGTTGCTGCTTTTGTGTTGTTTTTGCTGTTGTTGTTGTTGTCCACATCCCTTGCCCTGCGACGACAATGTCCTTCATGTTGTTGTTGCTTTGTTGTTGTGCTGTTGTATTTGTTGTTTTGTTGTTGTTGCTTTGTTGTTGTTGCTGTTGTTGTTGTTTGTTGTTGTTGTTTGTTGTTGTTTGTTGTTGTTTTGTTTTGTTGTTTTGTTGTGTTGCTGTTTTGTTGTTGTTTTTGTTTGTTGTTGTTGCTGTTGTTGCTGTTGTTTAAACCCGGGCAAAGCCGGGTACTTGCCCCTAGCAAAATAATAAACATTTTGGTGTCGAGATTAACAAGAAGGCAACTATCGCCATAAAATAATTGTTTTGCTATGTTGTTGCTTTGTTGTTGTTGCTTTTGTTGTTGCTTTTGTTGTTGTTGCATTTGTGTTGTTGCTGTTGTTGTTGTAGTTGTTGTTTGTTGTTTTTTTGTTTTTGTTCTTTGTTTTTGTTGTTTTGTTGCTGTTGTTGTTTTTGTTGTTGTTGCTGTTGTTTATGTTTTTGTTGTTGTTTTTGTTGTTGTTGCTGTTGTAGTTTTTGTTGTTGTTGCTGTTGTTGTTAAACCCGGGCATAGCGGGTACTTGCCATAAAATATTTTTTGTTGTTGTTGCTTTGTTGTTGTTGCTTTTGTTGTTGCTTTTGTTGTTGTAGTTGTTGTTTTGTTGTTGTTGCTTTGTTGTTGTTGCTGTTGTTGTTTTGTTGTTGTTTTGTTGTTGTTTTGTTGTTGATGTTTTTGTTGTTGTTTTGTTTTTGTTGCTGTTGTTGTTTCTGTTGTTGTTGCTGTTGTTGTTGTTGCTTTTGTGTTGTTTATGCTGTTGTTGTTGTTGTCCACATCCCTTGCCCTGCGACGACAATGTCCTTCATGTTGTTGTTGCTTTGTTGTTGTTGCTGTTGTTGTTGCTGTTGTTGTTGCTGGTGTTGTTTTGTTGTTGTTGCTTTGTTGTTGTTGTTGTAGTTGTTGTTTTGTTGTTGTTTTGTTTTTTTGTTTTTGTTTTTTGTTGTTGTTTTTTGTTGTTTTTTTTTGTTGTTTTTATTGCTGTTTTTGTTTTTGTTGCTGCTGTTGTTAAACCCGGGTAACGCCGGGTACTTGCCCCTAGTAGCTCATATAAGGAAAACATGACATTATGGGCTCCCGGAGCCCCATGAGTGTTAAATTTCGAAAAAAAAAGTAGCCAGTTACCATCCCGGGAGCATACTCAACAGTTTTTGAAAAGTTTCATGACGATCGCATGAATGGTTTAGTCAGCTATAAATGACATGTAAACACACACACACAGACATATTTTGATTTATATATATATATATATATATGTACTTTGAAAGAAAATTAAATCGCTTCAATCACCAAATTTTGTAATGAAAATTTTGATAAAACTGGGCGATAGAAGTGATTCAATTTTCTATCAATTATATTTATATATATTTGTGTGTGTGTGCGTAGATAAATACGTTCTAATATCAGCTATTTCATATAACCTGATGTATGATTTGATATAAACGATTATTTGGCGTAAAGCAATTATATAAACTGGCTTATAGTTTGATCAAACCTGGCCTATGATTAGATTTCAAGTAATCTATGATTTGAAATAAACAACCAACGATTTCATATAAATCGAAATTCGATTTGATTTCATTCATGGATTGATATAAACTGTCATTTTAGCTTCTATTTACCCAAAACAGCTAACATATTTTTTAATATTACATCATCGACATTCAAGTATTTGAGAGTAAAAATGGAGTTTAATTAAATTTTGAATTCTTGTGTCAAAGCATGATATAAGTTTAGCCGGGGTGTGATCTATCCAGGGTGCTGTTATTGGCAGGGCGTCATCAGTCCAGGGTGCTGTTATTGTCAAGGCGTCACTGCGCTGCTTTAGAGAGTGTTCTTGATTTTATTCACCTTTTGTTGAATCTATGTTTAAGTCACGCATTCAACTCCCTTTCTTCACTGCTGCTTGTTCCTTATTTGAAATTAATTTCTTCTCAGTTTCTTCTTAGTATCCTAGACATCCATCTACTCATGTGCTGCTTGCGATTCATCTATAGGCCTTTATATAGACAGCAAGGAGCCAACTTATATAGGCCTTTATATGGACAGCAAGGAGCCAACTTATATAGGCCTTTATATAGACAGCAAGGAGCCAACTAATATAGGCCTTTATATAGACAGCAAAGAGCCAACTTATATAGGCCTTTATATAGACAGCAAAGAGCAAACTTATATAGGCCTTTATACAGACAGCAAAGAGCCAACTTATATAGGCCTTTTTATAGACAACAAAGAGCCAACTTATATAGGTCTTTATATAGACAGCAAAGAGCCAACTTATATAGGCCTTTATATAAACAGCAAAGAGCCAACTTATTTCCTTCCTCTTGACGCTGTTTAGTTTGTTCAAACCTGAGCTTCCAAACAATTACACGAAAGTGGAATTCACTTATTAAAAAAAACTGTAACGTTCTAAAATATATATAGATACGTAATAAATATAAGTATATTATTGTAATAAGAATGCGATCACGCTGATTTATTTAGTAAATGAAATAATATTGGAACATGTACATAATTTAGGCCAGTAGAATTAAACATTACGTTGCAGCAATTAATTCGGACATAAAAGTACACGTTTACGAGCATCAGTAATTCATACATTAACATTAATGTATTCATTTATGGATGATTAAATAAAGATTTTTCTTTAGAGACCCTGTCTCATACGAGTATTCATAGTTATTATAATATTGCACTTTGAACTATTATAATGATCCATATTTTATGACAAAGTAATTGCCATGTGTAGTCTTATCATCATTTATTAATTTATTCGTCAGTTGCCTACTGAACCATATTGCTTGGTGGATCATCAACACCCCTACATGGCATTATAATGCTGTAATAAACATACCATAAAATATCATCCTGACTTCCCTTAAACTACTTACAGCAATAATACGTCTTTTTAAAATGCCGGAAAAGAAATGGGCGAGCCAGCAATCGTGTTTTTAGAGACAAAAATATGATATTTAAACAGGGTATATATAGGCCTGACAGGACTTCATAAAACAGCGAACGTTTCGGCAAAAAAGGCTTCCTCAATGAACAAATAGACAAGCATATAAAGCAAACTAAAATTAATAAACAAAATAAAATGAAAGCGTAGCTGTGGTGTTATCCAAAACCAGAAAGAGCAAGATGTTTACAACACTGTCATTCAGTCTGTGGCTTTTTTTTACTTGCTTACAATTATTTTACAAATATAAAGAAGGAGAAAACTTACAATTTTAAACCAAACCCTAATTTAAAACCATACGTAAGTTTGCCTAATGCACATCCCCAGGTCTCATGCTATCTGTTACCCCTCTCAAAAGTTTTTTTTAATGAACTCCATTCTGAATTTCCTGTGACCGCTCTCATTAACTTCCCGCGCCCCAGGCAACTTAAATCTTATTTCTCACCAGCATCTCACTAATTTAATGTTTTAATATCTCTACATAATTACAGCACGGAAAGCCGCACCAAGAACCTTCTTTGGCTCCTAACTTCGCAACTCCTAATATGGAATCTAAGGCAATTTGTTCGACCTTAATAACCATCAGAACCTATCAACATTAAATTGCTGTGCTGTCGTTGTGTGGAAAACGGACTAATTTATTAATCAGGCACAAATCCAACTTGAAGAGAGTCAGTAATACAAACAATGGACTAACAACCGTGTAGACCTTGCCATTTTATCGTGGAAATCTATAAATATCCGGGATATTGTGCTTGGCCAATATCATTCAGAAATCAAACAAACATTCGGGCATTCTGTTACGGTTTATATCGATTAATATGTTCAATTATATCTTCATTTGAGTCACTTTAGTGCATGGTCTTACTAACAAAAACGTATTTACAACTTTATTACACCACAAATGTTCCATAACAATTAATAGTTACTTCAATATTTATTTCCTAAAAAACATCGTTGTACAAGAACATCATCTAAAAGTAGTCATAACAAGTAATAAGATATGACTTTCATTGTCTGAGATGTGACAAACACTATTGTGAAAAACAATAACATTGTTCTCTTAACAAGAAACTATCCACACACACACACACACACAAAAATGAAATTTGTTTAATCCCCGCCCCCAATGTGTTCCCTCCAAATAATAACTTACTTTCCATCTTTTCGTCCCACGTTGATAAAATACGTGAAGTTTCTTGTTACTCTCTATCACCCGTTAGGGGCCGTCCATAAAGTACGTCACGCTATTTTTGACCCCCCTCCCCCCTGTCACAAACTGTCACAAATCTCGGGACCCCCCCCCCTAAAGTACATCTTTCGAAAAATATTTTTAATTAACACATAATTAAAATATTTAATTTAATACTTAAAATACACTTTACTATTAAACTGTATTAAAATATAAAATTTCCACTTAAAGTAGGGATGTACGGGATTCAAAATTTTGAAATCCGGCCGGAGCTGAATTTGGCCGGATTTATGAAGTGAAATCCGACTGGAGCCGGAATCAGATTTGTTAAAATGGCTGGATTCCGGATTTGCCGGAGCCATTATGAATATATATATATATAAATCAGAAATCTACCGGCCAGCCGGATTTATTAAGTGAAATCCTGCTGGAGCCGAAGCCGGAGCCAGATTTATAAAAATTGCCGGATTCCAGATTTGCGGAGCTGGAGCCGAAATCTCGTACATCCCCACTTAAAAGAACTATCAGATTATTAAAATGACTTTAATAGTAGAATAGTTAAAAGTCAACAGTTGTCACAGTTATTCAATGAAACAGTAACTCAATTTAGATCGAATTTGAAAACAAAAATTGCAAAAATTAGACTTGACAATTATATAATACACATCATTTATCTGCTACCTTTCTATTTACAATGGGTGATGTCAAATTTTAGATAATCTTCTGATTATGCATTCTATTGACACAGGATAGGAAGTAGATTAGCGAAACTTGACCTAAACCAGTGATTAAATAATAAAAAGGAAACAAAAGAATTTGACTAAAAAAATACTAGATTGACAAATTATGTGACCAACTCTTGTACTATATTGAATCTGTTTATTATGGTCCTATGAATTATGTTTCATTCAAAAATATTCACTGGACATCATCTTACAACGGTGAAGTGAAGTGTTCATCCATAGTTACGACTGGCATCAATCTTTCACTATCATCGTTTCCTGGTAAGATAATTGCAGACAGATCAACTCGTCCTCATCTAGCCACTCAACAGCCTCTGTATGAGCATTTTCTCTTCTGGCAATAACTGCCATGGGTTCTCTCTGCCTTCTAGAAGCGATTCTCAAAGGACGGATGCGTTTTAACTGAGTTGATTCTTGAACAGATTAGGTGGGCACATTCTCCTGAGCCCGAGCTATGTGTTGTCCTGTATATTTCGTCAACATTGTTTGTGAGGCAAAATATTTGTGACATACTTTGCAAAGTCGATCAAATAAGCTGGTACTTTGAAAACTCCTGTTGATCTTGGCATAATGTCATCAAATTTTAGAGTTTTTGCTACAAACAAGGAAGTAAATTTATGAGAATCTGCATCTGCATTTTCTGAAGCTTTGAGTCCATCAATTGTTTGGTTGATTGGGATTGGAGAGGGAAGAATTTTGAAGGTAAAACGTTGAAATATGAGCTTCATACTTTGTCGCAACATTTCATGTCCTGATATTTAACAATTTGAGTGAAATATTAGCTGGTGCGAACATGATTGTCAAACTATTTCTGATCCTTCGATATCAGTCCTGCTGCATCCAATTCAGATTTATAAACACATTTAGGAGATACGCATTTCATGCTATTTTCACATAAAACTAACTCTAAAGTTTCACCAAAAAAATTAAAATTATTTTTAAAGCTATTTAAATTCTACTAATTAATATAAATTAGAAAAAAAACTAATAAAAAAATAAATAGTGTGACATCACACATGGCCTGACCCCCCCTAGGAGCGTGACGTACTTTATGGACGGCCCCTTACAGTCTGTATGTCGACTTTGAAATTACTTTTCAGTAGATTTTTAAAGAAAAATTTCTTTCTGACGAATGCTACTCGTCAAATGTTCATTTTCATTTGAGAGTATTCGTTCAGTTTTTATTTCTGCCTAACCCGATTGCTGTCTTGCTCTAAAATGTTAGCAAACATGGCACACGTCGCCTTACGTCAGAGACATTTTTAAACGTATGTTATCTGATTCGAGATTAAGGATACTATTATGACTGTATTGACAAATTCTCTTTTTTAAAACTAGCAGAGATAATTTTTGTTCAGACTACATAGTGTATAAAGTGTTTTTTTTCTGTTTATATTGTCATTTTCCAGTAATTAGACAAATGGGTTGGTTTACAAGAAGTGCAGGGTAATCAATGATCTGAAACATAACTCGCGGGGCAGAACGGTTGTTTTGTTTCGCTACATTTCAGATTTTAATTTTCACTTGTTTACAGAGTTTTCCAATTCAGATCGCATTATCGATCTGGTTCAAAAGCAAACAGAAATAGAAATTACAATAAATCCTTTTGGGGAATCATTTCTTTTAGAAGACAACATTATTCAATTATTTTTAAAATATGATTGTAAAATCTTCTTTATCAAAACAAATATCAAAGATGGTAAAGAAATAAATACCCAATGCATTATACAAAGATAGTAAATTTAGAAAATCTCGATTCATTTTATATTGTCTCATAATCTGAATTGAAGGTAGGCAAAACAAAGTGTTTTTTTTTGTTTTTTTTTAAATAAATTCTCACAGTATTCTCCGTTGAACCAGAATGAAAGGGTTAATTGAAATTTTCACTGTTTTTCCCGCACCCCTCCTATGACAGAGTCTGATGCACTTTTACCTTGTCCCTATTGGTCCCTAATCAATTCTGAAAATAATATATTTTTTTCTCCCATGCTCAGCTGTTCATGTGGCGAGCATAGCACGACACAGAGAGTAAGTAAAACGGTAGTTAAGAATATACAGTATATATATATATATATATATATTTATATACATAATTAAATCGACAAAAAATTGACGACAAACAAGATGTAAATACAAGTAGAAAGAAATACTTTCAAATGAAATAGGATCAACATATATTTACATTATACAGGAAAAACCAATTATTGTTTTCAAGGAAATATTAGTGGTTGTTGAGCCTTCTCGTCCATGAGGGGCATCCACCGATCATCTCGTCCATGAGGGGCATCTACCGATCATCTCGTCCATGAGGGGCATCCACCGATCATCTCGTCCATGAGGGGCATCCACCGATCATCTCGTCCATGAGGGGCATCCACCGATCATCTCGTCCATGAGGGGCATCCACCGATCATCTCGTCCATGAGGGGCATCCACCGATCATCTCGTCCATGAGGGGCATCCACCGATCATCTCGTCCATGAGGGGCATCCACCGATCATCTCGTCCATGAGGGGCATCCACCGATCATCTCGTCCATGAGGGGCATCCACCGATCATCGTCGGCGTCTGCGATTTCTCCAATAGCATAGGCCACCTACGAGAGACCTCCAGGCATCTCTATCCTGGGCCAGCTTCTCCGGGATCTTACCGTCATGGCCAATTCTCTTGATGTCTGATTCCAATTCTCGGTGCCAAGTGTTTCTTGGACGGCCTCTCTTCCGCTTACCCTGGGGGTTCCATTTCAGGGCATGCCTTGTTGTATTAGAAGCAGGTTTTATTAGTGTATGACCAATCCACCTCCACCACTTCTGGAGAATCTCTTCCTCAATTGGCTTCTGCTTTGTCCGCGCCACACTTCGTGGTTGCTGATTTTGTCCGGCCAGTGAATTCTGAGAATCCTTCTTAGACAATTGTTTATCAACAATTCTGGTCAGGTTTGCGGCCGTTGTTCTCCACGTCTCGGCTCCATATAGCAGCACATGTTTCACCATAGCGTTAAAAATCCTTACTTTTAACTTGCCGCTTAAGTTTCTAGAGACCCAAACATTCTTGAGTTGTTGGAAGGCTACTCTTGCTTTTCCGATCTTTATTTTGACATCAGCGTCTGTACCACCTTGTTTATCTACCACGCTGCCAAGGTAAATAAAACTGTCCACCTCCTCAGGTGCTTCTCCTTCAAGCATGATGGGTGATATACTGGTGGCATTAACAATGAGGATTTTACTCTTCCCTTTGTGTATGTTGAGAGTTGAGACCCATGCTAGCAGAAGTGGTTGCGACAATGTTTGTTTTTTCCTCCATCTGTTGCTGGGTATGTGCAAGACGGGCAAGATCATCAGCAAAGTCAAGATCATCAACATTAGTTAGAATTGGGTAATTGAAACTTTTAGGAATACGTGTATGCATCTTCAGGTGGAAATGGCTTTATCGAGAGAAACAACTCACCCTCGACAGCTGTAGAAATGTTCATCTTTTTTATCTTTACTGTGAGCTTTCCATGTTGAAGTTTAACTCATTCTTTTCTTTTAATCTAATTAGTAAAACTGAGTATTTGCAACAACAAAGACAACAAAATTTGTGTCGAGAAAAAAAATTTTTTAATCGTGATAATTAAAATGGATTAAAGTAGGAGCTCTGCGTTGTATAAAAACAGTTTTTCTCTTTTGGCTTTAGAAGAATGAGTTTTTTTTCTATTATCTTTGAAATTCAAGATTGTATTTTTCAAATAATTTTAAATGCATGTTATTTTTCACAGACCGAATCTGAACATAAAAGGTTTTGAGCCTACAAGATTACTGTTAATCCTACATGTAGAATAAAATCAGAAGCCCCAAGCCTAGTGCTTTTCATGGGTCTTCCCGGAAGAACCTCCCAGCTATCTGGCCCCCTCCCCCAGAAAGGGACGTAACAGCTGGGAACCCCCCCCCCGGAGCGGTCTCTTCTGAAGCGGCCACCTGGGCATCCAGGACAGAAAGTCGAAGATGCCTTCAACTAAGTTTGGCCTCACAAGGAGGGGTGGAATTTCCTTACTACGACCCGCTACCACTTTGGCGCCACCCCGGCAAAGCATACGAGTCTCAATGGTTAGGACCACCGCTATGCGGGGGATCATCAATGACCTACCTAGGGTGCAACCCCCACTGGAAGGTTTCCTCAGAGCTGGCGTCCGCTGCGTTCTTCGCGGTTCCTTTTGCTAATCCGTACTGGCGCTCCTGGCCCTAAACCGGCACCGCTCAATGGCGTTGGGCGTTGCTAGTATGAATGAGGGGGACAAAACGGTCGCTTCGGATTTACGCGACCCTCAACGGGTACTTTGGTTCTCATCATCGACAATGCATTTAAGATGCTTTGTCTAAGATCCGTACAGTGACTGTAATCATATGTAACTAGCACCTAATACCTAACATATCGTACTTCGGCATTGCTTGCCAGGAGTTGTCGGTTTCAGGTTGCGGGCGACGCGGTCAGATCCGCGACCCTACTCGTCCGTCGAGCCCCGTAGAGGCCACCCCTTTTCAACGGACAAGATTTCTAAATGACTTGTATCTACCGAAAGGAAGGATTTATCCTACCAGGAAAATTTATAGTTTCAAACAAATATAATGATGCGTTTTAAAAGTAAAAACCAGGTCTTTATAGGTTTTAAACATTATATTTTTTACTACATTTCTAATTAAGTATATATTTTGAATTATATAATGTTTTAAAAGAAGTTATATATGCTACACATTCAAAGAATCTAACTTTTGTCACTCCAACACATTCAAATTAATCAACCTGACCTTTGATATTCCAATACAGACAAATTAATCAAACTTTGATATTCCAACACAAATAAGAAGTTGAAAACGTAGCAATTTTTTCATGATTTTCTACAATGATTCTGTTTGGCTCAAAGAGTCCGATACCAGGACGGATATTTTCATTTTGTCTTTGATCACGACTTGCTCAAAAGTTCTGCCTTTCAACTCGGCTTAAGCGCGTCAAGTTATCATCTCCCTTGTTCCTATTATCTCCAAGAAACCCATTTTCTTTAAAAATCAAAAGAAACAAACAAAGAAAAATAATAAAAACTTCAACTTCTGGTTTGTATCTGGCCAATTTTTTATTTAAATAAACATTTTCATTCTACTTACAAGATCATGGAGTTTTAAGTTTCAAGGATTTTTTTCACGCTTGAACCTCTAGCTCAGTGGTTCTTAACCTTGTTGGGGGTACTGAACCCCACCAGTTTCATATGCACGTTCACCAAAAGGCTTTCAAGCGGGACGTGTCATCATGAATCATATGAGTCGGGCGTGTGCCTTGGCCTCCACTGAACCCCTGAGACTGACTCAACGAACCCCTGAGACTGACTCAACGAACCCCCGGGGTTCGATCCAACCCAGGTTAAGAACCACTGCCTAAAGCTTGACCCGTGGAGATCGCTTTTGATTGAGATCGGTGTTTCTCAAAGTGGGGCCCACGCCCCATTTGAACAATTTGATGGCACATTGGGGAATTAGATTGCAGTAGGGGACAATTCTAGATTTTTTAAGCTACAAATCTAACATGAAATATTTATAAACGATTGATGTTAATGTATGTTTAAGCGCGAATAATTGAAAAGCTAAATATATGTAGCCGACTGGTGGCTATATTGTTAGTTTTAATAAGACTGACTGAACAGCTAATAAAATCAACTAACTAAATGCAGGTTGAGGACTATAGTTCGTATAATATTTATTTGAATATTTTCTAAGCTTGACACATTAACTGACGTCTAAGTATTTGAACACAGGAAACACAGTGTACAATTTTATTACAACCTATGCTCTACTACTGTCCCTAGCTAAGCACTGTCCTAAGTCTCTTCTTAACCCTGGGGTGGGTGACTCTGTCTTGTCTCCTACCGTCCTCTCCTTATATTGCTCACCAAAGGTATGTGGCTGACACTCGAGAATGCCTCATGTTGTTTTTGTTTTTTTAAAAGAGGAAAACGTGTTTACATTTTTTAAAATTCGTTACTGAAATATAATACCCTTCGAAAGACTTTATAATAATAGTGCTTTAATTATTTTTTAAAATACGCTTAAATTCGTTATTGATGTTCATCAGTTTCTTTATTTCTTGGAAAAAAACAATTTCCAAAAACTGTAGAGGTGCAAACAAACGTGTGGTTCAGTGGTTGCCAATGAAAATTCGAATTACATTGCTGTGTTGAGAAGACAAAAACTCCATAAGTACATTTTTGTAAGCACCAGGTATATAACTCAAACTGTTACAAAATGGAAAAATGATATATGCACAATTCCTCAAGGAAATTTCTTTTTTTCGCATACAAAGTTGAAAAGAGTGGAGGAAGGTTTATTATGTACTAAAATATCTTCATAATAATTCAACTTTCAAGTTTTTGTAAATGTGTTAAGTGTTTGCTGGATGGTGAAGACAGTTTTTGTTGGCACAAGATGTGCCCCCGGTGGGTAACTCTGGGCACTGGGTTGTGTGGAGGAACCTGTTGGACTTGGTTCTGTCGACACAGCTACGATGCCTTTGTTGACATTCTGAGAAATACAAACGACAAATGTCATGCATCTGTCAACCGTGTCATGTAAGTGACATTCAAAAATTGACACAAGACATTTATTAACCAACTGGTAGGTCACAGTCATAGGCCATAGTAAACTATTATCACGCAACTGTATCAAAACACTATATTGATGAATTTTAGACGAACATAAAACTTGGATTTTGTTGATAGTCTACAGCTCGATTATAGGTGCACAATATCGAGAACTTTGCTTGAAATGGAGTAAATGGGCTTGGTGTATCGCCAATTGCAAAATAATACTGGTGTATGTCAAACCACGTAAACACATATTACAATATAACATGTACACGAGAGACAGAGAGAGAGAGAGAGAGAGAGAGAGAGAGAGAGAGAGAGAGAGAGAGAGAGACAGAGCGAAGGGGAGAGAGAGAGAAAGGGAGAGAGAGAGGGGGGATAATAACCTGTTTTTAAATTATTTAAAATATGACGTCATGGATTGTACTGAAAAAGTTTCTGAATTTCTTCACAAATTTCTTTACGTAAAATATTAAATGTATGCTTTCGGGAACACGTCAATTTTTTTATTGTTTACTTCTTGGTAATGATATTACGCAAAGTTTGGTCGAATCCGAAAGTTATAGATAAGAATTATTGATTATAGAATGGGCAGTGACTAACTACAGACACTAAACATAAAACAACAGAACAACGACACACACGTCAATTAACACAGAGCTATCGATGAACCTCAAAGTAAAGTTGCCGGGGGCCTGGACCACCATAATCTTATATAAGCCACTATCAAAAAACGTTATTTTATAGAACTGCTGTGAAATAAATTCTCCAGTCCTCCTTGTGCTCTTTGAGCTCTGGTAAATTCATTTAAACTTGTAGGAAAAGGTCCTGAAATCAAATCACTTAAACATAATTCGTTCATCGGACATTTCTAAAGCTTTCAAGTGGAACTGTTGTCAACATGGAACATGAGCCAAGGTTACATCAAACTGACATCGATTTGTACTGGTCGGATAATTTCTGGCTGGTTTTAGAATTGTTGGAGTCTGCATCGACCTGTCGACTTGTGTGTGTGTGACCCGTGGACAGTTTTGTTCAAACTTTGAAGCCGATAGCTGAAGATTGTCTCTGCGATTGTTTGTGTGAAGTTAAAATTTGCAGATGGCTTGCCTGGACAGAGCCTAACAACTGATCTATTTTTTTTAAAATATTGAGTACAAGAATTTGTAAGTTAATCTGTTCGAGAAAACGAATATTGAGAAAACGAATATTGAGAAAACGAATATTCAGAAAACGAATATTGAGAAAACGAATATTGAGAAAACGAATATTAAGAAAACGAATATTGAGAAAACGAATATTGAGAAAACGAATATTGAGAAAACGAATATTGAGAAAACGAATATTGAGAAAACGAATGTTGAGAAAACGAATATTGAGAAAACGACAATCGAGAAAAAGAAATATCGAGAAAACGAATATCGAGAAAACGAATATTGAGAAAACGAATATTGAGAAAACGAATATTGAGAAAACGAATGTTGAGAAAACGAATATTGAGAAAATGAAGATTGAGAAAACGAATATTGAGAAAACGAATATTGAGAAAACGAATATCGAGAAAACGAATATTGAGAAAACGAATATTGAGAAAACGAATGTGGGAAAATGAATATTGAGAAAACGAATATCGAGAAAACGAATATTGAGAAAATGAAGATTGAGAAAACGAATATTGAGAAAACGAATATTGAGAAAACGAATATTGAGAAAACGAATATTGAGAAAACGAATATTGAGAAAACGAATATTGAGAAAACGAATATTGAAAAAACGAATATTGAGAAAACGAATATTGAGAAAACGAATATTGAGAAAACGAATATTGAGAAAACGAATATCGAGAAAACGAATATTAGAGAAAACGAATATTGAGAAAACGAATATTGAGAAAACGAATGTTGAGAAAACGAATATTGAGAAAACGAATATTGAGAAAACGAATATTGAGAAAACGAATGTTGAGAAAACGAATGTTGAGAAAACGAAAATTGAGAAAACGAATATTGAGAAAACGAATATTGAGAAAACGAATATTGAGAAAACGAATGTTGAGAAAACGAATGTTGAGAAAACGAATATTGAGAAAACGAATATCGAGAAAACGAGTATTGAGAAAACGAATATTGAGAAAACGAATATTGAGAAAACGAATATTGAGAAAACGAATATTGAGAAAACGAATATTGAGAAAACGAGTATTGAGAAAACGAATATTGAGAAAACGAATATTGAGAAAACGAATATTGAGAAAACGAATATTGAGAAAACGAGTATTGAGAAAACGAGTATTGAGAAAACGAATATTGAGAAAACGAATTTCGAGAAAACGAGTATTGAGAAAACGAATATTGAGAAAACGAATATTGAGAAAACGAATATTGAGAAAAACGAATATTGAGAAAACGAATATTGAGAAAACGAATATTGAGAAAACGAATATTGAGAAAACGAGTATTGAGAAAACGAATATTGAGAAAACGAATATTGAGAAAACGAACTTTGGGTTCGTCATCTAGGTTCGAGGTTTCCAGACGTTTTGACTTTCGAGGTTCTTTTACGTAAACATAGAAATGATGGAGCTCATTCAGATCATTCAAAACATGGAATAACTTCTTGAAGTAGGCACGTGACCCATAATGAAGCACATTTTGGGGAAGCAGGTTTCAAATTAAACTTTGCTTTTGTATATATTTTTTTAAAGAAAATTGATAATTGAAATATTCCAAAAACTGTTACAAGACAAAAAAAAGTTTCTTACTTATAGTTAAAGTGAATGCGTTAAAAAATAAATAGAAGACTTCACCTCAACTTTCCCCGTTATACGCTTGTCTCTTCATTTGTGAAAGAACAATGTTTTTGTTTACCCGTTAAATGCGTGTCTCTTCATTTGTTTTCGTTTAACACAAATTTTGCGAAATCCATCAGTAACTTGTGGGACATGTTTTTTTGTGTAAATCCCATTCATGCAAAGAGGATATGCTTAACACATTAACACAAAATATTACAATGTGCAAAATAAAAAAGTATTATTATTATTTATTTTTTTAAAATTAAGCTTACATTTCCGCTTGGCCAGGTTTTGACAGATTGTTTGGTTTTCTTGATAAAATGTTCCGAGACAATCTATAGGGAAATGTAGATTTAAAATAATAATAATAATTTTAAAAATCATGACTTAAATGCTAAACATTCTATGTCATGATTTGTCTTATTTCAGAACTAAACAGACCAACACCTCTCATATACATATAGAAACATTTCGAAATAATATGTCATCGTGTTAAAAAAAATATAAAAAACAACAAAAAACTGGTGTAATAAATAATTACCAGCATCAGCCTCTGTCGGAACTCCTTCAGGAAGATCCCGTAAATAAACGGGTTGACGCATGAGTTTAGAACTGTCAGCAACCAGAGGTACTCCATGACCTTGATGAACTGAACTCTCTGGGGAATGTGAGGGAAAGATGGCGGAATGTTTAGCAAGATTGGTGCCTTTATGACTTAGAAATTTTTTACGTTTTACAATTTAAAACATTTCAAACAATAATGATAATTGTTTGCCTGAATTTCATCAGAATCTCACATTGAAACAAATCTAATGGCATTTTTTTTAAAAAACAATAAATGTGAAATTGTATCTGGTACATTTCCCTTTTTTGTCAAATCGTAACCAGCACCTGTTTAGAAGGCTAAAGCCTCTGTAACTCAGGATGGTCTTTTGAAAGTTCCATCAGAATCAGATTCAATTTAAAAGCATCTTATGCTACCTTCTTCGTACCCTATCATTAAGGGCCGTCCATAAATGACGTCACGCACCTAGGGGGGGGGGTCACACTTTTGTGACGATGCGTGACGAGGGGGTGGGAGGGGGGTTGAAGAAATGTGACGTCACATCAAAAGGATTACTTTAAATAAAACTTCCACTGTAATATTTGAACGCTTACAATTTATTAAATGACCTTTTTTAAAAAAATATATATAAAAAAACATCAGTGCTTCTCAAAGTGCCTGTCTGTAGGCCATCAGACGCCGGTTGGCGTAAGTTATCAAGAAATGAAAATTAAATCTAATTATAATTCTAAGTTTGAGAACCCACAAGAGAACATATAAAATTGTTACCCTGTGTCGTTTGATGTTGACATCAAAGCTTTGTGATGTAACCGCGGATCCGTTTGGTTCATTTACGACAGAAGTTGGCGAACTTTTTTGCCCGTTACCCCAAAATATACAAGTTTATGTGTGCGTACCCCCCCCTCCCAGACTCGACGTCCTGCTCACATGACTTGGGGATTTAGGGGAGCGTCGTTAGCCCTTCTCCCCCCCCCCGAAAATGCAACTGGTGAGTTTTACAAGCATGATAAGTGTCTAAAAATTATATGAATAGGATTATGTGTAGATATTTTAAGTCAAAACGACACGGAATATTAATTTAAAAAAATTTGGGGGGTGGGGGGATCTATTTGATAAAATTATAAACGTTTTAAGTTTGATATAATTGTTCGATTGGTTTTTGGTCTAACGCCCCAGGCCATTCTAGATATAATAGTATTCATTAACTTTATTGAATGCATCAAATGCTTGACATCGCAATTCGAGAGTAGCACAAAACAACTTTTCTTCTTAGCTCAGTTTTTAAGGCATTAATTTTAAATATCACAGAAAGGAAACTTGATACAGTCAAGTCATGTGGATTAAGATAATTGTCACTCATGTCAATATAAATGAAAATAGGGTAGATTTAGGTGTCTTCGTATAGTACGTAGGTAAGAAATCTACATAGTTGTGAAATTTAAAAAATGCATTTTCTGGAAGGAACCGGTTCAATAGTGGTCATATGTTCGAAGCGTACACGTACAAATTGATGACGTATTTTAATATATCTAGTGGATTGCAGTGGATGTTATATGTCCCAAAGAATTCCCATCGGGGGTCAAATTTACCCATGTTCGTCGACATCTTTCTTAAAGTTAAAAAAAAACGGACCTGTTCAATCGGATACCTAAAATTTAACATTATAAAAGTTTATGTTAATATTTTTATTAACCCAAAAGGAGCGCATTCCAGCGAAATTATATGCCCACAATGATTCAGCATTACCCCCAAGAGATCCCTTTTTACACCACATGAGATAGTATACCGCTGTTCACCGACCTCTCGGTTAAACCGCCCGATAGCGGTAGCCATGTATTTCATTTAACTCCACAAGAGAATGCAGCAATTTAAACACGCCTCGTCCATTGGTGGCATTATATTTACAACTCTTGTGTGACTAGTGTGACGTACTTGCAATAGTGGGGAAAAAAATTTGGAAAAAAAACAACACAAAAAAAAAGAAAGAAAAACTCGTGAGCTTCGAAGTAAAAAAGTTATGATAATCTATATATATAATTCTCTTCATTGTCGGACCATGCGAGGCAAGAATCTGCAAGTATGTGCAACATAGCATTTCACTTGCATTGTTCCTTCACAGAAAAATTGAGATTCGTAGTATACTGGTTAACATGTCCGCCTCATGCGAGGAAGGTCCTGGGTTCAAGCCCCGGCGAATGTATTGTGGTTTTTTTTTAAATATCTGTTTGTGCCCATTCTTTTTTTAAACCCCTAATATTAACTTCGAAATCTTGTCTGTCGTCATCTCTCTCTTCGTACGTCGGTCGGGCGGAAAAACAAAAGTAAATAAAACAAACCCGTAAAAACAAAGTTTTTGACTATAAATCCCTTATATATGAGACATAACTAACAGTATTGATTAGTTTCAAACATTTACAGACTGAATCTGTCTTAACTCAACTTTGCATCATAACCCTAGTGGGGGGAGGGGTGGGTGGAAGAGAGGGGAAAAGTCTGGTCACCGATTCGCTTGACCGAGCTCAGAGTGACACGTAAAATGTAAACAAAAGCGCACCGTCGTTTCGTTGGGTCGCCTCAATGCTCAAACTTTCACGTGGCAAAAAAACAATAACAAATCGTGAATTTAAATTACATACCTCATATTAGGATAAACTAAAAATGCATTAATTTAATTACGGTACGTTCGATCGATCTGAAATTTTGATACGATGCATTGTTAGGTCAGACGGGTCCGTGTGCCAAATTTCAGTTCGATCGGATCATGGGAAGTGGGTCATTTTTTACTTCTGTTTTTCCGCCCGCCCGCCGAGCCCAAGACAGAGAGAGAGACAGAGACGGCGGTGAAGTTAATATAAGGGATTTAAAAATGACCCACTTCCCGTAATCCGATCGAGATGAAATTTGGAAAACGGACCCATCTCACCGAACAAGGCATCGTATCAAAATTTCAGATCGATCGAACGTACCGTAATTAAATTAATTCATTTTTACTTTATCCTTATATAACGTATGTAATTCAAATTCAGTAATGGGGGTTTATTCGTTCCATTTGTGTACTATTTGTCCGTTGAAGAAGGCTCTTTGCCGAAACGTTCGCTGTTGTGTTACGTCCTGTCAGGCCTACAAATACCCTGTTTTTATTTTATGCATTTACCGTAATTCAAATTCACTGTTTGTTATTGTTTTTTTTCACGTGATTGTTCAGTAACGCGTTGACGCGACCCATCGAAGTACCGGCGTGCTTTTTTTTACATTTTACGTGTCACGCTGAGCTCGGTCCAGCGATCGGTGACCAGATCTTTCCCCTCTCCCACCCGCCCCACCCCTCCACATAGACTCGTATCAGCTAACAATGCATCGTATCAAAATTTCAGATCGATCGAACGTACCGTAATTAAATTAATGCATTTTTAGTTTATCTCGATATAATTCAATGGAGCGTCTGTTGTTGTTTTGCAGTCACGTGTCCCTTGCTTGAGTTCTCACCAGCCATCGATGACCACACCTCCCCCTCCCCCTGTTTTACATTAAGGGGATATCAGTCAGTCTCATATATAGAGGTCATGGTGAAAAAGGTCGAAACTTCATTGCAATGTCAATATGTTCATCATTTTAGCAGTCCAGTTTGAATTTTAATCATGGTCTGTCACGGATGACCAGTTTTCGTTAAAATCTTTGTTGTGAGTTACGCGCGTTGGTGTGTTTGGAGGTCGCGTTTTTGGTCCGTAAGTGTGCAAATGAAAGTGGTTCTGTTGATGTAATTAGAACGTGTGTAGAAGTTTAGAGTTTTGTTCATATTGTGTTGCGGCAAGAAATGAACGCAATTAAAGAGTGTGTGTTATTCTTGTGTTTTGGATATTGTACTATTCTGGTGACAAGCAGTTCAGATATATATATATATATATAATAAATAAATAAATAAATAAATATATATATATATATATATATATATATATATATATATATATATATATATATATATATATATATATATATATATATATATATATACATATAATATAATTTATAATATATAAGATTGTGACATGGTGAAAAAGGTTGAAACTGAATTGTAAAGGCAAAGTCGACTTGAGAAGGTAAAAGAACAGCGTAAACTTAAAAAGATTCAAGAGTCGTCAGAGTCACGTGCATCTCAGCTCGAAAAGCGACGTCAAAAATATGGTAAAAGACGTGAACTTAGAATGCTTCAAGAGTCACCAACATCTCGTGCAGCCCGATTTGAAAGAGATCGTCTTGCTCATGAAGCTAGACTACGTGATGAGTCACCAACATCTCGTGCAGCCCGACTCGAAAGAGATCGTCTTGCTCATGAAGCTAGACTACGTGATGAGTCACCTACATCTCGTGCAGCCCAACTCGAAAGAGATCGTCTTGCCCATGAAGCTAGACTACGTGATGAGTCATCAACATCTCGTGCAGCCCAACTCGAAAGAGATCGTCTAACCCATGAAGCTAGACTACGTGATGAATCACCAACGTCTCGCGCATCACGGCTCACTCAGCAACGTCAAGCAGATGAAGGTCGACAAAATGCTCAATTGGATATTGACGCCACAGTAGCTGCTTTCGAAGCAAAAGTTAATGTGTATGCTGATTGCATCTGTGAAGTCTGTCACAATCGATGTTACAAGCAACAAGTGTCAAACTGTAGATTTTCTGGTGGAAGTCCAGATTATCTTCCCATCGAGTTGGCCAACAAAAGTTCATTGCTTTGTTGTTACCGTTGTAAGACACATTTGAAATCGAGGAAAACACACCATCCATCGAAGGCCTATTGGAACAATCTCGATCCTGGTGTTATTCCTGAAGAAATTGCAATTCTCACACGAGTCGAGATTCGTTTACTCGCTCGAATCATTCCATTCCTAAAAATTATCAAGTATGGTGGCATTTTCGGACAGTTCGGATTCAAGGGTCAAGCAGTTTTGTTCGCCCAGAATATTTTCGAAGTTACTGAAAAGCTTCCAACATCTTTGCCTCGATCACCTGATTCTGCCGGCTTGATTGTCATTACTGAGTCATTGGAGAACCTCAACATCAAACGTGAGTTCATAATTTTCACGCGACAATGTTAGTAACGCATTAGAGTGGCTGAAGGCCAGCAATCCCTTGTATCGTGATGTTCAAAACATAACAAATAGTACACAGCTCGATAACGCAAGTTTTGCCAGAGTTAAGCCGCCTCAACCAGCACCACGGCCTAGTCGTATTTCACGAATTAATGAATACTCAAAAATCATTCATGCTAAATATAGTCAGGCACATTCAATGTTTGGTCTAAATGCTGGCAAACAATGTTTTGCTATGGCCATTGGAGCTATTATTCGCTCATTCATTCTGTCGCCTCTTGAATGGGACTCCAACACACTAAATGGTATTTTGATGGAGTCGAATAGACTTGACGAAACAATTGTCTCTCTTCATCCGCGTGGTGTAATTGAAGAGAGTGGTTATCTTCTCGTCAACAACTTCGATGTAGTATCAGATGATATTAAAATGTTTGGAGTCAGTGTATCGCTTCAGTACGATGAAGATCCAGCAATATTTGGCAATGTTGAGGATGGCAGAAACCAAGCAGATTTTGGTGTTAGCCTTTCTGAGGGGTATAGAGTCACTGTTTATTGAACATGTGGCTGGAGTTTTGATTGCAAATTCGAAAAGCTACGCAATTATGAAGGTTAATGAACTGTTCTATTTTGCTGACTCTCATTCATGTGGTCCAAAAGGAGCTGCTGCTGCTGGAATGAATGGCCGAGCGTGTGTTATCGAGTGTAGCACTTTTGACGAATTGATTCGCATCTGTAAGCGTGCGACAGGTTCTAAAAATGTCCAGTACACACTTGACTATATTGATGTGATGTCCAGTACACACTTGACTATATTGATGTGATGTCCAGTACACACCTGACTATATTGATGTGATCATTAAGAACGACGAAACCTCCCAAGTCGTTTATATAGATCCTGAAATTAACGCTGATGGTCAACTTTTATGTATTCCATCTATTGCTTCTCCTCATATCTGTTCTCAACTCTCTGACGTCATCTATGTTCTTTCTGAAGTGGACGCGATTCCCGTTCAAACTTCTGTTATGGCACCAATTAATGCACGTCAGCCTCAAGAAGATTCGGAGTTAGTAGGCATTCCTAGTGATGGTGGTCGAACGGAACAGCACAAGATTTCAAGAAAAACTTCTAACAATATAGTCAATGATCGTCATGAGCTAAAAGCTGAAGAGTTTGCTTGGTATCATCTCTTCCCCAATGGCATCAATGGACTTAAACAACCTCGACCAGTACAAATTTCGCCACTTGACTACTTCCAAGCACGTATCATGGGAAAGGATACAAGATTTCAACGTACTGACTACCTCTTTTACGCTCTCTCTATGTATGAACATCTTCGCATAACGAGCAACATCAACGTATTTGGAAAGAAAGTGAGAAATAATGACGAGATGGTGGAAGACGTTCATCTATATATCAAGAATTTGCGAGGTTCATTGGCGTATTGGAACACTGCTTTGAGTGAGCTTATTGCAATGATCAGATGCTTGGGACCACCGCATTATTTCATCACATTCAGTTGCAACGACCTACATTGGAAAGATATGATTAATGCATTGTTGATTGCTGATGGTAACGCTGACAAAGATCCAGATTCTTTAAGCACATATGATGTTCAAAAACTTGTTGAGAAATATCCCATGGTCATCAGTCGTCATTTCATGATTCGAGTCAACGCAATGATGAGTTTACTGAGATCAGATCTTACTGTTCTCGGTGGAAAATTAATTGATGAATGGTCGCGCATTGAATTCCAAAATCGTGGATCGCCGCATCTCCACATGTTAGTTTGGGTGGAAGGAACGCCAAGCTTTGACACTCCAGAAGGCATCGCTCGAATCGATGAAGTCATGACGTGTGAATTGCCAGACGATGATGAAGAAATGAAAACCCTAGTCACTGGAGTTCAGCGACATCATCATACTCAGACGTGCTACAAGAACCATTATGTTGAATGTCGCTTCAATTTTCCTCGTATTTCAAGTAATAAAACACACATCGTCGCAAATACATCTGAAGAGTTCATTAAAAATGGAGGTCGTATGTGCATTTTGAAACGAAAACCAGAAGAAAACTTCATAACAACTATAACAAAAAGCTGCTTAAATGATGGAAAGGAAATATAAAACATAAAATATAAAATATATAATGTAATAAAAATATAAAAGATATAATATATAATATATAATATTAAATAAAAATATATAATATAAAATATATAATATAAAAATATAAAATATATAATATAAAATATAAAAATATAATAATAATATATAATATGGACATTCAACCGTGTGAAACAATGAATCAATTACCAATTATCTTGTCAAATATTGTTCAAAGAATGAACCTACCGAGATGTCTGCAGGTCTGCGAGATGCTATTCATAATATACGTCAAGAAAAAAGCAGCACATCAGCAAAACTGTTCAAGATTTGCATCAAAATTCTGCAAGAGTGACAAGTTTCTGCTTGCGAATGTATTTATCGATTGTGCCATTTGAGAACATGTCACTGATTGAGTTTGCTATGTTCTTTGAACCTCATTATAGAACAACTGTCGAGGATGAAGACGCTGGAGATCAAGAAGCTTACGGCGACACATTAGATGTTCCTCAAATAAGATTTCTGACTCTTTTAAATGAAACAAAAATGAAAATAAGAAGCCGCCCTGCTGTCGTTCGAGCACCTAATTTCCGAGAAGCAAATGATCCAGAAAATTACTACTACAGTCTTCTTGCTCAGTATGTGCTGTTTCGTGATGAGGTTGAATTGCTAAGAGGATACGATTCAACAAAAGATGCGTTCTTAGCGAGAGAAGCTCAACTCATAGCTACAAGCTCAACTCATAGCTACAAGCTCAACTCATAGCTACAAGCTCAACTCATAGCTACAAGCTCAACTCATAGCTACAAGCTCAACTCATAGCTACAAGCTCAACTCATAGCTACAAGCTCAACTCATAGCTACAAGCTCAACTCATAGCTACAAGCTCAACTCATAGCTACAAGTTCAACTCATAGCTACAAGCTCAACTCATAGCTACAAGCTCAACTCATAGCTACAAGCTCAACTCATAGCTACAAGCTCAACTCATAGCTACAAGCTCAACTCATAGCTACAAGCTCAACTCATAGCTACAAGCTCAACTCATAGCTACAAGCTCAACTCATAGCTACAAGCTCAACTCATAGCTACAAGCTCAACTCATAGCTACAAGCTCAACTCATAGCTACAAGCTCAACTCATAGCTACAAGCTCAACTCATAGCTACAAGCTCAACTCATAGCTACAAGCTCAACTCATAGCTACAAGCTCAACTCATAGCTACAAGCTCAACTCATAGCTACAAGCTCAACTCATAGCTACAAGCTCAACTCATAGCTACAAGCTCAACTCATAGCTACAAGCTCAACTCATAGCTACAAGCTCAACTCATAGCTACAAGCTCAACTCATAGCTACAAGCTCAACTCATAGCTACAAGCTCAACTCATAGCTACAAGCTCAACTCATAGCTACAAGCTCAACTCATAGCTACAAGCTCAACTCATAGCTACAAGCTCAACTCATAGCTACAAGCTCAACTCATAGCTACAAGCTCAACTCATAGCTACAAGCTCAACTCATAGCTACAAGCTCAACTCATAGCTACAAGCTCAACTCATAGCTACAAGCTCAACTCATAGCTACAAGCTCAACTCATAGCTACAAGCTCAACTCATAGCTACAAGCTCAACTCATAGCTACAAGCACATACATGGAAATTCACAGAGTACGAGATCGACAATTGGATAATGCAGTGAATCAGGCAAACGCTTTAATCCAGTTACAGAATCCAGTCAACGATGAAATTGAATTGGATGATAATGATTATGATGTAGATGACGTTAGACCCAGCAACAGTGATTTCAAAGGTTCTTTATCGATGATGAATGTTGGCCAAAGAGATCTTTTCAATTTCATCACGAAAAGTATTGAAGAGCAGTTGAAGGGTCAACAGATCGAGTTCGCATGTTTATCACTGGTGGCGCTGGAACTGGAAAAACGTTCACACTTAATGTTATCAAGGAGCAGATTCGTCGCTGCTATGGTGGAGAGATGAGTTCAGTTAAAGTTAGTGCTCTTACTGGTGTCGCAGCAAAGTTGATCTCGGGTCGCACGCTTCACTCAATGTTCAAATTACCAGTCCAACGTGATGGTAAGCTCACACGACTTCCAAATCTAACTGGAATCTATTTGAGATCTTTGCGATTGCGATGGCGACAAACTCTATTTCTCATCATCGACGAAATTTATATGGTTCCGTACGAAATGCTGGAACATTTAAACTCCCGCCTACAGCAACTTAAAGATAGCAGCGAATTGTTTGGAGGAATTAATATTTTGGTGTTTGGTGACTTGATGCAGCTACCACCAGTTAGAGGAAACGCTGTGTTCCATCAACCAAATAGCTCGGTGCCATCTACTCATTTTTGGCGTACTTTGTCTTTTTGCGAACTAATTCAGAACATGCGACAGCGGGGAGACACAACTTTCATCGATTTACTTAATGACTTGCGAATCGGAGAGTTGAAGAACAAACACATTGAAATTTTACTCGGGAAAGTTGATAAAAATTTTTGTGATGAATTCGGAGTTGGAAAAGCGCTCCGCATCGATCCCACCAATGCACTGGTCGATGAACATAATAATGAAGCTCTTCGTCACCACCACCAACAAGGCGTAAATATGGTATATCTACGAGCTGTTGACCGAATCTCAGATGCGATAAAAGATATCAGTTGACTAAGCCTAGAGATGCTCATTCCAGAAGACATCAACAAGACTGGTGGGCTCCCAAAGACATTAACGCTCTTTGTCGTTGCCAAGGTGATGCTCCGACATAACATCGATACAAGCAAAGGCCTTGTTAATGGTGCGATGGGTGAAGTCATTGATATTATTTGGCCACTGTTTCGTCGAGCTCAAATGTATGCACAAGATTTGCCAAATGTCAAAATAAATTTCGTTGAGATCGGCGAACACATCATCGAGCCAAGAACTGTTGGATTTCCAGCAAAACTATCGGCAGGCACAGCAGCAAGGCGAATGCTTCCGCTTATACTATGTTGGGCAGTGACTGTACACAAAATGCAAGGTTCAACGGTCGATCGAGCAGTCATCAGCTTGGGACCTAAGGTTTTGCAAAAGGTCAAGCGTACGTCGCACTGAGCCGTGTAAGATCACTCGAAGGAATTCGCTTAGAGGATCTTGACGTTTCGAAAGTTCAAGACAAAAAGTTCTGCAACCTTCGAGCGTTGGAAGAAATGGAACGATTGCGCAAACTTCCTTCATATCATGACACATTGCAGTTGAGCCTCTCATAACGAGCAATTTGCATAACGAGAAAAAATGTGAACAAGTTGCTCTCTTCACGAACGACCTTTCGCATAACGAGTTACGCAGACAGTGGAATATTTAGACAGTATTCGTAATTTTGTTAATGTGGGAAGTATAATAAATAACCTGTGCTAAAATGTCTTCGAAGAAAAAAATACAAGAAGACTATAATAAGACAGAAATAACTTTTGATGTGAAATCTAAAATTATCGCAAAGCAGGAAAAAGGTGTGAGCGTGACTAATCTATCGCGCATACACAATCGGTCAATACCAACCAGCTGCACTATTCTCAAGAACAAAAACAAAATGAAGGAGATGGATTCTTTAAAGGGAGTGTCAAGAATGATTACGAAAAGGTTACGACACAATTTCGTCAAATTTTGAAGCGTAGTCAGAAACAAATGTCGTTAATAAAGAAAAATTATATCAATTTTTTGGGAGACGGAATAGAGTCTACTGAAACCCAAGAGTGCTAGCGTACAGAAAGTGTTGAAAATAGAGAGGTCTACAACGAAAAAACAGTTTAGAAGTTTAGTGGGTCTCATATCCTACTACAACAAATTCATACCTAACTTTTCAACGCTAACGGCACCCCTAACAGACCTTACAAGAAAAGGCCAACCAAATTATATCCGCTGAACGAGTGAATGCCAACAGTCACTAGACAGAATTCAGAAATGGCTGAGTAGCGAACCCATATTAATCCTACCTGACAATAAGACAACATTTATAGTGAGAACTCACGCTTCTATGAAAGGTATAGGGGCGTGCTTATTGCAATCTAGGTACAACACTCTACATCCGGTCCAATTCATAACAAGAAAATTGATGGAAAGAGAAACAACATATTCCATTATCGAGAGAGAATGTTTAGCAATAATATGGGCGGTGCAAAAATTGTCACATTATATACTAGGGTAAAGATTTATTCTACATTTCGACTACCAAGCATTAGAATATTTGAATACAGCCACACACACCAACTAAAGAATAACAAGATGGCCATTAATACTCCAGAAATTTCGAAGTTCAGTACATCAAGGGCGAAGAGAACGTTATAGCGGATTGTTTGTCTAGACTTGAGGGGTGGTCATAAGGTCAAGGCAGAAGACAAAAGAAACACGGGATGAGAAAGTTAATCAGGGGAAAGAACAACGAAATCATGAGGAACACTGCTGGGTTAATTAATGTGTTATGACCTCCCAAAAACACAACAAAGCAGACACCCCTCGTGACCAAAACCGCGTCACGGAGTTGCAGAGAGACATTGACATAGAAACCATTCAGACATTACTACCCGGAAATAAGCAGACCATGACAGACAACAACTCACAGGACAGGGCTCCACGTTAAAAACCCTATGGACTCGTGTGGGGAAGGATGGCGAGGTCGCGGAAATATTTATAGACACAATGAGCTTCCTAGGTCAGGGTGATATTGACACCAAGGGCACGGAAAATACATAACCAAGTGAGAGGCGTCGCCTAGCCTCTCGTAAAATAGATCAGTATTATGATAGATACGATTTTTCTTTAAATATATAACTTTTCTTCTGTATATTAATGTATATAAATATGTCAGGATTGTGTAATATCTGGATGATGCTGTTTGTAAAAAAATGATGATTAGTTGCTGTTCTTCTGTAAATTAAAGTATATAAATATGTCAGGATTGTGTAATTTATTGATGATGATGTTTTCATAATATGATGATTAATATGTTAATTAATGATGATTATGATGATGAGGCTAGGGCCGTCCTATAGAGATTATACCTACTTCAAAATAATGGCTATGATTTTAAATATTTTTTTTCTCTCTGTTTATTGATTATTGTAAATATGACCTTTGATGATAATGTTGGATATGTGTTAGAATTATTTGATACTGGAGACCTCATGCAATTATAGTACAAGGATATGCATTGATGATATAGTGTAATAAACATTTGAAGTACTATATCATTGTGTCAATTATTGGTGTACTGTGAGCAAGCGGAGAGCAAGGCTAAATCCATATAACTATTGGACCTGACCCTTATATTAACTTAAAAATCTTGTATGTCGTCATCTCTGTCCTCTCGTTGGCCGTCGGTCGGTCAGTCTGTAAATAATTTTCGCGTTGGAACATA